>JAQPPZ010016614.1:1200000-2400000 GCA_028583015.1 Wollemia nobilis | reverse complement strand
AAATGGTCATAAAAAGCCCTAGACAACCCCAAAAATTACCAAATTTGTTTTGTTGTCTTAGTTAGCCCCTTGTGCACCTCTCACAAAAATTTTGAGTCCTAACTCTTTATTTCTCAAATTTTCCCAAAAATTCCTAAAATTGGGCATTTTCCCATGAGCCCCGGTTGGCCAAATATTCCAAAAATACAATTTTTGACTAGGAAGTCAATTTTTGGAGCCCTAGTCCATTGTGATCAGCTCTTCATGCTGATCATTCTGGTATATAACACCCATAACCTTTTTTTGGAAGTCAAAATTTTCTTTAGTGTGGGTTTCCTTTAGGGTTTGCCTAGTCAACACATCATGACAACTATGCATAGTTGAGCTCAATCACGAGCCAATGAAGTGGAAAAATTAAGGAGAGGACCTACGCATCATAATTATAGGTATGAGGATCTCCTAATTCCTGCATGGTGCCATGATAGTAGTCACATTTGTTACTCTCTTGAGGATCTCATCATTCCTGCAAGACACCATGAAATTTATCAGAAGATGACCTGACCACCAAGGTACCTCTTCCAGGATATCACCAATGGTTTATCCACATGATCAAGTGGATTATTCAATTATCCAACACCGATTATAGGATCAAACCAAACATAATCAACCTACCAAGAGGCCTAGTAGGGAGGTCTACACTCCCTCTATGTCATGGCCTTCACCACCCAAAACTCCCATCCAACAAGTGTTAGCAATCCATAGTAGGTCTGTGCAAATTTTGCATGCACCATCAACCAATATGACCATGAGCGAGCTTCTACAATAGTCCTCCAAACATTGGGAAACTTTCATGAGGATCTTGGATTCCATTGAGTTACAACCTCATGATCTTGATTCTTTCACCAAATTTGTGGGATACATACAAATGCACAAGAATCCTGTTATATCCTTTCAAAATCATGAGATCAAACCCGTGCCTACCAATTCACCAGATCTTACTTTGCACATCATCACAAGTATCAATAGTCTTCCTTATAAGTGAGTATTGGTTGACACAAGTTCCTCAATAAACATTATTACCACAGCTGCACTAAAACATATCAACCTTCCATATTCGCACATTGCAACATCCACATTCACCTTGCAAGCATTTAATGATGCTTTATCTCCTACAATTGGCACAATAGTCCTCCCCATCCAAGTTGGAAAAAATATTGTATCTACATTGTGCTACATTTTAGAGGGTTCAAGACAGTACAACATACTACTTGGAAGGCCATGGATGAGAGCCATGGAGTGTGTTCCATATATAGTGCATCAATGCATTAAATACATTCATGAAGGTAAGGTCTATGTGGTTGATGCTTACCCAGAACCATTCAAGTATTATAAATAGGTGGATCATCCACATGAGCATACTATATTGCCCATGCACTTGGACACTAAACCCAATGACCTTATCTAGAGTCCAGATTCAACCCCATGGTTAGTCATGAAGCTACCTTCACTACCACTAGTACCATCCTCTATTTATTTGAGTGAGGAAGAGTCAAAAGAGCCAGCTATAGAGGCTCCCACAACTATCATCAATACATCTATAGAAGACCTTCCCACTCCTACCAAAAATGAGGAAGAGCCCACAGTTGATATGATATGAATCAGATCATATCATGCTTGAGGACACAATTCAATTGACCCCCCAAAACTTGATGAGTGCATAGTACCCAACATTACATTCATGCCTATCATCGATTCGATCAAGGATCTAGTTCATCCTCCTACCAAGTCACCACCCATTGATAGCATTTTTGATTCTCCATCCAAACATGAGGGCCAAGCAGATCACCTTGGACAAGTTGATGAGGTAGCCATGATTTGTCCAAATGCAAATGCATCTTCTCATGAGTTTGTGGGAATGATCAATGTGATGAAAGAGAACCAAAGCCATATTAATTCATTTATGCCACTTGCAACTCCATCCAACTTTCCATCCATACCACAAGATATACCATCAATGGATTCGGTCACACCTACTCCATCTCACTCAACATATCCACAAAATAAAGAATAGGTGTACCCCCTACACCAAAGTGGGGGTAATCCATAACCAAACACTTTGAGTTGCCACATGAACATGTGGATATAGTTATTAGCCACAATTATCATGAACCATCCACATTTTCTCAGACAATTTTGGATAGGCTAGATAATATTGAGTTACAAGTGAGTCACCAACATAATGATTTACAATAGATATTGAATCGACTCATAAGCATGGAGTTACGGTTGAGTCATATAAAACCTCAACCCCCTGATTGTCAGGAACAACCTCATCCTATGTAGTCCAAGGTTAAACATCAATAGAATCTAGGGCAAAGGCAACAATGTGATCAACCTCACATGTTTACTCATTTTTTAGAAACCTTAGCATTTATCTTCAATCAATTGTATGAGGCAAAAGCAATCATGCTTCCCGATATCTATCCATTGAAACCTAATAAGCATAGATCAAAGGCGTACAGAGAAAATCTATATTGTGTTTACCATCAACAAAGAAGCCATGACATCCAGACGTGTTATCCCTTTAGATATTTATTTTAGGATATGATCGAGAGGTAAGATATTTCAATGGGCAATCCTCTAGCTACAAGAAACCAACCAATATAAGTCTTCCAAGATCCCTCACCAACACATAAAAAAAACACAACACCTACCAATCAAGAAGATCAATCTAAACAAGTTCTCGAGATACATACAACCTCACTATCTCATAAAGTTAGGTGATCATGTTCACCTCATTTAAAGCATCAACATCGTACCTGGACTCCATTATCTGAGCCCATGTCAACCATTTTTTACAACCTATAAGAAACAAAGACAATCATCTTACCAGACATACCCCTGTTAAAACCAAATAGATCCAGATCTAAATAATACAGGGAGGATCATTATTACCTCTATCACCAAATGAAAGGGCATGACATTAGAAATTGTCATATTTTTAGACACATGGTCCAAGATCTTATTGATAGGGAAGTTTTATCCACAAGTGGGTCACTCATTTTACCCCATCAAGACATTAGAATTACCCAGAATTCCCCACCACAATGGGGGGATTCAATTTCTATCACTTTTTCTAGCTAAGCCAATAACATTGCATCAATCACAACACGTACTGGGTGTATCCAAGGTGTCAAACCTTCCCCACTATTTACATCACAAGAAATTGAGCAAATTGAGGATTCTAAAGGTATCGCACCTTCCTCGATTCCATTGATCACCACAAATGTTTGGGATACATATAGTATCATACCTCTCTCTTGAATTCATAGAATAATCAAAGATACAAAAGGCCCCAAAGGTATCTATAAACCCTTTGGTCAACCCTAAAATTCTCCAAAGGTGTCTACAAACCCTTTGGTCACCCCAAAAATACTCCAAAGGTATCTATAAACACTTTGGTCACCCTAAAACACTCCAAAGATGTCTATGAACCCTTTGGTCACCCTAAAATGCTCCAAATGTGTCTACAAACCCTTTTGGTCACCCTAAAACACTCCAAAGGTGTCTACAAACCCTTTGGTCACCCTAAAATGCTCCAAAGGTGTCTATGAACCCTTTGGTAATATTAAAATGCTCCAAAGGTATCTACAAACCCTTTGGTCACCCTAAAACACTCCAAAGGTGTCTACAAACCCTTTGTCACCTAAAATGCTCCAAATTGTCTATTTTCACCTAAATTTCCAAATATCTACAAACCCTTTGTCACCCTAAAATGCTCCAAATATGTCTATAAACCCTTTGGTCACCCTAAAATACTCCAAAGGTGTCTACGAACCCTTTGGTCATCCCAAAATGATCCAAAAGTGTCTACAAACCTTTTGGTTAGCCCAAAAAGCTTCAAAGGTATCTACAAACTCTTTAGTAAATCTAAAATGCTCCAAATGTGTCTACGAACACTTTGGTCACCCTAAAATACTCCAAAGGTGTTAACAAACCCTTTTGGTCACCCTAAAATATTCCAAAGGTGTCTATGAACCCTTTGGTCACCCTAAAATACTCCAAAGGTGTCTACAATCCCTTTGGTCACCCTAAAATACTCAACAAGGTGTCTACAAACCCTTTTGTCACCCTAAAATGCTGTAAAGGTGTCTACAAACCCTTTGGTCACCCTAAAATGCTGCAAAGGTGTCTACGAACCCTTTGGTCAACTTAAAATGCTCCAAATATGTATACGACCCTTTGGTCATCCTAAAACACTCCAAAGGTGTCTATGAACCCTTTGGTCACCCCAAAATTCTCCAAAGGTGTCTACAAACCCTTTGGTCACCCCAAAATGCTCCAAAGGTGTCTATAAACCCTTTGGTCACCCTAAAACACTCCAAAGGTATCTATAAGCCCTTTGGTCCCCCAAAAAAACTCCAAAGGTATCTACAAACCCTTTGGTCACCCAAAAAGCCCCAGTGGAATCCATTAAGTCCATTGGTAATATATATATATATATATATATATCAAAATCCAAAAACATCAATAAAATATCAAAAACACAAAAATATTGCATTGCATTACATTTCATATATTTGCATTATACAATCACTTGCATTAGGTATGCCTATAATTTCATTTTGCATTCTAGAGTTTATCATACATGTCTAGCACCAGGTTTGTCCACTAGCCATCATTAAAAATCAACTTTGTCAAAAATAATTGTTCACAGTCATCTAAATTTTGTTAGAATAAGTAATTATTCTCTTAAGTTCTACTAGGATAGACATACTTGAGTTTCCACTCCTCCATGAGTCAGGTGAACTCTCAATATAGTCTAGATCAGATTTGATGAGTTGTTGTAATCCAACGGCTCTCAATGATCAACTTTGCTATTTATACAAAGTTGATCCATGGAATAAATCAATCAGTTCTACTATTTTCTTCATGTTTTGCATGTCTATTTTGGAAATTCTAACATGGTACTAGAGTAGGATAGATTTTGCTAGCATTCTCTCTTGAAGGTTCTAGGAGCTGGTTCATTGTATCCTTTGTTGACTTCTCCTTTTTTTGGGGGTTCAAGTCTACAACAAGCTTTTATATATAGTTTTTTTCAGCTATATTTTTGAGATATATATAAATGGGTTATTCTGAATAATATTTGTCTTCTTCTCAAGAAAAAAGGGGAAGGGAAGATTCATTGTTTTTTAGTGTAAATTTTTTATTCAGAAATATTGCCCATTTTTTCATAGATCTATTCTTTTGGGTAACTCTTTGACTAGCTCACTTGTATGAAATTAGTCATATTTATTATCCTCTAATTTATTTTTTTGTTTTTTCCTTAAAATAAAGGAACACCATTTTTTTTCAAGCAAATATAAACATTTTTTTATAGCTTGAAAATATAGGTTAATTTATCCTATCTTTAGTGTTTTCCTTTGCAGGAAAAAGCTCCTCTTCGCTGCCTTATCATTGCTCTCGGAGAAGCCCTATTGAGGTTCGCAAATCATGCAATGAGCACCCAAAATTGGGTGCCATCATCACCCCTCATGATGCCTCTCTTCATGCCAATCAACTCCTATTCGATATCTCCACCATTGGAGATCTGAGCTGCACGCTCTCCGAAGCAAACTCTTGGTGCAAATCATTATATCTGTCACTGTTGTTAGGAACATCATCTTCGGTTGCACTATGTAATATTTTTTAAAATGTTTGATCTCATGCACTATAAAATATGATGTCCTCTTTAGTAGCTCATCGATGTTCTTCAAAGGAGCCCACTTCTGCTAGATATATCTCCAGTTAGCGCCGATATCTCCTCTTCCTGATTGGCACTGTTGATAATGACTATCAAAAAGCTTCTATTTATCTAATTCGGGCCCTCTTCCTTTGGCATTCCAATCATTATTTTTGCTCAAGAAGCTTGGTTATTTTTTTTGATCTCTGCTTAGTTCTCAACAGGCGATGCGTCACTTCGATTATTTTATTTAATACTTTTTGATAATCTTTCATTAAGCATTCTTACTAGGTAATCGACATATCTTTTTTTCCCTATTACGCCTCTTCTGTTATCTATCTCATCTGCAGGTTTAAACGATTTCTAAAATCAAGATATTGGGTCTGTGACTACTCAACGAAGGAGGAACAACCTTGTTCGAAGGTACCCACCTACATATTTTTTGACTACGCAGCACAGACGAAGCGAAAATAAGAATACATTCCGAGGAGACTTCGCTTATGCCTCTTCTATTAACAATTTCATCTACAGGTTTTTCGAAGGTAAAACGTTGGGTCTGTGACTGCGCAACATAGAGGAAACCCATTGAAGCAAATAATCCATTCCAAGCTTCACTGTCTATTTCATGGTGTACACTAGTGAAATAAATATTACTTTTAATTAACATTTGTTTCATTGCAGGGGGACCCATTTCGTTTGGTAGAGAGGTATTTAAGAATCAAAATTTGGCTTCTTTATTGTAACTTTATTTTATGCAGAGGTCTCATCATCGTTAAGCACCGAAGAAGCTTTTTTCAGGAGTGTCTTAATTCCTATTCATGGTGCAACTCTGTCCTTGTCCTTTGGGATAGGATCTGACCACGTCTTTCTATTTTGATCTGAATGCAAGGCGCCTTCTATGTCGTTAATGCAAAAGCATTATCATATCTATTTTCCTCCTCTCCTTCGATTAGGATTTTTTCTAATGATTTTTTTATAGTCCCTTCAATTTCGAAGGTGTAGCCTTATAAAAAAACTCTAAAGCTTTGTATTTATCTTAAGAAAATTTTTGACTTTTTTTCACTAAGCCTTTATCTTTTTACAAAGGCTATCTTCAAAAAGTGAAAAAGAGTCAATTGTAACTATAGTAAATACAAAGGTATTTTTTGGAGGGGGGTTAAAGGTGCTAATTATTGCACCATTTAGTATTGAATTTTGAAGGGGGGTTGTGTGTCTATCTTCTTTAATCTCTCTTCTATATTTTTTTAGTGGCAATTCTATTTGCCACCTCTTGCTTTATTCTATTTTTTAAGAAAAAGTTCATACTTATATCAACTAAAGGAAATATATTTGGATGATAAACTAATCTGTGGCATTTTTTAGCCACTTGGTCATAAAATTCATTTCATTTCAATTATTTTTTTAAATATTTCCTTTTTAATTCAATACATCTTAAAATAAAGGATTCAATTATTTTCTTTAGAGCACTTCCAATATCACCTAAATTCCAAGTATTGCACTTCTCAAAAACTTATAGTTTCCCTCACGTAAGGGCGGGTTATTGAGAAATACAATATATTGGTTTGGTGGATTATCTTTGCATCAAAAGCCTAAGTTCCACGTACCATTCCTCTCATTACTTATAGTTTCCCTCTCGTAAGGGCGGGTATTGAGAAGAATAAGTATAAAGGCCTGGCCTAATATTATTGCTTCATTAGCCTAATTCAGATATATCAAACCTCCTCATTTACTTATAGTTTCCCTCTTGTCAGGGCGGGTAAATTGAGGAGATTGGTATTTCTCTCAGGCTTTTGTTTCCTTCTTTAAAGCTACATTGTATTCTCTAAGATAATATACTTGAAGTTAAGGGGGGAATTATTGGTTCACTTCAAATTTATTTGGAAAAATGAATACAATGAATATAATTGATCCTCTCACCCCTCATAACTATCATACATGGAAACCCAAAATATTAAATCTCATTTCTCAAAAAGGGCTCACACACCTGCTAGAAGAGAAGCAACCTGAATTTGAAAAAGAATATGAAATATTTGTTCATAAAGGGAAGATGTATGAAAAAATGGGTATTATAAGCACTAATGTAAATGAAAGCTTATGGTTTCACATTACGGATTGTAAAATTCCTTATGAAATTTGGGAGAAACTAAAGAACTTATTTGGAAAAGTAGATCAAATAAGGTCAATGCAGCTAGAGGCAGAATTAACAACATTATCTCCTGAAGACTTCAACAATATTGTTGACTTTCTCACCAAATTTAAATAAGTCCTCACTCAATACAAAGGTAGTGGCAAGAATAAAACAGAAGAAGAATGCATCTATCTAATTATTTCTAAATTAAATGGTGTATTTCAAATTTTTGCAACTACTTTTTTATCTACAAAAGATGCTCTTGGTGCAAGTTTTAAAATGCCCTCCTTAGAAGAATTTTGTGATAGGCTAACTAGAGAAGAAACCAAACTTGAAAAGTATGAGATCTCTTCCTCTTCCTCAAAAGCCTTAGTAGCATCCACCTCTACTAAAGAAAAATTCAAAAATAAAGAAAAGAGTTCCATTACTTGTACTCACTGTAAAAATAATGGTCATTATGAGAATAAATGTTGGAAAAGACTACAACAACTATATGCTCCACTCAAGAGATCTTCCAATTTTTTTTTGGGTAGAAGCAATTAACTATGCAAACTATATTTAAAACCACACACCTCATAAAGCTCTTGGCCATTTGACTCATGAGGAAGCATGGACTGGCTCAAAACTTGATGTCTCTTTCTTCAATATTTTTGGATGTACTACTTGGGTGCATATCCCAAAGAAGAAAAGGAAGGCTCTAGATAAGAAAAGCAAAAAGCTCATATTTATTGGTTATTGTGAGGAAATGAAAGCATATAGGCTCCTTGATCCCACAACTCATGAGGTATTTTTTCATAGGAATGTCCAATTTGATGAAACATTCCCTCATAAAGATCCTCAACCATCCTCTTCCACCATTGGTTCTCTTGAGCCTTCTCCAATGTTAGAGCCTCAATATAATGAAGAACCAATTTTAGAGATTAATTTAGAGATTAATGATCAAGATGAGGAACCTATAACTCCAACTCAAAATCCAACCACTCCTACTACTCCTTCCACTATGCCAAAATGGCCCTACACCATTGTTAAAGAAGCTACTCCTTACATCAAAAATCTTCCATCATCCATATTAGGCAACTCCATAGGCATTGGTCTTGTCTGTCAGTCCATTTCCATAGATCCTCAATCCTTCAAATAAGAAAATGGTATTAAATAATGGGATGATTCCATGGAGAATGAATTCTCTTCCTTAATCAAAAAACAACCTAGGATTTAGTGCCCCTACCTAAAGGGATGAAATTATTTTGTTGTAAATGGATTTACAAGAAAAATATGGACCTAATGGAGAAATTGATAAACACAAAGCTCACCTGGTAGAAAAAGGTTTCTCTCAAATTGAAGGGATTGATTATTCTAAAACTTTTGCACCAGTTACCAAAATGGATTTTGTTAGACTGGTTCTTTCTCTAGTTGCTTCCCAAAAGTGGTATGTCTTTCAAATGGATGTAAAAAGTGCTTTCTTACATGGGGACTTAAAGGAAGAGATATTCATGGAACAACTTGTTGGTTTCACTCAAGACTCCTCCCTTGTTTGTAGGCTAAGGAAGTATCTCTATGGCCTCAAACAAGCTCCTAGAGCTTGGTATAAAAAAATGGACTCCTTCCTTCTTTCATCAGGTTTTTCTCATTGTGAGTCTGATGCCATAGTCTACATTTGGAGAGATAAAGAAAAACACCATACTTTTTCTCTATGTTGATGACCTACTACTCACTAGTAGTGACATCGCTCACATTCAAACTATCAAGGACTCCCTTTCTAAAAAATTTGAAATGGTTGATATGGGTTTAGCTCATTACTTCCTTGGGATTCAAATAAATCAAACAGATGTAGGAATTTTATTGTGTCAACAAAAATACACTCTAGACCTTCTTAAAAGGTTTAAGATGATAGATTGCAAATCTTCTCCTACACCTTTTTAGTCTGGAGTCACTCTAAGTACTTCCTGCACATCCCCTCTATGTGATGCAACTCTATACCATCAGCTTGTAGGGAGTCTATTATACCTTACTCATACTCACCCAGATATCTCATATGTTGTTGGATTGATATCCATATTCTCACATCAACCTCATTTTAGTCATTGGCAAGTAGCAAAAATAATCCTCTGCTAATTGCAAGGAACTTCTCACTTTGGTATCTTATATGAGGGAAAATCCATAGATATCATTGGTTACACGAATTCTGATTGGGCAGGTTCAGTAGAAAACATATGTTCAACTTGTGGCTATGTATTTTTTCTTGTTTCTTCACCAATTTCTTGGTTATGCAAAAAACAAGTAGTGGCCTTATCATCTATAGAGCCAGAATATATGGTGGTAGTTTTGGCAAGTCAAGAAGCTCTTTGGATTTATTAGATACTAAGAGAATTTGGTTTTTCCCATGACAAACCTGTTACTCTTTGGTGTGACAATCAGAGCACAATTCATATTGCACGTAATCCAGTTGAGCATCAGTGCACCAAGCACATTGAGATTCACATGCACTTCATTTGGCAACATATTCAGAGAGGGAAATATACTTAGACTATATTCCCACTGAAAATAAAATTGTAGACATCTTCACCAAGTCATTTCCTTCTCCGTGTTACATTTAGTTGCGAGAGAAACTTGGGGTAAAGCAGTTGCATTAAAACATCAATATTTCTCCTCTCCTTTCTTCTTATTGTTGTATTATTTGGAGAATGGTTTTTTCCCATGTGCTTTTTTATCATCTCTCCTAAAGTATATTGTCTGAGTCCCATTAGTGCCAAGATTGTCAATTAGACTCATTCCTTTTTTCATGAGGACAATCTTCACCATCGGGCATAGTTCTGATAGATGGTTTTTCCCAAGAGGTTTTTTCACCATACATATATTGTAAATGAGTACCTCATCAGGCCCTATTGTCGGGACTCATACTTTTTTTTGTCAATGAGGACAATCTTCGCAAACCAAAGATATGCCTCTTCCTTTTTTTCTTTTTTGATAGATGGTTTTTCCCATGTGGTTTTTACCATCTCATAAAATAAGATCATTGTACATGAGTACCTCATCAGGCCCTATTTGTGGGACTCATTTGTATCATACACCCCTAGTATCACTTAAGGGGGGTGTTAGAATAAGTAATTATTCTCTTAAGTTCTACTAGGATAAACATACTTGAGTTTCCACTCCTCCATGATTCAGGTGAACTCTTAGTATAGTCTAGATCATATTTGATGATTTGTTGTAATCCAACGAATCTCAATGATCAACTTTGCTATTTATACAAAGTTGATCCATGGAATAAATCAATCAATTCTACTCTTTTCTTCATATTTTGTGTAATGCTTTGCATGTCTATTTTGGGAAATTCTAACATATTTTAATTATCAATTCCATCCACGTTCATATGTGTATATGTTCTCTTCACCTAGGCCATTGGTTATAAAGTATATTTAAGGTTTTTGGTCACTCAACCATCTCTAGTTTTGTTTTCATATTTTGTAGAAGGCCATCCTAATTTTTAGAAGGTACAATTCTGCTTAGATTTTACCTTATATATGTTATAATCCCAAAAACCTTCTAATTACCATAAGTGGTTCATGTTATAATCTAGGTTTTGCACAAGGAAATATGAAACCTATAAAGTGGTTCATGTTACCATAAGTGAAAGTTTACCTTGCTCATCCCCTTGTGCGAATGGTTCAAATATTCTAAGAACTGACAAAGGAACAAGATCCTCCTTTTTTTTTTAAGTGAAAAACTCCTTTTGGTGCCACCTTGGTTTTAGATACCATGAATAGGGGGTTCTACACCGTCAAAGTCACCCGGGAGTCACACTCGACCCTGCCCACACCAACATTATCAATTGGATTTTGGATGCCTAATTCAAATTTTTGGTAGGGTGGAGATTTGAACCTAGGACCTCTTTTGGAGGATTTTCCTCTCCTCTCCAACTCACCTACAACACCTGGGTCTTTAATTTATAGTGGAAAACACCCCTTTCGGGGTGCCACTTTCAACAGGTTGGGCATAGGAGGAATGGAGCCTTGTCGGCCTCTACCAACACATAGGACATTCCTAACTATACCATATATCTACAGGATGGAGACAAGGGGAATGGAACCTGGGTCGGCTCTACCAGTACCTAGGGCATTTACCACTGCACCACAACAAGCAGATAGAATAAGCTCCTCCTTACCCAAAACAATTAAAAGCATTTCCTTCCCACCAAATTGGAGCATGTATCCAAATAGAAAATAAATAGTGGTTGTTACCACTAATAATATTCAAAAGAAACTATGGTTTTCACCATTAACAAAAGCAAAAAATAAAATAAATAGTGGTTCTCACCATTACCAAACTCCCTTGCTCACCAAAAAAAAAATGAGAAACTCCCTAGAGCATTTCAAAAATAAAAGAAAAGAAGGAAAAACTGAACTTGAATCCCTAGAATTCTCAGTATTTGACAAACCATAATATGATCCTAATTAAAGGTTAGGTGGAATAAAGCCTTCTTGGTAATGGTGGTATCCTTACGCATAACAATATGTCTATAATATTCGAAACCTAATGTTGTACATACCAATGTTTGCATGCAGATGAGCTAGACTTTGGTAGCCTGTACTGGCTAGTGGTCTAATCCAACTACATACAAAACTCGGTATAATGATACTCACTATGTTATATTTAGTATATATGGACTGCATCAATCCTTTTTAGCACTAGGATAACTTTATGTGCTATCATAGCAATTAACTCACATGCACACACGGGGATATTATATATTTGGGTCATCCTAGTAGATTTATACCTTGTCAAAAAGTCTTGCATAGCTACTATACAACTTTTTATTAGATCACTAGAGTGTTTGAGTCTTAGGAAAATCTCAAAGACATTATATAACATCATATTATTCAGTCCATCACATAAAATTTTATCACATGTTTGTTAGTTCACATTTTCACAATCCATTACATAGTCTTATGATAACGTTGAGAGTGAATCGATGAATTTTGTAGTCTATGGTGCTAGAATTTAGTGTATCACATAGTATTCATACCTCATCATACAAATTAATAAATTATCCATTTCATGTTTGCATACACACATATCCATATCATCAAAAATATCACATTACAATACATGCATCCATGATAAGCATCCATAATGCATCAGTAAAACATATATAAACGTTGAATACATATAATAAAGTAGTAGAGAAATACATGTTCAAGAATACCACACTATGATAGTCATAAAATGTGCATCCATCCCACCTTGGGATGACCACCAAAAAAAATTCCACAAAAATAGCTAAAAAAGATCAAGAAAATGGCCTAAAAAACCGCCAAAAATATGTCAAAATTGATAAAATTCACAAAAGATTAGGATTGCATCCAAAGTGTTCATATATGAAATTAAAAGTATCTAATGCAATCCCTAATAAGGTCATTATGGCTGGACCACTCCATGGGAAGGAGGTATTCAGTTATATTCTACCATGAAATATCACAAAAACTATCAAAATCCTCACAAAATTGATAAATATTACAATGGATAAAGTTGAAGGTAATCCCAATCAAGTCATATGGATCAAGTTAGTCATCACTTTCATCACTTTTCATGCCCTCATAAACTCATAATTTTAGGGGGTATTCATAATAATGAATTCATAATAAAAAATAACACTTAAACACTCAACAGTGCAATCTGCATACATTCAAAAGAATCTTTGTCAATGATAAATTTCAAGCCTATACTGGGCTAAATAAGTTATAACCAATTCAAAAAAAAAAAATTGGTCTCCTTGATGCCTTGGGACATGTATCCTAGGATTCTAAAACAAGTAACCAAGATCAATTATATCCTAGAGCCCCTAAAATTGTCATTACAGTGCGGCTGAAAGGTATACCAAAATAAATCCTTAAATTATGTCAAAAGCAAGGATTCCAAGAATGTATGCTCTTTACACAATGGAGGAATCCAAAATTGGTTAGTTTATTGAATAAAATTATTCATTTGATGACTTAGTCATCTATTTTTTCTCAGTGCTCTATTGCACACAACACATCTCAAAAGGGGTATCTATAGACACTAAAATCATGTAAATCGGATAATATTACCATGATGCAACTCTTATCGACACCATATAGCACCATTGGGTAATAATCAAGGGTTAATTATAGGTACTAACCACTTTTGGCAAGTTTCACCTCACTTTTGGGAGGTTTTGGGCCATGTAGCCATGGCCATCCCACCCTAGGATGACCATAGTTTATGGTCATCCCATCTAGGGACGACCACAAGAAACCATCCCTCGATGGGATGACCATGGTCTAGACCCCCCAAAAAGTAAATTATGGTACAAATAGAAATGAATTTCTACCATTTATCCCACCCAATGACTTATGACATATTGGGAGACTATCTAGGCCATTAGGAACTGCAAATTGGAGGCCCAAATTGGAGACCTCTTCCACCCTATGCATGGAAAAGGTGTTGAAAAGTGGAGACACCTGACTTATATACCCCAAATTTCCCCTTTGCCCCCTTTTCCATCTTGGGTTATAAATTAGAGTGTTTCCACTCAATTTTAGATAGATATCTTTGCAAGTATTCGTCACGAAATGCTTCCGAGATTTCCTCTCACCTTTTGCCCTCGTATTTGCCCTTGGAAACTTCATCAATTGAAGGTGTTTTCAAGGCATCCCAAAATATTCACATCCCATCCAAAACCCATCCATTCATGTGAGTGAATTTACCAAATTTGATGACAACACCCCTAGGAGGATTCTAGACCAGATCCCATTGGAATTGGTGGTAAAAACCACCTTGTTTTGTGGTCGTCCCCCTGGGATGGTTAATAGTCATAAATAGATCACCCTAGGATTGAAATGAATTGGCACACAATTTTAAATCAATTTTAGTATAGATAATTTTTAAAATAGTATATTATCATCATATTTAATTTTGGTGAAGTTTGGAGGAGTTTTGAATCATTAGTTAGGGTTTTTGTGATTACAGTCCTAATTGGCCTACCTAGGGATGACCATAGATTCTACTCATAATTTTAGTTCAATTTCTACATAGATCATTATAAAAGTAGATAATATGCATCATGTTAATTTTTGGAAGCATTGGAGTAGTTTAGCCCTATCGATTGTACTTTTTACATTCAATATTGCATTCATTCCTTTGATATATCATAATCTGCATGTGCTATTAACACCTTTCAATTTATTGTGTGTAGGTACAGGTATTCCAACGTATGAGGAAGGAGCTAAATATTTGAATAAGGATAGCTCATTCAACTATAATAAAAATCCACGCTTCAATCATGAATGTGAGAAGAATTTTGAAAGCACGCCACAAATTTGTAAAAGGATTGGATACTTCAACATTGTAATTTGAATTGTATAAATTAAAAACCATAAAGGGGATGTATTGTAACCTTACATTTAAAAAATTAATCAATATAAAGAGAACCCCCCATTCCTTTCAAATATTTATCATCTTTATGTTTACTTTATTATCGCTTTCGAATGCTTGATTAGAACAATAGATGCACTTCAATTTACCTTGATAGGTGCACCATTGTTTCTACTCTACACAATCCATAGGAGACACCAAACCCATTTGATATGGTTCGTGGACCTCAATCTACTCTACTCTGGTTTGTATACCCTAATCCATAGGAGACATCAATACCCTCTACTCTAGTTTATGGACCTCAATCCACTCTACTCTATTTTGTGGACCTCAATCCATAGGAGACACCAATCCCCTTTTATTTGTTTCATGGACCTCAATCCATAGGATACACCAATATCCTCTACTCTGGTCTACTCCAAATCCTACTCATAATTCTACTTAAATATTCTCACAAAAACCTACTCAATTCTACTTATAAAACCTGCTCACAACTATACTAAAACCTGCTCACAAATCTGCTCAAACCTGCTCACAACTCTGCTCAAACCTGCTCACAACTCTATTCAAACCTGCTCATAACTCTGCTCAAAATTTCTCACAAATCTGCTCAAATATTCTCACAACCAGTACTCATCCACTCATACAAACAATACTCATATCTTTCCCAAATATTACATACAAACAATGCTCATATCTTTCCCAAATATTGCATACAAACAATGCTCATATCTTTCCCAAATATTGCATACAAACAATGCTCATATATTTCAATGTGCTTTTCTCAACTAAAGCAATTCAGACATATTCTACCCAGAGTTCTTTTATCTTCAAGAACATATAGAAAATGATATGCATTAACAAATATCCAATATGTTCTTTACATTCATTAAGTCTATCGCTTTCACATGTCTCAGATTTATTGCATTCAAAAAGATAGCTCTAGTCTAGCACTTGATAATTGACCTTCTTATGTACTCACAAAATCAATCAAAATCAATGTACCAATTTGCTTCACAAATATGATCTATAACTCTTGCACTTTTACTTCCAATTCCAATCAAAACAATGCATAAGTTTACTCCCAAATCTGACCTATAATATTTCATCAATTTGTTCCCAATTTCAAACACAAACAATGCACATCCAATAATTCCTTATACCTCCAATCTCATGACAACAAAAATATTTCCTTCAAACAAAACCACCTTGAGAAAGGAATTAAATCACCATACCTCTAAATCTACCACAATGATGATAATATTCTTTTGCATGTGTTTTCCAAACCTATTTTATCAAAAATAATTTTCCTTTCTTTTGCAACTATAAAAACAGGTTAGCAAATCTCTTTTTCCCTTCTTAAATAAATTTCAAATCATTCACTCAACAACCCTTATCAAAATATAAACAATAAAGCTCTAGAAATAATTCCTTATATCTCCCTTATTAAAACTTAATATAAAGCTTTAATACTATCAAAATAACCTCTTATTTATTTTTTGTATAATCCACAAAATACAAATTTCAATTGCCAATGCTACACCTTATAACTCCCACTTATAATATACAAAATACAATAATCAATGTCACACCTTATAACTCCTAAATTAATCAAAAATATTTTTCATACCTTGCACAACAAAATATTTAACTATCGCGAAGGGGGTTTGACCCCTAGACCTTCCAAAGTGCAACACCTTGCCAATGTCTCCTTGACCGGTTGGGCTAGCCAAGTGGGTAACACCAAAAGGGGGTGTTTCTTTATTTAAATCTCTTATGCACTTCCACCCAACAAAAACACCATGATGCCTTTCAAGAAAAAATGCACCCGATAGGATTCAACCCTCGGACTTCATGCACAACAATGACTTAGCATGGCCTAGCCAACCGGTTGGGCTACTCCACAGCTTGAGAACAAAAAGGAAGCACTTAGCATATAAACCTTCACTCCTTCGCAATTTCATCACATATCAAAAATACGATGCCACTGGGAATCGAACTCTGCACTCTCTGCTTCGTAGTGCCCTAACCAGGGCTAAACAACCAGTTGGGATACCCCAATGGTTGGAACCAATAGGGGACCTCTCTCTTCCTTATTCATTGTTCCTCTCCGCTTTAGATTTTTTGAATTTGCACATGAGTAGGAGATATTCGCTTTAGAAAATATTTTTATTATAGCATTCGCGTTGGTCAATCAAATGAAATATTTTACCTCCATATATATATGCTTTGTCTTTCACTTTGGGAGGTCGGCTCATAGTCTTATGTGTGATTTTAAATTTTCTCTCCAAGTACTTTGGTGCCTTTGCTTGTAACCCGACCTTATATTATAATATTTTAAATCCTTGATTTAAATATTATAATATTTATCTTTTAAACCTTTTCCCTCCTTTTATAATATTTAAAATATTTTGTCCCAAGCACTTTTAAACCTTTGTCCTTTGCTTGTAATATTTTTCCCATTTTTTTTTTTTATTGTTTTATTTTTAAATTTTGTTAAACCTTACCTTGAATAATTTGTCCATCCTTATAAACTCATCATCCTTGAAGAATATTTCTGCCTTGAGTACCATGCACCCTTTGACATCAATGACAACTCAATATTTCTAACAATCTCCCCCTTTGTCATTGATGGCAACCCTACTAAACATTTTCTTTGACTACAACTGGATTCCCAATCTGCTCCCCCTGACAAGCTGCTCCCCCTCACTAAATTCTCCCCCTTTGACATCAATGGCAAAGGGCTCCTTGGGGCTAAAAATAAGACACTTAGCACAACCCCCTCACCACCTCCTTTTCTTGAGGTGATTAATTATGGGATGGGAGTGAAACTCCAAAATTACTATGCTCCTCTTCTTATTTCATTTTCTTTCTCTAAAATTTTGAAGTCATACCTCTTTGAACATTTTGACTTTCCTTCTTCTTGCTTGTCTTTGGAAATTCAGGAAACACTTGTTCTACACCATTTTGATTTATGCCCAAAATTATTGCAATTGAAACACATGATATTGTAGTCCTTGGAAAGTGCAAATGACTTGAAATTTCTCTTGGTGAAGCCATAATCATTCTTACCATGAACCCTACAATGTATAGCTTTATGACCAAAAATATTACATGAGTAGCAATAACCTTGGAAGAGATATTCATCTTGCCTTGGAGGATATGATCGCATGGTTCTTTCTTTGCTTTTCCTGTGATGGTCCCTATTCCTTGATGGTGCATTGTTTTCTTCCTCTTTGATGCTTCCACTTCTCAACATATCAGTATAGGTCTTAGGCTCTTCTTCAAATACCTTCTTTGATGCTTCTATTTCTTTTGAGCTTGACTCCTCTTCTTGTACCTCTTGACCTTCCTCAAAACCAAGTCCAGTATTCATAAATGGAGATCTTTGTGCTTTGATAATATCATCCAAATATTTTGAGCTTTTCCTAAACTGATATATCTTATTATTGAATTTCTCAAGTCCCTTCCTTAGAATATAAACTTCATGTTCTAGTCTTTCACATTCTAGCTCTTTTACCTTTAACTTCTCAACCATACCTTCTTCAATTTTCCTTACCTCTTCAACTTTAACTTTTAAATTGGTGAGATCTTGTAGAAGTTTTGCCTTTGTTTTCTCATCCTCTTGTACTTGAGCCTTCAATTCTAAGTTCTCCCTTTTTAACTCTTCAAGATCAACAACAAGTTCCTCTTCCATATCAACTATGACTTCCTCTTCATCTTTTGAAACTTTCTCTTTTTCTTGGTGTTCAACAGGAGCATCTTCTTTCTCTTCTATTGCCAAAAATAGAATTTCTTCTTTTTCACTATCAGAGAGACTTTCATCACTGTCACTTGAAGCACTACTTGCTTCTTCAACATAAAAACTCTTCTTGTGCCTTTGAAATATCTTCTTCTCATGCTTTCCTTGACCATGCTTATTTTTCTTTTCATGATAATTTTTTTTCTTTTTTTTCTTGTATTCCTTTTCTTCTTCACTAGTATATGGTGTTGAGGTCGTCATGCCTTTAGAGCTAGAAATCCCATCGTTGCGCATATCCATGCAAGAGTTCATTGATGATGACACCGCATGGTAGGCTCACCTAGACCAATTAAATTTACTTTATGAATGATACGTTAATGCTCTTGAGCACCTACATGTTTATCAAGAGTGGCTTAAGAGAGCCTATAACATGAAAGTCCATCCTAGAGACTTTTAGGTTGGTGACCTTGTTTTAAAATAGAACCAACAAAACTCTAACTTGTTACCCCATCTGTGGGATAAATTTACGGTAAACTGGTTAGGTCCATACATTATCACTAGTTATATTGGACTTGGAACTTATCGCCTAGCTTCCATTGAAGGATGTGAGGAGCCTAAACCCTTGAATATCCTTCACCTATGGCATTTTCACACTTAAAGCATCATGCCCTACCAAAAATCCCCAAAGGTACCTATAAACCCTTTGGTCACCCAAAAATCCCCAAAGGTACCTATAAACCCTTTGGTCACCCAAAAATCCCAAAGGTATCTATAAACCCTTTGGTCACCCAAAAAGCCCCAAAGGTACCTATAAACCCTTTGGTCACCCAAAAATCCCCAAAGGTATCTATAAACCCTTTGGTCACCCAAAAATCCCCAAAGGTACCTATAAACCCTTTGGTCACCCAAAAATCTCCAAAGGTATCTATAAACCCTTTGGTCACCCAAAAATCCCCAAAGGTACCTATAAACCCTTTGGTCACCCAAAAATGCCCAAAGGTACCTATAAACCCTTTGGTCACCCAAAAAGCCCCAAAGGTACCTATAAACCCTTTGGTCACCCAAAAAGCCCCAAAGGTATCTATAAACCCTTTGGTCACCCAAAAAGCCCCAAAGGTATCTATAAACCCTTTGGTCACCCAAAAATCCCCAAAGGTATCTATAAACCCTTTGGTCACCCAAAAGCCCCAAAGGTATCTATAAACCCTTTGGTCACCCAAAAACCCCAATGGCATCCACTAAGCCCATTGGTCAAATATATATATATATATAACAAAATCCAAAAACATCATTAAAATAATAAAAATACAAAAATATTGCATTACATTTCATATCATTGCATTATACAATCACTTGCATTAAGCATACCCATCATTGCATTTTGCATTCTAGAGTTGATCATACATGTCTAGCACCAGGTCTGTACACTAGCCATCCTTCAAAATCAACTTTATCAAAATTCATTATTAACACCCATCTACATTACAATTATCATTTCCATCCACATTCCCCACCTTTCATATTTGTGTCTGTTTCCCTTCACCTAGTCATTTGTTATAAGGTATCATTAGGGTTTTTGGTCACTCAACCGTCTCTAGTTTTCTTTTCAGATTTTGTAGAAAGCTATCCTAATTTTTAGAAGGTAGAGTCTTGCTTTGATTGTACCTTGTATACGTCATAATCCCAACACATTTTCACATTAATAAATCCAAGTTTTGCACAAGGAAAGATGAAACCTACAAAGTGGTCCTGTGTTACCTTAAGTGAAAAGTTTACCTTGCTCATCCCCCTATGCGAATGGTTCAAAAATGCTGAGAATTGACAAAAGGACAAGCTCCTCCCTACCCAAAGCAATAAAAATCCCTTGCCCCATGCCAAATATGGGCAAGTATCCAAAGAAGCAACAAATACAAGAAAAATAAATAGTGGTTTTTACCACTAACAAAAGAAAAATCCCAAAATAAAAAGTGGTTTTCACCACTAGCAAAAGCAAAAAGTAAAATAAACAGTGGTTCTCACCACTACCAAAATCCCTTGCTCACCAAAACAAAAATGAGCAAATCCCTAGAGCAATTCAAAAATAAAAGAAAATAAGGGAGTACTAAACTTGAATCCCTAGAATTCTCAGCATTTGACAACCATAAGGTGATCCTCATTATAGGTTGGGTGGCATCAAGCCTACCTAGAAATGGTGGTATCCTTACGCATGATGATATGTCTATCACATTAGCGACCTTCTTTTGTATAGACCAATGTTTGCATGCGGATGAGCTAGCTTTTGGTAGCTTGTATTACCTAGTGGTCTAATCCAACTACGTACAAAACTCAGGATAATGATACTCATAGGGTGATCTTCAGTACAGATGGGCTGCATAAATCCTGTTTGGCACTAGGGTAACTTTATGCATTATCATAACAATGAACTCACATGCACACATAGGGATATTGAATATCTTGGTCATCCTAGCAGATTTATACCTTGCCAAAAAGTCTTGCATGGTTAATATACAACTTTTGACTAGGTCACTAGAGTGTTTGAGTCTCATGAAAACCTCAAGGACATTCTATAACATCTTACTATGCATTCCATGCCATACCATTTTATCACATGTTTGTCAGTTTACATTTTCATAATCCATTACATAATCTTATGATAATGTTAAAATGAATCGATGAATTTTGTATAGTCTATGGTGCTAGCATCTAGTGTGTCAAATAGTATTCATAATTCATCAGTACAAATTAACAAATCATCCATTTCATTATGCATACACACATATACATATCATCAAATAACATCATATTACAATACATGCATCCATGATAAGCATCCATAAAAGCATCAATAAAGTAAACATAAACATTGCATACATCTAATAAAGTAGTAAGGAAACACATGATGACAATAGAAAAACTCATATATATATATATATATATATGTATGTATGTGTATGGGGTAAAAATATACATCATAATCCAAAAACTGCCCGTAGGCTACAATCAAGTGGGTCCTCAGACCTCACGCTCCCAAAATCCAAAAATAACCATAGAGTCTCAAAAGCCATGGTCACATAGGATCAACACCATGACTCTCACCACCACCCTCGGTCATCACTCATTGAGAGCTCCTAGATCTGCTCCCTATCTTATCTCATGGATCTAGGAGCCCCCATCCTCATAGATGACTACCCTGTACCACTCCTCCTACTCTTGGGACCCACTAGTAGAAGGATGAGCTGGTAAGCACCCTCTAAGGTGTGCTACCTCATCCTCCAAATCTTATGTGTATGCTGTATCCTCTCGGTGATGAGCTTGGTAGTCACTCAGTAAGGTCTAGAGCTGTGTCACCTCCTCCCATAGCTTGGCTACCTCACCACTACTAGATGCCCCATGGCTCGAGCTCCCTTCTCTAACCTATGATTGAAGAGTAGCTAACTCTATTGCCTACCTATCAATATCTACCTATGTAGTCTACACCTATGCCTGTAGGAGAGCCCTCTCCTCTATGTACTCCCTCCACTCCTATCTCCCTCTGATCATCTCACCCTATAGCTCAACAATGGTGGCATCCCATGCTACCAACTATACCTACACTCCCTACTCATCAAAATCATCCTCATCATAATCATCCTACTGATCCTCCATATCTATGGTATCCATCCACTCATCATCTACCTAGTGATGCACATGTCACTCACCTAAGTCTGGCTCCTCCTCATCTAGAGCCTCATCATGTCCCTCATCTGTAGCCTCCTTATGAGCCTCCTCTATCATGCATCTGTACCACCTCCTAGAGGTCCCTCCCCTCACCACTGGTGCATCACCCACCAGGAGTCATACTCTATTATGGTCCCTACATCATCTAGCTCAAAGATACCCTCTATAGGATCTACCTCCTCTCCAACTACCTCCACTATAGGCCAAGTAAGTGTCCTCTCATCCCCATGATATCGGTAGATCACTGGCTCACTAGGCAACCCTTGGCATAGCCCAAACTACCACATCACTCGAGCATATGGGAAATACTCTCACTCGGTCCCATGTCGACCAACTAACCATCTCCCTCATCATACCTAATGAAGTTACACCTCAACCTCAGGCCATGCTGGACAATCCCTGTATGGTCTCCAGATAACCTCCTCTACCCTAAGTTATGCAAATGACTATGCATAATGATCAATCATACCTGCATAGGGATGACTCTAACCCCTCTCCTGGTCTCACTACCATAGGATCCCATAGCCTATCTCCACATCCACAAGTTGTGCCTATCATCCAAGGTAGTCCTCATGATTGATCCACAATAATATGCTACCATCCCCACACCTATAGTAGAAATTTACATCCCAATCCTTTTCACCCATGGCAATGGATCTCGTACAACTCATCATAAAGTTGTACTAGCAAAGTAGTACCCCAAGCCATCACTAATGACCTCTCTATGGTGCACTCCACAAGTGAAAATGCCAACTCCAAAAGGTTCTAAGGGAACCTAGCTCCTGATGAGTCTGGTAGCAACATGTTGGAGATAAGCATCATCAGCAAGGCATGTCTCATAGTCAAAACCTCTACCTCATACCATAGCTCCACTAGGATACCTCCGCTAGGCAAGTCTCGTACTACCTCATGCCAATCCTCTCTAAAGTATCTCTACAAAATCGTATCTCTAAGATCTCGATGAGTAGATATAATCAGATGCCCCTCTATCAGAATATATAAAATCTGGTAGATATCCTCTAACATCACTATCATCTCCCCAGTCGATAAGTGGAAGGTGTTGGTGTGAGGGTCCCATAGATCTATCAAAGTTATCAGGTAGGCTCTATCTCCTATCACTAGCTCTAACCATGTCACTTGTTTGAGACCAATGGCATCAAGCCATTTCTAGTAATCCTCTATCAGTAAGTCCCTAGTAGTCTAAAAGAGAGTCAAAAATTGATACCGACTCTTGATCACCTGACAGAGGCAAGCAAGCTACAAAAATGCACAAAAATAGCAAAAATAACTCAAAAAGGGACTATTTTCCCAAATTCATGGATCTCACCTAGGTACCTCCAAAATGTAGCCATCCAACCTAGGGATGGCCACCAATGGTCCCACCTAGGGATGACCCCAAAAATGCTCAAAAATGGCCTTCCTGGCCACCAAAAATAGGCATAAAACCTCATAAAAACATAAAAAAATGCAATAAAATTGCACAAAAACAAAAAATAAAGCACAAATTACTAAATTATATCACTAATGAGGTTCATTTACCGATATTTAGTGTGTTTTTTTGGAAAATTCAAAAATAATTACATTTCCAAATTAAATAAAGTCTAGGAGCAAATTCAGCCCTTACCCATCTCGCACTGGCTCCACCGCTCATCGAGTCTTGAGGCTGGCTCATGGTGATTGTGGGATGGTTTCAATAGTGCTCCACTTCGAAAAATCACTCTCCTACTCCTCACCTCTCAATCTTCCAAGTCAGAAGAGTGCAAATGAGCTCATTTTGCCAATTTTGAGCTTAAAAAGACCTAGAATAAGCATGGTCATCCTAGGGTGGGATGGATCAAAAAATTGGTGACCATCCCACCCTAGGATGGCCATAAACTATGCAGCCATCCCACCCTAGGACGACCACCAAAAAACACCAAAAAAATAGAAGAAAAGGCAAAGAAAATGGCCTAAAAACCACCAAAAATATGTCAAAACTGATAAAATTCACAAAGGATCAAGATTGAACCAAAATTGTTCATTGATGAATTGAAAAGTCTCTACTTCAATCCCCAATAAGGCCATTGTGGTTGGACCACTCCATGGGAATGAGGTATTCATTTCTTTTCTTCCATGAAATATCAACAAAACCATCAAAATCCTAACAAAATTGATAAATTTTACAATGGGTAAAGCTGAAGGAACCCTAATCAAGTCATATTGGTCAAGTGACTCATCACTTTCATCATTGGTCATGCCCTCATCGACTCATCACTTGAGGGGGTAGTCATAATAATGAATTCATAATCAAAATCAACACTCAAACACTCAAAAGTGCAACTTGCATACATTCAAAAGAATCATTGCCAAAGATAAATTTCAAGCCTACGTTGGGGCATATAATTCAGCACCAATTCAACAAAACAAAGTCTTGGTATCCTTGAAGCCTTGGGACATGTATCCCAAAATAGGCTTATAATCCAAATAAGGAACCAAGACCAAGTATACCCTAAGCCCCTAAGACTGCCATTGTAGTGTGGTTGAAAGGTATACCAAAATCAAATCCTTCAATTATGTCAAAAGCAAGGATTCCAAGAATGTATGCTCCTTCCATGATGGAGGCATATAAATTTGGTTAGGTTACTAAATAACCTTAATCATTTGATAGTTTAGTCATCTATTTTTGCTCTACGCTCTATTTCACATAATACATCTCAAAAAGGGGTATCTATAGACACTAAAATCATGTCAATCTGATTAGACTGCAATGATGCACTCTTATCAACACCATATGGCCCCCTTGGGCAACCCTCAGGGGTTAAATAGTGGTCCTAACCACTTTTGGGAAGGTTTACCCCACTTTTGGGAAGTTTTGGGCCATGTAGCCATGGTCGTCCCACCCTAGGGATGACCACCAGCAACCATCCCTGGGTGGGATGACCATGGCCTAGGCCCCTCAAAAATTCAAGGGTGGGATAAATGGCAATAAAATTCTACCATTTATCCTACCCAATGATTTATGATAGATTGAGGGCCTATCAAAGCCATCACAACCTACAAATTGGAGGCCCAAATTGGAGGTCTCTTCCACCCAATGCATGGCAAGGGTTTTGACAAGTGGTGACACCTACCTTGCATGCCCCAACTTGCCCATTTGACCCTGTGGCCCTCTTGGGCTATAAATTGGAGTCATTCCACCCATTTTAAGAGAGAGGTCTTTGCAATAATTCGCAATGAAGTGCTATCGAGATTCACTCTCCCTTTCACCATGTATTTTCCCTTGGAATCTTCATCAATCGAAGGAGGTTTCCAAGTCATCCCCAAATATACAAATCCATTCCAAAACCCACCCATTTCTATGAATTAGATCACCAAATTTGATGACAACACCCCTAGGAGTAGTTTGGACCAGATCCTAGAGGAATTGGTGGTAAAAACCACTAGGTTTGGTGGTCGTCCCCACCTGGGATGGTTAATAGTCCCAATTGGAACACCCAAGGATGGCCATGAATTTGCATATAATTTTGGTTCAATTTTAGTGTAGATCATTTCTAAATTAGTTTATATACATCATACTAGAATTTGGTGCATTTTGGAGTAGTTTTGGACCTTCAATTAGGTTTTTCATTATGATAGTCCCAATTGGAACACCTAGGGATGACCATAGATTCTGCTTATAATTTCATTTCAATTTTTATATAGATCATTTCTAAAGTAGATAATATGCATTATACTAAGTTTTGGTATAATTTGGAATAGTTTTGCATCATCTATTTCACCTTTTGTATTCAATATTGCATGCATCTCTTTGATTTCATCTTAATCCACATATGCTATTAACCAATTTGAGTTCTTTGTGTGTAGATCCAGGTATTCCAACGTGCAAGGAAGGAGCTACAAGTTTGAATATGGATAGATCATCACAGTGGTAGCAAAATCCCGCTCTTCAATTCGTGAGTGCGAGGAAGACACTGAAAGCGCACCTTGAGTTTCTGAAAGGATTAGATCCTTTGAACATTGTAATGAATTGTATCAATTAAGAGCCCTCAAGGGGATGTTTTGTAACCGTGTATTTGGAAAATGGATTAATATAAAGAGAACCCCCATTTATTTCACTTATTTGTCATCATGCTTACATTAATGTCGCTTTTGAATGCTTAAATAGAACAATAGATGCATTTCATTTCCCTTTGCTAGGTGCACCATTTTTTCCACTCTACACCTCCATTATATAGTATTGTACTATTTTTACGACTCTCATTAATGACATATTTAGAAGTTATTTGCATATGTTAATATCCTTATTTGCCTACATATTATTGTGCCATTAGTTTTATAGTTATCTCAAATTAGTTAATCCTACATCTTGTGGTTGTACTACCTTCCATAAAAATCTAACATTATCAACCTTTTGGTACTTATTGAATACTATATCCCCTGGGTCTTAGGACCCAAATCCAAAAGGATACCAAGAATAGAAAAAAAATTGAAGAACTAGTAGATAAAATTCAAGACCAATGCCATCCTCCAAATAGCAACCTAGAAAAAATACAAGGAAGAACCATAGAAGTCCTTATGAAGAAATGTTGGAAGGCCCAACTATAGGATGAAATTTACTCTGAATGTAAGAGGAAGTGTTGGATTATAGATTATTGAGACCCCAATCTTGGTTAGGATATTTAATCACATCGGAATAGGATATACATCCAATTCAATATGTAATCCACCAACCCCTTTAGGCCTTTGTATATATGAATGTAAAATATATATATATATATATATTATATACATATATATATATATATATATACATATATATAGATTAATTGTTACTTGTGAATGTGATGATTGAAGGACACAAGTAAGTTTAGAATTAAAGTAGAAGGATTGACAACATACATGTTTGAAGGATAATGTCATTGAAGTCAAGGCATGCATACTGGACCTCTCAAAATTAGTAATGGTGATTTTTTATCGAAAGAAGAAAAACTACCATATTGAGGTGAAAGGAGGCATGAAGGATAATGGAATCCTCCAAATCCTAGGCATGATAGAATAAGTTTTTCCATATCCAATTGTCATCAATAGATCAATAAGGTTGAGAATGCACCTAGAGATCCACCCAAGTTATGAGGCTTACAAAATGAGGCAACATTCATTCTAGTCTACACAAAGTCTCAAGAAAATTTACCTCCAACACCATCATTCTCCAACATTCATCCCTGCTATAAAATCCTTAGGATTTATCCCATTTAGACTCTATTCCCAATAAATAAGGTACCTGTCCTCTAGGTTCCTTGACTTCTACTAGAAATAGTTCCTTTGTGAGTTTCCAACGCTATAGTGAAAAGTTATAACACTGGGCATATCCTTCCTTAGAGGGAAATTTTGGTTAGATTATTTCCTAAAGTTGAAATGAAAGGGCCCAATGCTCCTACTCAAACTACCGATGAAGCAGTTGAAGCTAGAAGACCATCCAAGTGCAATCAAGGAGGAACCCTCACCATTGACTAGTGTTTAATCTAAATATTACCATCCCACACATTCTAGATGATCCACTAGACTAAAAGTGAAAAAAGGATCGAAAATTATTTCAAATAACAACTAAGAAGTGTTTTTTAATGAACTAGAGTCTCATAGCATTTTTAGTGATACCAAAATGGACTCCACTTATGGTAATATTATCATCCATCGGAAGCTTGTGAACTTTTACCCCTTCCTAGGTAGGAAGAATCATTTATTTGGATTCCCTCCATATTATATGGTGTTTGGGTTTCCTTGTTAAGGTCAAAATTCACCATCATTTGGTAAAGTGCAAGGACCAAATCTAGTTATATGGAGGAAAAGAGTGGGGTAAATAAAGGTGATTAAGAGGAAATATAGCCATGGAAGCTCCCTCTACCTCAAAAATATCTTAAAACTTAAAGAACTACTTGAAGCCTAGCATTTTGGAGATCCTAAGTTGTGAAGCCTTGGATATACTTTGAGGGTTATTTTCCCTCACAAGGTCCACCCTAAAACCTAAGTATTAGAGTAGTAGAGGGCATAAGAGGATAATAACACCCAAAAGCATGTCGACTTGAGCTTGGAATCCAATTATCTTGGTTTTCATTAGAGAATCAATTAAATAGTAAGGTATGTATCTCTTATAAAGGGCATCTTCCCAAATAATTCCAAAGGTAAAAATCATAACCTTTTAGGAGTGCACTAAAGAACATATTCACTAAGGGAAATTATTAAGGATGTAAACAAAAATAAGTACTAGGTACCACCAATCACTAAAACAATCCCATAGTGAGCATACATGAGGAAAGGTATGACAATATTGTTCTAGTCTTGATGAGTCACTGTAGATGTGGTTCCCTAGGCAACAAGCGATGCATTCAAAGTAGTGACATGGAGGGATGTCCAAGGAGCAACATCAAATTTAAAGCATTAATGATAAGTTATCCCGAAGGGTCTAATCATGGGGATTTGCAATATGAAGTAGCTTAGTGACATGATGAGAATTCCATAAATTTATTGTAAGTGGCATTTATGATTGCAAATCTCTAAGGCCTCAAAGATAATTTATTATTTGATGCTAACTAGTCTGGAAAAAATTTAAATTGGATAATTTTAAATTCTTTTAATTTTATTGGGTAAGGAGGGATTTTCCCACTTCTTATTATAAATACCTTCTCCTTATTTAATGTAAATATTGAAAATTAGTCAAAAATGTGCCTAGGATATAGCCTCATATGTATTTTTTCTTCATTTTCTTTTGTATCATATCCTAGCTCAAACATTGCATCATTTTAGTCGATTAGTTGTTGATCCTCTTTCTTGGGCATCTACGTATTTTATTATATATATAAGATGTTTTGACTATACCAATATTTTTATCCTATATCCTGTGTGGGTATCCTATATGATATATGTTCTAGGGGATCATGTTCCTTGTGTATTGTTAGCTATAATATGTGTTAATAAATCCCATTGTGGTGTAGACAATCTCTAAATATTTGGTGCATCACCACCCATAGCTTAGGCTAGTTAGGCTAGTTATATTTACTTTCTTATTGTTTCCTTTTAGTTATTTACTATTTTTATCTCTTTCCATTTTTTTGGCCAAAGCATCTAGTAGGTTAGACTAGCATAAGATGAGGATCATCAAAGATTACACCCAGAAAAGGATCCAACCTTGGTAAAAAATTCTAGAGATCATCCAAAGGAGCCATATCCCACACTCCCCAGACTTCCAAAAACTAGTACCCCAAGTGATATGTAAGAATAAATCATGCCCAAGGAAGACTGCATCCATAAGCAGTTGACACATAGGTTATAGGGGTTATTTCCAACCCCCAACATCATGTTAGGGAAGTGTTATTATGAATATATAACCTTTTTATCATGGATCAAGTAGAAAAACAAGGAGGTATAATCAAATTCTACCTATCACAAGGATAATCAAAATCTAGTTCAACATCAAACCACTTTATATTTCAATAAGAAATATTTTAAAAGAAAATCCGATGGCCAATAATTATTTAAAAATGGAACATAAAATGATCTTGAGGATCAACACAAGAGACCATAAAAATTAATGGTATAAAAAATGAAAGAAAGAGTCCCAAGGATGGATGCTTTATCTATGATGAGGAACATTATCAAAATAAATATTTCTAAATAAGAAATAAATTGAGTATTATATATTTTATCTAACCTCCACAATAGCCCCATCAAATCTATATAATAATGGATAATCAATGAGTTGAGGATCAAAATGTACCACTCTAGATATCAGGTTTATTGTATTGAATTTCTATTCCTATATTTTTTGATACTAGTGAAATTAAAATTTTCATTTCATCTCATGAATTATCTCATATAAAGAGAAAATTTGTAAATTTATCTACAAAATAGAATTTTTAGTATGTAAAATATACAAAAAAGAGAATAGAATAGTGTCTTTTCATGGGCAGTATAAATCTTCTTAACTTCACCATAAAAGTCAATTTTTATGTATCTTTCTTCGGATCCTATGTTATTTTTATAGGTTTAGATTATATTTTGCAACATGTTGATTGGTTTGAAAAGACAAAATAATGTCTTGGTGATGGGGATATAGTACTACTTAAGAGATTAGAAAACCCATTGAAAAAGGGTATATTTTTCATATAGCTAAAGAAGGCTGAAAGGAAGAATATTTATTGTATGCAATTCACGTAGATAAATTGAAAGAGAAGAGAAATCCTACTTTTAAGATATGTTCTTGAATGAATATAGGCATGTGTTTCCTATGGAATTTCCAACACTGCTTTCTATAAGAAATTTTGATATTGTCTATAAATATTTTTCTAAGAGTATAATCATAGTCAAAGGCTTCATATAGAATAACTATAATATAGTTTTTTTAGTTTAATATAAATACAAATGAACTATTATAAAAAGTACTAATAATAAGAAGTTTGTCACCATGGGGTGCACCTATTATGTTTATGAAAAATTACGATTGTACTCTATGACTCTATGTTGGTTACAAAATTTTAAATAAGGCTATAGTCAAGAACATGTACCCTCTCCATTGAATTAATGATTTGTTTGAATAAATGAGGAAAATAATTGTCTTTCCAAAGATAGTTTGTAGGCTTGGATATTATCAACTATGAAAAAGGGATGAAGACATACCTAAAACTACATTTAGGACCAAGTATTGGCACTATGAATTTATAGTTGTATCTTTTGGACTAAATAATTCACTTGTATCCATTACAAATCTAATTAATAGAGTTTTATAGGAGTATTTGGATAATTTTGTCATCATATTTCTAGATAATATTTTGATTTATATAGTCAATGAGTGTTAGAGTAATATTCCATTCTTTGGCATATTTACCCTTTTTACTCTGATAGGTACAATAGCTAGTATATTGCATTACACTAGTTGAGTAGATTATTACATTTACTTTTCTACTTTTACCATGTAGATATTTATTGTCTTAAATATCTAATGGTTGATTTGGTAAATATCCTAGGTGGAAGAGTTCTATTCAGAATTCTCTTCCTCTCAACAGAATAGTTAGCGTGATTTCCTATTATTCAGTTTTCAATACTATTTTGTAACCTATTTAAAGGCTATAGTTTCAAAACTATATGTTAATGAAATATTTGCAATTTGATTGAATCCTGAATTCCTGTTCACATTGGCATCAGAGCTGGAGGAGGGAGTTGGGAGGAGGAATTGATTTTTTTTAACTCGCTGGAGAAATCGAGCGCAGGAAGCACAATTTGGTGACTTCATTATTTTTTTTCCTCCTCCGATTCCCTAAGTTTTCCTATAGTTTTTTAATTGCATTTCATTAATCCATTACCGAAGGCAGAGGAGGTGGTGAAATTATCCATTTTTTATGGGCCACATCACCCCCCTCGGCAGGACAAGGTCACAATCGGGCCCGCAGGCATTTTGACCGACCAGATTCATTTCCCCGGCCAGGCCATGCCTAGGCAGACGATCGACCAGGCAGCTCTTTACTACCGGCGATCGCGCCTACGGACCAGACAGATCTAAGCTGCCGGCCCGAGCACGCCCAGCCCGCATAGGAGATTGTGCCCAAGGGCCTGGGAGGAGCCTTTCTTTGGCTCCCATCCATAGGGCCCGCACCCCTAGGCAAGCCAATGGGAGCGCTTCGAGGGCAGGAGCGCCCTCACGCTCCCACGTGGCTTCTCCAACCCGGGCGTGCTTCGAGGGTAGGAGTGCCCTCACACACCCGGGAGATTCCTCTGGACATGTGGTAGAATCACATCGAGCCACCTAATCTCAGCAGCTGGAATTCTAGATTGACTTAGTTCGACATGTGGCACACACATCGAGGTGACACGTGGCGAGGTCGAACAACTGACGTGGACCTACTGGATGAGACACGTGGCGAGGACCAACCGAAAGGTGACACATGGCACAACAAGCAGAGGGAGCGAGACAACCTAGTGACAAGTGGCACCATCTGGCCATTGACACGTGTGTGAGAAAATTTTGGGTTTTCGGCAGCGAGCAGCCACATGGCATTCAATCATTCGTCGGGCAGAGTGACATGGAGGAAGGTCAACACGTGGAGGAGTAGCGATTGCCCAAGGCAATCACGCGTTCTTTGAATGCGCTTAGGCTTTTAAAAGCCTAATTCATCCCTTACGGGATGAATGTGGGATAAATCCCACAGAGCCATTCCAAAGGCTCGGCCCGCCTTAACACAAAGCACGCGGGGACGACTTTCAAAGTCGTCCCAGCAGTGCAGTGGTCAAGGCATAGCCTTGACAAACGTGACGTCTCACGTTCGAATCCGCGCGCCAACATTTTTGCAAAGGGCCTCTCCAAAAATCATGCCATTTGGTATTTTTCATTATTTTTTTATTTTCTAAAGTTTTTTTTATGTTTTTTTAAATATTTTTTATAGATTTTTTTTATATAGTTTAGCACAAATTGGCATAAATTAATCAATTTTTAACCTTTTAAGTTGATTTTTTTTCCCCAATTGCTTTATTATATGAATTATTCATCTTTAAAAATATTTTTAAGCATTAAAACTTAGAAAATATTTAAAGAAAACTATTTTTTTTTGCAATAATTCCACTCCATTTCTATTGTTTTCTCCAAATCTTGGGGATAAAGAGACATAGGAACAACTCATTTTATTGCAAAAACAAAGGCCATCTTCAACATTTTTTTTGAAAGCCATTTTCGAGTGTTGAAGACAAAAACCAAGTCGTGTGTCGACTGGTCTGGAAGCCTTTCAAACGCGGGTCGTGTGTCGACTTGTCTTGGAAGGAGTGCTCGAATTGTTAATTTTGCAAAATAGAGGGGGGAAGACAACATTGTACTTCTTTTGCAAAATTGTAAAACAAAGTAGGAGACATAAAAATATCAATTTTTTGCACAACACACATTAATATTTTGTTGCAAAAATTAAAAAGGTGCATTTTCGATTTTACTCGACACCTTCATTGGCAAATTAGGTGCATTTTCGGTTGCATCCGACACCTAGGTGATAAGAATTTTGTGGGCATTCTTGTTTGATTATTGCATTATTTTTTTTGCAATTATAAGTCATAGAATCAAGAACACACTAAACCCCAAAATTTCACAAATTTGTGTAAATCCTTACACAGATTTAAAGCCAAAATTCACTTGATATTCTCTCCTAAATCAACAAAACCCCTAATTCACTCTTATTTGTTTGGCTTAATTTCCTCAAACTTTTCATCCTTCTTGAAGGGTGTTAAGGCAGGTGCCATTAAATATCTGTTTGAGTGAATTATCTTTTGGTACTCTTTTAGGGTAATCAAAAAGAAAGAACAAGTTTTTGAAAATAAGGAACCTTAAAAAGTTGCAATCCTTTGCACTAAGGGGGGATAATTCCTTTCTTCCTTCAAAACACAGATTTTTGACAAGAGGGAAATAAAACTTGTAAAGGCAATCATAAAAGTAGAAGTCATAAAAATTATACCTTTTCTTTTAGACTTCATAATAGCAACCATGCTTGAAGTTCTTACAATAAGGAAGGATGATTTGGTGAACTTTTTGATAAAATTGCCTAGAAAGCATAGTTTTGCACAAATTGTAAAAATGACAACCATGACACCATTCAGTGTTGGTTTCAAAACAAGCAAAACTAAAATGGCAAAGGCACATCACAGAAGCCATATTTCTAGTGAAGTGTCTCATTCTGATTCTGATTCTGGTTCAAAGAGAGCAAACAGAGTGCTCATTGCTAAGACAGTATTGTAGAGGGAAAACACATTTTGTCACCTTAAGCAAAGCACCATTTCCTCTCTCTCTTTTTTAGGCTTCATAAATAGCATAAGTTTTTGTTTGAAGTACTTATAATAAAGGGGTGTTTGTACCTCTTTTTTAGGCTTCATAAATAGCAAACTCTCATTGTTTGAAGTTCTTGTAACAAAAGGAGGGAATTTTCTGGTGTAAAATTGCCTAGGAGGCAATATTTGTAAAATCCTTCACAAAGCTTCTTAAGTTGCACATATTTTTGCAATTAAGGGGGGATATACATTTCTTTTCTTCACAATTTTTTGTAAAAAGAGAAGAAGACTTATAAGGGTGCATTTTCGGCATCGTCCGACACCTTAGTCATGCTTCTTTCAAAAATTAATTACAACATGTTTTGCAACAAGAAGGGGGGAGCTTATAAGGGTGCATTTTTGGCAGCGACCGACACCTTAGCTACCTTATCTTTTGCAAACTCATATTGTAAATGAATGAACCTCGTATGAAGTGATCTATTCTACTACACCTAGCGATTGCAGCGGTTGGTTACCCATGCAATTCGGTTGGATGACAAGATTACAATAAGGACATTCGTTGATGTGAAGACAAAGTGAGGAATGACCCATTTTTTGCTTAGGAGCAGCCAGAGCACTGTGACAGAGCAAGAACCAGCAGATCAAGACCTTTTTTTCACTGTATTGGGGCAGTTATATACTTTACCCAAATATTGTTGTATAGGAGGATAGGTATACATTACCCAAATAATGTAATAAGGGGGGATGTTAGAGTAATATTCCATTCTTTGGCATATTTACCCTTTTTACTCTGATAGGTACAATAGCTAGTATATTGCATTACACTAGTTGAGTAGATTATTACATTTACTTTTCTACTTTTACCATGTAGATATTTACTGTCTTAAATATCTAATGGTTGATTTGGTAAATATCCTAGGTGGAAGAGTTCTATTCAGAATTCTCTTCCTCTCAACAGAATAGTTAGCGTGATTTCCTATTATTCAGTTTTCAATACTATTTTGTAACCTATTTAAAGGCTATAGTTTCAAAACTATATGTTAATGAAATATTTGCAATTTGATTGAATCCTGAATTCTTGTTCACAATGAGAGTAACATTTTGAGCATATGAAGATTATTTTTTTATAAGGTGGAAAAACAAATTTTGAAATGAATCCTAAACCTTTGACAAGGGGTTAAGAAGACCTCAAACCAAAATAAGAACCACAAAATAAAAAATAGAGAATCAAACAGTTACAAAAAGCTACACAATTTTACATGAGAGAAGCAAAGATCCTAAGAAAACATAGAAGGACTAGACATCAAATAAACATCAATAGGATATCAAGGAGATTAATTCTCCTCATTAATAACTTGGAGTTACCCAAAAAATATGACTCAAATAAAATTCAAAATTCAAAAAGGTCATCCATATTCCCACCCAAGAGTTATACCCAAAATAAAAAAAAGATCCCACCCAAAAGAAAAGGTCAGACCCAAAGCACTACAACAACCACCCACCAGATCAGATGATTCTCCTACATCTACCTCCATTAGATTTAGGAACTGAGACCTTGGAAAAAGACTCACAAGGATATTTTCCCAAGATATAAGTATATGAACTCAGATTAGAAATAAGAGCATTTATAGGTCCTCCAGTATTTCCCGTAGCATGTCCATGAGAAATTTGGAGATACCAAATTTTTTATATTTTTTATTCCTTGAGTTAGAACTAAATTTATTACATGTTTAGAATGGTCTAGATCATTCTTAGTCTCATTATTTGAAATAGAATCAAATCTAGAGGTAAAGCATTCAAACTTATTTCTCAAAATGATGATTTTATCATCATAAGGAAGCAACTCCTTCAAACCTGTTAGAGACAAGTCTTCAACATTGCCATTACCATCCTTAAGAGACTGATTATTCAAAGTTGTTAGATTTTGATGTAATTAGCACTGGGAGATAGTAATCACAAGATGTAGAATAATATGAAATAAAGTAAATTTACTAGATGATTGAAATATGTTGTAAATAGAAATCTTATAAAAGAATACAATGTAGCTATGGGGGAAATGAACACTCCGTTAGTAAATATATTGAACTACATTAAACCCATCACCAATGGATGGTTATGTATATAGAAATATACTATACTCTAACATACACTATCTAACTATGTCCTCTAACTCTCTATATATATCTAACAATGAGGTCTTTCTTATATAGGAAGATACGTTCCTTGGTAAACATTCTACCTAGCTATGCAAGGGACAACTTGCACATATACAACTTGCACATTGACACTTGTGCATTTATTACATTGCATAAAGTACCTAGATAAATACCCCCTAAAGTAATCTAATGTCCTAAGTATGTACCTTGGAAGATACATTTACATAACCCAAATAATGGAATAAATTCAATTTTTAACACCCCTTGTATTACATTATTTGGGTATTGAATACTTTAGTATTCAATATGGATCTTCTTCTTCATCATATTAATCTTCGTATACTTCTTTTACATTCTTCATATTAAGGTTCAGCAAGTAATTTGTGTCTTTATATGATGCAGAGTAAATTTTAGCTGAAGCTTCTTACATTGGATGATCTTTGGCTTACTCAGATTCATCTTCCTTTTCTTCTATCCAGAAACCTTTATAGTTCTCTTTACAAGTATCTTCATTTGGTTCTGATTGTTTATGAGCAAGTAAAGTATGGTGTAATTTTCCTCTCATCATTTTTTGCTTGCCCTTTTGGTATACTGGTTTTTTTTGCTGCTTCAGTATTCATGTCATGGCCTCTTTTAGTATGTCTCTTCTTTCTTTTTCTTCTTCGCTTCCTGTGATTCTGCTTTGGTGTTGGTGAAATATCTATTTTATGACAAGTTAGTCTATCATCAAAATAGTATTGTTATTTATTCCCATATTTTTCTTGTGTTGAGTAAGTACAAACACAATTAATGATATATAAATCATCAAACATTATTCTAGAAAAAATATAACTAATATTTGTGAGTTCCACCATGTTGTGAAGAGAATTTCATGAATATATTTAATAAATATTGTAAAGCTACATTTTTTGGCTTCTTTAAGAAATAAGGATAATTTATATTTGTCGTTAGAGGGTATATAATTGTATCCTTCTAGAGTATATATTATGTTTTGAGAGTAGAATTCTACTTCATGGAATAGTTCTTCATTATTGAAAGCTATTCCCAAAATGTCATCCATGATAGACCTTTGAAATAGTGATTCTTGCAATTGAAATTTGATAGAATCTTGGTAGTCTATCTTATAGCTCCCTATATATGATACCTTATTGAAGTATATAAGCTTTATTTTATAAAACCTTTATTAATCCTTAGTTTTGTAGGCTTCCTTATGTCTCCCTAGTAATGATAGTATGAACACCTAATTTTAGGTTATGAAGAAATTTTATATCTTCCCAACTTGATAATATTTGATAGATATTATTATTATCAAGTTTTGTAGAACACCTTATGACTCCCTAATGGTTTTAGAGTATGATATAGTGCTTTAGTAAAAAAATAGTTCAATCTTGGTTTATTTTGTACAAATTTTATACTTTTTAATACCTTATTACTCATATTGAACTAAGCACTTCTTGAAGAGGTATTAATGTTGGATTTATTTTGTCCCATTTTAGAAGTTTTGAGACAAGAAAATTATAATTTTCTAGCCTTAGTAAAAAACCTAATAACCTCTTTTTATATCCCTTGGATTATTTCTAATTTCCAATAAATTAATTTGATGTAGTAACCCTTGTGGCTACCAAATTTGGAAAATTAGAAAATTAACAATGTTTGCAATATATTAAAGAATTTAATACAAGTAGAATTCCTTATTTCTCCTAGGTTAAATTACAAATATTAATTTAATTTCATAAGTTATCCCTTATATATTTTGCTTTCAAAATATAAGATTTAACCTTAGCTTATAACCCTTGTATCTCCAAATATAAAAGCAATAATAAAATGGAATTAAACCTAACGTTTGGATGCTAAATATCCTCACTGTTTGGTGCTTTTTTTGGCTGGATATAACAACAATATTAAGGTCACATTTGGTTCTAGAATCAATGGAGATGTTTTTGAATTGCTTATATTCAATGCTAGAACATAGGTGATATAACAATAGGAAGGTTTAACCATTAAGACCAGGAGCCTTTAATGCTCTTTCTTCCTTACGTCCATGTTGTGATTTCTATGTATTTAACCACACTTTGTTGTATGTTAAAATTTGTACTTTGGGTACCTTTTATGGAGGAATAATCATGGGCTTTGTGACATGTGTCACACTTGTTATAAATAAGTGCTCCTCTCCTTTAACATACCAATTTTTTGTTCTATGTCTCTTGATGATTCTGTAACGTATGGGCACTCGTGTGGGCACTTGTGTGAATATTTTGGAGGATAACAAGTGTCACTACTTACTTGATATTCCCTATAACTTTTGCATGAGGTTTATTGAGCATTGAGAGATGAAATGGTACCTTAGAAAGTTTATGCCAAGTGGCATTCAAACTCTCTATATGAAGTTCTTCCCTGTAACGTCTTCCAAGGAGAATATTATAACTCTTCAAATAATTTTCTATACCATTAATTTGTTTTTCTACATTTCTTGGGAAGAAAGAAATCTTTTCATTTGTAGGTGGATTGAAAATGCACTATGGATATTTGAATGCCAACTTTGGTGCTTCCTTTGGTGGACAATCTTCACCAAGCTGAAGATCTTGAATGTAGCACATTTGCTCCTTGTCTTCTATACCTCCAACATGTTGATTCCTATGTTTATTTTTTTTATACCTTCTCTTTTGTATACGTGAACTCTTTTGTCTATGTAAATGTAGCTTTATGATAGCCTTATGTGGGCTTTAATTTTGTAGGTTCGTTCTTCCAATATGATATCTTTGAGTGGCTTCTTTTGCTTGGGAAGAAGAGTGTTGATGTTCAACCTTCCTTGGATGATTTACCCTGTAGTTATTGCACCTTTTGTGGCACTTTCAAATATGATATTTTTCTGTAAAAAAACCATATTAGAGTAGTGCAATAAAATGTAACATAAATTGTATATAAAGATCCTTTAATGCACCTTATTTTGCACTCATTTTCAAATCTAAAATTCTGGTTTTGTGGTATATTTTTCCTGCAATATAAGGGTTTTGAGGTTGTTTTTTATGAGTAGACACCTTCCCATTTTTTCTTGGACACTTTGATAACAAATTTAAGCTTATATAACAAAGAGATAGAAACTCTTTAATTGATGCAATTTTCTGCAATTTCTTTTCTTGCATCTAACCTTGTAATACTTTGGATTTGAGACTCACCAAGTCTTAATATTTGAAGCTTTTATTTCTATTTTTTATTATTTGTGTTCTTCTCCAGATTTTAGAGGATTATAATATTTTTGGTGGCTTCACTTGGCCACTATGTGTTGCAGATTTTTGTGCTTTAATAGTGTCTTTAGACACTTGATATAGATCAGATTTTATGCCCTTCAAAAAACACAAAACTAATTTCTTTTGAGAGTAGTATAATAGTGCAAATAAATATAATTTTAATGCACTAGCAATTTCACCTTATCACTTCAATTAACTCTCAATATAATGTACTTAATTAAATTTACTACAACTAATCAACAATAATCTGAAATGAACCTTCAATAATTATTCTGTAATTTCACTACAATTTAGTATTGTTGGACTTAGTATTCTTTTTATTTTTCCAAAGTAGATAATAGGTATTTGATAGAAGAAATTATAAAATCTAATCAACTCCTAATTAATGTGAAAATGAAACTTGATGTGAATCTAGCTGCAAGAGGTCAAAACATAATACCTCCCATAACATAAAAACTGCAATAAATGAAAATAATCATAAAAAACCTCCATTCACATAAAAACTATAATACATGGAAATAAACCAATAAATATCTTATTTTCTCATTCCTGGATTCACTTTTTTTTTTACAATGCAATACCAAGGGAATATATATCCCCAAAGAAACCCTAAAAGAAAACCCTAAAACTTGAAGCCCTAAAAGAAACCCTAAAAGAAAAACCTAAAGCTTAAAACCCTAAAAATAAAAATAAAAATTACTATTTTCGGTAAATTGATTTTTCCAACCAAAAACACCATTTTAAGTAATTACTATTTTTGGTAAAATATTTTTTCATAAAAATTTACCTTTTTAGTAATTACCATTTTCGGCAAATTATATTTTGCGTCAAATAATTCCATTTTGAGTAATAAAAAACTACTTTAAAACTTCTTTTTAAAAAAACCCTCTAAATATAGGCTCCTGCATCAGAACTTAAAATAACCTTTTTTCTTTTGCACTTTTGAAGATTGTAATCCAATTTTCTTCTTGCAACTTCAATCCAAATTCAGGTGCTCTATAAGTAAACCCAATTAATAAATCTACTTGCACCAAAAGTTACTTACATTTTGAAATTTTCTATAGCTCCTTTGCAACTTTTGTAGAGGATGTATATCTTGGTGTCTAGGATCACCAAGTTGCTTCTTAGAGTAGGATCTTGCAACTCTTTGTAAACTATCCTGAACCAAATGATGACCTTAAACTTGCTTTCATGAGCCTAGGATTTGGTGGCTTGATATCCTATTGTGTTATCCTCATTCTACTATAGATTTGGAAAAGTATTTATCTCTAAAGTGGTGCCTTCTTGTTGTGAGAGGTAATCTTCAAATATACAAGATTTTTTGAGCTTCTTTTATCTTCAAGTATTCTTATCAAATTCTGACTTCAAGAATGATATTCTTCTAGGATTTGCCACTCCTTACCAAATTCTTCTTCACAAATTTGGTTCTCCTTGCCAAATTATTCTTCACATATTTGATACTCCTTTCCAAATTCTTCTCTTAGGATTTTTTTATATGGTGATAATTGTCCCAAGTCCTTCACTATCAAGGGCTTCTCCTTGATAGTGGATTTCTTCAATGAGTTCTCCTAAGAACTCTTTTGATGATTTTTAGTAAGGCTCTATAGGCATTTTTCTAGATTTATATTGAGACCTCTCCTAGGTATTCAATCTTACAGCTTGTGATGGTCTTCCTTGATACCTTCTCTTCAACCTTCTACTCCTGGAAGTGTTGGTGATGACATCTTCTTCTGGATATTTGATTTTTCTACTTTTGGATTTGAGTAGGAATTGCCTAGTCCTTCTTCTTATTATTCCAAGACTAGAAATTTGTCAATGATATCTTCCCCCGATCTCCTTATTTTTTCTTTAGGTGCTAGGTTTATTCTGAATAAGGTACTCTTCCTAACTTTCTTCTAGGAAGTTTTCCAAATCACTAAATCTTATTTCCCTAAAAAAAAGGATTAGTACTAAAATATTTAATCTACTTCTGAATCAGATATTCTTCTTTAGAATCAAGGCCTCTGTGGCCTTTTTCAATATTAAGGCTTTTGTGGTCTTTTTTAGTATCAAAGCTTCTGTGGCCTTTTTTCAGTACCAAGGCTTCTATGGTCTTTTTAAGTATCAAGGCTTCTATGGCATTTCTTAGTATCAAGGCTTCTATGGCCTTTTTAGTATAAAAAATTATGTGGCTTCTTCTTCAAGGCTTCTATGGCTTTTTCTTCAAGGCCACTATGACATTTTTTTATCAAGGATTTTATGGTTTGTTCTTCAACTATGAAGTTCTTCAATCCAATAATGGAGATATTCAGTCTCTAAACTTCACCACAAATTTTCACTAGAAGTCTTCTTCCAAAGTATTATTCTCCTGCAGAAAGAAATAAAATCTACACTATGAAGGCACATTGAACTTCAGGCAATGAAGTTGGAGTCTCCTAGATATATGTTGTAGAAGGAGTCCTAATCCTTTGAGAACTAATTTTATACAACAAAATAAACTCTAGGCTATAGTTAGTAAATTACAAATATCCTTTATTATCTTCACTAGATGATTTTTCAATCTACTGAATTGAATGATGAGTCCCAATATTCACAAGTTTTTTTGCAACTATGTGGAAAATACTCTAGTCAAATATAATCTCAGTATTCCTAGAGTTGAGATTTTTTTCAGTCCTAATTTTGTGACTCTCCCTTATTCTACCACTTAGGCTCTTATGAGATTTTTTGATATTCGCTAGTCTAGTAGCACATCAGGTTGATAAAAATATTAGGCTCAATAATAATGGTGGTTTTCCTATTGACCTACTATATCTAGATCTACCGTATCTCTAATACCACTATTATTTTTTATGTAATGAGCACTGGGAGATAGAAATCACAAGATGCAGAATAATATGAAAGAAAGTAAATCTACTAGATGACTAAAATATGTTGTAAATAGAAATCATATAAAATAATAAAATGTAGCTATGAAGGAAATTAACACTCCATTAATGAAGCTACTAAACTACATTGCACCCATCACCAATGGATGGTGATGTACACAAAACTATATTATGCTCTAAGATACACTATTTGACTATGTCCCCCGACTCTCTATATATCTAACAATGAGGCCTTTCTTATATAGGAAGATAGGTTCCTTGGCTAACACTCTACCTAGTTGTGCAAGGGATAACTTGTACATATACAACTTGCACATTGACACTTGTGCATTTATTACATTGCATTAAGTAACTAGATAAATTCTCTCTAAAGTAATATAATGTCCTAAGTATGTACCTTGGAAGATACATTTACATAACCCAAATGATGGAATAAAAGCTATTTATAAGAAAAATTACACCAGTATTATGAGGTTCTTTGATAGAAAGAAAAACTTCCTTAGGAGCGGTTTAGGCAATAACTATTTTTAAAAGGCATCTCGCTAACCCATATACAATTGCATTACCAATAATAGATAATTTTTTGGAGAAAGCAATAGTCCCAGTAGATGAAAGAAAATTTCTCAAGATAACAGTCTCTACAAAGTTCTTAGGATTAGATGGGTTCTTCAGAGGAGATATGGGAATCTAAGAAACTAGAGGATCTTTGTGAACCCATTTTTTATAGGAGCTAAACTATAAGCCTTGTATCCATGAGAAGGTAAATTTTCAAATTCAATGACATTTTTTTTAGATATCCAATTAAAAAATTAGGTCAATAGAGTCTAAAAAGTAAAAATACAAATCAGCAATAATGCACATCATGGTGGTTATTAATCTAGATTTGGAATTTGTAGTTGCATTGATCATGATTAGATCTCCAAACATTTTACCAATACCTCTTATGATATCCATATACCAAAAGTGAAGAGGTAATCCAGTGAGCTTAACCCATATGGGCGTGGATTTGATATTTTGAGAGTTTGGATCAAAATTTTTCCCCCATCTATGAAGGAATAAACATCTTCTTCCATAAAACCACAAACCACAACCAATAATATTAACCATATCCTCTTCCCTAGAAATCTTAATGAGAAATAATTTGTTGGAAAAAGCCACAATTTCCATCTATCCACGAGGGATTAATTAGAGAAGGCTCATCTCCTTACTAAATCTAAATCTAGAAGAGAGACCACAAATTTTTCATGATATTAAAAATCCCTTCTTCTAGTAATAAGATCAAAAGATTTTATGGGATGGATAATGATACCTAAATAGGCTGAAGATCAAAGAGATCATTTTGCAAGTATTTTGCTTAGAATTCACAACCACATCCATAAAATATTTCTTTCTTGGATCAAAAGGAATATGGAGCCCTTGCAAACCTAGAGAAGGGGACACATCTCCAAGGGGAGAAAGAGAATATCTTACCTCTATGAGACTCTAGTTACCTCCTACCACATATAACACCTCCTCAAATGGTGTAACCTTCTTGCTCTCTTCAATCTCGGACCCCTAGAATCTATAGGGAGTGAATATTCTCAATATCATCCTAAGAAGTATCCTCTAAATCTGCATTGGTTTCTCCATTGGTTCTTGAGCATATGAAGATTATGATGAATAGGATAAGAGAGCACTAAACTTATAAATGTTTAACTACATGTATTTTTCTACAAATATAAATTATTTACTAGGACACATTATATTTTATAAAGGTATAGCAATAAAAGTGATAAAGATAAAAATATTTTAGAATGACCAACAATAATAACTACTTATGAAGTGCATAGTTTAATGGGTTTTGTAGGATATTACAATTTTTTTGAAGAGGTATTTTCTATATTACAATAGGAGCATAGAGTCTAGGGTCCCAATCCCTTGGGGCCCATAGTACCGATGGGAGTGTCATGTCGGCATAGCAGCTACGTAAAAGGTTTACCCGATGCAACTGGAGGTTATAGTGGTTACAAGGAGAAATATTTGAACCCACAAAGAGGCATAAAAATTTGTAATGAGTTACAAATTCCTCTAGTATAATAATAATAATAATAATAATAATAATAATAATAAATAGGTTACCACAGTCTAAGATACATCTTCATATATACCAACTTAAATGATAGGTGACAATATGGTTAGAATTTATTTATGAATATAATTTTAACGTTAATTAAATAGATGGGAAAATATAATAGGTAGTAGATGCCTTAAGCCATAGAAGACACATATTAGTTGTTATGATTATGAAAATAACCTTCAAAGAACAAGTTATAAAATATTCGAAATGGGATAAAAATTATTAAATGGTTAGAGTTGTCATTTTAAATAACATAAAAGGCCATTGTTTTGATGAATATTGGCTAGAATTTGATGTACTACTCATATTTAAAGGAAGCATTTATGTACCAAATAATTATGGTTTTATATAGATTTAGCTAAATAAAGCTATTTTCCTCCCTATTTAGGTCATCCAAGTGTAAAATAATGGTGGAAGATAAAAACAAATTGTACTATTATCCTAAATGAAAATAGGATGTGATAAATTTCAATGGCAAATGTTTGGAATTTTAACCTAGGCATATACATCAAATAGTAATTTTGTATTCCCATGACATATCAAAATAGAAACGGAAAAAAATCAATATGGATTTTGTGCAATGAATTTAAGGAAGTAGTTGATAGAAAAAGGAGATGAAGATATAATCAAAACCTATAGATATTTTTTGGTTAGGGACAAAGCCTTTTCATGGTTCAAGCCCTAGAAATATTGCATCAAATTTGGTAAATCTACTAATCTAGATACTAGATTTATGTGACTTTTTCAAATATTTATAGTAAAAAAATTTACTTATAGGAATTTTGTATCTCTTGTTATTTCTTATATTCATAATAATTTTTATGCATGATTATTAAAATTATACAACACTAACATCATGTCTTAAAATGGTATGCATTGCATATTCAGATTCCATCATGATTCTAGATAAACCAATTTAAATTTTGAACACATGTAGACTACAATTATGAAATTGAGAAATGTATTAGTGTAAGGTCCAATGGGACAAATACTTTGAAGAGTACTACATAATATAACAATGTGGAATTCTAGAGGTTCTTTTCCAATTTATTTATTTGATTTTTATTAATATATGGTAGTATACAAAAAAGTGATAGGTAGATTAGAAAAAATAGTTGCAACCAAGTTCTTAGTAAAATATATTAAAGTTTAATTTTATTTCAATTATGTATATAAATTGACTATTTCAGATTTGTTTTATTTTATATATAATACTATATAGACATATTGTAATGGTTTTTTCTCTTAACCATCATAAGAATGACTCTTCATAGAGGATAAGTATATCACATCCCAAGTCTAGATATTAAAAAGTGTACTAAAAGTGGTAATGAGATTATGTGGTAAATTTACATCAATATTTTGATTTAAAGGTATAATTATTATTTTTATCAATATGAAAAATAAATAAAATTTTATATTTCTACAAGTCTTGACAAGTCACTCTTGAGAACAAAGCACATTAAGGTATCATTAGGGATAAGATGATGGATCTATCAAAGTAGATAGTCCAAAGAGAGATATATAAATGGAGTAGTAAAATAAATAATTGTTGCACTAATAATTACATGTATACCTACTAAACCATGAATATTCACTTAAAATACATTTTGTTACTTAGGACATTGTTTTGATAGATTTTTAATGAATGTTTACATATGTCTTTTGAACACTAATTTAGTGGTATTTATAAAGGTCTTGTTATTTTCTAAAATATTAGAAGGGGGAAGTCCTTATGTTCTAGGATGGGACACTTTGTTTCTTTTCCATTGAGGTGTTGCTAAATAACAATATTCAAACCTTAAAAAAAGGGGGCTTGAGTTTTACCTTTGTGCCATAACTTTTATGTTACCTTTTCCTTGCATATAAGGTATCCCATTTAAGGATTTTGGAATAGCGTTTTGATATTAAAAATTGACTAGAGAAGCCACATTGGTATGCAATGACAATAAAAATCCTCTTTTGTTTCATGCACTTGTAAGAGAGTTTTACATGGTGACAATGACATTATCTTTGGATTCTCATTGCCTAACCTGAAATATTGAGAAAAAAAATAAAACTAACAAAATTTATTTTTTCATATAGAATGGTTCTTATGGATCTCTAGTTTGAATTATATCCGTGGTAACCAAGGGAATCAAGCATGTGAATCATGTAAAGTAATATTAAGCAATAAACACAAGAAATATCTATTAGTATGTCTTTATTTTTATTATTTATTTATTATAAAAGAAGCATGGGAAACATGTTCATTTTAGAATAAAATAATGTATTTGAATTAATATCATGAAGTTAAGGAAATCGATGTTCCCTCTTATGCTTATCCATTGATTGATATAAAAAATCATATACTCACATGTTGGCTAAATGTTTAAGATCGAGCTATGAGTATGTATATATTCATCACTCTTGTCTGCATACCTTTTTATTAAGTTTCTTCTCTAAATTAAGCTTAATTGAAAGGATATATTTAGTAGCTAAATGTTTTTCTTATGAAGTATTCATGTATGTTAAATATTTGTATTATAATATATGTTTTTCTAAGGGAATGACTATATGCTAATTTTTTTACTTTCTACTTATATAGGTTTTTATTGGTAAAATGGGAAAACAATTCCATTCTTTTATTCAAATTACCTAGGGATACAAGAGTATAAGTTACAATTTTAAATTATTGTATTCGAGAGTGCAAATATGGTATTTTGATATTATAGATGCTTTTAGATAAACATTAATCTTATTCAAGGTTTTGTGATCCTGTTACTCTTGCTCTTGAAATAATTATAAAAATATTTTTTAAGGGGGTTGTTAGACATTATTTATACTCATAATCATTTGTTTAAATTTAGAGTGAGTAAGAGGTAGTAAAAATATATCTATAATATTAAGTTCACATAGTAATGTTAGTCATAGAATGGGTACATTAATATGGTTATAGTAACATTTACTTAGATATCAATTATAACTAGTTTTATCATGCATAAGAGAATAGATGGCTAGTAACGAAATTTGCTTGTATAAGTGTTGAATGAAATATTATTGAGTTCTAATATAGCCTTCCTTACTTAAAGTGAGAATAAAATATTGCTTACATGATCCCACGGGCTTGCCCATGCACAGAAAGTAGCCCAGATCCGATTCCTCTCAGTGGTGCGCTAGATTGATGATGACGGTGCAACCCCTGTGCATCCGACGGTCCCCATCTCACACCGGGTTACCATGTACCGAGACGGTGGAAGTCTTGGGAGCCTTCGTAGATAGTTTGAACCCTACCAGCTGTGCTTTGGTAGTTACTAAAAATCATGATTATAACCATTGCTTCTATATATCAAAAAAAATATTGCTTACATGATAGCCGTATTGTACTTTTTCTATTATATCCTACTCACCTTAAATTATAATAGTACCTTTATCTATGGTAAGAAAATTAATATAGTATACTACTTGCTTTAAGTAGTACCTTGCTTGATGTTATGGATATTATGATAATTAAGTTTTTGCTTCAATTAATAGTAATATTGCTCTATAGCTTAAATGTTATGATAATATCTCGACTGTATTAAGTGATAATAGTGTTGATCTACATTTTATGACAATACCCTACTTTATTTAAGTAATACCTTACTCTATGTAGATTCTTGCTTGCTTAAAGTTTTAGAAGTCAATTTTCTTGTGTTAAGAAAATTTATTGTAATACATCACTTGATCTAAGTGATAGTAATATTCCTTTGTGGTAAGGATGTTATGATAATTCTTTGCTTAAATTTGTAGTAACACATTACTCTATGGAAAGAAATTTATGATAGTACATTTATGATAGTACCTTCCATGCTTGAAGCGATAGGAGTATTTTGCATAATCTATAATATGCATAATATGAAAGTATCTTGAGTGCTTTATATAATTACCAATATATGGATGATTTTTGGTTGTGATAACAACAATATATTGTTGGTTTGAGGTGATAGTCAAATAAATACTACAACTACAAATGATATTAATACTTAGTTACTAGTAAAATAAATATATATCAACCTCTTACTTTCACTTCCATATGGTATCATATGAATAACTTGTTATGGTTAGTTAAGTGTATGTCTATAAGGAGATTGGAATGTAATATTTTTATATCTCGTATATGGATTGCAACTAAACAATAGGATATGTATTGATACCTAATAAATTATTGTATCCATACATTTTATTATGTTACACTAATTTTTTAGCACATATATTTTGAAAATTGATCGAGCAATTGTATTCTACATGCAGTAATTATTTTGGATCTTCAGTAGAAAGTGTTTGAGAAATATTGTTCATCATTAAAAAGATAAAGGAATTTATAATTTTTATTAGTAATTGATAAACACCAAAACTATATAAAAATAGAATATCATTTAAATATGAGCATAGGCATTTTGCATTACCTCCTAAGCATCCTAGCTAAATAGAGGGAAGATCTAATACAATATTTTGTATACCATAAGCTCAAAATAATAATCTAATTTGTGTATTGAAAATAAATAATGTCTACTATAGTTATTATGAATATATTTTACAATATGTAAATGTGGATAGGTAATATAAAATATAAATAATAGTTATATTTACTTGAGTATAGGCTGATCACTACACTTAAATGTAGATCTAGGTATGGGTATAGACCGATAAGTTCATGGAATTAATATACTTATTTATGATGCATGAGTAACTATAAAAAAACTTGATCTTTCTAACAAGATCAGTTCTATATATTTGTCCTTCCATAAAGATTCAACATTTATGAAAATAAATTTAGACAGAGATATTAAATAAATTATCATTTTCTTGGGAAAGAAAGCTCCTTGGTGATGTTTTCCCTCCAAATCCTTGATGAAGTTAACAAGAAACTCAAAGAGAAATAATTAGATTAAATTCTTATTGTATCTATTCTATGAAGAAAATTTTATAGTGCTTGGATTGAATTTCCAAAGATATAACACTTTGGCTTATTTTTAATACTTATTGATAATGAATCAATATAACATAAGTGTACAACTATGAATATTAATTTCTATAATATTTCAATTAATAAAAAATATTATAATGAAATTCCATAGGTTATAACATGATGCCTTTTATTGGCTATGTATTGTTTTAAAAAATGTATATATATATTCGAATTAGATTTATTTTAAATATTTGGAAGGCAAAATAAGTACATGTTGATTGAAACACCTATCACACAATTAGAATCACTATAGAATAGTATAATTTTATTTTGCAAAAGTTATCTTTTCTTAATAAGTCATTAAGCTTGTATCTTGATCTCTTAAGATTACGGGTACAAGCTTAAGCATATGATAAAACTAGGATATCCATGTTGTCAAATGTATGCTCAATATCATAAGAACTTCCAAATAATACCATATCACACATCCTCTAACGATAAGTGGAATAAATCTCTTGTTTCATAGGGACCATTGAGGAGAGATGAACTATGTCATGAATTACAAGATGAAAGAAAGGTAAAGAAGCCCTAACCCAAGTATTTAGTATAGAAGGGATATTTTGGAATACCTTCCTAATCTATTTAGGAATACCAGTATATCTCTAGATAAAAAGAGATATAAGATATGTAAATTAATGTGGAAATTAATAGTTTACTTTAAAAAGGTATCTCATCGACCACTCATTGATTGATAGGACATATAAGGTAGTGTCCAATAAAAAAATTGATAGGACATAGAAGGTAGTGTCCAATAAAAGAATATAACTATCCCTATTGGATAACACGAATGAAACCATACTTTCTCACCTATCCATGTATGAATGTAGAAGGGGATGGATACATTGAGCTTAATTGCTCTATTATGAAAATCAATTTTGACATGGAGATGAACTTTTTATTTAAATTTTAGAATTTTCTTGGTCTTAGAAACTTAAATATATGAAAATTTTCCTTTTTGACAACATAAAAATATATAACTTTTTTTTATAGCTACTTTTGAAATATTAAGAATAATGGAATTTTATAGTTATCATTAGATGTTCCTTTCTCTAAGCCATATAATCCATAATAAACATCCACAAAATTTATCTTCGTCAAAGTCACAAAATATATAATCAATGATTCATGCATAAAATCTTTAATTTCTTGGAATAACCCTTAAGATTTTAAATTTAAGATTCTATGTTCTCTTAATATTATTGGCTTTTAAGTTATGGTTGCATTGCGCATTCCTTCTATAAGTTGTGTAAACCATAATAACCATTTTACATTAAGAGAAGTATGCTAAATTTATATCCTCAATGATTATTACTCATAGTCACATAATATATAAAGAAAGATGCATTTATACAAGGCTTAATATCATTGGACAACCCTTTTCATTTCCAAGTTAAAATATATATCTTTAATAAATATTATTTATTAAATGAAGATATATTTATGCAAGGTATCACTTCTCTAAATAAACCTTAACATTCTATTTAGTATTCTACCTCTCCTTTTTCTTTTTCCTCTTTGATGTGCATCTATTCTCTTTAAATGAATTTTCTATTAATTTTTAGAGTGCATATATTTGGTTTGGTGATCCTGCATTAAATTAATAGGGCACTCAAGCTTCTAAAATGTCGTCACCTTAACCATAAGCAAATGAAGTTTCAAACATTATAACAAAGTATAAAGATTAGATATTTTAGCTACCCGAAAACTGCTGCTAGAAATATATAATGTATGGCTGCATTTAAAAACATAAGGTATTGGGCAAACTCAAATCTTTACTTGGATTTGACCTGATATAATTTGTTTATTTATTTTTAATTTATGCATATGTATAGAGAATGAATATGAACAGATAAACGTTTAAAGGAAGTATATGGTTAGTACAAGAATACAAATAATGCATTGTAGATTGAGAGGCTAATTCACTTCAGTCAAAAAAAAATACACTTAATTTTTTTTTTTTAAAACTTAGAAATTAATAATTTAAAAGTATTAATTATCAAATTATGAAAATGTTTAAGATAATATGATTAATTATAATATATAAATAACCTGTCTTTTAAATCATTATTAAAACATTAAAAAAACATTTAAAAAATATATAATTTCATGTTTAATTAATATAAAATTTAAAAAATATATATCTGTTCGTTACTTATATATGATTACTGGGATAAGAAGACTAGTTTTCACGTAATCAACAGAGGTGTGTAGTTGCTTTAGGTTTTGGGCAGCCGAATTTTACGTAACCGACCCATAGGCGCAATCTCCCATGATTTTATTATAAAAATACCGTAATTGATAAGCTTTGCCGAAGTGATAAATGTATGAAGTTTTACCAAAGACGTATATTATCATTCCACCCATGTAACATGAAGCTGCGAGGCGTGGACGGACCACCATCGTCATGGTCAATTGATGAATTGAATCTGCAAACAATACAAGGCAACTCATCACTTGAAAACCTTGCAAACAATAGTAATTATAGTTTAAAGGAAGAGAGCCCATCACATTACAAAGATTATAATAAAAGAAATTATAATACGAGGAGGTGGGATTATGCCTTACTAAGGATGTTTGGAGAACACATCCAAAATCAAACATTTAAAATGAAACTCAAACGAAAAACCAAAAAACTCTATGTAACGTTTGTGGGAACATGGAATGAATTTGTTTTACCTTGTCCATACGAGAAAACATTGGGTTGGAGAATCATTTTTCTAGTGCTATGTTCCAAGGTGATCCAAAGCTTCATGCTTCTCCTTGATGGAAATTGAACAAGAATCGCAGCTAGGATGCTATGCAAACAAAGAATAAGATAGAGGAATCTACTTTCCTATATCTCTACGTGTAAAAGGTCCATCCTTAAGTAATTCGCAAACCCGTAGGAGTATTATCAATTTTACTGGGTTTATTTGAAATAAAATAAATATGGATATGATTGAAAATAAATAATATTTTTATGCGGCGAAAGAATATATATACGTATATAATGAAAAAATTTAATGACGTACCTATTATTGAAAGATTTCTTTAGTATTTCATTTTTCCTGTTATACATTAGGCTGTAATAGCTATTCAATGCAGATTTGATTGTAATTTTTAACTTTGTTTAGTTAAGCTTTTTTCTTCACTAATAATGGCTTGGTATTTTTTTGTATATAAGTTTGTCATATGGATTTTGTCATACAATTAGACTATTGTGATTCTAGTTTTGATTCCTAGTATATAGAGAAACAAATTGTATTAGATAGTATGTCTGAAATTTTATCAAAAGTATGTATGGAAAACAAAAATGTATGTATTCAAAGAAATGAGAGTATAGAAAGTCTGATTGGCATAGTAACTAAACCAGAGATCCGTGATGATCCAAATGGATTAAATTTAAATGTATTTTATTTGGTAAGTGATCCATTGGCATATGAAAAAAAAACATTAATCAAGGGAGCCAAATAGGCCATGAGAGACTAAAAAAAAGAAGTTGGAATGAATATCATATAAATAGATGTAAACCATTGTAGATGGTTATAATACCCATTTAAATAAAATATTCCTCGTTTCAGACTGAGTACACGTTTGGAATGCTCAAAACGACCCGACCCAATGAACATCCTTATTTTAGGATTCTATTTGGAAAGTTTTCAATTCTAGTGTAGACACCAAAACAGCACCAATCCGATTATGTGACTGCAAACACTGATCGCTTTGACAAACACAGCCCCCAGGGCAGCCCTCAGAGGTCAAACAGTGGTCCTAACCACTTTCATAGCAATTTTGTAAGGTCAAGAAGCAATGTGGCACATTTAGGCACTTTGCTCGAGTATTCGTCTCACCCGGGGACGAATACTAACTGGGATTCGTCTCACCCGGGGACGAATTCTGAAATCGTCTCTCAGTCGGGACGAATTCCGGGTTTAACGGGCAAAAAGAAAAATGCCGCCAAGTGGCAGCCAAGGACAGATCAATTATTGCCTCCTGCCATGCATGCGCGTGTAGGTGGGTAGGTTGGCGGTTAGTGGACTGTCACAAGGGCGATCATGGAAGCCCAAGTCGGGGAGGAGTCTCCTCCCTCTTGGGAAGGCATGGCCGCCACATGGCATCCCTGCATGCCCCTCCAAAGAGACCCCATGGGTCTATAAAATGGTGGACTTTCCCACCCAAAAGAGGACAGATTGGAGGCGATTTCAAGCAACGAAGTGCTGTCCAATTGAACACCCATTTGCATCCTTTTTGATTCACCTTCTCACATCCATTAATCTCTTTCGCAAGGGAGGTTATTGGGTGGCTTTTGGAAGCGTGGATCTAACCCAAATCCAACATTTGACCACCTTAAACCACCAATTTGCCGACACCCCAATCCTAAGAGGTTTTGGGCCCATCCCTAGTGGATTGGCGCCGAAATCAAGTGCCAACGGTGGGAGGCCCACTTGGGCACCCCCGCATTTTCTAAGTTTTATTCTAAAGCATTCTAGATTATTTGTTCATGTTGCATTTTATGTTATTCTATTTAGTTAACTCATAGCTTCAATTCCATAACATTTTGATTAGATTTCACCATGCCTTTTGTCGCTTTGTTGTCCCACTAACTTGCAGGTAGCGACATCGAATTCTCGAGGATAGAGGCCAAATTGGGAGAATCCGACCATCTGGGTCATCCCAAAATGGCCCCAATTACATAACCCCTCTGTTTGCAGGTGTTTTGGAGGTCCCGAGGTTCGACATTGGAGCGGCATCAACTCGGCTTTTCTAACACAGTAGAATTCGTCTCACCCAGGGACGAATAACATCGAAATTCGTCCTACCCAGGGACGAATTCTAGGTGAAAGCAGATTGGCTGACTGTTTCAATGGCAGTGGCCCTATGGTAATGTCTTCTGTCCTCTGTCAGTTTTTGGGTCATTTAGATTCATTTTATTCCTTTTTAGACAATCTTTGGCATACATCTTTTAGCGATTTCAAAGAATGAATTTTTCCTTTTTGTCACAGGTGCTACTAACGCCTTGTTTGTTTCTTTGATTGCAGGAGGAGCAACAAGAAGTGAGGATTCATCAGCATAAGCGGCGGCAACACTTTGGCCCGCCCATTTCAAATGTGGGCATGCGGAAGAGGGATCAATGATCACAGATTGTAACCAAGATCCATTTAACGCTCCTAGCCCCTAAAAAGGGAGGAGGCGATTTTGTAACCGTGGTTAAAGAGTTTAATAAAAGGGCCGTGACTTCTCTAAATTCTTGTAACTGATTTCGATCAATTTGCCTCTTTCGTTTAATGCATTTCGTATTCTAGGACTTAAGCGTTATTTTGATTTGAATGCATCGAAGTAGTTTTCCTTTCTAAAGCTTCGAAATCTCATGCTTTCAGTGGCGATCACGGTGGGACTCTGTCCCCTGGTTTTAAGATCAAATAACTGATCCTTTTTGTGTTTTGTGCTTGACAGGTACAAGTTTTTAAAGCAGACTATTATTCGTCTGGTGACGAATACTTAGTAATTCGTCGACCCTGAGACGAATTTAAATTCGTCTCGCGGGGACGAATTCTGTTGTAATTCGTCTCACGGAGGGACGAATTCCTCCTGTAAATTTTTAGAGCAGAAGGTCAGAAGCGACGGTCCAGCGAGAGAAGAGGTAGGGAATTTTATAATCTCTGTTAAATTTTTATTTTTTTTCTTTTCTTTGGTTGTTTTCAGTTTACCTGCTTGCTTAGGGAAAGTCATTCATGCTTGTTTCATTTTCTTAAATAAAATGAATCCCACACACATCACGTGGTAAATTAAACCAAGGAGCTGGTCGTAAGACCCCAGCCCTTGAGCAAGACCAACGGTGGGTTCATCACCACCTTGGCTTAGCTTTGCATCCATTTCCCCGATTGTCACTGTTGTTAGGCGTAAATCTTGATGAAAGCTGACCGAGTGTCGTTGGGGTGATTCCCATGCACGCGAGGATAAGTCTTCTATGGTAGGTGTCATTAACAGGACAATCCCCCTTCCGTACCGCCTATGTTCCATGTACCATCTGCTCTCACGTACCTATAGTTTCCCTCTCGTAAGGGCGGGTATATAGAGAGGTTGGTATATCGGTCCGACAATGGTATATTGAAGGGGCGACCATTTATGGGAGTCATATGAGCCAACATTATGCATTTAAACGTTCTTCAAAACTTGCAAAAACAAAACAAAACATCAAAATGCACTAAACCGGTTTAGGACACACTATTAATCCTTAAAAGAGATAATCACTGTTTGTGTATGTGTGTGTTCATTTCTGCTTAGTGTAAACAAAAAGAAAAATCATCATAAACGAGATAAAAATCTGCTTAGATAGTAGAGAAGCACCACAATGGTGTACACCCGTAGCCAAGCCCAATCAAGGGCGGACGCTACGGAAGGTGCACAAAGAGAGGGTGCTGGTCGCCTTCGCTTTAGCCCTGAGGACTTGGCCATACCGCCTTGGCGGTCTGGCCTACAAGAGAGTCCACGTCAGGCCACATCAAAAAGGAATTATTGGGACCCTCCTCATTGGAGTATACCTATTCAACACAGCCCCTTTCGGGAAGAAGCTTTACATGTAGATCTCAATGTAAATAGACAACCGCCTCTTGAGGCTAGATCTGAGTGGCCATAGCACGATGAAGCGCTAGAGAGGCATAGTGTTCATTTGGAGAGACAACGTGGATATGGCATCTCTCCTTTGCCTCCCATCAGAACAGAAAGACAAAATCCAGAGCGCAGGGCTCTTCACACAGGGCGAGCTAACTCTGCCCGCCCCTTTCAAACCCATGAAAGGGAGTACGAGGAAAGCCATCGCATTCCTCAAGGACAACAAACAACGTGGGAACCTTGCATTTCTGCACCTGCTAGATATCATGATCACACATCGAGGCCAGAGCCTCAAGTAAATGTCGCCTACCTCGACAGAGGGAAGCGACCCATTGAAATTTTAGATCATCAAGATCGAGGCAAACACATAGGAGAAACATTTAAGCCTCCTGAGCAAAAGAGGGCAGACCAAGTTGACCCGACAGTCGCCAGACATGCCGCTCGCCAAGCCCGAATCACGCAGCTTGAGCAAGGTCATCAGGAGTTAGAGTACTTATACCGTTTGAATAAAGAGCGCATGCAGCGCGAAGCGGATGAGTTACGCTATAAACTACCTGAGAGGGTGCCAACCCCTCGCACCCAAAGAGCTAAACAATATGAGAGGCACAACCCTTTGGTGCAGGACAGGTCTCCGCGACCTCGTCAAGCTTTGCCTCCGAGACCTTATAGACCCGAGAGGGAGGCCACTCCCCGAAACAATGATGGGTACCCTCAGCGGGGACTCAATCAGGGTCATAGGTCTCGCCCGAGAGACTCCTCAAGAAGTTTATGAGGAGTATGAACCAAGAAATAGAACGGGCCAAAATGCCCCATCAAGGCGGGAGGGCTGCCACTCGGCCACCCCCCATAGGCCTCCAGTCTCCCATAACTCACAACGGGAGCAAACAAAAGAGGAAGAAATAAAATCTTCCGATGCATACAAAGCGCTATTAGAGCGTTTGGAGTCTGTGGAGACAAAAGCTTATGGGCATCAAAAACCCACATTACGTCAACTCCGTAGTCATCCAGTGCATCCCTCAGTGCCCACACCTCTTTACCCCGAACATTTCAAGTTGCCTCAATTGGCAGTCTTTAAAGGTGAAGAGGATGCACAAGAACATGTCACAAGATTCCTAAGTCAATGCTTCGGCATCCAAGATAATGACGCATTGTTGCTTAGGACATTCATAACCACATTCGCAGGCCCTGCCTCGGATTGGTTCACACAATTACCCAAACACAGCATAAACAACCTAGATCAATTAGTAGATGCGTTTCTTGAACGCTTTGCCTTCAACACAAGGAAGAAGGCATCACTGAGTGATCTGGCCAGCCTCGAGCAATATGAGGAAGAAACAATGGCAGCATACGGGAATCGATGGAGGGCTTTGCTTTCTAAGCTACCCTACCGTCCCCCTATGTCTGATCTCACACAGATGTTTGCACGGAGTTGCTTAAAATCAATCTCTAGGCTATTGTTGCTACAACAATACGACAGTTTAGAAGAAGCTTTGGCGCAAGCCAGAGTTATAGAAGAGATTAAAATAGGCGAAGGCGCAATCGCCAAGCCTAAAAAGAAAGAGTGGAATAAAACCACTAAGATCGGGACTACGCAATCACAACCCGCTGCGGTTAACCAAGTTGCGATAAATGTTCCCAAGCCTGTGCAAGAAATACAGCCCCAAAAGGCTAATTACCAAGCGGTGCCTCCTAGTTATGAAAGAGATAATAAGAAACAGAGAGCAGAATCAATGGCGTCGCCCTAGGCGACAATTCACCCCTTATACGGAGTCTAGGGACTCCTTATTTGACCGCTTGTTAGTGGAAAATTTAGTCACCCTTCCGAGAGATCCAAACTGTAGACCCTAACGCTCCCAAGCCTAAGGGATACAAAGAAGAATTATATTGTAGATTCCATAGGCGAAGGGGACATGACTTGAATGGATGCAGGAAATTCAAAGGATTAATCCAAGATTTGATCGACAATAGAACATTGGCCGTGGACAACCCCATAGCGCCAAATAATCAACAAATGGGGGTATTCAAGGACCCTTTGCCTACCCACGAGGCACAGGAAAAACCTCTCCAGATTAATGAGGTGCGACAGAATCTTCCCATGCAAGGATTTGTGGGAATGATTAGCATAGTGACCAGGAACAAAAAGTACCCAGCAGTTGCCCCCGAGGTAGCTACAAGGGAAGTTCCAACAACGTCGCAGCCTCAACAATGCCCTGTGCAATTGCCTCCGCCTAGACCCGAGGTCACGATACGGACCAAACTCACGTAGAGTTTGCGGACCACATCGGCTAGGCTTTCCATTTACGAGCTTATTCAACAGTCCAACACCTCATAGGGAAGCTCTTATGGAAATTTTAAAAGCCATCGAATTACAGCCTCACGAAGCAAATTCTTTCAACAACTTCGTGGGACATGTGAAACGATGTACGGAGCCGGTCATTACCTTCAGAGAGGATGAAGTCAAAACAATATCGAATGACATGGCAGATCCACCCCTGCACGTTATCGCGCGGGTCAACGGGATCCCGTACAAGAGAGTGTTGGTAGATATTGGCTCGTCCAGTAACATCATTACCACTACGAGCACTAAAACATTTGAAGTTGCTAGCCTCTCATATCATAGCCTCCACATACACACTACGAGCTTTCAACGATGCAATATGCTCGACAGTCGGCACGGTTGTTCTGCCTGTCCGGGTAGGACAAAAGACAATACCTACATTGTGCCATGTGTTGGAAGGCGAGATGGCTTACAATATACTTGCTAGGGCGGCCTTGGATCAGGGACATGAAGTGTGTCCCTTCGATCGCTCACCGAGTGCTTAAAGTATGCTTTTGAAGGAGAAATACATGTAGTCTCGATGGACTTAGAACCCTTCAAGTATTGCAATGCGGTGCAATTAATGCCTCAATCGACCCTCCCTTCAACGCATTTGGATTTCTAGTTAAATCCATCTAAATAGGGTCCAATACCGCAGGCACCAATGGTGACCAAATCATCAAAATCCTAGCCAGGTGAGTCTTCATCATCTGCTCCTTCACTACCAATGCCACCTGTCATGGCTAAACAGAAGGACAAGGGAAAACAGATCATGGAAGAGGCTCAGCCCCTAGAAGAGGGGTTGCCAACAATTTCAACGGTATCAACAGAGGAAATACCTAGCACAACGGAAGCTGAGACTCCTAAAACACCAAACATGGAATGGACTCAGGAAGGACTCCCGTTCCCTCCCTCCCAAGCATCAACAATCTCTGTTGAAATGGCCAATACGGGCATGGGGGAGTATATAGTGCGAGAATGTTGTGGCAATGCCCACATTAGAATCGGTACGGGACATGGGGAGACCTCGCCTTCCCATAGGAACAGTTGTTCCTCTAGGTTACCCACCAAACCAGACAAATTTTGTGTATGGGGGCCTTGATCATGGTCTTGAACCATGCAAGCAAAAGGAAGAAGACGAAGAGCCTTTTGCTGAAAATATCAACTATCTGTCAAACCCGGACTTCGCCCTAAGATATCTCGGCCAATGCAATTGGCATGGATACGGGCTAGGCAGATATGAGCAAGGGATGCGTGTCCTTTGCCAACCAAGATATCAGATGCCATATGATAAGTCGGGAGTAGGGTTCAACCACCCCCTACCCTTAGACATCTTGGTAGAAAATATGCAAGGCCTAGAAATAGGCAACAAGGGGGGATTGGCACCAGATCTTTATGCCAACCCAAATACAGAATATACATTGGGAGATTACCTCCCATGGTCAACAAACACCCTTGGCAACAGCAGTAATCCCTCTCCTTTGCTAGAGAGAGGTGAAAGTTCGGACATTAATCCCCAAAGAGAACATCAACGGTGTCCGGACATCTTTTTGAAGCTGTTCCCCTTAGAGGTTCCAGTTGAGTCAATACAGTGTCAAGAGAATCAGGTCCCTCCACCAAGAGTGGAACAACCGCAATGGGACCGGATTAACTTGCTGGAACAAGGAGAACCCTCAATGTCGCAAGTAACGGTTCTTGAAGAGAATGAACATTTTTGGATCTTTGAAAGTGATTCAGAAGATGAGACTGAGATGATCTATCTCGGACATGCACGATGGCATAATCGCCCTTTAACTCATGAAGATCTAATGGGACAGATGGGCATAAGGTTAGGGCATGAATGGTGGGTAGACCCAGCGAGGTGGGACCAAGTGTTGGATCCATGGCTCCAAATTCATGATGAGCACCGTCCACCTCGAGACCCTATCATGACAACAGTGCCGAGGGAAGACCCTGTCCTCCTATCAGCACATAGGGCCGATCCGTTCGTGCCCGTTCCCCTAGAGCCAGATCCAGAGTATAGGGAGCATCTAAAAGATTCAAGTTATCACACCCACGGTAATGGAGACCAAATTCATTCCATCCACATGATCTCCATTGATTTGACCGCACCCATCCACAATCCGGCCGATCCAGCATGGTCATTGCATCTAGACATAGATGCCATCGACTGGGATCGCGTCAATTCACCTTTATCACCATCGAGTACTGGCATTTCGGTGAAATGCCTCATTTTACCCCAAGGGACAACTCAGGATATTTTTCAAGCTGAAGAGGAACCCGAGGTTCCCAACGTAGATCTAAATTCAGCTAATGATATCCATTTGATCCCGACTCCACATCAGTTGGAGGACGGATCCCACATGTCAGTCGAGGAGACGACTGATGTAGATATCGGCACAGATCCAATGAATCCATAGATTCTCAAGCTGGGGGTAAGTCTTTCCCCCGAAGAGCAAGCCGACTACATTGCCCTTCTCAAAGAGAAGAAGGAGGTTTTTGCATGGTCGTACAAGGATATGCCAGGACTAGACCCGTAGCTAGTCACGCATAATTTAACGCTTGATCCGACAATCAAGCTCGTAAAGCAAAAACTACACAAGATGCACCCAACGGTGGCCTTGATGGTCAAAGATGAATTGCAAAAGCTGTTGGATGCACAGTTTGTCATCTGCGTGGATTATCCGCCATGGTTGTCCAACATGGTTCCCGTCAAGAAGCCCGACGGGAGGATTCGCATATGCACCGATTTTTGAGATCTAAACAAAGCGAGTCCTAAGGATGATTTCCCCTTGCCGAGCATCGACGCGTTGGTAGACGCTACAGCAGGTCACGAAATGCTCTCCCTAATGGATGGTTTCTCGGGATACAATCAGATTCGTATCAATCCTGAAGACCAACTAAAAATGGCGTTCACAACGCCTTGGGGGACATTTTGTTATAAGGTCATGCCTTTTGGCCTTAAAAATGTTGGCGCTACCTACCAACGTGCCATGACATATATCTTCCATGATTACATGCACAAAACTTTGGAAGATTACATGGATGATTTGTTAGCCAAGTCTCTTTTGCGCTCAAATCATATCGATGACTTAAGCAAGATCCTCGATCGCCTCATGGAGCATAAAGTTAGACTAAACCCCAAGAAGTGCGTATTTGGCGTCACATCTGGAAAACTCTTGGGTTTCATAGTCTCAAAGCGAGGAATCGAGGTGGACCCAAAGAAAGTCAAGGCAATCCTTGAAATGGTTCCCCCAACTACAATCAAGCGGCTCAGAAGTCTACAAGGAAAGGTCGCGTCGATTAAACGCTTTATAGCGCAATTATCTGACAAGTGCCGACCCATGAACAAATTATTGCACAAGGGGTTACATTTCATTGGGATGACGAGTGCCAGTCAGCCTTTGACGAGATCAAACAATACTTGGCTTTGCCGCCAGTATTGGCACCACCTAGACCAGGAGTGCCGTTCTACTTATACATCTCAGCTACTGAGGTGGCACTGGGTGCCATGTTAGCCCAGAAGAATGAACTTCACAAGGAACAGGCTACTTACTATCTTAGCCGCACCACGGTCAGTTATGAACTTAACTATGCATACGTTGAGAAACTCTGCTTGGCAGTGGTGTTTGCTACCAAAAAGCTACGCCACTACATGTTGAGCAACACTACGTATGTTGTGTCTAAGGAGAATCCATTGCGATACATGATGAGTCGTACTTATCATAGTAGTCGCACGGCGAAATGGATCATGTTGTTGACGGAATTTGACATAGAGTTTATTGGACAAAAATCTATCAAAGGACAAGTCATAGCCGATCAACTAGCAGAGGCTCCTCTTGAAGACGATCAGCCTCTGGTCATAGAACTACCCGATGATGGGGTCTTCCATGTCTCAGAATCACCAGATTCTGATGAGCCTGAGTCACAGGCCGACATAACCCTATTCTTCGATGGTTCTAAATGTGAGCAAGGTGGTGGCACGGGAATTGTATTCTTCACACCGCAGGGTGCTCCAATGCCCTTGTCATTTAAATTAAACTTCCCGTGCACCAACAATAATGCGAGTATGAAGCCTTGCTCCTAGGTCTTCAGACAACAATCGCCATGAACATCAAATGACTGAATATCTTTGGTGATTCGTTGTTAATAGTCAATCAAGTCAAAGGGGTATATCAATGCAAATGCCCAGTCCTGCAGGCTTATAAAGCCCTCGTGGACAAATTCTTGGCAAAACTTGAGTGGTATGACATCGAGGCACTCCCTCGATCATCGAATCATTTTGCGGACACAATGGCCTCCTTGGGGTCACTAATTCCGCAAGACCTTTCCGGTGATATGACAACCATTCAAGTCAAAACCTTATCGCAATCCGCGATGGAGCGTGCAAGCTCAGACTTGACGCCAGGAATCCACATGATCCAGATTGAACCATCCTCGGATAAGTTCTTTCGAATCCGAGATCATCTGAAACGTGCCAACTGGGGGTCCTTGTTCTCCCCTACTCCCATTAATAGCAACACAATGCTATTCTTACAGGTTCTATCCCATTCAGCGTTTGCTAGGGATGAACTTCAAGAGGGATTGGCTGTTCATACTATCGAGGTTTCTGATCAACAGGACTGGTATTTACCCATCAGAGACTACCTCAAGTTAGGTAATCTCCCGCTTGGATTGACTCATGCCGCAAAACGAGCACTCAAGCAGAAAGCGGCTAAGTATGTCTTGATAGGAGACATTTTGTATCGTCGTAGCTATGAAGGAATCCTCCTTCGTTGCTTGGACCAACAAGAGTCCACTTGGGCAGTCGCCCAAGCGCACGATGGTACATGTGGTGGCCACTTTAGTGGTATGGCCATTGCAAAGCGCATTCTTCGCATGGGCTATTATTGGCCATCTTTAGAGCGAGATTGTTGCACCTATGTCAAGAAGTGCGTGAAGTGTCAACATCATGCCAATTTGATGCACGTACCTTCTCAGGCCTTGCAGACAGTCCAGTCTGCTTGGCCGTTCTCGCGGTGGGGCTTCGATCTAATTGGAAAGATCTCCCCTACGTCGTCGAGGCCATCACACGTTTATCATAACGGCCACAGAGTATTTTACCAAGTGGGTGGAAGCGATTCCGCTTACCTCTACGACAGGACCCCGCATTGTGGAGTTCATTTTGCATAACATCATATGTCATTTTGGTATTCCATCCAAAATAGTCTCGGATAATGGGACGCCTTTCAAGAACAAAGACGTGCGTGCTTTGACCACAAAGTACAAGATTCAACACAGCTTTTCGACACCCTATTATCCGTAGGCGAATGGGCAAGCAGAAGCGTCAAACAAAATGCTAGTTGCCATCCTTAAAAAGACCGTCGCAGACAGTCATAAGGATTGGCACATTCAAATCCCACTTGCCCTATGGGCCTATCGCACTAGCATTCGGACACCCACTGGGGCCACTCCATTTTCGCTCGTGTATGGCTCCGAGGCAGTCATGCCTCTAGAGTTGGAGATTCCTTCCCTGCGCATATCAATGCAGGAGTTCATCGATGATGACTCTGCATGGCAGGCCCGGTTAGACCAGCTTACGTTGCTTGACGAACGACGCGTTAATGCTCTTGAGCATTTACGTATTTATCAAGAGCGACTTAAGAAAGCTTACAACATGAAAGTTCACCTCAGGGACTTTCGGGTTGGTGATTTGGTTTTGAAGGAAAACCAACGGAATTCTAGTTTGCCATCCCACCTAAGGGACAAGTTTGCGGCAAATTGGTTAGGTCCATATGTCATTGATAGCAAAATAGGACCCGGGACATACCGGCTAGCTTCTCTTGATGGTATCAAGGAAACAGAACCCTTGAATATCAGTCATTTGCGACCATTCCATATCTAAGAGAGCCATATCCCAAAAATGCTCCAAGGATCCCTAAAATCGCTTGGTCAAATCCCAAAAATGCTCCAAGGATTCTAAAATTGCTTGGTCAATCCCAAAATGCTCCAAGGATTCCTAAAATCGCTTGGTCAAATCCCAAAAATGCTCCAAGGATTTCCACAATCGCTTGGTCAAAAATCAAGAAAATTCAAAAACAACAAAAATCATCAAAAACAACAAAAATTTGCATCTCATTTCTAGGCATACTCAAATTCATCAATAGAGAGCTCTTCTCGCACCTCATCTTCATATTCACAAAAATCAATCCATCAAAAATACAAAAATATATAGCTGCATTAAAGCATTGCATCCATACATTGCATATTTGTGGTCGTACGGGTCAAAGGCACCATAGGCTGTAATTGCTCTGCTAGTCCATCTTGTTCCACACTATTCCATTTTACAAAAACAACAAAAACACCATGCATTGCTTTTACCACACTAGAGTCAGTGGTCTTTTAATGTATCAAGAGTTTTCGTGATTCAGTCATCATTTTGCTCTTTAGCCATGTAATGTATCAAGTCAGACAGATTTTACGAAGGTAGAGTTACACTTGAAATACGCCTTGTTACGTAACATCCCAACACAAATTAAAACACATAAAAAATTCCCAAGTTGTGTGAACGAAAGATGAAACCTACAGGGTAATCCAAGTCACCATAAGCGAAACGGTTATCTTGCTCATCCCCCCGTGCGAATGGTTCTAGAATGCTGAGAATTCACAAAAGGACAAGCTCTTTCCTATCCATTCACCTCCATATATAGTGGTTTTCACCACTACCAAATCCCAATCATAGTTGGTTCCCAAAGTTGTAAGGATTTGTACTACACGTCCCTGCCAAGGATGGGTAGTCATCCCCAAGACCTAAAAGGATCAACACCATTCACAAACAAAATTCCAACAAATCATCATCCTAACACTTTCCATTCACCTTTGGTCTCCAAGTTGTAAGGATTCGTACTATCCGCCCCTAACCAGGATGGGTAGTCATCCCCAAGGCCAAAAGATCAATGCCCTTACTCCATAATCTCCATCACCCCCTTGGTCCCTAACGTCGTAAGGATTCGTACTACACGTCCCTGCAAAGGATGCGTAGTCGTCCCCAAGGCCACAAGGATCAAGGCCACTCACAATACTCAAAATACAAAATCAAATAATAGTGGTTATCACCACTATTCAAAATCCTTGCTCAAAAAGAATTAATAGAAAATAAACGGTGATTTTCATCACTATATAGACGAGCAACTTTCTAAATCATTCAGCCAACAAATATCCTGAACTTGAATCCCTAGAATTCTCAGCATTCGAAAACCATCTAGGTGATCCTCATTACAGGTTTGGTTGATAGCCTATCTAGCAATGGTGGTATCCTACCCGCATGACGATATGTCTGTCACATTCGCTTTGCGTATGTGCAGACCAATGTTTGCATAAGGATGAGCTAGCTTATGGTATCCTGGATAACACCATAGATTAATCTAACTAAATACAACAAAGGAGTTAGTGGAGCTAATTAGGTGATCCTCAGTACAGGTTCGGTTGAAAGCCCATCTGGCATTGGCGGTATCCTGACAAATACCACATAAATGAACTCAATTGCACACACAGGGATGTGAAATAGCTTGGTCAAAAACAAGTCCGATTCATACCTTGTTCAAAAGTCTTGTAAGATAAAGTACGGTCGTGGCTAGTGAGTTAAAACCGTCTGAGTCTAGGAAAACCTTAGCTACATTTCTAAACCAACTGCGCTACTTTTCATCCTTACAATACCATCAGAAAATACAAAAAAAAGAAAAACCACATGTATACATACAAAGTCATGCATCATAGCAATCGCCTAAAAATGAAATAAATAGAGTCCTAAACAGTCTATGGTGCCATAGCCAACCATCACAAATTCCATTCATCCATTTCATTTTGCATATCACATAAAAATAAAAAACATTTGCATTCATCATAACATATGCATTCATCAAAATAAATAAACATGCATACATCCATAGTCATTAGCCATCATGCATAAAGATCAAATCATCACATGTACATAACCAAAATAAAATCGGTATATTGTATATATATATCGTCAAAAAAAAAATGCCCACAGGCTACAAAATTGGTCCTCGAGACCCCGCAATCATATAACAAAACCCACCCTAAGGCGTCGACCACCATGATCACGCAGGATCGGTGCGACGGGAACTACCCCCCGTGGTGTGGGTCCTATGGGACCCTGTAGGGCGGCTACTACTAGCCCCCGCATCATGCCTGCTATCGCCTCCCTCATCCAATCGCCTGCGACGAGATGATGTTGACTGCTCAGTCGCACTATCCCTCGTCCGACGTGAAGATCCACTTCTCGAGGGCTCAGGTAGCCGCCCACCAAGGCGGATGACCTCCCTCTCCAAGTCTAGCCGGTGTCGAAACCACTCTGCCTCCCATCGATGATAGTAAGATACTGCATCATCACGTTGTGCCAGAACCCTATCCCGCTCTGCTAGCTGAGCCCGTAGGAGATCCCTCTCCCATAGCGCGTCCCCCAGCTCCAGATCCTGCATCCGTAGCAGCTCTGTCAGTCGTGCATTCTCAGCGCGTATCCCAGACTCCATCTCCTCTGTATCCGCCTGAAGTATAGGACTCTCCGGAACAACAGCCTGCTCTGGCTCCCATTGCTCCTCCATGTCCTGCATGTCCGGTTGATCCGGAGCTCCCAAATCTACATCCTCATCCCCCACCTCAACCATGTCCGCATCATCCAACGGAACTCCCCAATCATCCCCTGCTGCCTCAGCACCCTCCACTACCGCCTTCGCGCCTCCTAGTGGCCCCTCTCCTCTCCATCACCGCAGTACCCACCACGAGTCATACTCAGTGGTAGTCCCGACGTCATCCATGTCCGGGACGTCAATCACCGCATCTGACTCCTCGCCCAATGGCACGATGACCGGTCGATCTAGAGTCCTCTCATCTCCCCAGTGCTGATAGACCACGGGCTCACCAGGAAACCCCTGGCGCACCCCAAACTATCGTGTAACCTGGCTATATGAGAATAACTCATGCTCGGTCCCGTGCCGCCCAATCAACCACCGCTCCCTGCGTACCCATCGGAGCCACTCTCCAGCCTCCGGCCAGGCTGGACAGTCTCGATAAGGGCGCCAAACCACCTCCCCTGGAGTGAGCCAAGAGAAGGCATCAGTATAGTGCTCTACGGCACCTGCCCATCATCGACTCTGCCCCTGCTCCGTGGACCATCGCCACAGAACTGCATAACCTATCTCCTTATCCTCCATCGTCGCTCGAGTCATCCATGGTAACCCGGTTGGCCTCTCAACTGCTATGTGCTTCCAACCCTAGCACTGCAATAGATAACTATAGCTGACCCCCTTTCGCTGCCGACAACGGACCCCATACAGCTCCCCGTAGAGCTGTGCCAACAATGTCTGTCCCCATCTCAAGATCAGCGGTGCCTCTATCGGGCACTCTACCAACTGCCACACCAAATCCAGTAGGTTCCACGGGAACCTCACGCCTGACGAGTTAGGTAGTAACATGTTAGAAATGAGGCCCATCAAGAATGCGTGCCTCACTCCTAACACCCCCCTCTCCTGCCACCATCCAACCAAAATCCTGCCAGCCTGGCGATCCACCTCGGTCGTCTCCATTGGGTTCTCTACACCCAGCCGCTCCCCATGCCCAAAGCATCTCGTCAGTACAACAGTCCGCTGATCACGCGGCGATGTCCTGATAGGCAGTCCATCTATCGAAATCCGAAGAAGCCGATAGACATCCTCCAGAGTCACAGTCATCTCCCCTATCGGGAGATGGAAGGTGTTGGTCCACGGATCCCAAAGTTTGATCAGGGCCGTCGGATAGGCCTGATCCGGGACCACAGGCTCTAGTCGAGCCACCTGCTTGAGCCCAAGGGCATCAATCCATTCCCATTCAGCATCAGTCAACGCCCCCGTGCCTCAGTGAAAGCAGCGGGTACACGGTACCGGCTCCTAACAACTTGCAAAAGAAAATAATTCAACAAAAAAATTAATTAAAATCATAGAAAAAAAACTGTACAGAAAAACAACACACTTACAACTTTAAAAACAAAAATAAACTCTAGGGAGCACTTACGGGTTTCGCTTCGGCTCCGCCGCTCGAACCAGTTTGTGCACTCATGATGGCAAGGAAAATTTCAGCAGCGCTTCGCTTCGCAGAATTTACCTCCTCCTCCCAGAGCTCCAAAATCGCAAGAAAAATTTGACACAAATGAGCCCAAATTCAAGTTTTGGCCCTTAAATAGGCCTTTGAGCTGGAATTCATCCTTGACTGGGATGAGCACTCTGGTTAGCGCTCGTCCCACCTAGGGACGAATTCTACAGCTGGAATTCGTCCCACCCTGGGACGAATTCAGGCCAGAAACTTCAAAAACATCAAAAAATGAACAAAAATGCACTAAAAACAGACAATAAATTTGCCCGATAAGAGTGTTGTTGCACTTGACATCCCGGGCATACAAAATAGACGTTGGGGTCACAAATTGTCATTATCCTACTCCCTAAGAAGGCTACTTTAGCCGGACCGCTCCATGGGAAGACGGATTTTTGCCAATTTCAGCTCCAAGCAGCGTCGCAAAAAGGGTTAACACCCACCAAAAACAGGTCCAAATGTTGGAAAAATTGCACATGCTTAATGATAAACCATCTAAAGGCACCCTTGCACAAGTCATCTTGGGTCAAGCGACTCGTCGCTTTTCTCACGAAGGTCATTCCCTCATCGATTCGTCGCTTGAGGGGGTAGTCACACTTAGTCACCAATCAACAAGCACACACCCAATTAAGGAAAACGACATGCATTCAAAGAATCATTGACAAAGACAATTACGCTCCTGCTTGGGGCAGTAAACAAGCAATAACAATCAAATTGATCAAACACTTGGCATTCGTGAATCATGAACACAAGGTTCCCCTATGGACAAAAGGTTGCGCCCTTTGCCTAATCATGACTGATCAATGTCCAAGCTCAAGTCACACCTCACCAAAATAGGTTAATACTTGAAATCAAATTCCTTAGCTCGTCAGAAGCAAGGATTCAAGAATGCATGCCCTTTCCATGCTTGGGGCATCAAAAGTTGATTAGGTTACCAAGAAACCCTAATCATTAGTGCTTTGGCTATCTATTTTTGCTCGGCGCTGCGCCATGCACAGCGCATCCCAAAAAGGGGCATCTGTAGACACCAAAACAGCACCAATCCGATTATGTGACTACAAACACTGATCGCTTTGACAAACACAGCCCCCAGGGCAGCCCTCAGAGGTCAAACAGTGGTCCTAACCACTTTCATAGCAATTTTGTAAGGTCAAGAAGCAATTTGGCACATTTAGGCACTTTGTCCAGTATTCGTCTCACCCAAGGACGAATACTAACCGGCCCACGGGGAGAATACTAACGGATTCGTCTCACCCAGGGACGAATTCTGAAATCATCTTTGGTTGGGACGAATTCCAGGTTTAACGGGCAAAAAGAAAAATTCCAAGTGGCAGCCAAGGACAATCAATTATTGCCTCCTGCCATGCATGCATGTGTAGGTGGTTAGGTTGGCAGTTAGTGGACTGTCACAAGGTGATGCAGGAGCATCCGGCAACAGTGGAAAAATCCTGCATCTTCAGAAATTTTCTCAATTTTCCAAGTATTTTTCTTCAGTTTTTCCCAAGGGGGAAGTGTTTCCAAAGCATGGAGGAAGGGGGTCACGAAATCGCGACCTCAAAGGCTGCATTGATGGCGAGGGTGAGTTGCGTCACGATATCGCGACGTCGCGATATCGCGACAGTTCTTCAGAGCAAAGGAGGAAGGGGGGAGGATTCCGTCGCGATATCGCGACGTCGCGATGTCGCGATGGTTGTTGAGAAGCAAAGGCAAGGGGTGATCTCCGTCGTGATATCGCGACGTCGCGATATCATGACGATGTTGAAAGAGCAAGGCACGGCGGTGGTTGGGTCGCAATATCGCGACGTCGCGATATCACGACGGTTTTAAATGGACAGCGTCAAGGCAGTGTTTGGGTCACGATATCGCGGCCAATGAGAAGACAAGACCAAGCTTAGAGGCGGACGGCCAGACAAGGTCAAAAATTGACACGTGGACAGCCACGTGTAGCTTGAAAATTGTGAAGGACACATGTTTGAAATATTTTACATCCAGGAGGAGGCATGGCAAATTTTGCACGCGGGAGAATACGTGTATCCAAGTGAAGATGGAGGCCACGTATCATTGAATTTAAATTTGCAGCCGCATGCATTAAAGGGAGAGAACCATCTTTCGGATGCATTTTACGAAAAACAACTATAACAGGGCATGGCCGGTATGGAGGAGACGGCAGTACAGGGTACGGTGACGGTTGCAGGTCGAGGAAGACCATGAATGTGAGCAGCAGTGCAGATCGGGCGGTGGCCCATTTATGATCGAGAATTTTGAAGCTTCGACAGGAGGGAAATTCGAGCGGGAAGGTTGGTAGGTGGAGGCATTGATTGCCGGGAGGGTCGGGGCCTCGATAAAAACCCGAAATTTCAAACTGTGAAGGGGGGACCGGAGAACAGAGGAGGTAGTACAGTGGAAGAACAGAGCCGAACTCGGCCATTGTAAAACCTGCGGGCTGTTTCATTCAAGCCTGTAAATTTTTTTTTTTTTGTTTTTAATGAAAAGACAAGTTTCTTGAAGTGTTGGTTCCGGTGCCCCGTCAGTGGTATCAGAGCCAGTGGTTCCTGAGTGTGCAGCAGATCCGTCGAAGGTGAGGCAGTTGCACCAGGACCTACGGGAGAGTTCTAAGAGAGAGTGAGTTCGGTATTTAAGTGCGTAAGTAGATTCGCCGAGCGGGAGGCAGTTTACGCCAAGACCCGATAAAAAAAAAAAAAAAAAAAAAGAAAGAGAGAAGAATGCATTCCCGAAGAAGACGGGACAACATGGAGGATATGGTTTCGGAGGAAGAAGTAAAAGCATTGCAACGATAATTAAAGGCCTTGCAAAAGGAATGGTCCGTAATGAAATTACGAGAGAAGGAAGAGCGGCAAAGAAGACGGGAAGAAAGAAAGAGGAAGAAAGAAGAAAAATTAAAGAAAACCGCATGTGAGGAAGAGTACAGCGGTACCGGGACCTGCCCGGAAGAAGGCACAGATTTTTTTGTGCAAAGGGAGGAAATACAGCAGGCTGCAGAAGAAGTTTGCAGCAGTGGAGAAATCTGTCCGGTAGAAGACAGAAGTATGGACAGGGAGCCGGGGTTAAAGAAGGCTGCTGAGGCAGAGATAAGTCCAGGAGTGTTGCAGGAGGCAGCAACTGGACCCAGCAGAAGTGAAGATCACTTCTCCTCGTACCTCGGGTGTCTGATGTAGGAGCATCCGACAACAGTGGAAAAATCTTGCATCTTCATAATTTTTCTCGATTTTCCAAGTATTTTTCTTCAGTTTTTCCCAAGGGGGAAGTGTTTCCAAAGCATGGAGGAAGGGGGTCACGAAATCGTGACCTCAAAGGCTGCATTGATGGCGAGGGTGAGTTACGTCGCGATATCGCGACGTCGCGATATCGCGACGTCGCGATATCGTGACGCTTCTTCAGAGCAAAGGAGGAAGGGGGGAGGATTCCGTCGCGATATCACGATGTCGCGATGTCGTGATGGTTGTTGAGAAGCAAAGGCAAGGGGTGATCTCCATCGCGATATCATGACATCGCGATATCACGACGTCGCGATATCGCGACGATGTTGAAAGAGCAAGGCGCGACAGTGGTTGGGTCGCGATATCACGACGTCGCGATATCGTGATGTCGCGATATCGCGACGGTTTTAAATGGACAGCGTCAAGGCAGTGTTTGGGTTGCGATATCGCGACATGTCGCGATATCGCGGCCAATGAGAAGACAAGACCAAGCTTAGAGGCGGATGACCAGACAAGGTCGAAAATTGACACGTGGACAGCCACGTGTAGCTTGAAAATTGTGAAGGACACATGTTTGAAATATTTTACATCCAGGAGGAGGCATGGCAAATTTTGCACGCGGGAGAATACGTGTATCCAAGTGAAGATGGAGGCCACATATCATTGAATTTAAATTTGCAACCGCGTGCATTAAAGGGAGAGAACCATATTTCGGATGCGTTTTACGAAAAACAACTGTAATAGGGCATGGCCGGTATGGAGGAGACGACAGTACAGGGTACGACGGTGGTTGCAGGTCAAGGAAGACCATGAATGCGAGCAGCAGTGCAGATCGGGTGGTGGCCCATTTATGATCGAGAATTTTGAAGCTTCGATAGGAGGGAAATTCGAGCGGGAAGGTTGGTAGGTGGAGGCATTGATTGCCGGGAGGGCCGGGGCCTCGATAAAAACCCAAAATTTCAAACTGTGAAGGAGGACCGGAGAACAGAGGAGGTAGTACAGTGGAAGAACAGAGCCGAACTCGGCCATTGTAAAGCCTGCGGGCTGTTTCATTCAAGCCTGTAAATTTTTTTTTTTTAATTTTAATGAAAAGGCAAGTTTTTTGAAGTGTGGGTTCCCGGTGCCCCGTCACAAGGGCAGTCATGGAAGCCCAAGTCAGGGAGGAGTCTCCTCCATCTTGGGAAGGCATGGCCGCCACATGGCATCCCTACATGCCCCTCCAAAGAGACCCCATGGGTCTATAAAATGGTGGACTTTCCCACCCAAAAGAGGACATATTGGAGGCGATTTCAAGCAATGAAGTGCTGCCCAATTGAACACCCATTTGCATCCTTTTTTGATTCACCTTCTCACATCCACTAATCTCTCTCACAAGGGAGGTTATTGGGTGGCTTTTGAAAGCGTGGATCTAATCCAAATCCAACATTTGACCACCTTAAACCACCAATTTGATGACACCCCAATCCTAAGAGGTTTTGGGCCCATCCCTACTGGATTGGCGCCGAAATCAAGTGCCAACGGTGGGAGGCCCACTTGGGCACCCCCGCATTTTCTAAATTTTATTCTAAAGCATTCTAGATTATTTTTTCATGTTACATCTTATGTTATTCTATTTAGTTAACTCATAGCTTCAATTCTATAACATTTTGATCAGATTTTATCATGCCTTTTTTCGCTTTGTTGTCCCACTAACTTGCAGGTGGTGATATCGAATTCCCAAGGATAGAGGCCAAATTGGGAGAATCCAACCATCTGGGTCGTCCCAAAATGGCCCCAATTACCTAACCCCTTTGTCTATAGGCATTTTGGAGGTCCCGAGGTTCGACATTGGAGCGGCAGCAACTCGGCATTCTAACACAGTAGAATTCGTCTCACCCAGGGACGAATAGCAGTTGAAATTCGTCCTGCCCAGGGATGAATTCCAGTTGAAAGAAGATTTGACGACTGTTTCAATGGAAGTGGCCCTCTGGTAATGTCTTCTATCTTCTGTTAGGTTCTCAGGTCATTTAGATTCACTTTATTCACTGTTTTAGACAACTGTTCATATGCATCTTTTAGCAATTTCAAAGAACGAACTTTCCTTTTTGTCACAGGTGCTACTAACGCATTTTTTTTTTCTTTGATTGCAGGAGGAGAAACAAGAAGTGATGATTCATCGACATAAGCGACGACAACACTTTGGCCTGCCCATTTCAATGATCAAGATTGTAACCAAATCCATTTAATGCTCCTAGCCCCTAAAAAGGGAGGAGGCAATTTTGTAACCGTGGTTAAAGAGTTTAATAAAAGGGTTGTGACTTCTCTCTAAATTCTTGTAACTGATTTCGATCAATTTGCCTCTTTTGTTTAATGCATTTCGTATTCTAGGACTTAAGCGTTATTTTGATTTGAATGCATCGAAGTAGTTTTCCTTTCTAAAGATTCCGGAATCTCATGCTTTCATCTAGCAACTTAATTTTAATTTAGTAAAATAACCTTTAACTTAAGGTGAAACCGAAGGTATTTCAACGTGTCTTAGATATCCTTAAACAAAATATAGTTGAATTATAAGGATATTTAATAATTATATATCATATAGGTCCTAGGTGGTGTAGACCAATTGGTTCATCCAAAACCCATAAGGGGGGTAGACGTCCAAGGTTCAAATCTCGTGGTGCTTTTAGGGGCGTAAAATGTTCAAAATGATTGTGGCATGGTGGTTAGAGGGGCGGATTGCACGAAGATCTATGTGGCAGCTTCTAGGGCGAACAACGTAGAATCATCGTGGAGGCTTATGGGGTGGACAGCACATATGGTGGTTATAGGGGTGGATTACGTGAAGATCTATGTGGTGGATTTTGGGGCAGACAACGCAGAATATTGTGGTGGCCATAAAAATTTGGACAGCCTGCCCGGATTCGTGGTGGCTACCGATTCCACCATGTAAATTAATATATATATATATATATATATATATATATATATATATATATATATATATATATATATATATATATATATATATATATCATAGTGGTGAAGAAGAAAATTCATACAAAATGCATTGATATTCCATGAAATTTCACTACGAAAAAACAATTCAAAATACTTAAAAAAAAAAGAACATAACTTTTTAAGTAGTTGAGTTAAATCTAGAAAACAAAAACATTTAAGTTGACATGAGTTATATGATATTATAAGTGCATAACATTACCTTTGATTTAATATTATGACCCAAACACAATGATAGGGTGAGCATTAACAAATTCTTAATTTTACGAAAAATAAAAAAATAAATTGAGTTGAAAACCTGGGTAGAAGGTTTGTATGATAAATAAAAATATTTTGCATGTTATAAGTAAATGATTTGCTCTCTACATTGGCCATGCATAGTAATATAAACATTCTTGTTTATATTTTAAGTTATTGTGAGACTAGAAATTCTTTTTAAAAGTAGCACTTAACTAAAACCATGTTGGGTAGAAGAAAATATAATTCTATGATCATATTATCAAAATGAAGAAAACTATAGGATAATAACTCATGTATTGTACTAGGAATAACAATACCTTAAATTTATTTTCGCTCTGCAACCATGTAGAATAATTGTCTGGGCAAGGTAATTAAAAAGAAATATAAGTGAACCAAATGTCACACATACTTATGTGGACTATTTGAATATATAATTATGGTTATAATCCTATGGAAACTAAAATTCCTTGAATTGCAAAGTTATGGTTATTCTTTGAACTGTTGCAACTATGTTTAATAAAGACATGTTATTTTGGGTTCAAGACCTTTTTTGTGAAATTTATGATTAGGAATTTATATTTCACATGCCTTAAATAAGGCTTTTAGGAATAATTTCGAAAGGGGTTAAATATAAAATTTAAAGTATTGAAAACAACCATTATGAATTACATTTAGAATAGCTTAAGCTTAGTCTATTCAAGATTGATTAGACTTTATTAAATATTTTTAGTTGGCTTGGTATGTAAATTCTAGAAAAGCATGAATGAGGTTAATTAACCAATCTCAGGAAGCAAACATAGGTGAAACCTATTATTGTATATGTGAGGATGAATTATAAATATTGAGGATGAAATGTAACCTTACCTTAGGAATGCTCTTTTATTTAGGGGAATTGAATCACTCTTGTTTGAGTGATTAAAGTAGAGTTAAATTGTAAATTTGTGCTTACTCTGGTAAGAATACTATTCTTATTCACTGGGAAGGATGATTGAGATATTGTTACACTTAATGTAGCTAATATGTAGATAAACATAAAGCAAGTCTTCGAAGCAACTATATTTTTGATGGAATGTAGTGACCCTCCTCACTCGAGTATTGAAAGAAAGCAAATATATATTTATATATATGTATACTTACCTATGTTTGAGAAACATGGTACTATTGATAGCATCTGTGAGTGCAGGATAGTTGCGAAAAGATAATGAAAGGTGACAAGTCAGCAGAAAAGGGTAAGTATGGGAAGTGATGATTCGGCTCATGAGCACATGGAAACTCGTGCTTGCATATCATTTAGGGGTAAAATAGATTGCATTTTTGCGTGGGTTCTATTGTTTGGAGTATTGTTTGATTGCATGGAATGAGGTATGTTTTGTGGTGGCAATGATGATGGGAGCCACTAGCTTGGAAAAACATGTTAGTGTTTGTTTGGACATGCATGTATATGTTTAATACTTTAAATGTTCCTTGTTTTATTTTTATATAAGGTGAGCTTATGTATTTAGAGGGAGGCGATGAAGATGTCTTAATCAAGGGAGCCACCCTTTAATTGTTGAATGAAGATTTGAGATTATTCTTTCATGATTCTATAGAAAGATAATTTTATAAAATAGAAAATAAATAAAAGGTAAATGGTTATTTTATTATTCATAAAAGGAAAAGAATTTTATGTAAAATGAGTAAATTTGTATTTTGTATTTGCTCCATGTTCATATTAAAAGAGGATGAAATTATGTGGCCATTGGGCAAATGCATTATGTGTATGGGTGGCCAAAGTCTTGATTCATTTTAAACCCTAAGTATGCTCTTGAATTTACCTTTGCCTTATTTTATTTAATATGCGAAAAACTAGCTATGTTCTATTGTTGCATCAAGGATGGAAAAGTTGGCAGAATCAAATCATTATTGTTGAGGTTCTTTGAGAATGCCATGATGAAAAGGTGGTGGTACGAGATTGTGGAGGGAACTTGCTAACCTAGCACTATGCATGGGTAAGTGAAGAAAAAATTTTACCAAGTTTTTGGAAGGGGGAAGGAAGAAGAAAGGAGGATCAAATAAAAAAGAGAATGAATGGAAAAAAGAGAGGAAGTGACGATGAGAAAAGTTGGAAGAGGGGAGACCAGCCAAGAGAAGAGTTTTAGGAAGTGAAATACACAGGTTGGGAATTCCTTTTGATTACTATGATTGCTACGTTCTGAATGAATGTGAAAATGATGCATGTTGTGTACAAATGACAATGTGAACTGTGCATACTATGTCTAATGAAAACTAGAAACCAAATTTGTTGTGCAAACTTTAAAATGGATGCAACATGTTTAAGGTAGAAACATTGGTGAGAAAACCAAGTCAAATTTACTAGAATAAGTTTGAAAATTGTTGTGTCTTTGTATGACTGTGTTTTATGAAAATGATAGGGTGATGGTTTGATCTCTTCTAAGCATATTTTTATTGTACATAACAGAAACAATGAGAAGATACCATAAATATTTTTGTGCATTCTGTGTTAAACAACTGAATTAGTGGGTAAACTAATTAACAAATGTTTTAGTGTAAACTATGACTCATTGAAGCTAGAAAGTGGCATGGTTCAGGAAGAATCAAAAGTGTAAAAGCCATGACAAATTGACTCAGAAGAACCTAGTGGATTTCAAATCGAATGTTGCTATGTTGGTTGAGTTTTAGATTAAAATATATATGATTGGAAACATAGTTTGCTAAGAATAGATGATTGCTTAACTTTAGTGTTGATTGTTTGTAAACATAGGAGTAAAGTTTACTTAATGACATATTGTTGAAAACAAAACTTTAATGAGTGAGGCTCTTATTTATGAAACTGTTACCTGGAAAATGGGGTAGAAAATGAAAAGGGAAAACATGATGATAAGTTAACTTGGTATTTATCTCGAACATGAGATAATGGAGTTTTTGTTTTGGGGGTGTTTTCCATTAAAATTTTTGAATGCATGTGTGCATAGTAGAAAGCATTCTCATATGTTTTGAGCCATATCTGATCCCTATGAGTTTTGTAAGAACTCTTTTGTGCATTGATGGATGCTGGATGAGTCAACATTGAGAGAAAGAACCCTCGATCGTGGACCAGTTTGGATCAACAACATCAAAACCTAGCCAGATAGTAGGTAGTGTTCTTGCTTGCTAAAAGCGAAGACTCGGGTGGAAGAACCATTAAAAATATATAGTGGGTCTAGAATCTGAAAGTTGGTTGTTGATTCTATTTGGCAACAATTGTGTTGTCTATTGTAAAAATGGGCAAAGCCCTCTTGTATTTATTTTAAAATAAGTTTATAAGATTGGTCTTAGTGACGTCAAACTGAACATTGGTGCTTTGAAATATTTGTAATTAGTTTTTAAAAAAGTTGATGTTATAATACGCTTCCATATTTTGACTTTATGTTGGATGATGCAATTAGTTTCTTATTGTTTGTGGTAGACTAGATTGATTGATAAATAATGGAAGTCATTTGAATGCATAAACATTTCTAGTACCATGTATGGGATTATAAACTAAAGTTTTAACCATGGGAAAGTCTTTCATAATATGGCTTTTGGAAAACGTAGAAACCGAAAACTTCGTTGTTGAGAATTTGACCCTTGAGCAAGGGTAGAATGCCTGGACACTTTAGAGAATGTACAAAATAGAATTGAGTTAATTTATATATTTTTTGATTGAACCCACTTTGTTGATATAGACATCTAGTTGTGGAAGAAATATTTTTAAATAGTGAACCCAAAGTATAATTAATACTTGTGCTTTAATGCCAAATGTGTTATTTTAAATAAATCAAAGAGCTTTCTATTAAAGGTAGTTTAGTAGATAAGTTGAGAGTAGTACAACTTTAACTAGAGTCTTGGGTGGTTATCCTGAGAATGTGATTAAAGAATCATCCATAATGTTGAGGTGCGGGTATGCACACAATAATCTTCAATACAACTGTTGACTAATAGAATTGGTCGATAAATGATTGGGTCAGGTCTGGATGGAAAGATGGTATGGGACATCCTTCCTAGGTTGTATTTGAAGGGCACAGTGATAAATTCCTTACTCATTGAACTTAGCTTAGTATAGCCACATGGTTTGGAATGGGATAAACCTTTGTGAGTTGTAATGAGTTTGTGAAATGAAGTCCAAGGTCAAGGAAATGACATGGCACTAATAGGGATCCAGGTAAATGGGATTCACTAGTTAGTCATAGAGACATAAACACACCATATTATTTTATACCATTAAGGAACAAGTCGACTAGAATGTCGAAGGTTTGGTATAAATAATTTAGGGAAAAAGGCATCCACCCTCTAGGTGTTATGGGCCCTAGGGGACAACCCTTACCATGAATCAGACCTCATGCTAGAACATGTAGATGATAAATGAGGGTATCTATTTTCACTAAATGGTAACTCCATGGGATTTGGCTGATCTCATCCACTTGGGTGACTGTCTGTAGTAGTCTGAACTCAAAAGTGGTATGTTATGTTTGTGCAACATTGTTTGAATTGGTTCAAAAAAATATGGATGTTCTAAAAAGAAGATAGTTTGAAAATTGTCCTTGTGAGCTAGGAGTAACTTTAGAGACTTTGAGATAACCTTTAAAAAAAATATCCTAGCTAATGAATTTACTTTTATTGGTCAACCAGGTAAGTAGTCAGACCTAGGTTGTTACATATGGTATCAGAGAAGAACTGATTCTAAGGTTGTAGAACTCTGCATGAGAAATAAATTAATTAAAGATAGCTAATATTCTACCTCTTTCACTTATAGGACAAATGGCATGAATGCTGAGAGGAGGGTCCTTAGGAAATCCTATGGGAGGTAGGGAGGAGGAAACCACTGAAAGACCTGTAAGAGGACCACGAACAAATGTAAGGAAAGAAGGTCCCCAATGTGAAAGAAGGCAGAAAAGGGTTCATGAGATTCCTCTGAATGAAACTAGTGAGGAAGAAGGGAACCTTGCAAAAATGGTTAAAACATTACAAGTACAAATGGAAAATCAAAGGAAAGAAATGGCCCAACAGAAAACTCACATGGCCCAGCAATAGGAACTTATTGCCCAACAACAACGAGCCATAGAGGACTTCACTAGAGAAAGAGAATCTGGATTAGGTAGGATAAGGGAAGTGCCAGAAGAACCTGAGGGATCCAGAGCTAGAAGGGCAAGAGTGAGTAAAGAATTGGATAGGAACTTAAAGAAAATTGTAATATCCAAGTTTAATGGTAAAGATGATGGAGAGTCCACTGAGAATTGGATAAGTGAACTAGAATCCTACTTCTCTCTGGTGGACCTATCCTCTGAATCCAAAACTACTTTGGCAGTTATGAATATGATCGAAGTAGCCCTAGATTGGTGGAAGTCATACAAGAAAGGACACGAGGTTGAGGCTGCAGACCTCAAATGGGAAGAGTTCATTAAGGAATTCAGAGATAGATTCCTAACAAGACAATATTATGTGGAAAATTTTGGGGAATTTTCAAACTTGAGGCAAGAGATTATGTCGGTTCAAGAATATCACCAAAAATTCATATAGTTACTGAAGTATGCAACCCAATATGAAAGTAATGAGGAAATGAAAACTCAAAAATTTATTCTGGGATTACATCCTAGAATTATGACGATGGTAAACATGCATAATCCCATCAATTTTCCGACTACTTTTGATTTATCCAGAAAGGAGGAAGCTAATAAAGAGATGAGAAAAGCATATTTCAATTACCAAAAGCTATCCAAAAAAGAAAAATATGAGCTTAGGAAATGAAAAAGTGTTGGTTTCATGAAATGGGAAAAGGAACAAAACAAGAAACCTAAAGGAGGAGATCAGAACAAGCAAGGTGGCAAAAGCAAATCCAATTATCAAGGGAGTAAATATAGGAAATATGCCAAAGAGTTTCCCAAGAAATAGGACCAAAAACTAGTAGGTCAAGGAAGAGATAGGGAAACTACACTTGTGAATAGAAATGAAAACAATAATAAAGGCAATAGAGCTCCACCAAGTGGATGCTAGGTGTGTAAAGGAGCTCATTATGCTAAAAAATGTCCCCATAGAGTTGATCTACCACCAAAGGCTCCAGAGGAAGCTGGCCATAGGATCTATGCAGCCATAGGTAGTTCTGAACTCAATGGACAAATTACTCCTTTCTTATTAAATGGTAAAATTTTTGGTAAGAATGTGCAAATTTTGATTGATAGTGGGTCAACTGATAGTTTTATATCAACTAGATTAGTGAGGGATTTTCCTGTTAGACCTAGATTCTTGGAAAATGGTTGGAAGGTAGAGTATGGATCAGGGTAAACTCACCATGTAAACCAATGTCTCTTTGATTCCAACATTTCCTTTCCTCAAGGAAAAATCAATTGGCATCTATATGTAGCACCTTTGCATGCATTTGATATCATTTTGGGGATTGATTGGTTGAAGGCACATAAAGCTCTTTTGAACTTTGAAGAAATATGGGTAGAATTTGTGGATGAATCTACTCAAAGGATTAGAATTAGTTGTGGATAGAGGGAAGTAAAACCTCATCTAGTGTCTGCAATGCAACTTAAAAATATCATTAAGAAGAAGGGCATGATCTTCATAGTAAAAATGAATAGAAGAGAAGATCTTGAGAAAGAATCAGATCTCTTTCAGAGATTCCTGGTGTTAAGTACATTTAAGGATGTATTCCTTGAGGAACTTCTAGGATTACCTCCATGGAGGGAATTTTATTTTTTAATTGAATTGTTACCAGATGCAGCACCAATTGCAAGGTCACCGTATAGAATGACCCCTATAGAGTTACAAGAGTTAAAAATACAACTGCAAGATTTGCTTGAAAAAGGGTTAATAAAACCTAGTGTATCACCATGGGGAGCTCCTATCCTATTTGTTAAAAATAAATATGATACCTTAAGAATGTGCATAGACTATCATATGCTGAATAAAGTTACTATCAAAAATAGGTACTCATTACCAAGGATTGATGATTTATTTGATCAATTGAGAGGTGCAACCATATTTTCTAAAATAGATCTGAGATCAGGATATCATCAACTTAGGATTCAAGAGGAAGATACTTCTAAAACAACATTTAGAACAAGGTATGGATATTTTGAGTTTATAGTCTTACCTTTCGGATTGACCAATGCTCCAACCACTTTCATGAATCTCATGAATAGCATTTTCAGGGAACAGCTAGATAAGTTTGTACTCGTATTTTTGGATGATATTTTGGTCTATTCCAAAAATAAGGAAGAACATGATCAACATTTGAAAATAGTGCTTGGGATTCTTAGGAAGAATCAATTGTTTGGAAAATTGTCAAAATGTGAGTTCTATACTTCACAAGTGCAATACCTTGGACATATTGTTTTGGCTGAAGGAATTGCAGTAGATCCTAAGAAAATTGAAGCAATCATTAATTGGCCAACACCTACCAATGTCACTGAGGTGCGAAGTTTTATGGGACTCACAGGATATTATAGGTGATTCATCAAAGGATTTTCAAGAATTGCTCAACCCATTACAAACCTTCAGAGAAAAGGGAAAAGCTTCAGGTGGACCGAGCAGTGTGAGGAGGCTTTTCAAGTTTTAAAGGAAAGGTTAACGAATGCACCAATATTACAATTACCTAATCCCGATGAGCAATTTATAGTTTGTATGGATGCATCGATTGAGGGGATAGGTGGAATTTTATCCCAAGGTGATGCAATAATTGCTTATGAGTCTCAAAAACTCAAGAGGCACGAAGTCAATTATGCCACTCATGACTTAGAACTAGTAGTAGTAGTACATGCACTAAAATTTTGGTGACATTATCTTCTAGGGAAACCATTTGAATTAAAGACAGACCATCAAAGTCTGAAGTATATATTTTCTCAACCCTTACTAAATGCTAGACAACGATGTTGGATGGAGTTCTTGGCAGAGTATGATTTTGGTATTGAATACATTAAGGGTAAAGAGAATAAAGTCATTGATGCTTTGAGTAGAAGAGGATGTATAACTACAATGAAAAAATATCAGTATGATCTGTTAGATCAAATTAAAATATGGTAAGCAAAAGATAATTATTGTCAAACATGTATAGGTTTGACTAATCAAGTAGTGGGCAAGAATACAGATTATGCTTTCAAATATGATCTACTTTATTTCAGAAATAGATTGGTGGTACCCAGCTTAGGGGGATTAAAGGAAATGATCCTTAGGGAGGTGCATAACACTCCCTACTCTATGCACCCAGGTGGTGCAAATATGCGAGAGAATCTAAAGAAAGCATATTACTAGCCTGGTATGAAAAAAGATATTACCAATTATGTGGCCAAATGCTTGGAATATCAAAAGGTAAAAGTGAAACATCTGCATCCAACTGGAAAGTTATATCCACATGAGATACCCACACATAAATGGCAAGTAGTATCAATGGATTTCATCGTGGGGTTGCCTAAAATAAGATTCAGGCATGATGCGATTCTAGTAATTATGGATAAATTAATGAAAGTGGCACATTTTATACCAGGAAATGTGCAAGATGATGCAATAACTATAGCAAGTAAGTTTTCCAGGGAAGTGGTAAGACTCTATGGTTTTCTAGAAGTTATAATCTCTGATAGGGATTCTCGTTTCACTTCTAAATTTTGGTAAGCTCTGCATCGAGCATTAGGGACCAAGCTGAATATCAGTATTGCATATCACCCAGAAATAGATGGTCAGACTGAGAGGGTGAATCAAGTGCTTGAGGATATGTTACGAATGTATTGTATGGACCAACATACAAAATGGGAAGACTATCTTTATCTAGTAGAATTTACATATAACAATAGTTACCATGCCTCACTGGGTATGGCACCTTTCAAAGCCCTATATGGGAGAAGGTGTAAAATTCCCTTATCATGGGATAATTTAGAGGATCGGGTAATGATCAGCCCAAAAATGATAAAGAAAATGGAAGAGCAATTAAAAATAATTCAGTAGAAGCTAAAGGAGGCCACAGATCACTAGAAGAGCTACACGGACCTCAAAAGAACTCTAAGGGAATATTCGGTGGGAGATCGAGTATTCTTGAGAGTTAAGCCAACAAAAAGTTTAATCAAATCTTCCAAACTTGATCCTCGATATGTGGGTCCATTTGAGATCATAGAAAAGATAAGCCCTATTGCATACAGACTAGCTCTACCGCCAAGCTTATCCAAGATCCATAATGTCTTCCATGTGTCCCTCTTTAGAAAATATATTTATGATCCTACTCATGTTTTGGATGTTTCCAACTTGTAGATGACCGATCCCTTAAAGGTTGAGGTTCGACCTATTTGTGTACTTGGTTTCTAAACCAAGAACTTGAGAAAAATAAGTATCGAGCAATGTTGGGTCCAGTGGGACCACTACTCAGATAGAAATGCTATGTGGGAAGACGTGGCAGAAATGCAACAGCAATTTCCTTATTTGTTTGAGTAGATGACAAACTTTGTTAAAAAAATATTCTTTAATGAATTTTGTGATGTGTGAACAAACTTTATTAAGGATGTTACTGAGAAGAGTGACTTGTAATATTTTGGTATTGCTAAATGAACAACTTTGGACCGTGATGGGTATGTGTAACTGATTTCATCTTAGCATAATCTATGATGTGATTGTATGTCAATAAACACTAATTTTGGGATGAGATTCTATGATGATGATGACTATGATTGCTAAGTGCTAAAACAAAAAGAGTGAACTCATTTGAGCATTTTCCTTTTTGTTAAAAGTAAAATATAACTCGATGAAATGGGGTAGAAAATGATATGGGGCTGAAATTTAGGTAGTGATAGACTCTATAGTAACCAAGAGGACAAGAGGTAAGGTATATTATATTATTTAGTTATGTGGAAGAGCCAATTAGTTAAAGTAGTGACATGGATGAATGCTTCTAAGATTGCTAAATCTGGAATCTTGGTTACAAATTTTGAAAAAAAATCATGAGCTTTGCTCATAGAACATTTTATGTTACCTAATGAGTATGATGTGGGGGCATCCAATGAAACATGAACTATTTCTATAACTGCCATGAACAAAGGAAGGCCAGCAGTTTGAATGCAGGTTATTAAAAATATTAGTGCATTTTTAACTATGATGAGGGGAAGGATAAGTGATAGGTCAAAAATAAAAAGGAAAGGAATCCATTAATATGCTGCCCAAAGTGTTTTATAAAATGATTTTCTATTATTGGAGATAAAGAATATTCTATGGTAATACATTCTAATTCCTCAAATATTCTTTCTCAAAAATAAAAAAATGTAACTTCAAGTAATGTCCTACTCATGTAATAATATCCCCATCTATAATATTTATAATAAAAACAATGGTTTTGTTGGTAGGATTATTCATAAAAATCAATACCACATCAACGCTTACTAACATATCATTTTTGTAGATATTTTTTACATTTAATGAATGTAGAAAAATAACAAAATATATAATGAATAAATATGTGTTGTGTATTAGTAGATTTAATTTTATTGAAATAAAAGAACTAGTTTATATGTGAGTGAATTCAAGCAATAAACTATAGGTCTAATAGGAATGCCTTCTTCAAGAATTTTTAGTACATATATTTACTACATTTTGAACTTTCTTTCACTAATTTTAGTTCCTTCATATACATAAGTTATCTTGCCAATTCGTCAAAGTTCAAATTCCTCAAATATTTACATCCTTAAATAATTATTGCATAGTTGCTCCACATTGGTGTCAATGTTCTTAGTAGCTTTTTGACATCTCTTTATGTTTTTGTTTTGATTATGTAAAGAAGTGGTTTTAAGGATCCCCACACCTGAGCATTTTGAGAGGGACCCATAGCACGAGATGAGGTTTTTGAGAGGATCCCACAACCATTACAACAAGCTCTAAAAGAAGAAATACAATTTACACCCAAAAGGGTAACCCACCAACAAGGAGCAAAGGCTAAAAAACTAGCCACCAACCCTCCTACATAAAGTACAATAATAAAGTCCTAGAGGATATGAACTGAATGCCCTAGATGGGGAATAACACCACACCCATCTAATAGGAGTAAACTAAAACTAGGAGCAGATCATTCCACCCAATGAAGGATTTGAGGCTTACACTTGCAATGGTTCGAAAGAGAAAGTAAAAAACTATGAGCCACCTAAATCAAAGCAAGTTCCAAAAAACAAGAACAACCACTCTTAGGTACAAGAAAAAGGATATAGTAATATTTTGCACCACACATGAGAGGGAGAAGGGTAAGATACCAAAAAATAAACCTTAGAACCTTGGGATCAAACACACCACCACTACTAGAACTAGAGAAAGAGATCTCTATAGACCATTGAAGCTAGGAAACCCACCAGAGACATGGGGTCAAAAGCCAAAAACCACTATAGCATAACAACCCACTTTCACCCCAACTGGTTTGGGTCAATATTTGGCCCTATCTCCTTGGAAAATCAAGATACAATAAGAAACTACCAAACCTAGAAGAAAGTGACACAAACCAGCCATAGATACACTATTGGTAGAGAACCCTAGCAATAGAGCCATCCAAGAACCATCCAACTAGAGTAGCAAAGCCATCAAAATTGAATCCATCCAAGGGAACATCATAAAAATTTTGTAGCCAAACACTATACCAAGTTCACTCTAACGGGTTTGGTTTGATACATGGCCCTTTCCTCTCCTTGGAAATACAAACAAAATATGAAACTATTGAACCTAAAATAAATGTTGCACAATCCAACCAAGTCCTCGAAACTAGAAAATAATCCAATAAATGTAGCCACCCAACACACCCACCAACTAGAGCAAGAGCCAGCCAAGGGGTCAACAACCAAAATTTTCCACTGCATTATAATTACCCAAGATCACCCCTATAAGTTTGGGTTAGCATTTGACCCTCTGCCCTAGATAAGAGTGATAATGTCAAACCCATAAGATAAGAGAACATACCACTAAGATCCTCGACAAGCAAAACACCTTGATCATGAACCACAACAAAAAAACTAAGCATAACATAGGCCATCTAAAAAATATTTTGATAGTCGAGAACTAAACTAGTCAGACAACAAGGCAGACTGCTCACAGGATGAAGCATATTAGAATTGTGTTCACGGAAATCCAAACAACCACACTAAGGCCCTCCTTTCCTAGATCACGGGTGGTCCTTATTCACTAGAATTATCATCTCATCTAGGATATTGTCCCTCAATTTCCCTCTCTCAGGATGCTTTACTCCCTAATTCGTCAGGAATTCGACCACCTAGTTCACTTCATGCCACGTGTGAACAAAATTCTTCATTACTTCGTTGAAGACCTGCCAATTAGAGTTCTTGTCTGATTTTAGCAAATTTATAAAACTTAGCAATTCTCCTTCAATAATAACTTCATGGAACCCTAACATATAAGAAAAAAAACACCAAGGAAGGTTGCCATTGTTTCCACGTAGAATTATAACTAGATGGCTTGGTGTTCTGCAAAGGGGATGATAACACTACCCCTTGTATTTGATGACTCCACCTACACCAGGTAGTTGAGAATTTCCTTTTGACACCCAATCCCCCAAAGGAGACCTCCATTTACATGATAATATTGGGTTCAGGGCTAGGTCCACAGGTCTGACATAGGAGAATCCGAGCTCTCCTTCTAGAGTTATTTCCACTGGCTAGGACCTTATTACCCTATCAGTGTCAAGAATATAACATTCTCCTTCGCATTCCACAAAGCTCTAACTACCACCTGATAGGTCAATTTTTTGTGGTTTTTGAATGCCCAAACATTACGCTCCTTCCAAAGGCTCCATAGGAGATGGGGTAGAAGAAAATTCCATAAACATTTTAACCTAGGGGAGTGAAATGATGAGGTCTATTGAGCAAGAATATCCAACATTGACTCCAAAAAAACCCAATTAACTAATAACAGATTTAGAATCTCCTCATATAAGGACTTGAAGAAGGGGCAACTATGTAATTAGTAGTTTCTTCATCTACTTTATCAGATAATACCTATTGGTGATAAACATGCCATTCTTTCTGAGAATTTTCATAGATAAAATTTTATCTTTAGCTACCAACCATATAAAAATATGTACCCAAATGTGATTGTTCTACCATACACATTATAATATTTTGGAGTGGAACCATACTCATTATACTATAAGGGTTGTTAAACATGACCCTTGGAAAAGATCTTTCAACAATGTCCTTAATTCATATCTAGATATGATAATTTTTTTTTTGATGAGGAACCTTTTATATACAACATATCGCAACATGTGAGGGGAGAGATTTGAACCTAGACCTCTCGATAATTGGAGAGTTTTAACTACCCACTTGCTCTCCAACTCCTCTACATGAACGGATAGATATGATAATTTTAATTTTATATTTTATATATTGATATGCTTGTTAGACAGCAATATATAATAATAAAATATTAAAAAATCAAAAGGTTTATTGAGTTATAAAATGAAATACTTTTAGAAAAATGAAATTCAATAATCCGTTCGGTATACTCCAATCTATTTTTTTTTTTTAAATTAAGTTAAACATCACTATTTTTGTAAATTAATACTCCGTCCGTTATTAACAATTGCAATAAAATAAAGACTCTAGTACATGAATAATCTACAATAATTATATATGCAATGTATTATTAAAACAATATCCACAAGTATTTAATCGCTAACTTTTCCTTTATAAAAGTTGAATGAGGAGAAAGACAAACCTGGACATCCGATATGAATGATCGGCTATACACTTCATCGTATGAGTAATATCTTTGAATGAGAGTTTCTATATTTCTGATCATACAAAGTAACTTAACATAAGCAAAAGATATTTTAAGCATCAAATATATTTATTAAATTACGTTTCATAAAACATATCTTAAAAATCATCTTACGAAATATTATAATTAATATTTCATGCTATAGTATTGTAGAACATTCAAACAACTAGTAATTTGGTTTCATTAGTCCATGTTTGAAAAGCCTACTATACAAAAAAAATTAAAAAAAGTATACACGGTTTTCACATATTTGATAATTAAAGCATGATATACATTAAACTAAAATGAGGGCTTCATTTTAGGTTTACTAAATATCTATGATGAATCTAACATAGATAGTTAAAATTCCTAATTAACAAAATTTCTATTGTAATCTGCTCATGTAGAGGAGTTGGAGAGCAAGTGGGTAGTTAAAACTCTCCAGTTATCAAGAGGCCCAGGTTCAAATCTCTCCCCTCACATGTTGTGGATATGTTGTATATAAAAAGTTTCTCATTAAAAAAAATTCCTATCGTAATAAATTAATATTATCAAATAAAAAAAATAGATGAAGATGATTAGGCTGGAAAATACTCAAATAAATAAATAAAATTATAGCAAACAAAAAAATAACTAGAAAACCAATACAATATAAGTATGTAGATTAACTATTTATTTAATTAATAATTGCAAGTTTATTCTAGTAAGAATTTTGATTTTTCTTTGAGAGGTTCAAGGTTCAAACCTACTGAGTTTGAGAAATAACTAGAAAACCAATGCAATATAAATATGTAGATTAACTATTTATTTAATTAATAATTGCAAGTTTATTCTAGTAAGAATTTTGATTTTTCTTTAAGAGGTTCAAGGTTCAAACCTACTGAGTTTGAGAGGTTCAAGGTTCAAACCTACTGAGTTTGAGAGGACCAAAAATCCTAAAACCTATATAAATTCATTGAAAAAATATTTATTCAATTAAAATAAAATATTAATAAATAAACATAAAATATTTTTATATTATATCTAACAAACTTAAGGGTTTCAATAATATTTACATATATTAAAATTATTTCAAGTATAAAAATATTAACATATATATTAAAATTATTTCCAAATATAAAATAATTTACCAATAAGTAAATCCATAAATTCACGTGAATTCCAGTATGTTATAATAGATCCTTTAGTATACCTTAAAGTAAAACATTATCTATAGGAAGGATAAAGAAGAACTAATATCCATATGTGGTTCTATTGGAGTGTCATTAGCGGTCATCAATGTTGGTTATCTTCCAAGGGGATTGTACATATGGATTCATCTTGAAAGATAGAATAACTTTTGTAGACTTTCAAATAAATACCAAACAAATGAAATATATCTAATATAATATATATAGATTAACCTTCTTAAAAATACAAGATATAAATTGTTGTTCGTATAAGAGTTCGGAAGCCTACAATATGGGGATTATTTGTAAATAACATTATCTTGAAATGGTTTTTTTTTGGATTGAATTAGAATAGGGGAAATCAATATTTTTAAGTTAAAAATGATATATTATTTAATTTCATTGAGAGTATTGATATTTGTATTTGGATTCTTAAATTTATTTAATAAATTTTATATGATTAATATAAAAGAAAATAAAATTATCTTAAAGAATGCATGATCTTTATTAACATCATAATTGTTATGCTAATCTTTATGATAAAAGAATTTTGTGCATCCTTTTTCAAGATTCCTTTGTAAGATATGTAAAATTAGTATTAACCTATTGATAAATTATCCTATCACAAATTAATAACATTGAAGTAGTTCTTAGTTGTTGACCTTTATTTAATTAAATATATCTATTGCACTTATTTTTTAGATTATTTTTATATAATCCATTGTAAATTTATATGATCAAAATGTGCAATTTGTTTAACAGAAATGTCACTGCTATTCTTTCATTGTTTGTATTTATGTTTGAAAATTTATTGTTTCATGCATCATACAAATATAGTTGATGATCAAAACAAAAGAATTTAAAAAATGTATGAGTCTAGAAGTGAGAAGTTTTAGTTGAAAAGTAAGTTTTGTGTTCTACAATATAATTTTGAATAAATGGTCTTGATTTGTTAGTAGGAGTTTTTTTTTTTTTATTGGTAGAAAGGGTTTTGAAATAGTTTGTGAACCTTGTACAACAAAATACTGACAAACTAGAACAGGAAAAAAAAAATACTCAATCAGGCAGCTGAGAAACCGTCTCGAGAACTATCCCAAAGAACGCTAAAAAAACAACCAAACAAAGGGGAAGGTACAACTTACACTAGAACAGTGGCAACGCAAAAGGTAAAGGAAAAAATACTATCAAGAGTCCATCAAAAACCAAGTAGGACAAAAGAACTTACAACCAGGAACACAAACTTACTCCAGAGAAGGCCCATCCACACTATTCTTTTTGTCAGGGAGGATGACCTTGTATGTCTCAGATTTGCTAGCAGTGATGGCCATAGATACATGGATTGCATGCTCAAGGCTGGTTAAGGCCTTCGACTGAGTCTGGAAAATATTTTCCAACATCTCTATGAGAATTTTAGAGGGGTCTCGTTTGGCTCTAGATATCGCTCTCGCATCCGTGAGAGACTGGTCCAGCTCTGATACGGATACAGTGATGAGTTTTTCAAGGCTCTTTATTTTTTGGTACACTCTCCAGGTGCTTCTGTGGTTTGTGGAGGTGTGGTTGTTCATCATAACATAAAAAGTTGACTGGTCCTCCTCAATGCACAGGATCGGATTCAAATCCACCTTGGTGGTAATTTTTTTTAGAATATGGTCATAAATTACCAAGAACATCCCTTGGTGCTTGATGTGAGAAGAAACCTTCTTCTGGTAATTTTTTATTGAGACTTCCACATAGCGTCAAAGAAGATATTCAGGGATGTTAACCTCTTTAACATCTCTCAGAACATTGAGGAAAGCTAGGTGAAATCTCCTCAAAGGTTCATCCACTTTGTTGATAGTGATGTATTGCATCACTGGAATCAAAGCTCTACACCAAGGATATGCCAACTTCTCATGGATGATGCCTCATTTATCATATCTAATCAATTTCTTCCCCCTATCCATGAAATGCTTCAATTCATCTTGAATGGAATGATTATCTCTGTGGATCTTGAATCCATCATTAGGAAGCTCGATGATCTCCACTAGAAGGTCGATGGTGATAGCAAATTTTATTCCTCTAACCAAAACTCGACCATTAACCTAGATGGAGGCAAATTCGTTGGTGATCACATTGGCATACCCCTAAATTTTTTAAGGAATGGGAGGAATCCACTGTTGCAGAAGATAATTTCGATATCAGGGTTAAGGTTTAGGTTATCAGGCTCTAGGATGGCCATTATCGGAAAGCAGTGACTATTAGCAGGTTTGGGATCATTGTACAAAACTTTGTACAAAACTTCATGTAGAGGAATACTGATGTGCTAGAGAGAAAGGACATCATGGGTATTAAAAAATGATTCAGCATGATCACAAGATAGCTTATTCCTTTTTTGTTTTCAAGACATTCTCGAGATAAAGTTAAGGAAGACTTTGCCATGGGTAACGGTAAAAATGAGGAGGGTCTAGGTAGAGAAGTGTCCATTCGAGAGTGGTTGGCCTAGAGGGAGCTCTATAAAGCTAACCCTAAACTTAGTGATGATCCAAACCACAATGGGTGAAGCTTGCCACATCAGAGGAGTCCTACCATTGATTAGATGATACACTATGAAAAGAGCTTGATATCGACCATTGGAGTGCTTCCCTTTGAAAAATATGAGGGTGCAAATATTGATGATTTCCAGGGAGCTAATGACTTTCTACACCTGACTTCTGATATCGAGGTTGAGGTGAAGAAGATTGGACACCTAAGTGGACATGTCTCGGTTGAGGAAAATGCCATTCTTTAGATTGCTAATATTGTTATGGGCACAATGATTATGATTCGAGGAAGTCCTAACCCTAAGCTTAGTGATGATCCAAACCACAATGGGCAAAGCTTGCCATGTCAGAGGAGCCTTACCATTGATTGGATGATATGCCATGAAAGGAGCTTGATGATCAAGGGTTCGACCATTGGAGTGCTTCCATTTGAAGAGGATGAGGGGGATGCAAATATTGATGATTGCCAGGGATTTGATGACTTTTTGCACCTGATTGCTGCTATCAAGGTTGAGGTGAAGAAAATTGGACACCTGAGTGGCCACATGTCGATTGAGAAAATTGCCATGTTTTAGCTTTCTTATCTTGTTATGGGCATCATACTTATGAGTCGAGGAAGGCTGAGCCTATTGATTCAGACAGCTATGATCTGTCATGGGAATATCAACCTTTTTCTTTCTAAGGCTAGGACAGTGCCACCATTTCCTAGGACTAGGGAAAGTGTGGGGAACACAAATTTTGTGAACACTGGAGCTGAGATCTGACATGAAATTAACCTTCTTCTGGTTCCCAAGAATGGGATAGTGCCACCAATTTGACAGCCAAATGGGTTTATGGGAAACCTCTAATCGATGATAGCCACTCCTGGATGCCTATTGCATAAGTTTCGGGGGCCATCCTTGGGTCTTGGTGTTGTTGAATTGGACTCTGGGTGGATGAGTCATCATCTTAATTCTGGCCCGATGCAAATTGTATATTCTGACATGTGCCATAGGCATGGAAAACTTTGCGTTGGAGGCATTGGGAAGGTGCTTGGCAGGAGGAGCCAAACCCTTGGAAATTTCACCCTGAGGCGTAACCTGAGACTTTTAGTGATTACAGTGTATAGAAATTCGGATTGGAGGTGTGGGTTTTGAGATTATGGGGAAAGGAATTCCCCAAAACCTTGATGAAGGTTTCTCTAAGGCCTTCAAATTTAGAAACTTAATAGAAGTTTATGTGTTTGCATCTATGTAAGGAATTTTAGAAACAAAAATTAATTTAAAATAATGAGAATATATATAAATTAGAAATGTGCATGTACAATTAAGAATCTAATTACTGAAGGAAAATTTATACTTGAAAAACTAAGAATGCATTAGGGATAAATTCTATATAGTTGTAATATGTATAAATAAATAAATTATGTCATAAATATTCTTTTTTATAACATAAATATTCTTATTTTTTCTTAAATATGTTAGATTAAATATATTTAGTTATATCTTGCTTGCAGTCTGAACACTTTTTGATCAGAAATTTATTTTTCCAACTATTTTGATAAGGAAACTATAATCTATTAATCGGAAGAAATTGTGTAACACGGAAGATGAATATAAAGGTATATTGCTTTGTGTATATATAAAAAATAAATTAAAAGTTAAAAAACAAATTTAATAAGAGTATTTTTAATACCTTTTAACTCAGTATACAATAATCTTATTAGGTTAACTTTCTTAAAATAATCTAGATAATCATAATTTCACATTCACGGGGTATAACTAAAAGAAGAAAGCAATGTAGAGGTTCTGGCATTTCCTACCGTGCTTGCAAAAATATATGCATCAAATCAAATCTCGGATGCGATTTAGTGAAAGAAACGCTGCGCAAAAACCAACTGTAAAAAGGGGCAATGTCGACCCCATTTTGTGCCTATGTTTTATAATGGAAACTAGTCATTTTTCAATAAACAGTAGACCATTTTGAAATCATTTTATTTCATCCCATGTCTGTATTATACATGATAGATATTTTTCCTCTGGAAGTACCAGTCATAGTCTTTCCAATAGTTATTGAATTATAATTTTCGTTGCATAGCACCTTTAAAAGTTTATAGGGCTGGGCTTGGAAGGAAGATGGAGCCCCTGATAACATTTATATGGCAAACAGAACGGAGAAAAATCAACGCCCCTCTCTATATATAGCATGTCTCCCTTACTAAAGTATATTACGAATCGCAAGATAAATTGCAGTACTACAAATATGTTCAGCATTATTTGGATTCATATTTTGTTTGTGTTATATATTTTGCTGTTGTTTGATCTCAATGAATACGGAGTTCGGTTCATGCGATAATATTATTTGTTTCTAATAGGACGTCATTCATACTGATACTTGCGTACAATTGCATCCAGCCTTTAATTGTTTCTCCAATTACTACCCCAGTCTACGGATTAGATGTTTATTTATTTGTACAACGTAAGGAGAAAGCATATATATTTCCTCTTAATATAGACAATTTATGAATTTACAGACGATTAACAGCGTTGATCTGTACGCATTCTCTATATCTTAGTACTGGCAGTAGCATGAGCAAGCAATTCATTCAAAGGTTAAACATGGAAAGGAGTATCTATCGGCGAAAAGGAATTTCAGATGTATCAGAATAACCTCATAAATCTCTCCTAGCCTACTCTAACGTAGTTCGTAGCCCCGTTTGCTTCAAACTCCCAAGTTACACAATCTCAACTAAGATAAATTTGGCCAATGTGTAATCATGCATAAAACCAAGAACGGTCTGGTCATGAAAATATCTTACATTGGCATATTGACATAAATAATAGCATGAAATTCAACGGTGGCAGTTAAGTAAAGTTCTTACCTGGTTCCACAGGATTGATGGAATAGTTTGCCTATATCTGAAAAGATAATCAAACCAACTTCGGCTTCGCACAGGATGGAAAGCTCCTCCGCCTTCTTCAACAAGCCCGAACGCCTCTTTGAGAACGTTGTAGGTGACGGAAGTTGAAACTGAAACCAAAACCAAAAGAATGCGGAGGATCTTTTAGACAAGCCCTGTTACAGGCAAACAACACGCAGGCGGAGGCAAAACTGAACAGGGGTTTATATTATTGAAACAGGGGAGGGAGCAATACAGGAAATGGCTCTGCGGAGCCTTACATCTGCGGCATTGCCGCCTGCAGATAAAACCGCCCAAATCCCAACTGGATTACAAAGGGGGTTCTGCGCTAAGGAGCAGCAAGAACCCCGAAGCTCTTTCTGAGCAAAACTGATCTGCACTGCTGCAGAGCAGAACCTGCTAAACTGCAGGGAAACTGGGGCTGCTGCCCAGAATACCGAATGCGGACACAGGAGCGGGCATAAATAGCTGCAGAGGACCTCAGGCTGGCATGGCAGGATTCTCGAGGCCAGCTGGAGGCATACGGAGTTCACCTACTCCCTTAACTTCGCCCATACTTCCTCTGCCAGATGAACTGTTGACGGGACGCTCCAGCGGCGAAGGCGAGTACAGAATTTGGGTTAAATAATATTTCCAACAGCCTCCCTTAATCCAAATTCTTCAAAAAAAATTGAGCTTCGGCATTCTTCAAATTTTTACTTCGACGATTTTCTCTCCGAAGTAACTACTTTGCTGCTCAAACTCCCGAAGTAGATTCACTTCGGCCCAAACTCTCGCGAAGCGGCTCAATTCTGCCGAAGCAGTTTCTCTTCAACCTTTCTTCACTTCGGGTTTCAAATTCACTTCGGTAAAAGCTTCCCGAAGTACCTTCCGAACCACTTTAGTCTGCCGAAGTAGTTTCACACTGTCGAAGTAGATTAACTTCGACGAAAACAGGTCCGAAGCTGCTGCTTCGTTGACCGAACCTCCGAAGGACACCTCCGAAGCAATTTCACTTCGGCCAAAAACTTTTCGAAGTTTAAACTTCGGCCAAAAAACAAACTCCCGAAGCACTTCCCGAAGTGATTTTACTTCGGAATTACTTCGGCCAAATTGCTTTGCGAATCTGCTGAATCTGTACTTCGGCAAAGAGACTTCACACTGCCAAAGCATTTCTACTTCGGCAAAAGCAACTGTTGAAACTTTGCTTCAGCCAAAGGCTTTCCGAAGTACTTTGAAGTACCTTTACTTCGGCCAAAAAACGATGCGAGGCTCCTCAAAATTTACTTCGGCGAGGCAGCTTCAAACTGTCGAAGTATTTCCACTTCGACAAAAATTATTGCGAAGCTGCTGCTTCGCTAAACAAACTCCCGAAGAAGCTCAACGTCGTTCGATGTTGACATGGCGGTCATGGCCCTCTCGATCTCGTTTATCTTAAGCTGAATGTCGAGAGCATGGTCTTGGAGCTCTTGGCCTCTCGGTCTTGTTGGCATCCAACATCTCCTTGGTCTTCCTAAGCTCAGAGGCGATCTGGTTCACTCTGCCCTCCAGAAAAGCGAGCCATTCATGCAATTTGCTTGGGAAGCCATTACCCTCCTTTCCACTGGAACCCTCCTTCTCAATGCTCGTATTCCTCACCGAGTTCGATCCCAAGATTTTCTTCTCCTAGGAATGTTCTGGCTTTTTAGTCGCTTCAGCAACCGTACCGGGGTTCGACCTCGCGTCTCCCAGACATTCAATCCCGTCGTAAGAGGCCGAGATGGCCGACGTGGGTTTCTGGGAGACCCGCGAGCGGCGCTCTCGCTGCATGTCAGAAATGATGCGCGAAATGGAGGATTCCGAAGATTTCTTACCATTTTCGTCGATGCTATTATTGGAGGGCAGAGAGGAAGTGGACCACATCAGACTTGTGCCCTCTTCCTTGGCGATTTTCCTGGGGTCTTACATTGGCCTGCCAGGGTTTTGAACCCCGGACCTGGTGGTCTTGCTGTTAATGCCCGAATCACTCTCGTCGGTGAACTTGCTGTCGTAAATGGACTCCCCGTCGATGCTGTCGAAAAGAAAATTGTGCATCATCCTTGATGACAGCACCAAACCCTTGCAGCTCTCCATCAGCTTCTCAAGGACCTCGCTTGTTGTCTTTGTCTCCTCTACTCGATACCATGACGGAAGTTGAAACTGAAACCAAAAAGAATGCGGAGGATCTTTTAGACAAGCCCTATTATAGGCAAACAACATGTAGGCAGAGACAAAACTAAACAAAGGTTTATATTATTGAAACAGGGGAGGGAGCAATACAAGGAACTGGCTCTACTGAGCCTTACTTCTACGACATTGCCGCCTACAAATAAAATCACCCAAATCAGAACTGTATTACAAAGGGGGTTCTATGCTAAGGAGCAGCAAGAACCTCAAAGCTCTTTCTGAGAAAAACTAATCTGCACTGCTATAGAGCGAGACCCGCTAAGCCGCAAGGAAACTGAGCGCCGCTGCCCGAATGCCGAATGCAAGCACAAGAGCGGGCATAAATAGCTGCAGAGGACCTCAAGCTGGCATGGTAGGATTCTTGAGGCCAGCTGGAGGCATACGGAGTTCACCTACTCCCTTAACTTCGCCCATACTTCCTCTGCCAGATGAACTATTGACGGGACGCTCCAACAACGAAGGCGAGTACATAATTTGGGTTAAATAATATTTCCAACAGTAGGAATTAACTCGTAAATTTTGATTCGTGTCGCGTCAAGAAACGCTTCACAAATTTTTTGGTTTTGGGATGAACTTTGGCGGAAAAGCTCCCAAAGTAACTTCTTCGAGGAATGAAGTCCTAAAGAAAAACTGTTTCGGCGAACAAGGTTTGGGGACAATTCTCCCGAAGTAACTACTTCGGGGAATATCTTGCTGAAGTAAAACTACTTTGAGGAGGCACTCCGAAGTGAAACTACTTCGGGAAAGTAGTTTTCGAAGTAAGTACTTCGGAGGGGGAGCTACCGAAGTAAAACTACTTCGGGGGATTTCTCAGTGAAACAACTGTTTCACTCAGCTTGGCTCCGAAGTGAAATCAGTTTAGGGATTTTCATGCCGAAGTGATTTCTTCGGGTAGGAAGGTTGCGAAGTTCTGCAGCTCTTTGGCAACTTCGGCGAATTGGATGCAGGATTCCACTTTGAGGAGACTAAGTCTTGCAATGTGCTTCGACGCAAACAAACTTGATCCCTTCTAGATCGATCGGGTGATTTACCACTTCGGGCCAAACCCTAGTCTGCAAATAAGCAATACTGTGAGGCAGAGAACAAATGCGTAGAGAGCCAAAGTGCAAAATAGATGTCTTATATATTGAAGTAATGTTGGATTTACAAAAGCTTCCTTTTGAAATGATTACAAACTTCTACAAGATAGAAATCTATAGGATAAACACACACACTACTTGGAGACTACTGCTTCACACTCCAACTGTAGGCGACATCTGCTTTTGTTGCACTACTGCTTTGTTGGTAGAAACCCTAGCACTGCGGCTATTTTGGGCTCTCCAATCCTCTCTGCTGCTCTGCTCCTTCCGCTCTTCTTCAGCTCATTCAACTCCCTACTAAATGACAAAAATGACCCCGATATTTATAGGCGGGGGATGAGGATAGAAGGTGGGATAAATCCACCAACCGACTGACAAGAATTAAATGCCGAAATGGCTTTCTGACAAATCGCCGAACACTCCAACTACTCGCACGCTTGGACAATTAATGTCCCGATCTGCGTGCCTGATTTCTGCTTCGGCTGATTTTTGCTTTGGGGGCAATTTGATTTTACTTCACAGCGAAGCATTTTCCAAAGTTTGTTAGAAGGTGCTTCACGTCGAAGCATTTTTCGAAGGCGTTTCGAAAGTGCTTCGCACCGAAGCGCTTACGGGCATGAAGTTGGATTTAACATTTCCAACACCCTCCTTTAAATCGAACTTCACGAGTTCTCTAACGCCCAACATATCTCGTAATCTGGCGAAGTCCTCCTCCTTCAAGGGTTTTGTGAAGATGTCAGCTAGCTGCTCCTTGGACCTGCAAAACTGCAACTGTACTTCACCGAATTTCACCAGCTCTCTGATGAAATGATACTGGATGTCTATGTGCTTCGTCCGACCATGGAAGACTGGGTCCTTCGAGAGCACGATGGCAGAGTTATTGTCGCAAAATATTGTTGTTGCTGCTTCGGGTGGATGATGTAGTTCACACAAAACTCTTCTCAGCCAGACTGCCTGGCAGGTGGCTGAGGTGGCAGCAACGTACTCTGCTTCTGCTGTAGATAAAGCAACAATTGGTTGCTTCTTCGAGGACCAAGAGACAACTCCGGATCCAAAATGGAAGGCATATCCCGAAGTGCTCTTTCGGTCATCTACGCTACCAGCCCAATCGCTATCAGTGTAGCCAATCAACTCAAGCTGGTCTTGTCTGGCATAGTGAATTCCGTGGTTCCTCATGCCATTGACATATCGTAGGATTCTCTTGCCTGCTTGCCAGTGAGTGTCTTTCGGAGTCTCCATAAAATGGCTGATCAGACTGACTCCGAACATCAGATCTGGCCGAGTTGCAGTCAAGTACATCAGGCTTCCAACTAACCTTTTATAGAGAGTTGGATCAACGCTTCTGTTGTTGTCAGTCTTGCTCAACTTCAAACCAATGGCTACCGAGGTGATGGTAGGTTTGTTGTCCTCCATCTTAAAATGCTTCAGGACATCCTTTGCATACTTGCCTTGAGAAATGAAGATGCCATCTGCCGATTGGTCAACTTCAATGCCAAGAAAGAATTTCATCAGCCCCATGTCTGTCATTTCAAACTCGGTCTTCATGGCTGTTCTGAACTGCGCAAATAGGCTGTTGCTATTGCCAGTATATATCAAATCATCCACATACAGGCAGACGATAATGAGCTCACCTACTTCATTTGTCTTCATGTACAGGGAGTGCTCATATGGGCATTTTTGAAACCCATTCTCCTAAAAATAGCCATCAATCCGACTGTACCATGCCCGGGGTGCTTGCTTCAACCCATACAGGGCCTTCTTCAACTTCAAGACCTTGCCTTCTTGTCCTTGTATTTCATAACCGGGTGGCTGGTCTATGTAGACCTCTTCTTCCAACACTCCATTCAGGAAGGCAGACTTGACATCCATCTGGTACACACTCCATCCCTTTTGAGCTGCTAGTGCCATAATCATTCTGACTATGTCAAGTCGGGCTATAGGTGCATACACCTCATGATAGTCAACTCCTGACTTATGCTTGTAGCCTTTCGCCACTAATCTGGCCTTATGCCTGTCAACTTCTCCTTGGGCGTTGAACTTTGTTTTATACACCCACTTGACCCCAATGGTCTTCTTCCCTACTGGAAGATCTGTTAGCTGCCATGTCTCATTCTTCTCAATGGCTGCTATCTCCTCATCCATCGCTTTTACCCATGTGCGATTCTGACTTGCCTCTTCAAACTCCACTGGATCACATTCAGTAAATAAAGCAAAGTCAGAATATTCTTCATCTAACTGATCATGGGTTACCTCATAAATGTCTTGCAAGCTGCGAGTCTTCGTAGGTGTCCTCAAATTTTGAATTCTGCTTGCAAGTGGAGGTGACCGGGATGATGAGGGTGTGCTATTGCTGGCACCACTATTGCTACTTGAAGGTACAGGTGGTTGTACACTGTCTTCCTCCAAGTTTACAGGTTCAACAGTTGCTGGTTCAGGCTCACCAGTATTTGACTTCCAGTTCTAGGCTTCGTTCTCCAAGAACTTCACATCTCGACTGATGACAAGTTTCTTCGTCACTGGATTGTACAGCCTGTATGCCTTTGCTTGTTCGTTGTACCCCATGAAAATGCATTTTTCAGCTTTGTCATCCAGCTTCCGTATTTTCTCATCTAGAACATGTGCATATGCTATGCACCCAAAAACTCGCAAATGAGCCACACTTGGCTTCAGATTGCTCCAGGCTTCCTCTGGAATTTTGTCCTTCACACTCTTGGTGGGACATCGGTTCAGCAGATAAACTGCACAACTTACAACTTCTGCCTAGAACTCATGTGGCAAACTTTTCGCCTTCAGCATGCTCCGTGCCATCTCCATGATAGTTCTGTTCTTCCTCTCAACTACACCATTCTGCTGTGGTGTGTATCTGGCAGTGAACTGCCTTCGAATTCCATGCCGCTTGCAGAAGTTGTGGAATTCATTGGAGATGTATTCTCCTCCTCCGTCTGTCTTGAGAGTCTTCACATAATACCCGCTCTGTTTCTCAACCAGAGCCTTGAACTCCTTAAACTTCGCAAATGCCTCTGACTTCAACTTGATGGGATAAATCCAGGTCTTCCGGCTGAAGTCATCAATGAAGGTCAGGAAGTATTTGTTGCCGATATATGAGCTGGTCTGCATGGGACCGCAAATGTCTGAGTGCACCAACTCCAATGGCCGTGATGCTCTCCAAGACTGTCCTACAGGGAATGCATCCCTGTGCTGCTTGCCGACCAGGCAACCTTCACAAACTTGGTTCGGTTGCTCAATAAGGGGTAAACCCTTCACCATTTGCTTCTTGTGCAGCAAATTCAGGCCATTGAAACTCAAGTGACCGAATCTGAGATGCCACAACTAGGTAGCATCCTTCACAACTGCACTCAGAGACATCAAAGATTCATTCTGAATCTGCAACGGAAACATTTTGTTTTTCGTCATGGACACCGTTGCAATTTGTCCATGCACTTTGTCTCTGATGGAACAAACACCGTCTTTGAACTGCACAGTGTGTCCCTTCTGCACAAGTTGTCCAACACTTAGCAGGTTGTGCTTCAACCTAGCACATAATAGACATCACAAATCTGCTTTCTTTCTCCGTGCCTAGTGTGGATGAGGATTTTTCCTTTCCCCATCACAGGAACTTTGCTGTTGTTCCCCATATTGACTTTAGATTGGACTGTTTCATCCAATTGTGAGAACATCTCTCTGTTCCCAATCATGTGGTTGCTGCACCCACTGTCAAGATACCAAATGTTTTTCTTGCTCTCCTCTTCAACATTGCAAGTCAGCAACACATTTCCTCCTGCCACATTTCTATCTTCTTCTGTATAATGGGCTTGCTGCTGATTCTCGTTCACCATCCTCGTTCTGCACTGTGAGATGTAATGGCCAAACTTTTTGCAGTAGTAGCATTGGACCTTTGACATGTCCTTCTGCTGAGAGCCACCTTGCTGATTTTTGCCAGTGCCTCTTCCTCCTTGCTGATGAAAGTTGCAGCTGGTCTCACTAACATGAGGGTTTGATCTCCCTCCTTGCTTGTTACTTCTCCCACGCCTGCTTCTGCCTCTTCCACCTTGAGAACTAGAAGCGCCTTGGTGGGAGTCTTGTCTACTATTGTCTCGAACTGAGACTTGCGCCTTGAAAGCTTGCTCCAGAGAGGACTGAGTTGAGCGGCTCAGCCTCTGCTCATGTGTCTGTAGAGAACCCATCAGTTCATCCATAGAGAGGGTTGTCAAATCCCTTGACTCCTCTATTGCAATTACCACAGAGTCAAACTTTGCTGGCAGACTTCGTAGAATTTTCTCCATGATCCTTTGATTCTACACAATTTCACCATTCAACCGCATCTGGTTGATGACATCTGTCGTTCGGGTGAAGAAGTCGCTCATCGACTCTGACTCACTCATCTGCAGGTTCTCGAACTCCCTCCTGAGCATCTGTAGTTTTACCAACTTCACTTTGTTGGTGCCCTAGTATGAACTGGCCAGAATTTCCCGGCCTCGCTTGGCCTTGGTGGCCGATGCGATCCGCGGGAAGATGGTCTCCTCAACCGCTTGCATGATATAGAATAGGGCTTTTGGTCTTTCTTCTGGTTCTCCTTCAGAAGATCTTTGTCAGCTTGGGAGAGGGCGGCCAGTGCTGCTGCATCTGCCGGTTCTAGGTAACCATTCTCGATGAAGTCCCACAAATCCTGAGACCCGAAGAGAATCTTCATCTGGATGCTCCAGTAATCGTAGTTCTTGCCGTTAAATCATGGGATCTGCAACTGCAGGGAATTTCTTTCGAAGCCATGCTTCTATCTCCGCGTCACGACAACAATGGCTCTGATACCAATTTGAAGGAATTAACTCGCAAATTCCGAATCGCGTCGCGTCAAGAAACGCTTCACAAATTTTTTGGTTCGGGAGGAACTTCGGCGGAAAAGCTCCCGAAGTAACTTCTTCGGGGAATGAATTCCTGAAGTAAAACTATTTCGACGAACAAGGTTCGGGAAAATTCTCCGAAGTAACTACTTTGGGGAATATCTTGCCGAAGTAAAACTACTTCGGGGAAGCACTTCCGAAGTGAAACTACTTCGAGGAAGTAGCTGCCGAAGTAAATACTTCGGGGGAGAAACTGCCGAAGTAAAACTACTTCGGGGAATTTCCCAATGAAACAACTGCTTCGCTCAGCTTGGCTCCAAAGTGAAATCACTTCGGGATTTCCTATGCCGAAGTGATTTCTTCGGGTAGGAAGGCTGCGAAGCTCTGCAGCTCTTCGGCAACTTCAGCGAAGTGGATGTTGGATTCCACTTCGGGAGACTAAGTCTCACAATGTGCTTCGACACAAACAAACTTGATCCCTTCTGGATCGATCGGGTGATTTACCACTTTGGGCCAAACCCTAGTCTACGAATAAGCAATACTTCGAGGCAGAGAACAAATACGCAGAGAGTCGAAGTGCAAAATAAATATCTTATATAAAGAAGTAATGCCGGATTTACAAAAGCTTCCTATTGAAGCGATTACAAACTTTTGCAAGATAGAAATCTGCAGGATAAACACACACACTACTTGGAGACTGCTGCTCCACACTCCAGCTATAGGCGACAGCTGCTACTGCTGCTTTTTTGGTAGAAACCCTAGCACTGCGGTTGTTCTGGGCTCTCCAATCCTCTCTGCTGCTCTACTCCTTCCGCTCTTCTTCAGCTCATTCAACTCCCTACTAAATGACAAAATGGCCCCGGTATTTATAGGTGGGGGATGAGGACAGAAGGCGGGATAAATCCACCAACCGACTGACAAGAATTAAATGCCGGAATGGCTTTCTGACAAATCGCCGAACACTCCAGCTACTCGCACGCTTGGACAATTAATGTCCCGATCTGCGCGCCTGATTTCTGCTTCGACTGATTTCTGCTTCGGGGGGCAATTTGTTTTTACTTCGCGCCGAAGCATTTTCCGAAATCGTTTGGAAAGTGCTTCGCGCCGAAGCATTTTCTGAAGGCGTTTCGGAAGTACTTCGCGCTGAAGCGCTTACAGGCGTGAAGTTGGATTTAACATTTCCAACAAACGTGAGATGTCTGTGACTTCTTTTCTCAATCTTCTTCATTGGTAACTTCTTCCGCCCCATCCTTTACTTTCCTTTTGTTTGTTTCCTAGATATACAGAGCGTTCCTGTATTCGCTATGAGTATGTAGAACAATCTTGACTAACTTCCACTGAGACTTTCAATAAAGAATAACAATATGATAGGCGGAATTTCCACAATTTTATGTATTTGTTCCCCTAATCAACAAAAGCGTGCACCATGTATGGCTAAGGTAAACACAGGTATAAAAACCTAACATAGAAATTTGGACGACAGTTTCCAAAGAAGTCTGAAGTTGAACAATAATTTCCTGGGGCATGCCAGTGTTGCTTCCCTACCTTCCCTATTCTGAGGCAAAAGAAAAAGGATCACTGATCATAGCTAATAATATAGAGCATCCATAATATACATTCAGCAAAGTATATGAACATTTAAGTTCCTAAACTTTGTTTAGTTTTAGCTTAGGCCTCTTAGTATGGATCTGAGCATTCATTAATTCGCAAGAGGAGTGAAGGGCAGGGTCATCCATCTATGACTGTACTCTGTACAGAAAAACTGAAGATGTTACTAACACAGTAAGGAAGGATGTACAGAGGATCACATGCATCAAGATTTGGGCAGTTTGTTGAATTAAAATATCTACGAGCTCTGTAAATGCGTTGCCAACGACAGCAATAGAAAACCTAATTTCCAAAGTGTACCAAAAGACATACTAAAAGGAAGAAGAGGTGGAAGACAATAGTAGAGGAATTAATGATCGCACCAATGAATATATTACCTGTTTTTCAAACGTCCACAGATTCGATACTATTGCTGTCAGTTTTCCGCCTTTTTGGTACAAAGGTTTCAGATAAGATTGACATTTTGGGTATCAATGCTGTCCCAAGAAAGCAAATAGGCTTGTGGTCCCTCTGCATAGAAATCCACAGCAGTCACTGTTGCAGTCCGAACTGATCGTCATCTTCTTATAGATACCAATTTTTACTGAATCTTGTGCTTGAATTAAGCAGATTCACAAAATCAGTTTGTAGCCGTAGCATCCATCTAATTATTGAAGTTCGGTTACACACCTAGTAATTTTAATCTGAAGAGCTTCAAATAACTGTACAGGGCTGCAGTATACAGAGTTGTAGATAACCAAATTAAATTGCAAATAGTGCCGCACATCATATCATATAAGCCGTATTTAAATTTAAAAAACTAAAAATGCCTAGCGCTCCGCATAAATATTAAATATTTTATATTTTACAATTTATTATAAGTATTTTTATACTTTTATTAATTTTAAATTTTAATATATAACTATTCACAAAATAAAATATTACTTTAAAATATAAAAATATATTAAATATAGTTTTCATAATTTTAAAATTAGTTCTAGCAGCACCGTGCAATGGTTCTTTTTTTTTGGGGAAGTTTAAGGTTCAAACTGCGATTTCAGTGAGTGAGTGTGTGAGGGGTGGGTGTGTCATGGCTGTGTTAAATTCCCTATTGATAAGCATAGATCTTGAGGTCATAGTTGGGAGGAGACTGCTCAACCCTATGCCTTGGTCTTAGAGATTTCTCACACTAACCAAATAAATAAATAAATAAAAATGCATAGCTCTTGAGGTCGTAGTTGGGAGGAGACTGCTCAACCCTATGGCTTGGTCTTCGAGATTTCTCACACTAACCAAATAAATAAATAAATAAAAATGGAGGAGATTGCTCAACCCTATGCATTGGTCTTAGAGATTTATCACACTAACCAAATAAATAAATATATAAAAAACATCAACTAAGAAGATGACATATGTAAATTGAGGAATAGAACTAAGATGTTTCATAGTTTTTCTTAATATATACATATATTAATTGAGAAGATGACATAGGTAAGTTGAGGAAAATAACCAATGATGTTTTATATTTTTATTTTAAAACAAATAAAAAATATCAATTAAGAATAGGACATACATAAGTTGATGAACATAATCACTGATGTTTTATAGTGTTTTTTCTACCGTAATATTTTATAAGGTTTTAATTCTTTTAAAGATCTGTCACATTAAACAAATTAAAAAAAAAAATTATTTAAAAAAAAAAACACAATAACATAATGTTTTATAGTTTTTATTCTATCTCCATTTAAGAAAACACTTTTGAAACATGAGGAGATAAATAACTTATGCATGTTATTAATGGCTAAATATCTTTTAAAATATTTTAAAATTAAATTAAAACAAATAATTGTAAAGTGACCTATAATATAAGGAAAAAAATTTATTTAATTTTTTTGTTTATATATTCATTAAAAATTTAAAAATATATATTTTTATTCTACCTTATATTATACTCTTCGTGTAAACTTGATGTGCGAGCATGGAAGAAAAAGGGAAAAAAATAAAACAATTAAGAAGATGACACAGATAAGTAACATAACCAATGATGTTTTATAGTGTTTCTTGTGCCTCCATTTAAGAAAAACACTTTCGAAAAATGAGGAGATAAATAACTTATGCATGTTATTAATGGCTAAATATGTTTTAAATTATTTTAAAATTGAATTAAAAAAAAATAACTCTGTTTGTTGTAAGGTGACCTATAATATAAGAGAAAGAAACTTATTTAATTTTTTTGTTTATATATTCTTAAATAATTTAGAAATATATATTTTTTCTACCTTATATTATACTCTTCATGTATATGAGAGCATGGAAGAAAAGAAAAAATATGAAAGGTCTTTCTAAACGTTAAAGGAAGAGGAAGGGATATGGCTTTCCATCTCTAACCATTGCTTCTCATTGTTAGAAAGGCATAAAGGCATAAGATGGAGATATAGTTGCTAATTGCATGGATTATAAAAGGATTGGATAGGCTAACAAGGAAGGATAAGAGTTCAACAAAGGATAGATAAGAGACTAGCAAGGAATTGTAAAGGGGTTAGCGAGGGAAGTTTTAATTGCTACTATAAATTTTAGATAGAGAAATAAAAAAAAAATGTTGTTTTTATTTTCTAGTCTTTGAGTGTGTTTGTGTGCGAGATGTTTGAGATTCTGGAAGAGATGATTTTACATTAGACTCCCCCTTCTAGTCTACATCATATTAGTATGATATCCTTGTATAGATTCTAAAAAGAAAAATGTTTGAGTATAGAAATTATTTTTGTGTTTGTGGAAGTGGGGATAATCATTGCCATATGAGGATATACCCATGATTGATTGATATATATGAGTGTAAAATAGTCTATGTAGCGATTTCTATTTAGCAAAAATAATGCTTCACCTTTTAAAGAATTTCAGTGTGAGATAAGTTTACTATATCTATTGCTTTAGGAGAGTTTTGATCATTATGAGAATTTTAAAGCAATGTCTTTCTACTACATGTAACAACTATGGTCCTTAAAATAAAATATATAATCATAAATTTAATAGTGATAGAAAGATAAAATGCCTTGTAGAAGACTAAATATACAATGAAGAAGCAATGTATGGACCTATGTTGGAGAAGTAAAAGTTGAACCTAAAGTGGAGAAGCATTAGAAACCACATGAAGGTGGTAAATTTTATTGTAGAAGTCAACCTACTTTAAAATGCATGTGACACCCTAGTTAAGGAAAAGGACTCTAGTTTTTTCTAGAGAAAAACTACATAAAATTGGATTGTATATTTGCTTGATATCTAGACATATATTTCAATGTTAATACTTAATAATATTTGGTAGAAATATTCATTAGAAATTCTAATTTTTAAGAGAAGATGATGAAAATTCACTGTAGGAGACCGTCAATGGACTCCAAGGGTAAAATTGCAAGATAAGACATCATACAAAATACACCAATAAAATAAACCTACAAATGCTTCTTTTCATTAACTGAAATTCCCTCCTCCTTACAATAGAGTCCCCCATGAAATTCCATCCTCATTACAATAGAGTCCCCCACTTCTTATACTCCCAAAAAAGAAAAATCCTAACCTACGCTACCCCTTTACTATTTTTAGTAACTTTCTATTTTTAGCAACTCACTTCCTATTTTTAGTAACCCTAAAAAAAACTTTGATGGTATCCAAAATAGAATCATGTGCTCGTTATTCAATAAAACCTAATACCTTAAGATAACAACCCCACTCTAGTTATACACTAATAGTTATGATAATTTTTTAGGTGTGAAAACTGAAAATTACATTAAAAGATAATTTTGGACCTCTTAGAGATATTTTCACACTAGGAAACATATGGGCCACTTTCCTTAGGTTCTCCATGCCATTCAACATATTCTAAAAAAATAACGAGGCAAAACAAACACTCGAAGCAAAAGTTATGGCTCTGACAAGGTGCATCATTCTCCTCAAGTTGAAAATGAACTCATATCCTATGAAATCTGCTGATGAAATACCTTGAACTTGTCAATGTTAAGCCTTTTGAGTTCCTCCTTGGAAATCCAAGTGTTTTCAGCTTGGGATAAACCTTCCCACTATACCAAGTATTTGCTATAGTTACCATTGCATGTGGTGATCACTTTCATGTCAAGGACCTGCACAATGTGTTCCTTATTATTCTTAGAGATTTGCTTCTCCCAAGATATGGTGTTTGCCTCTTCAACAACTGTAATATCACCGTGAAATTCATGCAAATAAGAGATATTGACAACTGGTGAAATATCGAGGTCAATTGGCAATTTCACCTTATAAGCATTGTCATTCATTTTTTGTAGAATTCTCCAAGGGCCAATTTTATTCATTTTGAATTTATTATATGTCCCCTTGGGAAATCGCTCCTTTCAAATGTGAACCATCACCATGTCCCCAACCTGGAATACTTGGACATGTTTATGCACATCAGCAGCCTTTTTGTACTTAGCATTACTATTCTACAACTTGTCTCTGACCTCTTCCTACAATTGTTGTATATGTTCATCAATTTTTTTTGCATAATCACTAACATGCTGATGGATTGGTAACTCAACCAAATCTAGAACACCCTTGGGGTTCTGGCCATAAAAAATTTGAAATGGTGATTTTCCTGTTGAGCAATTCACTGATCTGTTATATGTAAATTCTACTTACGACTGGGCTAAATCCCATTTTCATTGTTTCTCACCAACTATGCACCTTAGAAGATTGCCCAAGATCCGATTCACAACCTCAGTTTGTCCATCGATCTATGTATGATAAGCACTACTGAATTGTAGCTTTATGTCCAATTTCTTCCATAATTTCTTCCAAAAATGACTCAAGAACTTAACATTTTGATTTGAAGTGATGGTATTTGGAACTCCATGCAGTCTCACCACTTCATCAAAAAAAATTACTACAATCTTGGTTGCATCATTGGTTTTCTGGTAAGCAACAAAATGAGCCATCTTAGAAAACCTATCTACTACAACAAAAATAGAATCTCTACCTTGCCAAGTACGGGATAGCCCTAGCACAAAATCCATGCTTAGGTCGGTCCACGATCCTACGGGAACTGGTAAGGGCATATACAACCCTGTATTTTGTACATGATCTTTAGCCATTTAGCACACTCTACATCTAGACAAAAATCAAAATACATATCTCTTCAATCGTTACCAATAGTACTTTTTCTCCACAAGAGCAATTATTTTGTCTATGCCAAAGTGTCTTGCCAAACCACCACTATGCATCTCACGGATGATATTCTCCTACATGGAACCAACAGGTATGCACAATTGTTTCCCCTTAAACAGATAGTCATCTTGCATAAGATATTAAAAAAATACTTGAACAAACTCACCCACAATTGGAGTTTTGTACTGGTGTACGATGCTTCAAAAATATGTATCAGATTCATATAAATCCTTAATCTCCTCAAATCCTACCACTGCATTCTCCATGGTGGTTACAAATAGTACTCCCCTTCTTAATGCATCAACCACCTTATTCTACTTACCGTACTTGTGCTTCAACACAAATGAGTATTCTTGCACAAAGGAAATCCATTTGGCATGTCTGCTATTTAATTTCTTTTAAGAATTGACATACCTTAAGCCTTCATGGTTAGTGAACAATGCAAACTTATTGGATAAAAAATAATGTCACCAATACCTCAATGCCTGCATAATTGTATAAAATTCTATATCATAAATGGAGTAGTTCTTCCTTACCTCATTCAAATTTTTGCTAAAAAATGCTACTGGCCACCCCTCTTGGCTCAACATAGTGCCAATCCACACATGTGAAGCATCACAGTCAACTTAAAATATTTTATTAAAACTAGCTAATACTAGCATGGGTGCCTCTAAAATATTCTTCTTCAAGAGTTCAAAGCTCTGAGTTTTTTTCCCTTTGAACACTATGTTATTGGTGCAAGAATATTGCTAAAGTTTCTAATGAACTTCCTATAAAAATTTGTCAAAGCATGGAAAATTCTCACCTCTAATACATTCCTTGGAATAGGTCATTCAAGAATTGCCCTCACCTTTTCCTCATCCATATTCAGTCCATCCTTGGAAATTACAAAGCCTAGAACACTAGACTTTCTTGAAGAAATCTACACTTCTTCAAATTAGCATAAAGTTTTTATTTTTGTAATAACTCTAACACCAACCTCACATGGTGCAAGTGCTCTTATTCACTTTTACTAAAAATTAGGATATCATAAATATAGATGACCACAAACTTACCAATATATTCCCGTAGCACTCGGCTCATCAACCACATAAAGCTACTAGGTGCATTTGATAACCCTAATGACATCACCATCCACTTGAACAACCCATATTGGATTTTGAAAGTATTCTTTCACTCATCCCCCTCTCTAATAATGATTAGATAATAACCACTTCATAGATCAATATCGCAGAAGTAGCTAGTCCCTACTAAGACATTCATCATATCATCCACTCTAGGTATTGGGAACCTGTACTTGATAGTAATTTTATTTATGGACCTGCTATCTACACACATCCACCATGAGCCATCCTTCTTCAAATTTAATATATCAGGAGTTAGACAAGGACTCATGCTCTTCCTTACTAATCCTTTCCATATTAATTTTATCACTTGCTTATTAAACTTTGTATTTTGGGTTGGGCTCAACCAATAGACTTCTTGGTTTGGAAGAACTGACCTAGGAATTAGATCAATGTAATGCTAAATATCCCTCTTCAATGGTAAACCATCAGGTAACTCATCTGGTATGACATCAACATACTCCAATAACCTGGATACTTTTGGTGGTATAGGAGCCTCCTCTACCTCTATCTTCTTTGTTGTCAATGCATAGCAACAACCAGATTCTTGTGCCTCTATGATAAACTCCTTCACACTAAGCAAATTCTCACTCTAATTTTTTTTCCTAAAGAGGAAACAACACTACCTTCGCACCATCCTTCCAAAATGTGTATGTATTTCGACCCCCATCATGGACGGTCTTCCTATCATACTGCCAAGACCTCCCCAACAACATGTGATAGGCATCCATAGGAATCACGTCACACCAAACTTCATCTTTATAAGTATTCTTGATTGAGAATTTTACCAAACGTCTCTTATAAATAGTCACCTAATTCCATTTCTTGATTCATAAAATGCGATAGGGATGTGGGTGCTTCTCACATTTTAGAATCATTTTCTCTACCATTACATTAGAGAACATATTCTCACAACTACAACCATCAATTATTACTTTGTATACCTTTCCTCCTGATGTGCATCTTGTACAAAAGATATTTGTTCGTATCCATGTCTCATCACCTTCATCTGCTTGTATTTTTACCTTCTTTGGAGCAATAAATGTTCTCTTTATCATGAGATTATCGTTCACATATATAACAAATTTTGTCTCAGTTTCATCCTCTTCCTCAACCAGGTTGACTCTAGCCTGTCCCCCCTAATTTCTCTCTTCAGCATCATAGTGGGTGCACTCAAATGCTAAGTGACCTTCCTAACCACATCTAAAATTGGCATATGGCTTCCATTATCCATTCCCAACTTGACCTCCTCCATTACCTTGACCTCCTATATTCCCTATTTATCTTTGCTAGGTACCACGACCTTGCTTTGTATCTTCCTATTTTTCTGTATTTGAGGATTCTTCCTTTGATGAGCTAGATCCCCCATGCCCCCGATTTGGAGAAGATATTGATCCCTTCTTCCCCCTTCTGTAATTACTCCTCTTATGCTTTTCTTCAACCCTCAAGACCATCTGATATGCATCTTCTATAGTAAGGGTATGATGCATACTCAACTCATCTTGAATAACATAACTTAGGTCATTTACATACCTTGCAACCCTTTGATCTTCGATCTCGTTATGCTCCACATGGATAGATATATTGTAGAACTCATTGGAGGTCCTTGATGCTTTGGTCCTTCTAACGGAGGTTTTGAAATATGCGAAATAAAGTTTAGAAATAGTTTATAGGCACAAACTTTTTTTGCAACTTCTTCTTCATCTTATCTCAAGCCTTGATCTTTGCTTTTCCTTTCCTTTGTCATTCCATTTGTAGATGATCCCACCAAATTAAAACATGCCCTTTAAACTTTGTGCATGCGAGTTTTACCTTATTTTCTTCATCTAGATTACTCCATTTAATATACTTCACCATACTATTTACCTAATCAATTAGCTCCTCTGGTTTTAACCTACCAGCATACTCAAAAACCTCGATCTTGATTCTATTTCGACTTTCTTCAAGTCCTTCCAAGACTTGAATCAGCCTGATTTCAATTTTTTTTGGTTCTTCTTATACCTTCCTTAGCCACGGTCTCATTATCATATCCTAGATCTGGGTCCACATTGGTGCGGGCCTCCACCATGCGATTAATCACACCAGTCAATCGTGTTATTTTTGCATGCAGATCCTCCATCTACTTATTCATTTGAGCATATATTCCTCGCCCTCTTCCTCTTATATTCATCTTATTTCCACTAGCAATATCTCACCTACTCTAATACCAATTGATAAAAAATCACTACAGGAGACCGTCAATGGACTCCAAGGGTAAAATTGTAAGATAAGACATCATATAAAATACACCAATAAAAGAAACCTGCAAATGCATCTTTTTATTAACTAAAATTCCATCCTCCTTACAATAGAGTACCCCACTTATTATACATTCAATGAAGAAAAACCCTAGCCTATGCTACCCCCTTACTATTTTTAGTAACTTTATATTTTTAGCAACTCACTTGCTATTTTTGGTAACCCAAAAAAAATGGGATGGCATCCAAAATGAAATCATGCACCCGTTATTCAATAAAACCCACTACCCCAAGATAGCAACCCCACTCTAGTTCTACACTAATAGTTATGATAAATTTTCAATTGTGAAAATTAAAAATTATATTAAAAGCTAATTTTGGGCCTCCTAGGGGGCATAAATGTTTTAGAAAAAACTTTTAAATATCAATATTCAACAGAGAAGAGGGGTTGGAAAACTTGAGAAGCAAATTTGAGGGTTGAGATCAAAAATGCTATGTTGGACCTACTTTGAGATGGTTCCTTACATTCTGCTAGATCATATTGTTTACCATTATATGCCATTATTAAACTCTGGGTACTGCATTTTGGGATGATATTGAAAATCTTTTTATACCAATATATTGAAAGTTTAAGGAATTTTTATGCATGTTCATGGTTGATTCTTTATTATTTCAATGTATTGCACTTTGTCCATATGAGATTGCACCTCATTAAAAGTTAGATTGCATAAATATGGATCATTTTAATGTGGGTTTTGGGTGTAGGATACTAACATTATAGGGTTTATGGGAAATTTCTTATTTGCAGCGTTATGTTATTTTAGTATAATTTTATTTTATCTTTCTAAACTAGCCTTTTTATATTTGTTTTTTAATGTTTTTATTTTTTCAAAAATAAAATAAAAATACAAAAATACAAAAACCCAAAAATAGATTCATAGAATAAGCTCTGAAATCTCATTTAGAGTAGTTTTAGTTTTTTTCTTGAGCATTTTCGAAATTCCAAAATTATTTAAAGTATGCAGTTTAAAAGGAATTTCAGGGTCTCAATTTTGGGCATAATTTCACATCTTGGGTTCTGTTTTCATTTCAAGTAGTAGACTAATTCCTCTATATGAAAATTGTAATTTCATAAACAGGAGGTAATTTATTGGACATTTCATATGCCATTATATTAAAAGCAATAAAGTGACTTCATGAAAATTACAGTTTCATTGAAAGGGGGTACTTGACAGGGCATTTCAAGCAATCAACTAACTCTCTTTATGGAAGCTAATTTCATTAAAGATAGTTATTCATAATGCAAATAAAAGACTATTACAGCTACATAAAATGAATCCACTAATCCTTTTAAGATTTACATTTTAGAGTTAAATTTTAATTTTTTATCTTAAGTTTAAAGCAAGGGTTAATAAAGTATAAAACTAGTTAAAATTGGTTAATGAAGAAAGATAAAATCTATCTAAAAAATTTCAAGTTAAAAGAAATTTCACTTCTACATCGTGGTCCTATATCTTGAGAGCCACACACAAAAGCATACATATCTTGATGCTATTCATTATAGTGGCACTAACCACACTCTGAATATGTCACCTAATATGTCTAGACACATTGATTTCATTATGTATATCGACCCTGACCACATATTGAATGTTACGTCTAATCATGTTTTTGTACTAAACTATGTCTTATACAACATAGTACAAAAAGGAGCAAATGTAGACACCCAAAAGTTGCACATGCTAGCCCATAGTCACTTGTAGGTATTCATAGTTTCCTATTGGTATTCATAGGCACTTATAGGTCATTTTAGGTTGTCATAGGCCATCATAGGATATCATTGGCCATCATAGGCCATCATAGGCTATAATAGGCAATTGTAGTCATTCGTAGATGCAAAACCTACAAAACTACACAAAATGCACCTAAAACACCTCCTATTCACAAAAACATCACCTACAAGCCCATTTTCTACACCTAATTAGATCTCCCATGGGACCATTCCTTCCTAAAACCCTAATTATGCTAATTACAATTCTAATTTTCAATTCACTTTTCACTTAAGTGTACTTTATCACTTAAATATGATTAATTAGCGTTAAAATCCAAATTAGCCCTAATCATACTTCACATATGTGTGTACCCATTTAGTTAGGATATTTCTAAAGATACCTAAACTAACCTCCATCTAATCTAAGGATTAGCTAATCAAGGTTAACCCTAATTCTAGCCCAAACATATGTGCACCTAGGATATTTCCTTCAAGGCACATGAAGGGATGACTAAGCATGCCACTTCATAATCCTAAATTCACCATGGTAGGACTTGATCCCAGAGTCTAGGATACCTATATCCCCCCTAACCTTGGACCACTCTATAAATAGAGGGCCATCTCCTTCATTATTCTCTCTCTCACTCTTCTGGCTAACATACCTAGACTCTAGTAAAATTTCTCTAGAATAATTTATACTATTTTTGCATCCACCAAACATCAAAAAACAACACCTGGATCACTTATGGATAGCAATTTATAACAACCAGCTAACACCAAACTGGTTCACACCCCACCATGCGAACTTGAGTTCAGGTTTGCATCCCATCATGCAAACCAGCCCTACAACAACTCTGCAACTCCAAATCAGGTAAGTATACTTTGCTTATGGTTTTTATAACATTTCCATCAGTTTTTATCAAGTTTTACTGCATTTTTAAGGTCATTTTGTCTATATAAACATGGGGTCTGATCCATGATAGGTCCCCAAATGCACTAACACAATTTTATAGGTTTATATAGGTCCATACAACACTCTCAAGCATCAAACTAGTGGCACTCATACTTAAAATCCCACCTACATTAAGGGTATCAAAAAGCATCAATAAGCTCCTCTGTATTCACATTGAAAGAGAAGGAAAAATGTCTCAAGAGAGACTACATTTTAACATTCTTTTGAAATAAATAATAAAGGATACTTTACATGTTTCCATTAGTTTTGGAATTGATGTTCTACTTTCCGCATGTTACATATATCATGTGCCTTTTTATTTTTATCCTCCTTAGCTGAGTTGTCATGTAGCGTCTTTATTTTTATTTCCATTTGATCATTTTGTTATTATAGACTAAAATTAAGTACTTTAATTTCCTACACTTCATATTACTCAATTTGAATATCATGCATGCTATCTATTATTTTTATCAATTGGTATTCTATTATTATAACTTGAAATTGTAATATTTTTTTCTTTCATCTTGCTTTGTTGGGCTCTCATGTATCACCCTGTATTAATTTTCCATTTGGTCTTATTTGATAATAGTTATAGATTATATATTATCTTATGCTTATTTTTCCTTAGTATTATTTAGCCTAGCTCTCATGCACACTTTTTCATTTTTATCCCATTTGGTCATTTCTTATTGCAATTTGGACTCAAACTTCTATTCCACTTGTTCCTTGTGTTTCCTAGCTCATGTATTATGTTATCACAACCCAATAATATAATTTTTCACGTGCCTCTTCATGTTCATTTTCCTCAACATGGTTCTCATGTATCATTTTTTTTTATTTTCTATTTTTTCTTTTGTCACAGAAGCTCAAATGTGGATTCTATAATATACCTCTTTCTTTTCACATTATTTAGCTTAACCTGACCCTCAAACAACATTTTTTATTTTTTCATTTGGTCTTTTGTGATTGTAGATCAAAATTATAGTCTTTTATATACCTCTTTCTCTTCATATTTAATTTCTCAACTCTTATGTACACTTTCATTTTTATACTATTGGTCTTATGCCATTGCATCTCAATATTATAGACTATCATGTGCATCATCCTCTTTATCTTTCTTATATCAACTCTTGTGCATCATATTCCCTTATTATTTCATTTGGTATTATACCATTATAAATTAAAATCATGTCCTTTAATGTATCTCTTCCTACACAAGCTACTAAAATAGGATTTCATGGGACATATATCATTGTTTCTCTATTTGATATGAAATAATTAATGCTTAAATATATCTTTTTTTTGATAGATTGCATTGAAAAGTGGGTTTTGAAAGGGGCTCCAAAACCTTTTACAAGAGAAGACTAAAACAACAATTCCATAGACCACAACTATCAAAACTAAAGGTAGGACAACATGGGATATCCTAGCCTAACAAAACCATAAAAATTGATAAAATAAATGGATGATCCTAGGGGAAGATCCCAGTAAACATCAAGCACCAAATAGAGGTTCAAAAGCTTTATGGAGGAGTCTGTACCATTAGTATTCAATGATGACATCCACTATATATTTGATGTTCTTGAAGAGGATCTTGATCTAACCATGAAGCACATCCATAAATTTTATTTCATGATGGTAGAGGGTCCAAGTTGCCTTGAACAAATTTACTATTGTAGATAGAGTGACCACAGTGCTGACAACATGGCTAAGGATAGAATTCTAAAGAACATTTGTAGATGAAGTATTTTTGGGCTCTGAAATATTTTTTTTAGGGGGATTCTCCTCATAGGACACCTTTGAGGAGGATATTTCGATCTTCAATTTCTTGAGATATAGGTATGCTCAAATAGATGTAGGACTGGTATTGCATTTGGTCTTAGACATAGAGCTTCTGAGGGACCAACGTCTAAAATCATACCTATAGTAAGGGGAGTATTTTTGCCTTGATCTAGGGGTTAGATTATTAGATGTAAGGGAAGCACATTTAAGATCATCATCATCATTAGAAACCTCTTGGATATGTGTCTTGTGGTTGGGGATTTCATTAAGATTAGGAGGGGGTAAATTGTTGGTGACCATGACTTTCTTGGTAAAATACTCAAGGTCATGCTTATACGAAATGAGGTGTAGACCTTGGTGGATGGGATGGGTGGAATTCATCTTCCTAAAATTGGTGATGGATAACTCGATGGACCTATACAAGTAGTCAAATATATTGAACTTCTTGATATCCCTAAGGTGGTTGAAAATACTAAATAGAAGCTACAAATGGAAAGTTCAATTTTATCTACCATTAGGTGTGAGACCTTGGGAAGCACGCACCCTTATTCTACTTGCAATATTATTTTGAAATGAAATGAAAGACCATGAAATACATATAACACAAAAATAACAAAGAAAGATCCTTTTATTTATATTGAACCCCGATTACATGTTGGTCCCTCTGAGGGATACCCATTTCAATACAATGAATTATAAGTGAAATAATGGTGAATAAAATTTCCCCCCATAAAGGGGTGGTGCACTTTCGTATGTCTCCCAATTTCACACACGAAACTGTATGAGGGCTTACATATGCCTCCTTCTCCATATCTGGTTCTGAAGGGATCCTTGTGCTCTTGATGCTTTGATCCAATCTTGTAGACCTATACTTGCATTTATGAAAACAACAAAGCACATTTAGTAAAATGGGTTGCCTCTCTAGATGAGGCCTTTGTTAACAAATCTAGATAATCATGATAAAAATGACATACAAGCATAAACAAAATAATAAATGCATGTAAAGATAAGAAATACATAATAAATGCATTAATGGAAGCGGATCTGAGCTATGACTTAACTAATCAAATTAAGCAATAATAAATCTAGACTAAAGCAAAGGGAAATAATGCCTATGCCCTAAAATATTCATGTGGGCCACTGTCTGAGACAATGACCATGATTTTAAGCTCTTCATTTTGTGAATTAGGGGTTTTTGTGCTATCCTCTTTGCTAAAATTGATGTTCAAGGGTCACCGGGTGTGTCTCCTACACTAATTGGTGATTGGGAATAATGAATCTAAAAACTAGTGTGTGATCGTAGCTCCACCAGATGACACTCCAATGCTCCTCAAAGGGGCATAGCTTGGTTCTTAGTTTCAATAGGGCTTTGTTGCTTGACTCTGAAACTTCATGGATCCTTTACTTTTCATAGGAGAGTGTATATGTAAAATTCCCTCTTAGATCTAGAACTTGACTTCCTAGAGAAAAATCAATTAAATTGCATGTGACTAACCATCCCGGGTGAGAAGCGTTAGTCACAAATTGGTATGGAAGGGGCATTTAGGAGGAACTTAGGGATTTCCTTACCAAAATACACCCAATAACCATGTAGAGGTGCAGTCAGACTACATGATATAGGCATGTATTCATGACCAGACTATATGTGATGCTAGTGGCTATCAGGTTTAGTAGCCAGCTATGGCCACTAAGTTTTTAGTGGCCAAGTGTAGCTATTGTAGTATTCAGGGGCCAAGTGTTGTGGCCACTCCTCTTGAGAGCAGTTAGGCCTGGATGGGCTAGAACTGTCCTATTTGAGTGGTTAGGACCACTGCTTGCTCTTGGGGATATCCAAGATGGTTTATATGGTCTACAAATGTGTCCATGTGGGTAGTCTCCTAAACATGATGCATTTTAGGTGTCTATAGATACCCCTTTTGGGATGCGTTGTGAGAAAAACATAGTGCAGATAAAAAAATTAGACCACCAAGGGCCATATTGTAGGTTGGATGATTATTATTAATATGATCAACATAGGATGCCCTAGTCATGTGGGAGGGCATGAATCTGTAGACACCAAAATAGCACTAATCCAATTATGTGACGACAATCACTGATCGAATTGACATACATAGCCCCTAGGGTAGCCCCCAGAGGTTAAACAGTGGTCCTAACCACTCCCACAATAGTTTTGAAAGGTCAGAGGTCAATTTGGCACATTTCAGGCACTCTGCTCCCTATTCGTTCCACCCTAGGATGATTACAAATTGGTATTCATCCCACCCCGGGATGATTAGCAGCATTCGCTCCAGGGTGGAGCGAATAGCATGTTTGACGGGAAAAAGGTCAAACCTTAAAAAATGGCAGCTTAGATCCGCCACTCAACTCCACCTTCAATGCATGGGAGTGCGAGTGAGCATTTTTGAGCTCAAAGGGGCAGTCATAGAGGCAGTCATGGAGCCCTTAATCAGGGAGGAATTTTCTCTCCCCTAGGAATACATGATGGCCAAGTGGCGCCCCTGCATGCTCATTCATAAGAGACCCTCAAGTATATAAAATGGTGAGTCTTCTCACCCCAAAAAAGGATAGAGCAGGAGCATTTGGAGCAATGGAGTGCTATCGAATTACATCCTCACCCCTCACTTGTGCTTCTTACATCCTTGATCTCTCTTTTGGAAGGGAGGTTATTGGGTGAACATTGGAAGCGTAATCCGAACCTAGAACCTGAACATTTGGCCACAATACCCCACCCAATTTGTCGACACAACCCCCTAGGAGGTTTTGGACCCATCCCAAGTGGATTTGTGCCAAAACCAAGCCCCAAACGGGGGGCGTCCTACCCTCGAGCGCCCCCCGCACTACTGCAGTCCTAATCGCCCCACCCCGGAGCGATTAGAAATCTGTATTATATTTCCTTATTGTTTATTTTTCATTTTATTTTATGTATTTCATATATGTTGCCATTCAAATTGCATGCCATTCTGATGAGTTTTGACTATGTTTTCATTGCTTTTCACTTTCACTAACATACAGGGAGCATTTTCAGATACAGGGCGATCGGGGATGAATATGCAAAATCCGACCTTCTGGGTCATCTCAAAATGCACCATTTTGCCTAACCCCAAATTTGCAGGTGTTTTGGAGGCCTCTAAATGGGACATTTAGGAGGTTGCCTTTTGACATTTTATGACAATCCTAATCGTCTCACCCCGGAGCGATTAGAAATCTATAGCAGATTTCTCGAATGTTCCTTTTACAGTGTGTTCCTAATAGTTTTTGCATTCTTCTATCCAAATTTCATCTTATTCTGACATGTTCTGATTACCGCTTTAATTATTTCATGCATGCATTAACCGGAGGCCTTAGGGATTGCATATTTCCCTCCATCCGTAGGTGCTACTAATCATTTGTTGTTTCTTTGAAAGTAGGATCTCAACACCAGAGGGGCATCAAGGAATCACAGATGCATTCACGCAAGCGATGATGAATTTTGGCCCGCCCATTTCAAATGTGGGCACGTAGAAGATCCCAAAGGAAAGCGTACCATTCGTGGTGTAACAAAGCTATATCTAACGCTCTTAGCTCCTAAAAAGGAAGGAGACATATTGTAACCTGGTATCAAAGCAAAATTAATAAAAATAATTGTTGCACTTTACATTTGCTTTATATCTCGTTTCAGTTCGTTTGTTTTCCCTTTTTCATGCACTTTAGTCCTTTGTTCATTTGTAGGACTTAGCATTTTGTATGCTTTTGTTTGCACCGCACCCGGTATGCCTATGGGCTTCCATATCATTGTAATTCCAATGGCGATCATGGTGGGACCCTGTCCCTTGATTTTGGGATCAAATTTATGATCAAAATTGTGTGTTTTTGCTTTCAGGTGTTAATCCTTCAAGCGCTGGACTGTTGCTCGTGCCACCCTGTGACGAATACAGAATGGAATTTGTGCCACCCTGGGATGAATAAGGCATTCATCCCACCCTGTGATGAATAGAGATCTACTATTCATCCCACCCCGGGACGATTAGCTCTCTGTACAGTTTTTGAGCAGAAACTCAGGGGCATCTGGTGTGGGGAGAGAAGAGGTAGGTTGTCTAAACACTCTTTTTAATTTTATGTCTCTGTTTTTGTGATTTTTTTGTTTCTTTCCTTGCATAGGAAATTTTACTGCATGTTTCCTTTCTTTGCGCAAGTAAAAATAACCACACACACCACGAGATAATCTAAACATCAAGGCGTTGGTCGTAAAACCCCAACACTTGATCAAGACCAACGGTGGATTTCATCACCACCTTGGCTTGAATTTTGCATACATAACCCTGATCACTACTATTGCTAGACGTAAATCCTGATGAAATCTGACCAAGTGTAGCTGGGGTGATTCCCAGCGCATGAGGATAAATCTTCTATGGTAGGTGTCAAAAATAGAGTGATTCCCCTTTCGTACCGCCTATGTTCCACATACTATTTTGCTCTCGCATACCAATAGTTTCCCTCACGTAAGGGCGGGTATATTGAGAGGTTTGGTATAACATCCTGGCAGTGGTATATTGAAGGAGCGACCATTTTGGGAGACATAAGAGCCCTCATATTGCATATACAACAAAATTTTCTTTACAAAGCTTTCAAAACAAAAATCAAAACACACTAAACCAGATCTAGGGCACACCTTTAATCTATAAACAAGATAATCACTTCTTTTTTTGTGTGGCTCCTATTTATTTAGTGTAGCATCAAAAATTGTAAAGAATATAAGACCGACATATCTTGTAGAGAGACACCACCATGGTGTACACCCGTAGCCAAGCCCAATCACGGGAAGAAGCTACGAAAAGTGTACAAGGGGGCACAAGTCACCTCCGCTATAGCCCCAAGGACTTGGTCATACCACCTTGGTGGCCTGACCCACAAAATAGTCCACATCATACCATGACAAAATGGGACTATAGAGGCACCCCTTCGAGGGGCACTCCCATTCAACATAGACCCTTTCAGGAGGAGTCCTTACATGTGGCACTCAACATAGACGGGAAGGCTCCCTTAGACACTCGTTATGAGTGGCCACCGCACGATGAAGTGCTACAACATCATAGTGTCCATAAGGAGGGGCCACATGATTACATCATCCCTCCTCTACCCCTTATTACTATTAGAAACAATAGGCCAAATCCAGAGCACAAGGCTCTTCAGACAAGGTGAGCCAACTCTGCCCGCCCCTTTCACATATATGAAAGGGAGCACGAGGAAGACCACTACATTCCTTAAGAGCAATACACAACACGGGAATAATGCACTTCCGCACCTTCTATTTATCAAGATGACCTACTGAGGCCAGAGCCTCAGGTGAATGCCGCTAACCTCGATAGAGGGAAATGACCTATAGAGATCTCAGATCACCACGATCGAGATAGATGTGTAGGGGAGGCATCTAGGCCTCCTAAACTCAATACGGTAGAACAAATCAACTTGGCATTTGCCAAACATGTCACCCATCGAGCACAAATCACGTAGCTTGAGCAATATCAACAATAGTTAGAGCACCTATATCGCCTTATCAAAGAGCGCATTCGGTGTCAAACAAATGAGTTTCTCTAGAACACTGTGCCTGAGAGGGTCCCAAACCCTCGTGCGTATAGGACAGATTTGTATGAGAGGAACAACCCCTTGGTGTGAGACAGGTCTCCACAACCTTATCAAATGTTGCCTCCAAGACATCCTAGACCTGAGTGGGAGACCACCCCTAGAGCCAATGATGGGCACCCTCCGTGGGCATCCACCCATGTTTATAGGTCACGCCCAGGAACTCCTCAAGAAGCCTATGAGTAATTCAAGCAAGAAGAAGAGTGTGTTGAAATGCCCTACCAAGGCAGCGGGGTGCTACCCGGCTACCCCTCCATAGGCCTCAAGTTCCCCGTAATTCACAACGGGAACAAACCAAGGAGGAAGAGATAAAATCTTTCGATGCATAAAAAGCACTACTAGAGAGCTTAGAGTCTATGGAGACCAAGACATATGGGCCCCAAAAGCCCACTTTACGCCAGCTCCACAGTCACCCTGTGCATCCTTCAGTGCCTGCGCCCCCATACCCTGAACACTTTAAAATGCCTCAATTGGCAATCTTTAGAGGGGATGAGGATGCCCAAGAGCACATGACAAGATTCCTGAGCCAATGCTTTGGAATTCAATACAATGATTCTTTGCTTCTGTGAACATTTATAACCACGTTCATAGGCCCTACCTCGGATTGGTTTACCTAGTTGCCGAAGCATAACATCAGCAACCTGGACCAACTAGTGGACACGTTCGTCGAACGTTTTGCCTTCAATACTAAGAAGAATGCATCATTAAGTGACCTAGCTAGCCTCAGGCAGTATGAGGAGGAGACCATGGCGGCCTATGGAAATCAATGGAGGACGTTGCTTTCAAAGCTACCTTACCTCCCTCCCATGGCCGACCTGACCCAAATGTTCTTGAAGAGTTGTTTGAGGTCGATCTCTGTGCTATTGTAGCTACAACAATATGCCACTCTCGAGGAAGCCCTGGCGCAAGCCAGAATCATAGAGGAGATCAAGATACAGGATGGTGAGATTGCTAAGCCACGCAAGAAAGAGTGGCCCAAAAATACCAAAATTGGGTCAACACAACCGAAACCCACCATGGTCAATCAGGTTGTTATAAACATACCTAAGCCTGCATAAGCAACACAGCCCCCAAAGGCTAATTACCAGGTAGTTCCTCTTGACACCTATGAAAAGGAAAATCATAGGCAAGAGAAAAATCAGCAACGTCACCCTAGGCGACAATTCACACCCTTCACAGAGTCTAAAGACTCCTTGTTTGACCGTTGTCCACGACAAACCTGATAAACTTGCTAGAAAGTTGACCCGTAGACCCCAACGCACCAAAACCCAAGGGCTATAGGGAAGACTTGTATTGTAGATTTCATCAACAGAAAGGACATGACCTTTACACATGTTGGAAGTTCAAAAGCTTAGTGCAAGACCTAATAGACAACAAGATGCTAGCAGTGGATAATCCTATGGTGCAAAACAACCAATAGATGGAGGTCTTCAAAGACCCCCTACCTGCCCATGATGTGCAGGAAAATACCCTTCAAGTCAATAAGGTGACACAGAACTGCCCCATGCAGGGGTATGTAGGGATGATAAGCATAGTGACTAGGAACAAGAGGTACCCAAGCACAACTGCCCCCACGGTAGCTACAGGAGAGGTTCCATCAACGTCACAACCTCAAAAACACCCTACATAACCTCCCCCGCCTAGACCAGTGGCCATGATTCGGACTAAACTTACCCAAATTTTAAGGACCATGTTGGCTAGGCTCTCCATCTACGAGCTCATCCAACAATCATCGCCCCATCAAGAGGCTCTAATGGAGATATTAAAAGCCATCGAGCTGTAGTCCCATAAAGCAAACTCTTTCAACAACTTTGTGGGACATATAAAATGATGTACAGAACCAGTCATCACCTTTAGAGAAGACGAAATGAAATCGATGACTGGTGATATGGTGGATCCACCCCTGCACGATATTGCACGGGTCAACGGGATACCATTTAAGAGGGTGTTAGTGGACACTGGCTCTTCTAGTAATATAATCACAACAACAACATTGAAACACCTCAAGTTGCCAGCATCTCACATTGTGGCCTCCACCTAAACCCTTCGAGCATTCAATGACGCGATATGCTCGACGGTTGGCACAATTGTCTGCCCATCCAAATAGGACAAAAGACTATTCCTACATTGTGCCACATTCTGGAAGGTGAGATGGCCTACAATATTTTACTGGGCTAGCCTTGGATCAAGAACATGAAGTGTGTCCCTTCGATAGCCCATCAATGCCTAAAGTACACATACGAAGGGCAAGTGCATGTGGTACCGACAGACTTAGAGCCCTTCAAGTATTGCAATGCGGTGCAGCTGATGCCACAATCGACCCTTCCATCGAAACATTTGGACTTTCAGTTGAATCCATCCAAACAGGGTCCAATTTCGCATACATCCCCACTGTTAAGTACCTCAAATCCCCAGTCGGGTCCATCTTCATCGTCTGGTCCTTCACCAACGATGCCACCTACGGTGGCCACATCGAAGGACAATGGGAAGAAACCCCTGGAAGAGGCACCACCATCAGTCTCAACCATATCTACCGAAGAGGTGCCTAGTCAAATAGAAGTCGAGGCGCCTAGTTCACCCAACATGGAGTGGACTCAGGAAGAACTCCCATTCTATCCCCCTCAACCACCAATGATCACCATTGAGATGGCTAATACGGGCCCGAGGGAGTATCTAGTGTGGAACATTGTAGAAAAACCCACGCTTGAGTCCATGCAGGACATGGGGAGACCTCGTCTCCCCATCAGTACTATTATCCCTATGGGCTACCCACCAAACCAGACAAATTTTGTATATGGGGGCCTCGACAACGACATTGAACCTTACCTGCAAGAGAAAGAGGATGAAGAGCCCTTTGCCGAGAATGTCAACTATCTGTCCAACTTGGAATTCACTTTGAAATACCTTGGCCAATGTAATTGGTAGGGATATGGGTTAGGTAGATATGAACAAGGGGTGCGCGTTCTTTGTCAACCAAGATATTAGATGTTGTACGACAAATCAGGAGTAGGGTTCAACCACCCTTTACCCCTTGACATCTTGGTAGAGAACATGCAAGGCCTAAGGATAGGAAACAAGGATGGGTTGGCGCAAGACCCATATGCCAATCCTAACACAACGTACACATTGGGGGATTATCTCCCATTGTTAACAACCAACCTTGTTGACCTCAACAACCCTTTCCCTTCGATCGAGAAAGGAGAAAGTTTGAGGACTCACCTACAAGAGGGATATAGACAAGGTCAAGAAGGATCTTCAGAAGATGAGTCAGAGTATGAGGTAGCGCCTTGGGACACTTTCGAGTTTGATAGCAATCATTCGCAAGTGACGCCCATAGATGATTATCAGGAGGACTTCGTGGCGATGTTCCCCTTGAATTGTCCAATCAATAAAATGCCACCTTAAGAGAATCAAGTCCTCCCGTAGAGAGCGGAGCAACCCCGATGGGACCAAATTAACTTGCTCGAGCAGAACGAGCCTCATATTTCGTAAAAAGCTATCAGAGCCAATGAAGGCCTATGGATATCTGATAGCGATTATGAAGACGAGACTGAGATGGCATATCTCAATCATATGTGGCAACAAAAATACCCCATGGACATTGATGACATGTTTGAACAGCTAAACATGGGGCCAAGGCATAGGTGACACCTAAACCAAGTACAACTAGACCAAGTGTTGCATCTACCACTTCAGGCATACAGAGAGCACCCTCCACCCAGAGACCCTATAGAGCCATCAGTGCCAAGGCTGATTGATGTTGTTTTGGTGTCTATAGATGCCCCTTTTTGTGATGCGTTGTGTGTGGTGTAGTGCTAAGCAAAAATAGGTGACCAAAGCACTTAATGATTAGGTTTTCTTAGTAAACTAACCAAATTTTGATGCCCCAAGTATAGAAAGGGCACGAATTCTTGAATCCTTGCTTCTGAAGAGTTAAAGAGCGTAACTCAAGTATAACCTTTTTCAATGAGGTGTACTTGATCTTGGTAATTGTTCAATCATGAATAGGCAAAGGGCACAACCTTTTGTCTGAGGAACCTTGTCTTCATGCTTCCAGAATGCCAAGTATTTGTTTAGCTTGTGATTATTGCTTGTTTACTGCCCCAAATAGGAGCGTGATTGTCTTTGTCAATGATTCTTTGAATGCATGCAATTTCCTTGATTAAGTGTGTATTTGTTGATTGGTGACTGAGTGTGACTACCCTCTCAAGCGACGAATTGATGAGGGAATGACCAAAAATGAGAAAATCAATGAGTCACTTGACCCAAGATGACATTTTTAAGGGTGCCTTCAGTTGTTTTTCATTGAACGCTTATGCAATTTTCCAACAATCGGACCTATTTTTGGTGGGTTTTGACCCTTTTGTTGACGCCTAGTGGGGTAGAAATTATCGAAAATCCTCCTTCCCATGGAGTGGTCCAGCTATGCTAGCCTTATTAGGGAGTAGGATAGTGATAATTTTGTGACCCCGATAGTGGTTTTTCATGCCATGAATGTCTGGTGCAACGACACCTTTATCCGGCTGTTTTATTGCTATTTTTGGTGCATTTTTTGGATGCAATTTTTATTGCTTTATTTCTTGCTCTATAATCGTCCCAAGGTGGGACGAATACCAATTTGGTAATCATCCCAGGGTAGGATGAGTGCTAACTAGAGTGCTCATCCCAGGGTGGAATGATTACAGGATTAACAACCTATAAAAGGATCAAAACTAGGTTTTGGGCTCATTTGTAGAAAAAGAATTCTTGGCGATTTGGAGCAGTGAGGAGGAGTGCGAGTTTGCATAGCGGAGTGCTGCCGAAATTTTGCGGACATCATGAGTGCGAGAACCGGATCTTCGAGCGGAGGAGCCGAGGTGAGGCCGGTATGATGTTCCTTCTCCCTTCCTATTATTTATTTTTGCTTTATATGAAGTTAAAAACTTGCACATAATTGTTTTTATTTTGCGTTAATACTAAGGTTGAAACCCTAGTATTAATTTTTATATTTTATATTGTTTTTGCATTAATATTAAGGTTGAAACCCTAGTATTAATTTTTTTGTTTTACTATGTTTTTGTTCGCATTAAGGCTGAAACCTGGGTACGAATTTTTTGTTTTATTTTGATTTTTTTCTTCACACTAAGGTTGAAACCCTAGGATGATTTTTTGTTTTATTATGTGTTTTTGTTCACACTAAGGTTGAAACCCTAGGACGATGTTTTTGTTTTATTTTGATTTTTTCATTTTTTTGTTCATACTAAGGTTGAAACCCTAGTATGATTTTGTTTGTGTTTTGTTTTATTTCATTTTTTTGTTCATACTAAGGTTGAAACCGTAGTATGATTTTGTACAGTTTATTTATGTCTACGGTCATTGCTATACAGTTTGTTTTGAATGTTTCTATACTTTTGTTGTACTTTTGTTTTTTTGTACTTTTGCTATACTTTTGTTTTTTTGTACTTTTGCTATACTTTTGTTTTTTTGTACTTTTGTTGTACTTTTGTTTTTTTGTACTTTGTTTTTCTTCTGTATAGTTTTATTGTATTGTTTTTGTTGATATGAAGTATGTACTTAATATCGTTTACTTTTTTTTTTTTTGTTTTTCAGGTTGTGAAGAGTCGGTACCGTCAGTTGACTATTTTCTCTGATGCCTAAGAGGCCTTGAAAGTTGGGAACTGGGAGTGGCTTGATGCCCTTGGGCTTAAGCAGGTGACACGTTTGGAGCCTGTGGTGGGGGATCGGGCATATTTGACTACCATGATCAATATATGGGATCCCAACACCAAAACCTTTCATATTCCAATAGGGGAGATGACTGTGACTTTTGAGGATGTGTATCAGATTCTATAGATTCTGATAGATGGGCTTCCTATTCGGAAAACCCACCGAGACAAGAAGATAGTAGTACTAACATGATGTTTTGGTCGGGTGAGGGAGATGGGGGTGGAGAAGGCTATAGAGAGGGCTGAGGCTGACTATCAGATAGGTGATATTATGGTGCGGTGGTGGCTGGAGAAGGGTGTATTGGGGGTGAGGCATGCTTTACTCATGGCCCTTATTTCCAATATGATACTTTTGGACTGCTCATGTGTGAGGTTCCCTTGGAACCTGTTGGAGTTAGTTTTCACTTTGGTGGAGTGTCTGACATCATCTCCACTAATTATGATATGGGGTCACATGTTGTTGGCAGATTTGTATGACGAGTTGTATGAGGTCCGCTGTTGAAGGCAGAAGGGGATCTGGTGTAGCTATCTCTTGCAGTGTTGGGGGTGGTAGCACATAGTTGTGGAGTGGCCACATTGTTTGCCTTGGACCACCCAAGGTGAGATGGTGGATCGAGAGATTGGGTATGCTCTATGGTGGCGATCATAGGAGCATTAACAGAGTCAATGATGGGCAGGTGACGTAGGTCACTATATCGATGCCTTATCTCGTCTAATGCCAGGGTAGGTGTTTTGGTGACCATATCGAGACTTTCCAGCCTGGATTGAGGCTGGAGAGTGGCTCCGACAGGTGTGCAAGGGTAGGTGGTTGATTGGGCAGCATGGGATAGAGCAGGAGTACTTCTTGTATGTCCAGGTGACATGATAGTTTGGGGTGTGCCAGGGATTGTCTGGTTATACCTTGATCTATCAACAGTATGGGGACGAGAGGACCCTAGTCTAGATGATAATTGAGTTGCTAGGCAAGGGATCTAATGTAGTTATTGATGTACCCTATGTGGACGATGTCGAGGTAACTATAGAGTATGACCGGTGGTGGACTATGTGGTGATGGCAAGGTGAGGGGCCTTTAGGAGGCATGGATATGGCAACAATAATAGGTGGGAGTGCAGAGGCACCAATGGAGGGTTAGGGGGATCCACTAGATGATGCAGACATGGTGGAGGTTGATGACTTCACTGGCGATGGAGAGGATGTGGGGGTTTCAGAGTAGCTGGATGTACAGGATGTCCCGAAGCAATGGGTGCCGGAACAATAGGCCATCTCGGAGGTGCCCATGCCTCAGGCTATCTCAATGGATGTGGAGGTGGGGTTTCATGTTGAGATAGTGTGATTGGAGGATCTCTTACGAAGATGATATGAGGAGCATAGAGATGTTTTGCAGGAGGGCGATCTCCTATGGGCTCAGTTGGCACAACTAGAAAACACATTGGCTATGTATCATCGACAAGATGTGGAGTGGGGGCGGTACTGGGTAGAGTTAGAGATAGAGGTTGTCTACCTTGGTGGATAGTTACCTGAGCTCGATGGAGGTGGCTCTTGTGCCGTATGAGAGGTAGTGAGACTGAGCAGTCTACATCTTCTCGTCGTAGGCAGCTGGATGAGGGTAGCATTGGTGGGCAGGGTGTGAGGGCTAGCAATAGCCACCTTGAGAGGTCCCATAGGACCCATACTACTAGGGGTAGTTCCAGTCGCACCGATCCTATGTGATCATGGTGGCCGACTCCCTAGGCATTGGGGGTTTTGATTTTTTGGTTTTTGTGAGGTCAGAGGACCTTCTTATTGTAGCCTGAGGGAATTTTGACTCTATATATATATATGACTCATTTTTGGTTTGATGATATGCTTGTCATGGTTTATTGTTTCTTTTATGCACATTTATTTATGTTGATGTATGCATATGTTATTATGACTATGGATGATGTTAGCTATATGATATGGATGTATGCATATGGAATGGATGGAATGATTTGTTGGTATATAGGTGATGGCACCATAGACTATACAAGATTTACTGGCTTTCTATACTATGTGATTGCTTGATGAAATAACTTTGCATTTGTAATTTTTGTTTTGTATTTTCTGATGGTGATGTAAGTAAATAAATGTACAACAATTATTTTTAAAATGTAGTTAAGGTTTTTCTAAGACTCAGATGCTTTAACTAACTAATCAAGACCATACATTATCTTACAAGACTTTCAAACAAGGTATGAATTAGACATGAGTTTGACCAAGTTATTTCACATCCCTGTGTGTGCGATTGAGTTTGTTTACGTGGTATTCGTAAGGATACCGCTAGTGTCAGGTAGGCTGTCCACCAAACCTATACTGAGGATCACCTAATTAGCTCCACTAACTCCTTTTGTTGTATTTAGTAAGATTAAACACAATATAGGATACCATAAGCTAGCTCTTCCACATGCAAACATTTGTCTACACACACGCAAAATGTGATAGACATATGATCATTCGTGTAGGATACCGCCATTGCCAGGTAGGTTGTCCACCAAACCCTAGTATGATTTTGTTTGTGTTTTGTTTTATTTCATTATTTTTGTTCACACTAAGGTTGAAACCATAGTATGAATTTGTTTTTGTTTTGATTTTTTTGTATTGTCGATAGTTTGTTTTAATGTTTTTGTACTTTTGTTGTACTTTTTTTTGAATGTTTCTATACTTTTGCTATACTTTTGTTTGTCTATACTTTTGTTGTACTTTTATTGTTTTGTACTTTTTTTGTACTTTTGTTTTCCTTGACTTTGTTTTTCTTTTGTATAGTTTTATTGTATTGTTTTTGTTGATATGAAGTATGTACTTAATATCGTTTGCTTTTTTTTATTGTTTTTTAGGTTGTGAAGAGTCGGTACCGCCAGCCGACTGTTTTCTCTGATGCCCGAGAGGCCTTGACAGTTGGGGATTGGGAGTGGCTTGATGCCCTTGGGCTCAAGCAGGTGACGCGTTTGGAGCTTGTGGTGGGGGATCAGGCATATTTGACTGCCCTGATCAATTTGTGGGATCCCCGCACCAACACCTTTCATCTCCCAACAGGGGAGATGACGGTGACTCTGGAGGATGTGTATCGGATTCTACGGATTTTGATAGATGGGCTGCCTATCCGAACGACCCACCGAGACCAGCGGACAGCAGTATTGACACGATGTTTTGGTTCAGGTAGGGGATAGGGGGTGGAGAGGGCTATGGAGAGGGCAGAGGATGACTTCCAGATAGGCGGTATTCTGGTGCGGTGGTGGCTGGAGAAGGGCGTATTGGGGGTGAGGCATGCTTTACTCATGACCCTCATTTCCAATATGCTGCTTCCTGACTCCTCAGGTGCAAGGTTCCCTTGGAACCTGCTGGAGTTGGTTTTCACTTTGGTGGAGTGTCCTACATCAGCTCCACTTATTATGAGATGGGGTCAGACGTTGCTGGCATAGTTGTACGACGAGCTGTACGAGGTCCGCTATCGAATGTGGAAGGGGATCGGGTGCAACTATCTCTTGCAGTGTTGGGGGTGGCAGCACATAGTTGTGGAGTGGCCGCAGGGTTTGCCTTGGACCACCCGAGGTGAGATGGTGGATCGGGAGATTGGGTATGCCAATCTATGGCGGTGGTCAGAGGAGCATGGACAGAGTCGATGGTGGGCAGGTGACGTAGGTCACTATACTGATGCCTTCTCTCATCTAATGCTAGGGTAGGTGTTCTGGCGACCGTACCGGGACTGTCCATCCTGGCCTAAGGCTGGAGAGTGGCTTCGATGGGTGCGTAGGGGTAGGTGGTTGATTGGGCAGCATGGGACAGAGTAGGAGTACTTCCCGTATGTCCGGGTGATGCGATAGTTTGGGGTGCGCCAGGGATTTCTTGGTGATCCCTTGATCTATCGGTGGCACGGGGACGAGAGGACCCTAGTCTGGCCGATCATTGAGCCATTGGGCAAGGGGTCTAATGTAGTTATTGATGTACCCGACGTGGACGATGTCGGGGTAACTGCAGAGTATGACCGGTGGTGGACTATGCAACGATGGCAGGGTGAGGGGCCTCTGGGAGGCGTGGATATGGCAACAGCAGGAGGTGGGGGTGCAGAGGCACCGGGTGGAGGGTTGGGGGGCTCCGCTTGATGATGTAGACATGGTGGAGGTCGATGACTTCATTGGTGATGGAGAGGATGTGGGGGTTCTAGAGTAGCCGGATGTACAGGATGTCCCGAAGCAGTGGGTGCCGGAGCAACAGGCCGTCCCAGAGGTGCCCATGCCTTAGGCTGTCTCAGGGGATGTGGAGGCTAGGTTTCATGCTGAGATAGCATGATTGGAGGGTCTCTTATGGAGATAGGAGGAGGAGCATAGAGATGTTTTGTAGGAGAGGGATCTCCTACGGGCTCAGTTGGCATAGCGGGACAATGCATTGGCTATGTATCACCAATGAGATGTGGAGTGGGGGTGGTATCGGGTAGAGTTAGAGATAGAGGTTGTCCACCTTGGTGGATAGTTACCTGAGCTCGATGGAGGTGGTTCATCGCGTCGTACGAGAGGCAGTGAGACTGAGCAGTCTACATCCTCTCATTGCAGGCAGCTGGATGAGGGTAGCATTGGTGGGCATGGTGCACGGGCTAGCAGTAGCCACCCTGAGAGGTCCCATAGGACCCATACTACTAGGGGTAGTTCTAGTCGCACCGATCCTGCGTGATCATGGTGGTCGACTCCCTAGGCTTTGGGGATTTTGAGTTTTTGGTTTTTTGTGAGGTCAGAGGACCTTCTTATTATAGCTTGAGGGCATTTTGACTCGATATATACATGACTCATTTTTGGTTTGATGATATGCTTGTCATGGTTTATTGTTTCTTTTATGCACCTTTATTTATGTTTATGTATGCATATGCTATTATGACTATGGATGATGTTAGCTATATGATATAGATGTATGCATATGGAATGGATGGAATGATTTGTTGGTATATAGGCGATGGCACCATAGACTGTACAGGATTTACTGGCTTTCTGTACTATGTGATTGCTTTATGGAATAACTTTGCATTTGTAATTTTTGTTTTGTATTTTTTGATGGTGATGTAAGTAATGAAATGTACAACAATTGTTTTAGAATGTAGTTAAGGTTTTTTTGAGACTCGAATGCTTTAACTAACTAATCAAGACCGTACATTATCTTACAAGACTTTCGAACAAGGTACGAATCGGACTTGAGTTTGACCAAGTTATTTCACATCCCTGTGTGTGCGATTGAGTTCGTTTATGTGGTATTCATAAGGATACCACCAGTGCCAGGTAGGCTGTCCACCAAACTTGTACTGAGGATCACCTAATTAGCTCCACTAACTCCTTTGTTGCATTTAGTAAGATTAATCCATGGTGCAATCTAGGATACCATAAGCTAGCTCATCCACATGCAAACATTGGTCTACACACACGCAAAGCTAATGTGATAGACATATCGTCATGCGTTTAGGATACCGCCATTGCCAGGTAGGCTATCCACCAAACCCGTAATGAGGATCACCTAAATGGTTTTTCAAATGCTGAGAATTCCAGGGATTCAAGCTCAGGCGTCTTTCGATTGCTCAACTTGTTGGGATACTTGCTCTCATACATAGTGATGAAAATCACTGTTTATTTTTCTTTTTTTTTCTTGAGCAAGGGGTTTGAGTAGTGGTGATAACCACTATTATTTTTTATTGTTGCCTTTTGAGGATTTAGATTTTGAATTTTGATTTCCAAGTTGAGCTCATGGGTTTTTGGCTTGTGAATGGCATTGATCCTTTTGGCCTTGGGGATGACTACCCATCCTGTTCAGGGACGTGTAGTACGAATCCTTACGACTTTGGGAATCAAAGGTGGTTGGGAATTTTGTTTTGGAATGGCATTGATATTTTAGGCCTTGGGGATGACTACCCATCCTTCTCAGGGGCATGTAGTATGAATCCTTACGACTTTGGGGATCAAAGGTGTTTTAGGATTTTTGATGGTGGACTTTTGGGATTTTGCTTATGAATGGCATTGATCCTTTTAGGCCTTGGGGATGACTACCCATCCTTCTCAGGGGCGTGTAGTATGAATCCTTACGGCTTTGGGGACCAAAGGTGTTTGGAATTTTTGATAGTGGTGAAAACCACTATTTATTGTGGGGAATTGGATGGGGAAGAGCTTGTCCTTTTGTCAATTCTCAACATTCTTGAACCATTCGCATAGGGGGATGAGCAGGATAACGTTTCACCTATGGTACCCTAGATCGCTTTGTAGGTTTCATCTTTCATTCACACAACTTGGGAATTTTTATGTGTTTTAAGCTTGTGTTGGGATGCTATGTAACAAGGCGTGATCCAAGTAAAACTCTACCTTGTAAAAATCGGTCTGACTTTGTACAACATTTGACTAGAAATCTAAAGACAGTTGAATGACGAAACCCTAAAGACATTAGAAGACAACTGACTATGATATGGCAAAAATGCGAAGGGCGTTATTCTTGATGGATATTTTTACAAAATGGACTGAATTTGGAAAATGATGGAATTGTCGAGTAATTACAATCTATGGTGCTTTTGACATGTATGACCAGCAAATATGCAATGTATGTATGCGATGCCTAATGCAATTTTTTTTCTTTTTGTGTTTTGATTTTTAAGATTATGCATGAAAGTGAGATGCAATTTTTTTTTTGTTATTTTTGATTATCTGTTGTTTTTGAATATTTGTTATGGTGGTTTAACCCGAATGGGTGTGGACCAAGTGATTCTTACGGATCCTTGGAGGTTTTGACCAAAGGGATTATAGATACCTTTGGGGCATTTTGGGTGACCAAGCGATTGTGGGAACCCTTGGAGCTTTTGGTTTGACCAAAGGGATTATGGATACCTTTGGGGCATTTTGGGTGACCAAGCGATTGTGGGAACCCTTGGGGCTTTTGGTTTGACCAAAGGGATTATGGATACCTTTGGGGCATTTTTGGGTGACCAAGCGATTGTGGGAACCCTTGGGGCTTTTGGTTTGACCAAAGGGATTATGGATACCTTTGGGGCATTTTTGGGGTGACCAAGCGATTGTGGAACCCTTGGGGCTTTTGGTTTGACCAAAGGGATTATGGATACCTTTGGGGTTTTGGTTGCAGTTGGCTTGGTTTGTTTCCAATTATATACCTTTGGGGCATTTTGGGTGACCAAGCGATTACGGGGAACCCTTGGACTTTTTGGTTTGACCAAAGGGATTATGGATACCTTTGGGGCATTTTGGTTGACCAAGCGATTGCGGGGAACCCTTGGAGCTTTTGGTTTGACCAAAGGGATTATGGATACCTTTGGGGCATTTTGGTTGACCAAGCGATTGTGGGAACCCTTGGAGTTTTTGGTTTGACCAAAGGGATTATGGATACCTTTGGGGCGTTTTGGTTTGGTTGACGGGTTTTCTGGGTTTGGTGATTGTGGGACCTTGGGGTTTTGGTTTGACCAAAGGTTTGATCCTTTGGGGTTTTGGTTGACCAGTGTTGTGGAACCTTGGGTTTGCTGGTTTTGGTTTGACCAAGGGATTATGGTACCTTGGGGTTTTGGGTGACCAAGCGATTGTGGGAACCTTGGGGCTTTTGGTTTGACCAAAGGGATTATGGATACCTTTGGGGCATTTTGGTTGACCAAGGATTTGGAACCTTGGGTTTTGGTGCAGTTTGGTCCTTTGGGCTTTTGGTTGACCAAGTGGTTGTGAGAACCCTTGGAGCTTTTGGTTTGACCAAAGGGATTATTGATACCTTTGGGGCGTTTTGGTTGACCAAGCGATTGCGGGAACCCTTGGGGATTTTGGTTTGACCAAAGGGATTATGGATACCTTTGGGGCATTTTTGGGTTGACCAAGCGATTGTGGGAACCCTTGGGGCTTTTGGGGTGGGCTATGGCTCTCTAAATGTTGAATGGCCTCAAATGACTGATGTTCAAGGGTTCTAGTTCCTTGATTCCTTCAAGAGAGGCGAGCCGGTATGTTCCAGGTCCTATTTTACTATCGATTACATAAGGACCTAACCAATTTGCCATGAACTTGTCCCTTAAATGGGGCGGCAAGTTAGAATTTTGTTGGTTCTCTTTTAAGACCGGGTCACCAACTTGAAAGTCCCTCGGGTGAACTTTCATGTTGTATGCTTTCTTAAGTCGCTCTTGATAGATACGTAAATGCTCGAGAGCATTGATGCATCGTTCATCGAGTAACGTAAGCTGGTCTAACCGGGCCTATCGCGTAGTGTCATCATCGATGAACTCTTGCATTGATATGCGTAGGGAGGGTATTTCCAACTCGAGAGGCATGACTGCCTCGGAGCCATACACTAGCAAAAATGGAGTTGCCCCAGTGGGCGTCCGAATGCTAGTGCGATAAGCCCATAGGGCAAGTGGTATTTGGATGTGCCAATCCTTATGATTATCTACGACCGTATTTTTAAGGATGGCAACTAGCATTTTGTTTGACACCTCTGCTTGCCCATTTGCCTGCGGATAATAGGGTGTCAAAAAACTGTGCTGAATTTTGTACTTTGTTGTCAAAGCACGCACATATTTGTTCTTAAATGACGTCCCATTATCCGAGATGATCTTGGATGGAATACCAAAATGACATATGATGTTATGTAAAATGAACTCCGCAATGCGGGGCCCAATCGTAGAGGTAAGCGAAATTGCTTCCACCCACTTAGTGAAGTACTCTGTGGTCGTTATGATAAACGTGTGACGACCTGACAACGCAGGGGAGATCTTTTTGATGAGATCTAAGCCCCACTATAAAAATGGCCAAGCCGATTGGATCGGCTGCAAGGCCTGAGAAGGTACGTGTGTCAAGTTAGCATGGTGTTGACACTTCACACACTTTTGCACATATGCGCAACAATCTCACTCTAAAGATGGCCAATAATAGCCCATGCAAAGAATGCACTTGGTGATGGCCATACCGCTGAAGTGGCCATCACACGTACCATCGTGCGCTTGGGTGATCACCCAAGTGGACTCTTGCTAGTCCAAGCAATGGAGGAGGATCCCTTCATAGCTTCGACGGTACAAAATGTCTCCTAGCAAGACATGTTTTGCCGCTTTCTATTTGAATGATCTTTTTGTGGTGTGCGACAATCCAAGTGGGAGGCTACCTAACTTGAGATAGTCTCTTATGGGTGTGTACCAATCTTGCTGATCAGAAACCTTGATGGTATGAATGGTCGATCCCTCTTGAAGTTCATCCCTAGCAAAAGCTGAGCGGGAAAGAACTTGTAGAAATAGCATTGTGTTGCTATTAAGAGGGGTTGGGGAGAACAAAGACCCCCAGTTGGCATGATTCAGACTATCATGGATTCAAGAGAACCTATCCTGAGATGGTTCAATCTAGATCAGGTGGATTCCTGGCATTATGTCAGAGCTTGCATGCTCCATCGTGGATTGTGATAACATTTTGACTTGAATGGTTGTCATCTCACCAGAAGGGTCTTGCGATATTAGTGACCCCAAGGAGGCCATAGTGTCCACAAAATGATTCGATGATCGAGGGAGTGCCTCGATGTCGTACCATTCAAGCTTTTCCAGGAATTTATCCACAAGGGCTTTGTAGGCCTACAGAACTAGGCATTTGCATTGGAATACCCCTTTCACTTGGTTGACAATTAACAACGAATCACCAAAGATATTCAAGCATTTGATGTTCATGGTGATGGTTGTCTGAAGACCTATGAGCAAGGCTTCGTATTCAACATTGTTATTGGTGCATGGGAAATCAAGTTTAAATGATAAAGGCATTGGAGCCCCTTGCGGTGTGAAAAACATGATTCCCGTGCCACCCCCTTGCTCACATTTAGAACCATCAAAAAATAAGGTTATGTCGGCTTGTGACTCAGGCTCATCAGAATCTGGCGATTCTGAGACATGGAAGACCCCATCATCGGGTAGCTCTATGGTCAGAGGCTGATCATCTTCGAGAGGAGCCTCTGCTAGTTGATCGGTGATGACTTGACCTTTGATGGACTTTTGTCCAATGAATTTGATGTCAAACTCTGTCAACAACATGATCCATTTCATCGTGCGACTACTATGATAAGTATGACTCATCATGTACCACAATGGATTCTCCTTAGACACAACATACATCGTATTGCTCAGCATGTAATGGCATAGCTTTTTGGTGGCAAATACCACCACCAAGCATAGCTTCTCAATGTATGCATAGTTAAGTTCATAATTGACCAGGGTGCGGCTAAGATAATAATTAGCCTATTCTTTATGTAATTCATTTTTTTGGGCTAGCATGGCACCCAGTGCCACCTCAATAGCTAAGATGTATAAATAGAATGACACTCCTGGTCTAGGTGGTGCCAATACTGGTGGTGAAGCCAAGTATTGTTTGATGTCATCGAAGGCTGATTGGCACTCGTCATCCCAATGAAATGCTACCCCCTTGTGTAATAATTTATTCATGGGTCGGCACTTGTCAGATAACTGCGCTATGAAGCGCTTGATTGACGTGACCTTACCCTGCAAGCTTCTGAGTTGCTTGATGGTGGTTGGGGGAAGCATCTCAAGGATTGCCTTGACTTTATTTGGATCTACCTCGATGCCTCATTTTGAGACTATGAAACCCAAGAGTTTTCCGGATGTGATGCCAAATACGCACTTCTTGGGGTTTAGCCTAACCTTGTGTTCGATGAGGCGATCAAGGATCTTGCGTAAGTCATCGAGATGATTTTGGCACAAAAGAGATTTGGCCAACAAATCATCCATATAATATTCCAAATTTTTATGCATGTGATCATGGAAGATGTATGTCATAGCGCGTTGGTAGGTGGCGCCAACATTTTTAAGGCCAAAGGGCATGACCTTATAACAAAATGTCCCCCAAGGCGTCGTGAACGTTATTTTTAGTTGATCATCGGGATTGATACGAATCTGGTTGTATCCCAAGAAACCATCCATGAGGGAAAGCATTTCGTGGCCTTCTATAGCATCTACCAATGCATCGATGCTAGGCAAGGGGAAATCATCCTTGGGACTCGCTTTGTTTAAATCTCAAAAATTGGTGCATATGCGAATCCTCCCATCAAGATTTTTGATGGGTACCATGTTGGACAACCATGGTGGGTAATCTACGTAGATGACAAACTGTGCATCCAACAACTTTTGTAGCTTGTATTTGACCATTAAGGCCATTGTTGGGTGCATCTTACGTAGCTTTTTTTTTAATGGCTTGACTGGCGGATCAAGTGTTAGATTATGCGTGACTAGCTGCAGGTCTAGCCCCGGCATGTCTTTGTAGGACCATGCAAAAACCTCCTTCTTCTCTTTGATAAGGGCAATGTAATCGGCTTGCTCAATGGCTTTGAGTATCTCCATCAGAGCCTCCCAATGGGGCAATGATTGTTGGATGAGCTCATAAATGGAGAGCCTAGCCGACATGGTCCTTAAACTCTGAGTAAGCTTAGTCCAAATCATGGCCACTAGTCTAGGCGGGGGAGGTTGTGTAGGGCGTTGTGGAGATTGTGACATTGATGGAACATCTCCTGTAGCTATAGCGGGTGCAACCGTGTTTGGGTATCTTTTGTTCTGTGTCATGATGCTTATCATCCCCACGTACCCTTGCATGGGGTAGTTTTGTGTTACCTCATTCACTTGTAAAGTCTTTGCCTACGCATCATGGGCAGGTAGGGGGTCTTTGAAGACTTCCATCTGTTGGTTGCTCAGTGCTACGGGATTATCCACCATGAGCATTTTGTTGTCTATCAAGTCCTGCACTAAGTTTTTGAATTTCCAACAAGTGAAGATGTCGTGTCCTTTTTGCTAGTGAAATCTACAATATAAGTCTTCCCTATAGCCCTTGGGTTTTGGTGCATTGGGGTCTATGGGTCGACTTTCCGGCAAGTTTATTAGGTTTACCATGAAAAAGCGGTCAAACAAGGAGTCTCTAGACTCTATGAATTGTGTGAATTGTCACTTAGGGTGACGCTACTGATTTTGCTCTTGTTTGTGATTTTCCTTTTCATAGTTAGCAAGAGGAACTGCCTGATAATTAGCCTTTAGGGGCTGTGTCATTTGTGCAGGTGGTGGTATAGTTATGGCAACCTGATTGACCACGACGGGTTTCGGTTGCATGGGCCCAGTTTTGGCATTTTTGGTCCACTCTTTCTTGCATGGCTTGGCAATCTCGCCATCTTGAATTTTGATCTCCTCAATTATCCTGGCTTGTGCTAGGGCTTCTTCTAGGGTGGCATATTGCTGTAGCTGCAATAGCACGGAGATCGACCTTATGCAACTCTTTGAAAACATTTGAGTCATGTCGGCCATGGGAGGGAGGTAAGGTAGCTTTGAAAGCAATGTCCTCCACCGATTCCCATAAGTGGCTATGGTCTCATCATCATACTACTTAAGGCCAGCTAGGTCGCTTAAGGATGCCTTCTTCTTGGTGTTGAAGGCAAAATATTCAAGGAACGCGTCCACTAGTTGGTCTAGATTGTTGATGCTATGCTTCGGAAACTAGGTAAACCAATCCAAGGCAGGGCCTACGAACGTGGTTATAAACATTCTTAGAAGCAATGCATCATTGTCCTGAATGCCAAAGCATTGACTCAGGAACCTTGTTACGTGCTCTTGGGCATCCTCATCCCCTCTAAAAATTGCCAATTGAGGCATTTTGAAGTGGTCGGGGTATGGGGGTGCCGAAACTGAAGGATGCACAGGGTGACTACGGAGCTGGCGTAAGGTGGGATTTTGGGGCCCTGAAGTCTTGGTCTCCATAGACTCTAAGCGCTCTAGCAGTGCTTTGTATGCATCAGAGGATTTGATTTCCTCTTCTTTGGTTTGTTCCCATTGTGCATTGCGAGGAACTTGAGGCCTATGGAGGGGTATCCGGATAGCGCCCCCTACCTTGGTAGGGTGTTTCAGCCCGCTCTTCTTCTCGCTCAAATTCCTCATAGGCTTCTTGAGGAGTTTTTGGGTGTGACCTATAAACATGGATAGGTGCCCGAGGAAGGCGCCCATCATTGGTTCTAGGGGTGGCCTCCCGCTCAGGTCTAGGAGGTCTTGGAGGCAACACTTGATAAGGTCGTGGAGACCTGTCTCGCACTAAGGGGTTGTGCCTCTCATAAATTTATGTCCTATGCATGTGAGGGGTTGGAATCCTCTCATGCATAGTGTTCTAGAGCAACTCATCTGTCTGGTGCTGAATGCGCTCTTTGTTAAGATGATACAGTTGCTCTAACTACTGCTGATCTTGCCTAAGCTACGTGATTTGCGCTTGGTGGGTGGCATGTTTGGCAAATGCCAAGTCGATTTGTTCCATCGTCCTAGGTCTAGGAGGCCTAGATGCCTCCCCTACATATCTATCTTGGTCATGGTGATCCAAGATCTCTATGGGTCACTTTCCTCTATCGAGGTTAGAGACATTCACCTGAGGCTCTGGCCTCAATAGGTGATCTTGATAATTAGCAGGTGCGGAGGCGCATTGCTCCCGTGTGGTGTATTGCTCTTGAGGAATATACTGGTTTTCCTCGTGCTCCCTTTCATACATGTGAAAGGGACGGGCGGAGTTGGCTCGCCCTATCTAAAGAGCCTTGCGCTCTAGATTTGTCCTATTAGTTCTAACAGTAATGAGGGGTGGAGGGGGAATGATATAATCATGTGGTCCCTCCTTATGAACCCTATGCTGCTCTAGCGCTTCATCGCATAGTGGCCACTCATAATGAGTGTCTAAGGGGGCCTTCCCATGTGTGTACTCCTAAGAGGGTCTATGTTGAATGGGAGTGCCCCTCAAAGGGGTGCCTCTATAGTCCTTTTCTATAGTGGCATAGTGTGGACTATGTTGTGGGTCAGGTCGCCAAGGTGGTATAACCAAGTCCTTAGGGCTATAACGGAGGCGACTTGTGCCTCCTTGTATACTTTTTGTAGCTTCTACCCATGATTGGGCTTGGCTACGGGTATACACCATGGTGGTGGTTTTTCTAAAAAGATATGTATATTTTTATCTCCTTTACAATTTTTATGCTATACCAAACAAAAGGGGACCACACAAACAAAGAAATGATTATCTTGTTTACAGATTAAATGTGTGCCCTAGATCTGGTCTAATGTGTTTGATTTTTGTTATGTGAATCTTGTAAATGAAACTTTGTTATACATGCATAATGAGGGCTCTTGTATCTCCAAAATGGTCGCCCCTTCAATATACCATTGCCAGGCCATTATACCGAACCTCTCAATATACCCGCCCTTACGTGAGGGAAACTATTGGTACGCGAGAGCAGAATAGTACATGGAACATAGGCGGTACGAAAGGGGGATCGCTCTATTTTTGACACCTACCATAGAAGACTTATCCTCATGCATGGGGAATCACCCCCATTACACTTGGTCAGCTTTTGTCAGGATTTACGTCTAGCAACAGTCGCGATTAGGGTATATGTATGCAAAATCCAAGCCAAGGTGGTGATGAAATCCACCGTTGGTCTTGATCAAGTGTTGGGGTATTAAGACCAACTCCTTGATGTTAATTTTATTAGGTGGTGTGTGTGTGGTTCCTTTTAATCATGTAAAGAAAGAAAACATACAACAAAAGATGATTTTCACTAATGCAATGCTTTAAAGTACATTTTATCTTTCAAAAACAATTAGTAGCAAAAAGGAAATCACAAAACCTACCTAGAACTGAAACCTATGATGAGGACTTGCCATTGGTGCAAGTATCATGCAAGAAAACTAGAGAAGAATGCATTCCTAATCAAGTTCCTTCCATTTAATTTACTCTATGTTTTTTATTTTTATTTTTATTGCAAGAAAGGAAAACAAACTACTTAACATTTCTATGCAAGTGTCTGAAAATAAAGCAAAGAAAGCAAAAATTTGCAGAAACAGAAAGTAGAAAAACACAAAGGATGTTCAGAAGGCCTACCTCTTCTCTGTCCAAACCAGATGCCTCTAAGTTTCTTCTCAAAAAATGCACAGAACTCTAATCGTCCTAGGGTGGGATGAATAGCAGGTCTGTATTCGTCACAGGGTGGGACGAATACGTATTCATCCGGAATTCAAGCTATTTAGGGTGGCACGAGTAGCAGTCCAGTGCCCGAATGAGTAACACCTACAAAGAATCCACAAAATTTTGATCAAAAACTTGATCCTAATAGTAGGGGACAAGGTCCCATCATGATTGCCACTAAAAGCCAAATGCGGAGTGATAGCGTACCATATTATTGATGCAAACAAAATTGATCTATGATAGCAGATGCTAAGTCCTACGAATGCGATGAAACAAATGCATGAAGGAAATAAAGCATAAATGAAGCAAGATGTAAGCAAAACAAAGTGGGGCCTATTTTATTAATGTTGCTTTCAATCCGGTTACAATACATCCCCCCTCTAGGGCTCAGAACGTTTGATACAGTTCGTTACATCAATGGATGGTACGCTTCCAATGTCTTCCGCATGCCCACATTCGAAATGGGTGGGCCAAACATTGTTGCCGCTTGCATCCATGTGTTCATCATTCCTTGCTGCCCCTCTGGTGTTCCTAGTAGTGAGATCCTATGCTCAGAGAAATAGCAAATAGTTAATAGCATATGTGGATATTAGGAAAACATGCAATCCCCAAAGCCTCCGACTGGTTAATGTAAAAAAGAATGAAACGATGGTCAAAACATGTCATAATGAACCCAAATTTTGATAGAAGCATCAAGACATCATCAGGGACCCATTGCAAAAAGAACATTCAAGAAATCATGCATGGATTTCTAATCGCTCTGGGGTGGGACGATTAGGACTGTCACAAAACGTGCAAAAGTGACCTTGCAAATGTCCTACCTAGAGGCCTCCAAAACTCCTACAAACTTGGGGTTAGGCTAAAAGGGGAATTTTGGGATGACCTAGAAGGTTATATTTGGCAGATTCTACCCAGATTGTCCTGTATCCGAAGGCGCTCCCTGTATGTTAGTAAACACGTAAAATGATAAAAACACGGTCAAATCAAGTCAAAATAACATGAAACTTGAACAGAAGTATAAGTAAATCAAATAGAACATAATGCAAAAATAATATTAGATAAATCATTCACAGATTTATAATCACTCCAGGGTGGGGCGATTAGGATCTGCAATGAGCTGTGGGGCGCCGGGGCAGGACACCCACCGTTTGGGGCTTGGTTTTGGCACCAATCCAAGTGGGATGGGTCCAAAACCTCCTAGGGGTTGTGTCAATAAGTTTGGTGTGGGATTATGGCTGATTGCTTGGGTTTTGGGTTTGGATTGCGTTCCTAGTGTTCACCCGATAACCTCTCTTCCAAAAGAGAAATTAGGGATGTAGGAAGCACAAAGGGGAATGGGGGTATAATTTGGCAGCACTCCGTTGCTCCAAATGCTCTAGCTCTATTTTTTTTTGGGGTGAGGAGGCTCACCCTTTTATAGACCTTAGGGTCTCCTTTGAATGCACATGCGAGGGCGCCACTTGGCTCACCATGCCTTTCTTGGGGAGAGAAGATTCCTCCCTGATTTAGGGCCTCCATGATCAAGGCATGCTTGACTGAAGTCCCTCTCTCTTATTTGAAACCGTTCCTCGCAATTGCATGCTCTGAAGGCAAAGTTGGGTGGTGAATCTAGGCTGCCATTTTTCAAGGCTTGAATTTTTGCCAGTCAAACCTGCTAATCGTCCCACCCTGGGATGATTGCTGCTAATCGTCCCGGGGTGGGGCGAATAGGATTCTAATCATCCCAGGGTGGGATGAATAGGGAGCAAAGTGCTTAAAAGGTGCCAAATTGACCTCTGACCTTCCAAAACTGATTTGGGAGTGGTTAGGACCACTGTTTAACCTCTTGAGGCTGCCCTAGGGGGTATGTATGCCAATTCGATCAGTGCTTGTAGTCACATAATCGGATTGGTGTTGTTTTGGTGTCTACACAAATATTTCCATGCTTCTTGGGCTGATAAATAGGAAGTAATCCATGGAAATATGCTCTTATCCAAAGCTACTTGGAGATGGTAGAGAGTAAAAGAATTGCTCTTTTGGGTATATTTCTTGTTCTTTTTATCTGCTGCACTCAAGGTGGTCCAATCTAAAGGTTCTGCATAACCTTCTTCAACTATATCCCATAGTACTTTGCCAATGAGTAAGGTCCTCATCTTGATGGACCAGTACTCATAATCTAGCCCATTAAACTCAGGTATGGGCAGAGTATTATTTGTTGCCATTGTTTTAAACAATACTTTCTTTTGAAAAGAATTGTCTATAATCTCTATTTGAGCTCCTTGTGCTTTTAATTGAATTAATTTGCAAAGTATAAAGAGAAATCAATTTATTTAATTAATAATAAAATATGTTTGATTAAAAATCAATTTTATTGTTATTGATTTTAAAAACAAACAAATATTAAATTATTAAAAAAATTGAAAAACACTTTATAAAATTTGCTAAATCAAACAAAATTTTACCTTGTGCGGTGTAAGGAAGGGATTTGAGCCAATATGCGCTCCTCCTTCATACAACATCTCCATGATCCACCTCTCAAAAATCAAATTTAGGCCCCTGAATGGGCGCTCCGGAAGAATTCCATAGGCAAAACTTTGTGATGTTTGGGGACTTCAACGTGCTCTTCAATGCACTCTCTAATGTGCTCTTAAGCTTCTAAATGAGTGACAATTACAAACATAATACCTCCACATACGTAGATCTCCTTTCCACAAATAAAACTCCATGATTTGTTCTTGTTTAGCTGAAGACGATCTCTACATCCGCATCATGATCTCACTCGATAGATTTAAATAAAAAAATACAAACGTCACACCTCCTTATTTTTTGGCATCCTTCACAGTATGCAACTCTATCACTCTTTGAAACAGACTCACTTTTTTTAAATCATGCAAATGTCATATTAGAAATACCTCTGCTCAGGAAAACACAATCAAGTTATTATATTTTTTACAAAAATATACCATGTAGACATACCACAAATGTCTTTCACACCTCCTTTGATTTCTCTGTAGAGAGAAATGTCTCTCTTTGCGGAGCGCCATGCTTAACATAAATTTTATGCGAATTGCCTTAGACTCTTCTCCTTTCGATGCATAGTGCCTTCTTCCCAGCTTCCAAATGTAGCCTCCAGCAAAGAACAATGTAGCACAGGCTTCCTCACAATATATCATGGTCAAATATAACATGATGTCTCTTAGCTCTCAGGTTCTCCAGTGATGGCCTTTGCACAATGTGGTGTCACAGCGCAAATCAACAAGCCTTCATCAACAAAACATCTACGCTCAAACATCAACTCAGATCTACACCTGGATTGAATTCACAAGAGTTGTGATGGGTAATCCACAGGGTGCAAGAACTTCTTCCTTGCTCTAATACCAAATGTGAATCTCATTCACATACAACTTGTATTGCTCAAAAAATGATTACAATTTATAGACCTTGATCTAACAAACCAAGGCTCAACATAGGAGTTTTGTAGATTTAATGCAACCTCTTCTTAGTTTAGAAGATGCTAACATAACCCTAACATTCCTCTAACTTATTCTATCTATGGAGGAGTAGTATTATTAATTAATACTAATTAATTGGAGTAGTGTTATTAAATTCCAAAATTCTCCCCCTTAAAGTTGAGAGGGTTGACAAGACAGTCTCTCAGCTTTACATATTGAGCTTTAGCAACTCCTTTGGTGAAGATGTCTACCATTGCCTCACATGACCTCGCATGCCCATTGGCCAGATGCCCTCTTGGGATATAAAGAGGATCAATTCCATCCAATTTCAGAGAGGACTCTTTGCATATTTCACCATGAAGTATTAGAAATATTTATCCCCACTTTATTGTGTGCTTTCCCTTGAGATGTCCATCGAGTGAAGGAGGTTTTCAAGTGATTAAAAATTGCACAATATATTTACAAAATTGATCTATTCGAATGAATAAGTCCCCAAACATGTCAAAAATACCCCTAGGCATAATTTAGACCCAGTCCTAGAGGAATTGGTGGCATAAACCACCAGATTTGGTGGCCATCCTACCCCAGGACGACCCCTAAATTATGATAGTCCTATATGGATCACCTTGGTATGACCACAAATTGGAGCATAATTTATCCACTATTTTTGCATAGATAGTTTTTAGACTATATTATATGCTCTCTGTTAACATTTTGTGCAATTCAGAGTTGTTTTGCTATTGTTATCATGTTTTGTGATTTGCAAGTCTAAATGGCTCACCTTGGGATGACCAAAAATTTAAGGACAATTGATTTACTATTTTTAATTAGATCATTCACATATAACTTAATATGCATATATCTTACTTTTAGTAGCATTTGGAGTAATTTTGAATAGTCTATTAAAAATTTTCTCTTTCAAGCTTATTGATGCATGCATCTTCATGATTTCATCTTAATCTTCACATGCTTTTAATCTATTTTAGTTTCTCGTGTACAAATCTAGGTATCACAAAACGTGAGGAAGGACAAGCAAGCTAGAACGATGAGAGAACACATTGTGAGAGCATCAGAAACCCACTCTTCAATTGTGAGTGCGAGGAAGACACTAGAAGAATGCATTGAATTTTTGAAAGGACTTGGTCCTTGTGATTACTATAATGATTGTATCAATTGAGAACCCTCAAGGGAGAATTTTTTAACCTCATATTTGAAATTCATATTAATAAGGAAAACCACCCATTTCTTTCATATGCTTGTTTGCAGTGTTGCTTTCGTAGTGGTTAGAGTGAGTAGAACAATAGATGCATCTCATATACCCTTTTTAGGTGCACCTTTTTTCCATTCTACAACTCTCTAAATATTCTAATCATGAGATTCATGAATGTGGTTGGGGTGTTATTTAGCCAAAAAGGTAGATCAATAAATTCAAAATTTCCATACCTTATTCTAAAAATGTTGTTTTAGAGGTGTCTTCTCGGATCCTCAACTAATGATAACCAGATATTAAGTAAATCTTTGAGAAGATAGTTGCTCCTTTCAATTGGTCAAATAAATCATCAATTCTAGGTAACGAGTACCTATTTTTTATAGTAACCTTATTCAACATTCTATAATATATGCACATTCTCAAGGTACCATATTTATTTCTAACAAACAAGATAGGAGCTCCCCATGGCAACACACTTGGCTTGATTAGCCCTTTCTTAAAAAAATTCTGAAGTTGCATTTTGAGCTCTTGTAACTCAATGGAGGTCATTCTATATGGTTCTCTTGCAATAGGTGCAGCTCTAGGTAACAACTCAATAGAAAAATAAAATTCTCTCTAAGGGTGTATTCTTGGTAGATCCTTAGGAAACACATCCTTGAATTCTCCCAACATAGGATGCTTTTGGAAGAGATTAGACTCCATTTCCATATCTTCTTTTCTATTTATCTTAACTATAAATATCATTCCTTTATTCCTAATGAATTTATTTATCTGCATCGTAGACAAAAAATGTGGTTTAACTTCACATCGACCATAAAAAATCCTTTTTCTATGATTATACTCATCCATAAACTCCACCCATCTCTCTTTAAAATTTAGAAGAGCCTTATGAACCTTTAACCAATCAACTCCTAAAATGATATCAAATGTATGCAAAGGTGCCACATACAAATTCCAATTAGTTTTTCGTTGTGGTAAAGTGATGTGAGGTTCAAATAGGCATTGGTTAACATGGCAGGTTTACCCTAACCCATACTCTACCTTCCAACCATTGGCCAAAAACCCAGGTCTAACAGGTATGTCCCTCACTAATATAGTAGAAATAAAGCTATCAGTTGATCCACTATCTATCAAAATTTGCACATTTTTATAAAAAAATATCCTATTTATTAAGAAAGGAGTAATTTGACCATCAAGTTTAGAACTACCTATGGCTACAAAGATCCTTGTGAGTAGCCTTTTTTAGGATTTTTTGATGCTGATCAGCTTTGTGGAGGCATTTGTTGGTATAATTATCTCCTTGACATTTATAACATCTCTTTTGTGGAGCTCTATTCCCTCTATTACTATTCTAATTTCTATCCTAAGACATAGTTTCCCTAACTCTTTTTTGACCTGCCGATTTTTGGTCCTGTCTTTTGAGAAACTCTCTACCATCCCTCTTGAGCACCCTAGTAGTTAGGTTTATTTCTACCACATTGCCTATTTTTGTCTCCCCCTTTGGGTTTCTTATTTTGATATTTCTCCCATATCATAAACCCAACACTTTTTCGCTTCCTAAGATCATCTTTCTCCTTTTTAGATAGCTTTTGGTAGTTAAAAATATCATTCATGTTTCCTGATTGGCTTCATATTTTATTGCCAAATCAAAGGTTGTAGGTATATTAACAAGGTTGTGCATGTTTACCACCATCATGATTCTAGGACCTAATCCTAGAATGAATTTTTGCGTCTTCATTTCTTCATTTCTTTCATATTGAGATGCATATTTTAATATTTGAATACAATTTTGGTGGTAATAACACATTGTCATATTTTCCTAATGTAAAGTAGAGAACTCCCCAAAATTTTCCACATAATATTGTTTGGTCAAAAATCTATCTCTGAATTCTTTGACAAACTCCTCCCATCTAAGATTTGTAGCCTCTATATTATGCCCTTTCTTATAGTATTTCCACCAATCTTGGTAAATTTTACTCATGTTCATAACTAGTAGGTAAGTATTAGATTCAAAGGATAAAACTACTAGATAAAAGTATGACTCTAGTTCACTTAGCCAATTTTCTGCTAAATCCCCATCACCTTTCCTATTAAACTTGGAGATTACAATTTTTTTAGGTTTTTATCCAATTCTTTACTTACCCTGGCCCTTCCAAAATTGGATCCCAAATATTCTCTAGGTGCCTCCTCTACCCTACCTAATCTAGTCTCTCTTGCCCTAGCTTAAGTCTTCTATGAACCGCTATTGTTGGACAATGAATTATTGTTGCTAGGCCATATGGATTTTATGTTGTGCCATCTCTTCCCTTTGCTATTCCATGTGTGTTTGAATCATTTTAATAGCCTTTGCAAGATTTCCCTCATCTCTAACAAGTTCATCTAGGAGTAGTTCATTTAATCATTTCATCCTTCTTTCACGTTGAGGATCTTCTCATATTAAACAAGACCTTCATCCCCTAGTAGGTCCCTTGGTGGTTTCTTGCTCCCTGCATCCTGCAGGATTTCCTAAATACCCACCTTGCAACATTTGTGCCATGTGACCTGTAGGTGAATGCTGTAAATTATTAGTTTTTGCATCACATCAATCAAGTTTCATTATCAGAGTCTACAACTTAGAATCACTTTTTCTCTGATCCCAAATGTAACAACCCTGGTCTACTCACTTGGTTGCACCTCAACAACAATAAAATAAAAATAAAAATAATAATTTTTAGAGCATTTTTCACATAAAGTTTACTATTTCAACCCCTTACACGTTTTATTTTCTTATAAATTGCATTCAGGTTCACTGTAATTTACTTCACCCAATATATTTTTTCATATATAGATTAAATTAGTACAGGTATTTCAATCCACTTTTGTGTTCAATATTGTTATAGACAGCCACCCAAGTGGATGAGATTAGCTATATCCCATTAAAGGTGTCATTATATGGTTTCGATTGTCTTTATTTGACATTTGTATTTTTTGACATGAAGGTTGAACCACGATAGAGGTTATCCTCTAGGATCCATAACACCTAGAGGGTGGATGCTTACTCCTCATTCCTTCCATAACGATCCTCGACTAACTAGTCATCTCCTTCTAATACTCGTAAGAAGAAAACATCATATAATGCCCTCTGACTAACTAGTAATCCCATTCTCAGAGCTAGTTAGTGCCATGTCAATACCCTAACCTTGGACTTCATCACACATAATATTTATAACACACAATAGTTTATCCTATAACAAAACCCATGGCTATTCTAGCTAAGTTAAATGCGCATAAGACTTATCACAACAATATCTGAGCAGCAACCTAGGAAAGAAATCCCGCACCACCCACCTATTATAATTTTTGACCTAGTCACTTATCCAGAATAATTTTATCAGAACATAGTTGCTTTAGATTTCTTGCGTGCATAATCGCACCTCAAAAAAATTGGGTGTTTATGGTTCATCCTTCTCGATGACATCCTTTAACTGTGTAGGGAAATGTTATGTTTTATTTTCAAGTTACACTATGAAAAATAAGCATTTTCAAACTATAAAATTTTTGGCATAAGGTCTAGTTCCAATTCTCTTTCTAGATAGAATTTTCTATAAGAATACATTCTCATCAAGCTCTGCACTACAATGCATTTTGAATAGTTAATCAATTTAAGAGTCTATGTATTCTAGATCTTACTAAGGACAAGAATTTCCACCAAACTTCTTTATTGACGATATATAAGTGCTTCAAACGTTTTATGGATGGCTATTTCAAACAACCTTTCATTGGATATAATAAGAAAATTTACATGCATCATCCATTTATACCCTGCACAGATATCAAAGGCATATAGCAAACCAAGATGTTGCAAACAATTTATTTGATTACCTCGGGTACGTCACGGCTGGTTTTCTTATCTTGCTTTTAATTCATTAAAAATGAAGTTGTAATGACAAGTTTCCCCTTATCACTACAGTATAAGTCGAGTAACACTCAATACCTTGTCTACTATAGACTTATGTTCGACATTTTTCTTCCATTAAGCTATTATAATATTTTCCATCTAATTCCCAATACACACTGACTTACGATTTTATGCTCGTCACTCTCATACTTGCAATTTTTTTGTCATTTTAATTTGACTATAAGCAATGTTTCTTCTAAGTTTTCAAACACACCAAAGGTTCTGCTATTTGCAACCAACCCTTAAGACCTTTGGGTCCATAGTTTCTTTTCAAAATATAAAATAATATACGGTAATCAACTATAAACATATTTTTAAAAAAAAAACAAACATTAAATAAAAATTTTTTTTTTGTGGGGGGAAAAAAAAAAAAACACCATTTTTTTTTAAAAAAAAAAGCGGAGGAAAAAAAAAATTTTTTTTTTTTAAAATAAATAAAAATATATTTTTTTAATCCCCTTATAAAAAAAAAAAAAAAAAAAAAAAGAAAAAAAAAAAAAAAAAAAAAAAAAAAAAAAAAAAAAAAGGGGTGTAAAAAAAAAAAACACAAAATTATTAAAAAAAAAATAAAAAATAATGTTTTTTTTAAAAAAATAATACAAACATTTCATAGGAGAAATACTTACTTCTTATAGAAAAGATATTAGTTTCTCAATAGTGTTTAGTCATTTTCCAGCCATGTTAACTTCATACATGACAAAACTTATATTTAGGGCTTAATAAATTATGTTTTTTTGTCCATTCTGACACGACTCAAGTTTTAAAACATATTCTAATTATAATTGCATTTGCCATAAATCTCATTTCACAATTTTTCCAACTTCTTGGTTTACTCAATTCATGTGTCTGCCCTTGAATTCCAAAAAAAAATGTTATATTTGACTATAACATCTCATTCTCCGAATGTGATGGTTTACCAAATCAACATCCACCTCAAGCTCTTCTTTCCCGCTATATAGACTAGTGACCAAAGTCTTGAGTGGTGTTCAACGGGGATCAGAAAGGATCCTTTCCATATGAATGCAACTAATTATGCATGCTATAATCATAAATTTATCTCTTGCATTCAACAAATCAGAAGCACACAACACTCAGTAATTTTTCACATGCTTTCTATTTGTTGCGTTCTATTCATTATATAATATTTCCAAGTGCATTACTCTACCTAAAATTGCACATCAATTTAATGGATAATCAAAATCCCCAGAGCAAACATCTCAAGATAACATAAATAATCTCAAAACTGAAACATACTGGTAACAGGATTAATTTTAAGTCATAACTATCTCAACCATTCTCAATATCAATAGTTCTAGACTCTCATTTACTTTTTTTTCGATCTTATAATAATAAACCAAACTTAATAATTGTCATGCAAACAAGATAACAAATTTTGCAAGTCATCAGTTATAATATTTTCATACATCATCTATATTACTTCCCAAGCAAAGGACTTCGCAAAGTCTTATGTTCTTAGGGACATATTACCAAGCTCTTTCAACAATAAGCATACAAAGAGCAAACGATATATCTTTTTATAAAAATGAAGAAACCAAGTCTTTATAGCAATAGACAAGCAACAGTGAGTTCCAACCTACCTACGCTCACACTTTTGATTAATCATCTCCCTTCTACAAGTAGATACCATAGCCAAATATTTTGGTTCCTTTCACCTACAACACCCGTCGCACACCAGTTCTCGATTTCTCCTCCTTAAGTTCCCAGATATTTTTTCGTTTTTTTTTTTTTAAAGTATGAAGAGAGGTTATGGTCATTATGAATGCATATGATTTTTACCAATATTTAGGGTATTTAGGGTATTCGCTAAAGCCCCACGTTGATTGTCCATTACCAAACGTAATTTCAACACCATAAACTATCATTTCATAGAAATTAAACTATATCCCTTTTATATTTTCCATCTGTTCACTTAATTTCTCATTCGATTTAAAACAAGCTTTTCTATATTATAAAAGTAAGAAAAAAATAAATATTAAATACTAAATAAAACATTAATGGTTGCTTCTTACGTTTAATGGTGACTTCTTACGTTTAGACTCTTTCATTGGCATCATTACCAAATGAAATTCTAACACTATTAACTATCATTTCTTAGAATTTAAACTATATCCCTTTTGTCTTTGCCATCCGTTCACTTAATTCTCATTTGATTAAAAACAAACCTTTCTATAATTTCCAAAGTAAACAAATAAACAAATATTAAATACCAAATAAAACATTAATGGTGACTTCTTACGTTTAGACCTCTTTCATTGGCATCAATTAAGCAAAAGCCAAGCTATAGGAAAGTAAAACACAATATTCCATTTAAGCTACTCCATACTTTACATAAAAATGTTTTTTTTTTTTTAAATAAAATAATTTTAAACAAATTAAACTAGCTAGTGGCATTCAAGACCTAGGCCTCTTCATTGCCACCCAAATCATATGCATATATCATTTTAGTTTTAAATAATCAGACAACAAACATTCAAATATAACTCACATAATAATGCAAATATTTTTGCAATGCATGTGTAAAGTGTTATGTACTGGCAAGTCAATAATCCTTTCCTCTCTTACCATTTTTAGTGGACACTTTTCTATTCACTGAAGGATTTCCTCTTTTTCAAAAACTTAAACAGATAGAAAATTTCCTTTTTGATAATAAAAAAAAATATATTTTTAATTTATAACTAGTTTTTTAATCTTATAAATAATGAAATTTTACAGCTATCATGAGATAACCCTTAAAACCTTGATATTTTAATTTTAAGATTCTATATTCTCTTAAGCTTTCTGGCTTTGGATTATCGTTACATGTTCCTAAACCATAAGAAATATGCTAAATTTATATCCTCAATGAATATTACTCATAGTCACATAATATGGAAAGAAAGATGCATTTATACAAGACAACCCTTTCCATTCCCAAGTTAAAATTTATATCTTTAATAAATATTATTCATTAAACAAAGATATATTTATGCAAGGTATCACCTCTCTATATAAACCTTAACATTCTCAATTTAGTATTCTACCTCCTCTTCATTTTTCCTCTTTGATGTGCATTTATTCTCTTAAAATAAATTTTCTATATTTTATAGAGTATATTAAAGCATATATTTGGTTTCGTGATCCTGTAATTAAATTAATAGGGCACTCAAGCTTAATGAAGTTTCAAACATTATAACAAAGTATAAAGATTAGATATTTTAGCTATCCGAAAACTGCTGCTAGAAATATATAATGCATGGATGCATTTAAAAACATAAGGTATTCGGCAAACTCAAATCTTTACGTGAATTTGACCTGATATAATTTATTTATTTTATTTTATTTATTTATTTATATTTATAGAGAATGGATATGAAAGCAGATAAATTTTTAAGAGAGGTATTTTAGATTGAACTACATAGGTATATGGTTAGTACAAAAATACATACAGTGTGTATTGCTGATCTCTATTTTTATATTGGGAGACTAATTCACTCCACTTAAGGAAAATATAATTAAAACATTATTTTTCAAAAAAAATTTAAAAATTAATAATTTAAAAAAGATTGATTATCAAATTATAAAAATATTTAAGATAAAACTTACTATGACTAATTATAATTTATAAACAACCTGATATTAAATCATTATTTAAGCTTTAAAAACATAATAAAAAAAAAAACATTTAAAAATTATAATTTGATGTTTGTTTAATATAAAAAATATAAAAAAAAAATTTATGGGGGAGTTGGAGAGAAGTGGGTAGTTGAAACTTTTGTGTTGGAGAGGCCCCAGGTTCAAATCTCTTCCTCTCATATGTTGCGGATATGCTACCTAATGGTTATTAAGGACCTTACTAGAAGTGTGTTTATCCACCTTAATTATTATGTGCTTTAATGATGAAATATAAAAAATATAAAAAAATCTGGGATAAGGAGACTATTTTTCACGTAATCAACAGAGGTGTGTAATTGCTTTAAATTTTGGGCAGCCGAATTTTACGTTACCGACCCATAGGCGCAATCTCCCATGATTTTATTATAAAAATCCCGTAATTGATAAGCTCTGCCGAAGTGATAAATGTTTGAAGTTTCACCAAAGACGTATATTATCATTCCACCCATGTAACATGAAGCTGCGAGGCGTGGACGGACCACCATCGTCATGGTCAATTGATGAATTGAATCTGCAAACAATACAAGGCGACTCATCACTTGAAAACCTTTCTCTTTTATTAAATTTTCCTTTTAATCTGAAAACGTCAACTAAAAATAAAGGAACGTACATGTGCTCACTGTTACTGGTTAATGAAAGGTCAACCAAACAAACTGGTGATTGCGGAAAGTTCAAGTTGTGTTCTGGAGGATTGCTAGTTGCTACAGCGCATGATGGCGCAACATCATCGTCAGCAAATCTGGATGCCACTTCATATCCCTTGCCTTCATATAGCTGAAATGTAGAGCACATTTAAACATTGAAAGACCTTTTAATCTAAATACTCGTGCCCTAAATTAATGGGAGCTCCTTAACGTACCCTTTTGCGCAGCTCATCCATTTCGCCTTGCAACTGCTGCACCTGGATTAAATCGATTCATAACCACATGTCCTTAAATTTAAATTTAAAAAATGTGATGTCATTTCTTTTTTTGTCACGGCTAAACTGTTTAAAAATAAATTTTAAAAACTATAATAGTTATAGACGGGTCCCGAAAAAAACATGAAGATTATATAGTTATGTTTGTTACCCGACATTGAAGACTAACAATTTGTTTTCCCTGCTGCTCTAAGAGTTGGTCCTGCCATAACGTGCAACAAGTATCTTAAAGGTAAAGCTTTTACATTGATAAAACTCAAACTGCAACCGTATATTGTGTTCCATGTATAGAGTATCGACAATAACGGCGAAACCACAGCAACCAATTAGCAAGATTACCTTTCTGCCTTTCACTTTTCTTCTTCCTATTTCAACTTAGTCGTCCAATTGATTCAAGTGACTCGGAGACAAAGAATAGAGCTCCTTTTCAAATGAAATCCTACAGATATAATGAGAACAAAATGATATAGCTGCCAAACATGCAAATAAAGTAAAATCCAGGATCGGAAACAAAAAAATATTGACATATAGTTAAGGAATAAATTAAACCTTAAAGAACTCTCCCCCGATGTCTCTTGCATCTCCTGCACTGAATTTTCTACGCTTAAATTAAATGCTGGCTGTCCAACGTTAACACTATCAGACATGGGATACTGCATAAAACAGTCGAAGGATGTATTTTCTTCATTAGTTGTAGTATCCAATAGATAGAAATTCGTATTCAAATTTTCCTCTTTGGCTCTAATATTGAAGCATATGAAGAGTAAAACAAAGAAAAACTAAAGGAAACATATGCCATCTCTGTTCCTCTGCAATATGTAGCCCAAGAAAGCATTTGAGTAATTTTTAAATTGTTTGGTATGGTGTTGAGGAAATTCTCACACATCTATTCCATCAAAACACAACATAGTTAGTAAGTATAGTTTAAAGGAAGAGAGCCCATCACATTACAAAGATTATATGTGGGATCTTTCTATTCTTGCTATAGAATAATTTTGATAATAAAAAGAATAAAAGAAATTATAATACGAGAAGGTGGGATTATGCCTTTATAAAGATGTTTGGAGAACACATCCAAAACCAAACATTTAAAATGAAACTCAAACCAAAAACCAAAAAATTCTATGTAACGTTTGTGGGAACATGGAAGGAATTAGTTTTACCTTGTCCAAACGAGAAATCATTCGGTTGGAGAATCATTTTTCTAGTGCTATGTTCCAAGGTGATCCAAAGCTTCATGCTTCTCCTTGATGGAAATTGAACAAGAATCGCAGCTAGGATGCTATGCAAACGAAGAATAAGATAGAGGAATCTACTTTCCTATATCTCTACGTGTAAAAGATCCATCCTTAAGTAATTTTATCAAAAGTATCTATGTAAAACAAGCATGTATGTATTCAAAGAAATGAGAGTATAGATAGTCTGATTGGCATTGTTACTAAACCAGAGATCCGTGATGATCCAAATGGATTAAATTTAAATGTATTTTATATGGTAAGTGATACATTGGCATATGAAAAAAAAACATTAATCAAGGGAACCAAATAGGCCATGAGAGATTTACAAAAAGTTGGAATGAATATCATATAAATAGATGTAAACCATTGTAGATGGTTATAATGCCCATTTAAATAAAATATTCCACGTTTCAGACTGAGTACACGTTTGGAATGCTCAAAACGACCCAATGAACAGCCATGTTAGAATTGCACACAATTTTTACTTATTTTAGGATTCTAGTTGGAAAGTTTTCAATTCTATTCTAGCAACTTAATTTTAATTTAGTAAAATAACCTTTAACTTAAGGTGAAACCGAAGGTATTTCAACGTGTCTTAGATATCCTTAAACAAAATATAGTTGAATTATAAGGATATTTAATAATTATATATCATAGGGGTGAAGAAGAAAATTCATACAAAATGCATTGTTATTCCATGAAATTGCACTATGAAAAAACAATTCAAAACACTTTAAAAAATGAGAAAAAAAAAATATATATATATATATATATATATATATATATATATATAACATGGGTTTTATGGCATCCACTAAGTGATTAAGAATTTATTGCTTCATCATTTTTTAGTCTTAGATATATTAATAACACCATCTAATTAGATTGCATCTAATGGAAACAATCATAATAAAGATAAGTAGTTGAGTGGTTTTCCTATTTGGAGACTATTGTCAATATTTTTAATAGCTCAAAGAATTGAAAAGAACACACTTTAGCTATTAGCACGAAATTCAACATAATCCAAACGCACATATTATTAAGAGGCAATAGTTATTTTTAGCTCTACTTCGCATTGTATTTTGAGAAATGTATTCTATGTGTATATTCTTATTTCTCTGTATCTGGAAGTCAATATATTATGTGTATGATTTATTACATGACTTTTATGGTTGATAGGAATTCAATAACAATGCCATAGAATTGAACACAATACATATGAAACTAGGTCTAACGAGTTATAGTACACTAATAAATTATTTAAAAGTATAAAAATTTTAAATGTGATATTTACTAAGTATTTCTACTTAATAAAGTACATATATTTTTTTTAGGTTTTTTTATTAGAGTAGTCCATCCTAATCTTTGAAGAGTACTTAATATTGATTAAATATATAATTGAATGCGTATTTTATTTTTAGAGATATAAAAATAGAAGTCATAGAGCATGGTATGAGATAATTGTCCTAAATAAAAGATTCATTCATGTGGAACAAATTATTTATTTCAAGATACTTCATACTATATTATTAATTAAGTGCTAGTATTTATAACAACATTAAAGTTCAAAATATTATAAGATAATAAATAAAGTATCATAGAAGAATAGCATGAAATGGAGTGTGAAAAAATATAAAATAAGAGTACAAGTATAAATAGTGCTAGAATGGTTATGAGTGATTCAAAGCCACTCTTGAGCCTCACCTTTTCTTGTTTTAGAGAACAAGCAATTGATATGAGTAAAATCAAGAAGTAAGGAGTGAGCATCACAATTCCTTATTCTAGATCTTCGGGTGGATTCAATAGATAAAGAATTATTATTTTAAAAATATATGTAGCATGATAGAAAAGTTTTTTTTTAATGTCCTCATTAAAAGGATTCCCTAATTGGAAGTATTGATATACTAGTTGGGGAAAAGAGTAAGAATGAGTAAGATGACATAATGATACCTAGATTTGGGTTTAATATGAATTTGTATACATAAAAGCTAGGTTTTTTATAGAAATAAAATTGAATCAAGTGAAAGTAGAGATTGAATTCAAATTACCTCATGACTTTTCATAGGAAAGGATTTTTATCGACCCTCCTCGCACAATCATTGATTATAAATTAATTAATGAATTACACTTACCTTTTCCTATAGAGTGGGGTACTACTAATGTCCATTATGTGTGGAGGACCAGGTATACACTTCTGAAAAACAAGGATGATTAACAAAAAAGGTAAGAGAGAAGTGATGATTCAGCTTGTGAGTACATGGAAACTCATGAGGAATTTCATTTCATATAGGATATCATGAGTGGATTGCATTTCATGAATATTTTTTGTTTGGAAAGGTTATGTTTGATGGTTGTCAAAGGGAATATTGCATAATATCTGGTTTGGCAATGAAAGTGCTTAGAGGCATGGGAGCCAATGGATAATCAAAAATTACTTGATGTTTGCTTGAGTAGTTTATAAATGCTTAAATAAATATATATATAATAATAAAATAATAAACATAAGGTAGCATATTGTTTCATTGTTTTATTGGATTCTCTCTCTCCACTATATCTTATGTGTTAACGACAGACGTTGGAAGTGGAAGAATGGTGTGAAACTTCCATGATTGCTTTCCAACTTCCTTTGAGGTTCTCTCAAGGGAAAGAGAGGGAAATTGGGTGGAAGGGAGAATGTTATTTTTGTGGTTTTTGATCTGGTATTAAATAATTTGCATGCGAGAATTTTTTAGGGTACTATGCATTTTTAGGTTCAGAAAAAGAACTAGGAAAGCTTGTTGTGTGTGCTTGAGATGGAATTACAAAGTCATTTGTCATTTGTCAATCATGAAGGATCTTAGGTCAGCTATGCTTTATCTTTTAAAGTGAGTATGTGTTATTTTCAACTTTTGAATGGACTATCATATATTGCTTTTGTATGAATTGTGTGAATGCATTCTAAAAAGCATATAGTATGCATGGCTCATTATTTAATGGTCGTATATGATCCCATTAGTCATGAAATATCCTTGAATGGCCTTGTGGTCGATATGAAAGAATATTGTGCAGACAACAATGCCATGTTTGAAGATATGGGAGGCAATTCCCTATGAATCATCATGGGTGACCAGAGATATCTAAAACCAGATGTCAAGCCAAATGTGTAACATAAACCTTAGATAAAAATATTTTTCATCTTCTGTTAGACTATATCATATTTCTATCATGATACTATTGTGAGTTATATATAAATTTTGTTGTTTAGGATGTCAACATATCAGTTCTAATATCCAGAGTGTAGTAAGATATCATAAGACTGTATGGAGATGTCTTGTAATAGATTCTATATTTTTAGAGAAGCATAGAAATATTTTATGAAATGAAGAGTTTACCGTGACTTTGTATTCTTATTTCTTATCACTATATGTGTTGTTTGAAAATGAATGAAACTATTTTAATGTGGAGTAGTTGAGTTAAATCTAGAAAACAAAAACCATTTAAGTTGACATGAGTTATATGATATTATAAGTGCATAACATTACCTTTGATTTAATATTATGACCCAAACACAATGATAAGGTGAGCATTAACGTATTCTCAAATTTATGGAAAAGAAAATAATAAATTGAGTTGAAAACCTGGGTAGAAGGTTGGCTTGATAAATAAAAATGTTTTGCATGTTATAGATTTGCTCTTTATATTGACCATGCATAATAATATAAACATACTTGTTTACATTTTAAGTTATTATGAGACTAGAAATTATTTTTAAAGGTAGCACTGAACTAAAACCATGTTGGGTAGAAGAAAATAGAATTCTATGACCATATTCTCAAAATGAAGAAAACCATAGGATAACAGACTCATGTATGGTACTAGGAATAACAATAGCTTAAATTTATTTTCGCTTGGCAACCGTGTAGAATAATTGTCTGAGCAAGGTAATTAAAAAGAAATATAAGTGAACCAAATGTCACACATACTCATGTGGACTATTTGAATATATAATTATGGTTTATAATCTTATGAAAACCAAAATTCCTTGAATTGTAAAGTTATGATTATTCTTTGAATTGTTGTAACTTTGTTTAATAAAGATGTGTTATTCTGGATACAAGACCTTTGTTGTGAAAGTTATCATAGATTAGGAATTTATCTTTCACATGAGTTAAATAAGCCTTTTAGGGACCATGTCGAACAAGGGTTGTAATATAAACTTTAAAGTGTTGAAAACAACCATTATGAATTACATTTAGAATAGCTTAAGCTTAGTCTATTAAATATCGATTAGACTTTATTAACCAATTTTTTAGTTGATTTGGTTTTGTAAATTCTAGAAAAGCATGAATGAGGCTAATTAACCAATATCAAGAAGCAAACATAGGTGAAACCTATTATTGTATATGTGAGGATGAATTATAAATATTGAGGATGAAAGGTAACCTTACCTTAATAATTCTCTTTTATTTAGTGGAATTGAATTACTCTTGTTTGAGTGATTAAAGTAAAGTAAAATTGTAAATTTGACCTTACTCTAGTAAGAATACTATCCTTATTCATTAGGAAGGATGATTGAGATATTGTTATACTCAATGTAGCTAAGGTGTAAATATACATAGATCAAGTATCAGAAGCAACTGTATTTTTGATGGAATGTAGTGACCCTCCTCACTCGAGTATTGAAAGAAAGAAAATATATATTTATATATATGTATACTTACCTATGTTTGAAAAAAATGGTATTGTTGATAGCATCTATGAGTGCAGGATAGTTGTGGAAATATAATGAAAGGTGACAAGTTAGCATAAAAGGGTAAGTATGGGAAGTTATGATTCGGATTGTGAGAATATGGAAAATCGCACTTGCATATCATTTAGAGGTAAAATAGACTGTGTTTTTGTGTGGGTTATATTGTTTGGAGTATTGTTTGATTGCATGGAATAAGGTATGTTTTATGGTGGTAATGATGATGGGAGCCACTATCTTGGAAAAATATGTTAGTGTTTGTTTGGACATGCATGTATATGTTTAATACATTAAATGTTCCTTGTTTTATTTTTTATATATGGTGAGCTTATGTAATTACAGGGAGATATGAAGATTTCTTAATCAAGAGAGCCACCCTATAATTATTGAATGAATATTTGAGATTATTCTTTCATTATTCTATAGAAAGATAATTTTAGAAAATAGAAAATAAATAAAAGGTAAATGGTTATTTTATTATTCAGAACTGGAAAGGAATTTTATGTAAAATAAGTAAATTTATATTTTGTATTTTCTCCATGTTCGTATTAAAATAGGATGAAATTATGTGGCCATTGGGTAAGAGCATTATGTGTATTGGTGGCCAAAGTCTTGATTCATTTTAAACCCTAAGTATGCTCCTGAATTTACCTTTACCTTATCTTATTTAATTTGCAAAAAACTAGCTATGTTCTATTGTTGCATCAAGGATGGAAAAGTCATCAAAATCAAATCATTACTATTGAGGTTATTTAAGAATTACATGATGAAAAGGTGGTGGTACGATATTGTGGAGAGAACTTGCTAACCTGGCACTATGCATGGGTAAGTAAGAAAACAATTTACCAAGTTTTCATAAGGGGGAAGGAAGAAGAAAGGAGGATCAAAGAAAAAAGGGAACAAATAGGAAAAAATAGAGAAAGTGACAATGGGAAAAGTTGGAGGAGGGGATACTAGCAAAGAGAAGAGTTTCAGGAAGAGAAATACAAAATTTGGAATTTTCTTTTTTATTACTATGATTGCTACATTCTGAATGAATGTGAAAATTATGCATGTTGTGTATAAATGACAATGTGAAATATTCATACTGTGTCTAATAAAAACTAAACCTAAATTTGTTGTGAAAACTTTAGAATAGATGCAGCATGTTTAAGGTAGAAATATTGGTGAGAAATACAAGTCAAATTTATTGGAATAAGTTTAAAAATTGATACATCTCAGTATGATTGTGTTTTATAAAAATAATAGGGTGATGGTTTGATATCTTATAAGAATATTTTACTTGTACGTAATAGAAATAATTAGAATATACCATAAATATTTCTTTGCATTCTGTGTTAAACAACTGAATTAGTGGGTAAACTAATTAACAAATATTTTAGTGTAAACTATGACTCATTGAAGCTAGAAAGTGGCATGGTTCAAGAAGAATCAAAAGTTTAAAAGCCATGACAAATTGAATTAGAAGAACCTAGTGGATTTCAAATTGAATGCTTCTATGTTGGTTGAGTTTTGTATTAAAATATATATGATTGGAAATATAGTTTTCTAAGAATAGATGATTTCTTAACTTTAGTGTCAATTGTTTGTAAACATAAGAGTAAATTTTACTTAATGACATATTTTTGAAAATAAAACTTTAATGAGTGAGGCTCTTATTTAAGAAGATTTTACCTAGGATATGAGGTAGAAAATAAAATGGGAAAACATGATGATAAGCTAACTCGATATTTATCTTCGACTATAGATAATGGAGTTTTTATTTTGAGGGTGTTTTCCATTAAAAGTTTTTGGAATGCATGTGTGCATAGTAAAAAGTATTCTCATATATTTTGAGCCATATCTGATCCCTATGAGTTATATATGAACTATTTTATGCATTTATGGACGCTAGATGAGTCATCATTGAGAGAAAGAACCTTAGATTGTAGACCAGTTCGGACAGGCAACATCAAAAATTGGCTAGATAGTAGGCAGTGTTCTTACTTGTTGAAAGCAAAGAATCAGATGGAAGAACCATTAAAAAGGTACAGTGGGTCTAGAATCTAAAAGTTGGTTGTTGATTTTGTTGGCAACAATTGTGTTATCTATTGTAAAAATGGGCAAAGCCCTCTTGTATTTCTTTTAAAAATAAGTTTACAAGATTGGTCTTAGTGACATCAAACTAAACATTGGTGATTTGAAATATTTGTAATTAGTTTTAAAAAAATTGATGTTATCATATGCTTCCTTATTATGACTTTGATGCAGGAGCATCCGGTGGTAGTAGAGCAATCTTGCATCAACCAAAAAAAATTCCAAGTGTTAGCTTTGATGTCGCGATATCGTGACAAGTAAAAGTGTCGCGATATCGCGACATGTCACGCTTTTGTGACTCAGGAAGGAGAGAGAAGGCGCGGCGCAGAAATGTCATGATTTCGTGACATGTCACGAAATCGTGACCGAAGCAGGAGGGCGGAGGTGCAGAAGAAAATGTCACGATTTTGTGACATGTCGTGAAATCATGACCAAAGAAGGAGGGAGGAGGTGCCCCGAAGAAAATGTCATGATTTCATGACATGTCGCGAAATCATGACCAAAACAATAGAGAGAAGGCGTAAGAAGAAAAATGTCATGAAATCATGACCATGAAGGAGGGAAATGTCGTGAAATCACGACCGAAAGAAAACAAGAAGGTCCAGAAAAGAAAATGTCACGAAATCATGACCGAAAGAAAACAAGAAGGGCCAAAGAAGAAAATGTCACGATTTCGTGACATGTCACGAAATCACGACCAAAAGAAAACAAGAAGGCAGGAGGAGAAAATGTCATGATTTCGTGACATGTCACGAAATCACGACCGACGAGAGCAGAAAGAAAGCAAGGAAGAAAACTGTCACGATATCGTGACATGTCATGATTTCATGACCCAAGAAGTGAAGAGAAAGTAGAGAGCAAAGATGTCACGATATCATGACATGTCGCGATTTCATGACCCGAAGAGGCGAGAAGAAAGCAGAAAGGAAAGATGTCGCGATATCGCGACATGTCACGATATCATGACCAAAAGGAGAAAGAAGATGCAAGGAAGGAAAATGTCACGATATCATGACATGTCGCGATATCATGACCCAAAGGAGAGAAAGGCAGCAAGGAAGAAAAATGTCACGATATCACGACATGTCGCGATATCACGACATACTACTGGTTCTCGATTCAAAAAGCCCGCATTCCTAGACGGTGTTTTTTGAGGCGGTCAAGGCCTCATTAATGCATGATTTCTTGCCCGGTAAGCTTGCTGAGCATGGCGGCCATTCGAAGACTACGCCCAGAGGTCAGATGGCTCATCAATGCATGTTTCCATGGCTAACCCGGTGGTAGTGGCCGCTTAGGGAAAAATGTAAAGGTTCAGTGAGATAGGATGTATTCTGGCAGGTGGGTCATTAATGGCCTAGAGGGTCGGGGCCTTGGGGGAGACCCAGACATGGGTTATAGAGGAGGTGGTGCATCAAGGAAAGGGGGATGAAGGATTGAAAGAAACTATGCTTGTTGGCTAGTATTGTAATTTTCTTTTGAAGTTTAATGAAATGAAAGTTTGAGTGATTCTCCTGATGTGTGTCCCCATCAAGTGGTATCAGAGCAGGAGTTCCTGAGTGTGTGAGCAGATCACCGAAAGTGAGGCAGCTTGCACCAGGATCTATGGAAGGGTTGTGAGAAGAGAGTGAAGTAGAATGCCTCCACGAAGAAACCATGGTGGTGGGAGAAATATGGTGCCAGCAGAAGATTTCAGGGCTTTGCAGAGGCAAGTTCAAGCCCTGCAAGAGGAGCTGCGCAGAGGGCTTGAACCCAGAGGAGAAGAAGGAAGTGAAGATGAAGTTGATGAAGAAGAGGACCAGTTTGAGGAAGAAGAAGAGGTTGTAGATCCTACACAAGCCAGGTTATACATAGCCATCTCTCAGATTGGAAAGAGACCGAAGATGGAGGTTTCTACGTATTCTGGAAATCTTGATCCAGAGGAGTTGATTGACTGGATCAATGATTTGGAAGAATACTTTGAGTATGAGGAGGTTGAAGATCCTGATAGGGTCAAGTTTGCTAAGACCAAGTTGAAGGGTCATGCCAACATATGGTGGAAGGGAGTACAATTGGAAAGAAATAGAAGAGGAAAGGAGAGAATAACCAGGTGGGATAGGATGCTGGAGAAGTTGAAGAGGCAGTTCATCCCAGCTGACTATGAGATGGATCTGCTAAAGAAAATGCAAGGTTTGAAGCAAGCAAGCAAGTCTATTAAAGAATACATAGAGGAGTTTTACAAGATTGTAATCAGAATAGGCCATTCAGAGGCCAACAAGGAGAAGGTAGCCCGTTATATTAATGGGTTACGAGCAAGTATTCAAGAGGAGTTAAGCCTGGTCAGGATGACCACCATAGAGGATGCTTACCAGTTTGCCCTGAGGGTTGAAGAGAAACTGAATAGAAGGTTTGAGAGCAAGCAAAGAGGAAGAGGTCATGGTGGAAGGACTAGTGGAAGGACCAATGGAGAAAATTATAAGGATCAGAAGAAGGCTGGTGAGACCAGTAATACCCAAGAGCAGAAGGAAGGAAGCACCTACCAACCCCGTAATCAGAACAATGGTTACCCAAGAGGGAGAGGTAGATCTGGACGTGGATTTGGAAGAGGAGGATTTCGTGGAACCTATTTCCACTATGGCGAAGAAGGACATCGAGCATTTGAGTGTCCACAACACCGAGAAAGGATGAATAAGAGACCTGAGGGTCCTACCAGAGCTGCTGTAGCAGATGAAGGTGCTGAATCAGAACATTCTGAGGAGGCAGAGAGAGGAGAAGTTATGGTCACTAGGAGGACCTTGTTGAATGAGGAGAAAGGATCAGACCAGAGGAGGAGCCTGTTTCGCACAAGGTGCAGAAGTTCGGGTAAGGTCTGTAACATTATTATAGATAATGGTAGTACTGATAACTTGGTCTCAGAAGAAATGGTTGCCAAGTTACAGTTAAAAAGGAGGAGACACCCGCATCCATATCGGATTGCATGGTTATAGAAGGACCATAGGGCTTTGGTCAGTGAGCAATGCTCGATGAAGTTCAATATTGGGAATTACTGTGATGAGGTCCTGTGTGACATCCTGCCTATGGATGCTTGCCATTTGTTGTTGGGAAGGCCATGGTAGTTTGATCGGTGTGCAGTGCATGATGGTCATGCAAACACCTACTCAGTGACGAAGAATGGAGTGCGCCATAAGCTGAAGCCCTTGAAGGAGGCGGAAGAAAAGGTATGTAGTAGCGCTAGAATCTGTTTAGTTGAAGGAGGAAGATTTTTGGATAGTTTAAAGCATGAGCATATGTGCTATGCATTAGTTCCTAGAGTTAGGAAGGAAGAATGCAAGGATACCCCTATAGAAGTCTTAGGACTATTAGAAGAATTTCTAGACATTATATCTGATAATGTGCCTGAGGGTTTACCACCAGTGAGGAAGATCAGTCACCACATAGATTTGGTACCAGGATCCAGCTTACCCAATAAGGCAACACATAGAATGACCCCTACAGAAACTGAAGAGTTGAACAGGCAAGTCCAAGAGTTGCTGGAGAAGGGACTGATTCGGGAGAGTTTGAGTCCATGTGCAGTACCTGCAGTACTAGCACCAAAGAAATATGGAGAGTGGAGAATGTGTACAGACTCTCGAGCCATTAACAAGATCACCATAAAGTATAGATTTCCATTGCCGAGGATGGATGACATTATGGACTGTTTGAGTGGAGCCAAGTACTTCACCAAGATTGACCTGAAGAGTGGTTATCATCAGATTCGTGTCAGAGAAGGAGATGAGTGGAAGACAACCTTCAAGACCAGAGAAGGTTTGTATGAATGGTTAGTCATGCCATTTGGGCTGACCAATGCACCAAGCACATTCATGCGATTGATGAATGAGGTATTGAAAGAGTTCTTAGGCAAATTTGTCATTGTCTATCTGGATGATATTCTAATATTTAGCGAGAACCCTGGAAGAGCATCCGATGCATATCAGAAGGGTTTTTGAGAAGCCATGGGAGGAGCAATTGCTGATTAATCTGAAGAAATGTAATTTCATGAAGGAGTTAGTGTACCCAGGATTTGTCATCTCAGTCGAAGGTCTAAAAATGGACCCAAAAAAGGTGAGAGCTATCATTGAATGGCCTACTCCGAGAAGCACGACTGAGGTGAGATCATTTCATGGTCTAGCAAGTTTTTACAGGAAATTCATTAGGAATTTCAGCAGTATTTGTGCACCCCTTACAGAAACAATGAGAGGGGATAAGAAAGAATTTAAGTGGACCTTAGGAGCAGATAAGAGCTTTGATATGTTGAAGAAGAAGGTTACAGAGCAACCTATTTTGGCACTTCCAGATTTTAATAAGGTATTTCAGGTAGATTGTGATGCTAGTGGTAGTGCCATAGGAGCCAGTTATGAGTCAAGAAGGTAAACCTGTTGCTTACTTTAGTGAGAAACTCAATGATGCTAGAAAGAAGTATTCAGTTTATGATCAAGAGTTTTATGCTATAGTTCGGGCTCTAAAGAAGTGGCGACATTACTTGTTGCCAAAAGAGTTTGTTCTATATACTGATCATCAAGCCTTACAAGTATATTAATAGCCAAGGGAAGCTAAATCGGAGGCACCTGAAGTGGGTTGAGTTTCTACTGAGTTATACCTTTGTGTTGAAGCACAGGAGCGGAAGGTCAAACAGAGTTGCAGATGCCTTAAGTAGAAGGCGAGTGTTTGTTGACAGAAATGAAGGTGGAAGTGGTAGGATTTGATGAACTAAAGGGTTTGTACCTCGAAGATCCTGATTTTGCAGAAATCTCGAAGGCTTGCTTGGCACCTGTTACTTTGGACAGGACCAAGTGGTTGGATTTTCTGATCCAAGATGGAATGTTGTTTAGAGGAGGTCAATTATGCATTCCAAGGAGTTCCATGAGGGAAAATCTGGTCAAGGAAAAACACAGTGGAGGGCTGGCTGGACATTTTGGTCGGGATAAGACCATTGCCCTGGTTAGTGAGAACTACTATTGGCCGCAACTGCAGCAAGATGTGAAGAGGTTTGTGCAAAGCTGTAGAGTATGCCAGATGGTGAAAGGTGTGAGCCAGAACACTGGATTATATCAGCCATTACCTGTACCAGAGAGACCATGGGAGGACGTCAGCATGGATTTTGTTCTTGGTCTACCAAGGACACAGCGGGGAAATGACTCCATATTTGTGGTGGTTGACAGGTTTTCAAAGATGGCACATTTTATCCCCTGCTAGAAAACTAGTGATGCAGTTCACGTTGCAGGTTTATTTTTCAAAGAGGTGGTACGACTTCATGGTCTACCAAGGAGTATCATTTCTGACAGAGATACCAAGTTTGTGGGGTATTTTTGGAGGACCTTGTGGAAGAAATTGAAGACAGATTTGAAATTCAGTTCTGCATACCACCCACAGACTGATGGCCAAACGGAGGTGGTGAATAGAAGTCTGGGAAATCTGTTGAGATGCTTGATAGGAGACAAGCCCACGGGATGGGATTTGGTTTTGCCACAGGCAGAATTTGCATACAACAATTCTATCAATAGGAGTACTAACAAATCCCCATTCCAGATAGTGTATGGGAGCAGTCCAAGGAATGCTTCTGAGTTGAGGAAGATGGATTCAGGGGAGAAGTGCAGTGTCGAGGCTGAGGACTTTGCAGAGCATCTGAAGAGCGTGCATGAAGAAGTAAAGAAGCACATTACTAGCATGAATAACCAATATAAGACAAGGGCAGACCAGAAGCGACGGTTCAAGGAATTCGCAGTGGGAGATGAAGTCATGGTCCATCTGAGAAAAGAAATATTTCCTGCTAAAACCTATAACAAGCTGAAGATGAAGAAGTTTGGACCATGTCGAATTATAGGAAAATGGGATTCAGGCAATGCGTATGAAGTGGAATTGCCAAGTGGCCTTAACATATCACCTATTTTTAACATTGCAGATTTGGTAGAATATCATGAAGGAGGCAGTAGCGAGACACCAAGTACAGAGTTGTGGAGTATTCCAACATCTACTCCAACAACAGACGAGATCGAGGAAATACTAGACACTCGAGCAGGAAGAAGTACCAGGAACAAGCAGTATTCTGAATATCTGGTCAAGTGGAAGGGCAAGCCTATCGAAGATGCAACTTGGTTGTCAAAAGTAGAGGTTGACCACCTGGGTCTTCCTCCAATAGATACAAAGTGAAGGACACTTCTCAATCCACCCCGGGTGTCCGATGCAGGAGCATCCGGTGGCAGCAGAGCAATCTTGCATCAACAAAAAAAAATTCCAAGTGCTTGCTTTGATGTCGCGATATCGCGACATGTAAAAGTGTCACGATATCGCGACATGTCGCGTTTTCGTGACTCAGGAAGGAGAGAGAAGGCACGGCGCAAAAATGTCACGATTTCATGACATGTCACGAAATCATGACCGAAGCAGAAGAGGGAAGGTGCCCCGAAGAAAATGTCATGATTTCATGACATGTCGCGAAATCATGACCGAAGTAGGAGGGGGAAGAAAAGGGTAACATGTCTGTGAAATCATGACCGAAACAGTAGAGCGAAGGCATAAGAAGAAAATGTCACGAAATCGTGACCAACGCTGGAGAGGGAAGGTGCCGAAGGAAAATGTCACGATTTCATGACATGTCACGAAATCACGACCGAAACAAGAAAGAGAGGGCATCCGAAGAGAAAATGTCACGATTTCGTGACATGTCACGAAATCGCGACCAAAAGAAAACAAGAAGGGCCAGAAGAGAAAATGTCACGATTTCGTGACATGTCACGAAATCATGACCAAAAGAAAACAAGAAGGGCCAGAGAAGAAAATGTCACGATATCGCGACATGTCACGAATCGTGACCGAAGGAGCAGAAAGAAAGCAAGGAGAAAAGCTGTCATGATATCACGACATGTCGCGATTTCGTGACCCGAGAAGCGAAGAGAGAGCAGAGCAAAGATGTCGTGATATCGCGACATGTCACGATTTCGTGACCCAAAGAGGCGAGAAGAAAGCTAGAAGGAAAGATGTCACGATATCGCGACATGTCACGATATCGCGACCGAAAGGGAGAAAGAAGAGCCAGAAAGGGAATATGTCGCGATATCGCGACATGTCACGATATCACGACCCGAAGGAGAGAAGGATAGCAAGGAAGAAAAATGTCACGATATCACGACATGTCGCGATATCGCGACATACTGTTGGTTCTCCGTTCAAAAAGATGCCCGCATTCCCAGACGATGTTTTTCGAGGCGGTCAAGGCCTCATTAATGCATGATTTCTTTCCCGGTAAGCTTGCTGAGCATGGCGGCCATTCGAAGACTGCGCCCAGAGGTCGAGACGGGCTCATCAATGCATGTTTCCATGGCTAATCCGGTGGTAGTGGCCAGTTAGGAAAATATGTAAAGGTTCAGTCAGGCAGGATGTATTCTGGTAGGTGGGTCATTAATGGCCTAGAGGGTCGGGACCTCGAAAGGGACCCAAGCATGGTTATAGAAGCAGGTGGTGCATCAAGGAAAAAGGGGGGATGAAGGACTGAAAGAAACTATGCCTGTGGGCTAGTATTGTAATTTCTTGGAAGTTTAATGAATGAGATTTGGTTGATTTCCTGTGTCCCCATCAAGTCCCCATCAGAATTTATGTTGTATGATGCATTTAGTTTCTTAATGTTCATGGTAGACTAGAGTGATTGATAAATAATGGAAGTTGTTTGAATACATAAAAAATTCCAGTACCGTGTATAAGATTATAAAATAAAGAATAAAACTATGGGAAAGCCTTCCATAATATGGCTTTTGGGAAAACATAAAAATCGAAAACTTCATTGTTGAGAATTTGACCTTGAGCATGGGTAGAATGCATGTACACTATAGAGAATGTATAAAATAGAATTGAATTAATTTATATCTTTTTTGAATGAACCCGCTTTGTTGATGCAAACATTTGGCTGTGGAACAAATCTTTTCAAACAATAGTATACCCGAGTATAGTTAAAACTTGTGCCTTAATGCCAAATATTTTTATTTTAAATAAAATAGAGAGCTTTCTATTAAAGGTAGTTTAATAGATAAGTTGAGAGTAGTACAAATTTAACTAGAGTCTTGGGTGGTTATCCTAAGAATGTGATTAAATAATCATCCATAATGTTGAGGTGTGGGTATGCACACAACAATATTCAATACAACTATTGACTGACAAAATTTATCGATAAATAACTATGCAGGATTGGATGAAAATATGGTATGGGACATCCTTCCTATGTTGTATTCAAAGGGTAAAGTGATAAATTACTTACTCATTGAACTTATATTAGCATAGCCATAGGGTTTGGAATGGGATAAACCTTTATGAGTTGTAATGAGTTTATGAAATGAAGTCCAAGGTCAAGGAAATGATATAGCACTAATAGGGATCTGGGTAAATATGATTCACTAGTTAGAAATAGAGACATAAAAATACCATATTCTTTTGGTATAAAGAATTTAGGTAAAAATGCTTTCACCCTCTAGGTGTTATGGCCCCTAGGGGATAATCCTTACCGTGAATTAAACCTCATGCTAGAACATGCATATGATTAATTAGGGTATTGTTTTTCACTAAATGGTAACTCCACGGGATTTAGTTGATATTTTCCACTTGGGTGACTGTCTGTAGCAGTCTAAAATCAAAAGTGGTATGTTATGTTTATGCAATATTGTTTGAATTGGTTAAAAAAAATGGATTTTATAAAAAGAAGATAATTGAAAAATTGTCCTTGTGAGCTAGGAGTAACTTTAGAGACTTTGAGATAACCTTTAAAAAAAATCCTAGCTAATGAATTTACTTTTATTCGTCAACCAGGTAAGTAGTCAGACCTGGGTTATTACATATGGTATCAGAGCTGAACTTATTCTAAGGTTGTAGAACTTTGCATAAGAATAAAATTAATTAAATATAGCTAATATTCTACCTCTTTCACTTACAGGATAAATGACATGAATTTTAAGAGGAGGGTCCTTGGGAAATCCATGGGAGGTAGGGATGAGGAAACCACTGAAATACCTGTAAGAGGACCACGAATAAATTTAAGAAAAAAAGGTCCCCAACATAAAAGAAGGTAGAAAAGGGTTTATGATATTCCACTGAATGAAACTGGTGAGGAAGAGGGGAACCTTGTAAAAATGGTTAAAACATTACAAGTACAAATGGAAAATCAAGGGAAAGAAATAGCCCAACACAAAAATTACCTGGCCCAACAATAGGAACTTATTGCCCAACAACAACGAGCCATGGAGGAATTCACTAGAGAAAGATAATCTAGATTAGGTAAGATAAGGGAAGTGCCAAAAAAACATGAGGGATCCAAAGCTAGAAGGGCAAGAGTGAGTAAATAATTGGATAGGAGAATTATAATATCCAAGTTTAATGGTAAAGACGATGGAGAGTTCGTTGAGAATTGGATAAGTGAACTAGAATCCTACTTCTCTTTAGTGGACCTATCCTTTGAATCCAAAACTGCTTTGGTAGTTATGAATATGACCGAAGTAGCCTTGGATTGGTGGAAGTCATACAAGAAAGTACATGAGCTTGAGGCTGCCAGCTTCAAATGGGAAGAGTTCATTAAGGAATTTAGAGATAGATTATTAACAAGACAATATTATGTGGAAAATTTTAGGAAATTTTCAAACTTGAGGTAGGAGGTTATGTCAGTTCAATAATATCACCAAAAATTCATATAGTTATTGAAGTATGCAACCCAATATGAAAGTAATGCGAAAATGAAAATTCAAAAAATTATTCTAGGATTACATCCTAAAATTATGACAATGGTAAAGATGAATAATCATGTCAATTTACTGACTGCTTTTGATTTTTCCATAAAGGAGGAAGCTAATAAAGAGATGAAAGAAGCATATTTTAATTACCAAAAGCTGTCCAAAAATAAAATTATGAGCTTAGGAAATGAAAAAGTGTTGGTTTCATGAAATGGAAAAAGGAAAAAAAAAAAATCTAAAGGAAGATATAAAAAAAATCAGGTTGGCAAAAACACACCCAATTATCGATGGAGTAAATACAAGAAATATGCCAAAGATTTTTCCAAGAAACATGACCAAAAATTAGTAGGTCAAGGAAGAGATAGGGAAACTACACCTATGAATAGAAATTAAAATAATAATAGAGGTAATAGAGCTCCACCATGTGTGTGCTGGAAGTGCAAAAGAGCTCATTATGCTAACAAATATACCCACTTAGTTGATCTACCACCGAAGGCTCCAAAGGAAGCTGGCCACATGATCTATGCAGCCACAGGTAGTTCTGAACTCAATGGAAAAATTACTCATTTCTTATTAAATGGTAATTTTTTTGGTAAGAATGTATAATTTTTTATTGATAGTGGGTCAACTAGTAGCTTTATATCAACTAGATTAGTGAGGGATTTTCCTGTTAGACATAGATTCTTGGAAAATGGTTGGAAGGTAGAGTATGGATTAGGTTAAACTCATTATGTAAACCAATGTCTCTTTGATTCCCACATTTCCATTCCACAAGGAAAAATTAATTGACATCAATATGTAGCACCTTTGAATGCATTTGATATCATTTTGGGGATTGATTGGTTGAAGGCACATAAAAATTTTTGAACTATGAAGAAATATGGGTAGAATTTGTGGATGAATCTACTCAAATGATTAGAATTAGTTGTGGATAGAGGGAAGTAAAACCTCATGATATGTTATGCCCCATATCATAGATCCGTACCAGGGAAGCTCTGTCCAAGGCAGGTCAATATTGGATGGAGTTATCACAGTTCATGAAGCTCTGCACTCTGCTCATAAGACTAACAAGTTTGTTTTTGCCATCAAGCTTGATATGAGCAAAGTATTTGATAGGCTAAATTGGGACTTTTTGATTGTTGTCCTCCTTAAGTTTGGTTTTCACCACCAATGGGTTAATTTGATCAAATAATGCATTTCTAAAGCATGGTTCTTGATTATGGTTAATGGAACAACCGCTGGTTACTTTCAAAGTCACAGAGGAATTTGGCAAGGGGACCCTATAAGCCCCATGTTATTCATCATTGTGGTAGAATATTTCGGCAGAACCATAAAAAATACTTGCAGGTCAAGGCTAATATCAGGAATGAAGACAACATCTCTCATTAGGGTTGTTTCTCACCAACAATTCATCGATGATACCCTTATATTGACTAAGGCATCGATGGTTGAGGCCAAAAGAATTAAATAAATCCTACAACTTTACGAGGATGCTGCTGGTCAGAAAGTTAATTTTAGTAAAAGCAAGTTATATTTATTGAACACCCCTATTCAGAGGCAAGGAAGGATTGCAAAAATTTTAGGGTGTGATATAGCTAACCTCCCCACTTTGTATCTTGGTCTCCCTCTTTTCATTGGTTCTTCGAGAGAGTCAATGTGGGATAGGGTTATTGAAAGAATTCAAAAAAAACTTGCTGGATGGAAAGGTCATCTTCTATCTCAAGTAGGAAATTTGACCCTCACTAAGGCCTCTCTTTAGAGCATTCTAGTCTATTTCCTCTCCATTTTCAAAGCCCCTATGATGGATCAGAGGAGGAAAAAATGATACACCTTGTACGATGGACCAAAGTGTGTAGAACAAGGAAAAATTGGGGATTAGGTCTAAGGAGAATTGCTCATATGAATTTAGCTTTACTAGCTAAGCAGGCATGGCACCTCATTTATGGTGAAGAAAATGAATGGACAACTATCATCAAATGAAAGTATCTTCGAAATATGGAATTTCTAAGTGACTCAGTTCCAATCAGAGGTTCTGCTTTTTGGAAAGCAATTCTTAATTGTAAAGAAATCATAAAAAAAGGTTTAATATGGGTTTTAGGCAATGGTGAGAGAATAAATTGTTGGAATGACAGGTGGGCTAAGGATGAACCACTGACGCAATATCCTAACTTAGCCCAAATTAGACATATCATGAAAGTACTCATTGGTAGAAAAGTCTCTGATTATATGGTTGAGGATAGAGGTAGAATGAAGTGGAAACAAATAAAGATTCAGGGATTTCAAGCGGAATAAAATGATCTTTGTAACATTCTCTGGTAACATTTTATCCCCATGAGACCCAAGGAAGATCAAGTGACCTGGGCTCCTACGAAAAATGATCAATTCACTGTTAAATAATCTAAGCTTCTATTTGATGATGAGGATTTTATCCTCCAAAAGGACTTATTTTGGATAAAAAATTTAATTCCAAAAATTGTAGTCTTTTCATGGCTCGTTATCCAAGGAAGAATTATAACCATTGATAATATGATGCGTAAAGGTATTTGTATCACTAATAGTTGTTATCTATGTAGGGCTAATTGGGAGACCATTTATCACATTTTCCTTGAGTGCCATTTTTCCTTGACTGTCCTAAGTGGGGTTTTTCAAGCCTTCAATATTTCTAAACCAGCCATCGTACTTGATTTGTTCATCCAGTGGCCTTGCCCCTTTTCAAGCCAAAGACTTAGATACATGTGAAAAATTTGTCTCAATCACTATCTTTGATAGGTGTGGTTAGAAAGGAACTATAGAGTCTTTAATGAGTCTATCCATGATTATCAAACTATCATTGCCAGGATCTTATCCTTTGCCAACGATAATGTGAACCTTATCCCTTTTGATATCCATAAACCTCATCTGTAGGAGACCATGATTGCTCAATATTTAAGCTTAACCTTGTTATATGAGTCTATTCCTAGGGTAGTCAACCCTAGAGCCAATGTTAAGTGGTCCCCACCTCCTACGGGTTGGTTTAAGCTTAATTTTGATGGATCCGCTAAGGAAAATCCTCGAAGAGCAGGCACTGGCGGTATTGTGTGAGATCATAATGGGAATATGATGCTTGCATTTTCTGAATATTTGGGAACAAGGAAGAACAACGAAGTTGAATCTAGAGCTATGTGGAGAGGCCTTCAAATGACTCGAGACATAGAAGGCAATTTGATCGTAGAAGGAGACTCTATGCATTTTTTAAATCTCCTCAATAATTGGAAAAAACCTCCTTGGAGGATTAAAACAATTTTTGAAGAGGCTAGGATCCTTTTCCAGGGAAGACAGGACATAAAAGCCCAACATGTGTTTCGGGAAGCTAACAAATTTGTTGATAAGTTGGCCAATTTGGGTGTCGATGGTGATGGACTTTTCAAATGGGAACATGGTGTCCCGAGCAAAGTAGAGGAGCTTATTCAACAAGAATGCCAATAATGATAGTCAAATTTACCAAAAAGGAAGGCACTGTAAGTTCGAAGGCTATGATTATTCCCATCTCTTTTTTGAAATGGACTCACAATAAAAATTATTCGAGCTATCAGTCTTGGTGGATGCTACTTGGAAATACCACAAATACTAATGGGGATAGTCACATGTCAGATAACATGGCTCCTAGTCATATTAGTAATTTGAGGTTGGTTGATAATCACAAGGTAGGAAAGAAACGACAATATAAGACTTTGAACCAAAGCCACGTGGACCACCAGATAGCCACTACCATAAATCTAGCCAATAGGTTCACTTCTCCAAGGCTGATTGGACAAGAGGGGATGTGGTCCCATACCATGTCATATACAAAAGAAAGCAATTACCAAAGAATTATTAAGAGTAACTATCAATAAAGAGCTTGTGGGAGTTTTTTTTAGTACTCTGCTATGTGTGTTTACAGTTTTTTGTTTCTCCACTATTTCAAGGAAGGGATTTGTGTTTGTTTCTTTTTTTGTAATTATTATGCAGGTGTGTTTTCTCGGGGTATACCCAAAATGTTGTATGAGAAGTTTATTTTTGATAATAGGCTATGTGCCTTACTGGATGTAATGGCTTTGGCGACATGTATATTAATATCATTCATCGAAAATACCTTCAGCAATATACCTTCTTCATGGTTGAGGCCCATCCTCATGGTTCCTACTTTTGGAAATCCATTCTTACTGCTCGACCCCTCATCCTTAAGGGCCTTCGGTGGAGGGTTGGCACTGGTAGTCAGATTGATTTTTGGAGGGACATTTGGGCGCTGGAAACTCCTCTGATTCAAAACCCACTGCTGGCTAATCTCAAACTGTTCACAGACATCAGGTTTGGTCCCTCGGTGTCTGACTTTATTGAAGATCATAATGGGCAGAGAAGGTGGAAGCAGATCAATATCAATGAGATGCCAAATGAGTCTACCCAGCTCCAAGAAATCATCCAGACTATCTTCATTCGACCGCATGCTCACATTGATCAATTTTTTTGGTAGGGTTCTGAGTCAGGGGTGTTCTCGATCAAGACTGCCTTCAATATTCTTTTGCCAACTGAACCTACTGATTTGCCTTTCAAGCTCGTGTGGTCCAAACACCTGATTCCTAAAGTTGCTTCCTTTGTGTGGGTTGCTATCCAAGGGAAAATTTTGACCAATGACAACCTTTTGAAAAGAGGTATGCTTATCCCCAATAGATGTCATCTCTGCTGCTGCAATTGGGAATGCCCATGACATATTTTTCTAGATTGCCCGTTCACTACACCAATCCTTCACAAACTGTTTGACTGGTTTAATATTGCCTGGGCTTCCCCCCAGACCCTTGCCGATATTTTTATACAGTGGCCGAACCCCTTCATCAACCTCCACCTCAAAACTTTCTGGTTTTTCTGTCTCCATCATTTTATGTGGCATATCTGGCTTGAAAGAAACAGGCGCATCTTCAAAAACTTGTCCCAGAGTGCTGATTTTCTAAGTTCTAAAATCCTCAATGCTGCAAAAGAGAATGCTGGCCTGGTTCCACTGCAATCCAAGTCTTGTCCTGTGGCTGAAGTCAGTTTAGCTGAATCCTTAGACTTTCCCATTGTCACTTCAATGCCTTCAAAACCCCAACCTAGGCGCTTCTCTAATTGGATCCCCCCCCCGAAGGTTGGGTCAAACTTAACATGGATGGGGCAGCTAAAGGTAACCCCGACATCTCCGGCGCTGGAGGTGTTCTCAGAGATTTCCAAGGTAATGTCCTCTGTGCCTTTGTCGAACCACTTGGTTTTCACTCCAACCAAGTGGCTGAAGCTAGGGCTCTTTGGCGGGGACTTACCGTTGCTCAAAGGTTTACCGATTCAAATATTTTGGTGGAAGGAGACTCCTTAACCACCATCAATTATTTTAAGAATAATAAGAATCCCTCTTGGAAGGTCAGGAATTGTATTGATGAATCCAAACTCCTGTCCCACAATTTTCAAGAAATCATTTTTCAACACACCTTCTGGGAGAACAATAAGCTTGTTGATGCTCTTGCAAATCATGTTGTTTCTATTGACGAGCTGTCCACATGGAATTCTACCCTGCATCCGATGTTCGTGCAGTTGATTACTACTGATAAAATTTCTTTTGGGGGCCAATCAAGTTTCGTTAATGCCACCCGTGTTAGTTCCAATCCTGATGAAGTGTGATTTCTGCCCAAGAACCAGAGTATGTCGGCAAGAAAGTGGAAAATAATTGAAAATATTTCCAAACTTAGAAAGAAGACTTGTACCATTGATTCTAACAGTGACAGTGATCCTAAGCTTCTGAATGTTCCTGTTCGGAGCTCGACGAGAATGAAAAGCAAATCTAAGAAGGAGATTTTCGTGTGTGATTCCAAGGACGACTCTACTTCTGAACCAGAAACCCACCTAGAGAATTATGTTATAAATTCCATCTCCAATAGCATTCTCCACCTTGTGGACCTACGTACCACTCTCAATGCTCACTTCTTCAAGAAACCCCACACCAACGATGACCTGAAGGCGGTGGTCGATGGTATCCGTATTCTTCCTGAGGACTCCCCTACTGTTGGGACTGAAGCTAAGGTTTTCACTAATATTGGCATGTCTTGCATGGAGAAAAGTCTAAATTAATTTTCGTGGTTCCTCTACTATCTCTTTGGGCTATGGTCTTTGTTTCATGGTGGTGTTCCTTTTCTTCTGTCCTCTCCCAGGACTTCCTTCTTCCCTTTTTGTTTAGCTTCTGTTTAGCTTCTTAGTGTTCTCTCAAAGGTCAACCTCTGTTCCAATTTATTCTTCTTCTCCACCTTCTTCTGCGGCTGGTATCCTGCTTCCTTTTGTACTTAGGGCAAGGGTCCCTGTAAAAACCCTATTTTAATATATACCTCATATATTTAATTGACCAAAAAAAAACAAACTCTTTTATTATATTTTTATAAGAACTATCACTCATTAATGGGATCTTCGCTCTAAATCTAGGCAGTGCATATTCATAGTAACAAGGAGAAGGCTGTAGGTGTTGCATAATTTTGAAATTTATTCGATGAATTTGATAACTAAAAGTATAGATATGTTTTTATGGATACCTCCTCTAAGTAACAAGATGTTGACATTAGCTATCAATAATTTCTAAACCAATCAAGAGTCTTATTTTCAATTTCCTTCCATCTTCTATACATATATCCTTCTCACACACATTAAAATAATATGGATCCAATGTTAACACAAATATCCTTGTATATATCTCATATTTGTTATTTTCTATTAAACTTATTATCTACCTATTGAATACCATCTTTTCCTTGTTTATTATTCATATTATTTTTGGCATTTCTAAATGCCTTTTCAATATTAATATTATTTTAAAATAGTTCTATAATATAATTATTATTTTTTAGAAGTTTCATCATCTAAAATCCTACTCTTGTTGTAGCCAAATTTTTTGGAACTCTCATTTATTGAGGATGGTGGTGAGATTCAATACATATATGAAGGGTATTATGAGTTTTATTCAAATATACTTCTTTAGATAATGTTCCATTATATAATTTTTTCATGAGCACATATAAAAAATATATTAAATCACAGTCCTCTTTTTCTTTTATAAAATATATTAAGACTTCCTTTTATATAATGTTGATACACATTCACGTCATCTACAAAGTTTTTCTATAAATTAGGTTTTCAAGAAAGGAATCCATTAATATGTTGCCCAAAGTGTTTTATAAAATGATTTTCTATTATCGGAGATAAAGGAGATTCCAAGGTAATACATTCTAATTCCTCGTATATTCTTCCTCAAAAATTAAAAAATGTAACTTTAAGTAATGGCCTACTCATTTAATAATATTCCCATCTATAATATTTATAATAAAAACAATGGTTTTATTGGTAGGATTTTTCATAAAAATCAATACCGCATCAACTTTACTAACATATCATTTTTGTAGATATTTTTTATATTTAATGAATGTAGAAAAATAACAAAATATATAATGAATAAATATGTAGTATATTAGTGGATTTATTTTTCTTGCAAGAAAAAGAACTAGTTTCTATGTGAGTGAATTCAAGCTATAAACTATAGGTCTAATAGGCATGCCTTTTTTAAGAATTTTTAGTATATTTATTTACTACATTTTCAACTTTTTTTCACTAATTTTAGTTCCTTCATATACTTAAGTTATCCTACCAATTCATCAAAGTTCAACTTCTTCAAATATTTACTTCCTTCAATGTCAATGTTCTTAGTAGCTTTTTGACATCTCTTTATGTTTTTGTTTTGATTAGGTAAAGAAAAGGTTTTAAGGATCCCCAAATATGATGGTTTTGAGAGGGACCCATAGCCTGAGATGAGGGTTTTGAGAGGATCCCACAACCATTACAACAAGATCCAAAAGGGTTACCCAACAATAAGCTCCAAAATAAGAAATACAATTTAAACCCAAAAGGGTAACCCACCAATGAGGAGAAAAGGCTATAAAAACTAGCCACCAATCCTCCTAAATAAAGTACAGTAATAAAGTCCTACAGGATATGAACTGAATGCCCTAGATAGGGAATAACATCACACTCATATAATAGGAGTAAACTAAAACTAGGAGCAGATCATTCCACCCAATGAAGGATCTGAGGCTTACACTTGTAATGGTATGAAAGAGGAAGTAAAAAAAATTGAGCCACCTAAATCAAAGAAAGTTCCATAAAATAAGAACAACCACTCTTAGGTACAAGAAAAAGGATATAGTAATATTTTGCACCACACCTAAGAGGGAGAAGGGTAAGATACCAAAAAATAAACCTTAGAACCCTGGGATCAGACACACCACCACTATTGGAACTAGAGAAAGATATATCTACAAACCACCACTACAGCTAGGAAACCCACTAGAGACATGGGATCAAAAGTCAAAAACCATTGCAGCATAACAACCCACTTTCACCCCAACTGGTTTGGGTCAATATTTGGCCCTGTCTCCTTGAAAAATCTAGATACAGTAAGAAATTACCAAACCTAGAAGAAAGGGACACAAAGCAACCACAGATCCACTATTGGTAGAGAACCCTAGCAATAGAGTCATCCAAGCACCATCCAATCAGAGCAAGCAAGCTATCAGAACAGCCAAGGGAACATCATAAATTTTTTAATTTTTTGTAGCCAAACACTATACCAAGCTCACCCCAACCGGTTTGGTTTGGTAGATGGCCCTTTCCTTTCCTTGGAAATCCAAAAAAAAATTGAAACTACCGAACCCAAAAGAAATGATGCATAATCCAACCAAGTCCCCAAAACTAGCAAATAACCCAAGAAATGTAAGCACCCAACACACCCACCAACTAGAGCAAGAGCATGCCAAACAAAAATTTTCTGTTGCATTATAATTACCCAAGATCACCCCTATAAATTTGGGTTAGCATTCGACCCTCTGCCCTAGATAAGGGTGATAATGTCACAACAAGCAAAACACCCTTGTCATGAATCACAAAAAAAAAAAACTAAGCATAACTGAAACCAGATCTAGAATGAGAGAAAGGAGGCCTCTCGCTCAAAGGGTTTCAGCCTCCCGCTATGTTGGATAATGAATATAGATACCCATTTTATTGACAATAGGATGCATTTTTTTTTCTTAAGAGACTCTTAATGATTATATCTTTTTCATTTTTCACTTGCAATTTATATTTTTTATTGTTCTAGATTTTATTTTTACTCTTATTTAATTCTATTTTTTATGTTATTCAATATCATAATTTTCAACTATATTTATAACAATTTATTTATAGTAAGTTTAAGACAAGTAATAAGACAAATAAAATTACAAAATATTTTATAATTATATTTACGACAGTTAAATACATTATATTCAAAGTGAAAAAGCACTTTACAAAGGGTGCCTATAAAATGTTATCCAGAAGCTTAAGAAGTAATGTAAATATAGGTTCTCTTTAATATTAAGTTGAAAGTCACTAAATAATTATTTTCCTTAAAATTGTGTATGCTAAAATATTTTCTTTTACATCATGTTTATATCACAACCACATATTATCTTGCATATAGTCAAAATTATTTATTCTTTTGGGTGCATAACTTAGGATTATAATGTAAAACGATATCTTATGAGATATCCAAAGGAGATAATTTAAGAAGATATTATCTATGATATAAAAAACCATAATACAATGCTATACAAATTATAAAAAGAAGTTTAAAAGTTATATTGTTTGATAGAAAGTGGTTGGTAAAAATACCTTTCATATATTTTTAATCAAATAAAAATTATTAATAAAAAAATATTCAATGATAACTTTTGAGACTATACCATAAGGGACCTTTAAATTGAAAGATCTTTTTCATCACAAATTTATATTTCAGGACTGAAATGGATAAAGAATTAATTTCTACAATGTTCTTAACCATATAGGAATATCTTCTAAACATACATAAAATATGAAGTCTATAACCTGCATGGTCGCATTCATGCAAACACACGGAAGAAAAAAAATATAATCTCTACATTACCCGATACAATGATCGTTTTAATACAGTAAACTGTAACTGTGAATCTGATACTGGTGGTGCCTCCCCCTGTTCCTTCCTCTTCCGCAGTTGCCCCGCTTCTCCTCTCGTTTATTCAGTAAACTAAGATTGTTAAGATTGGGCAGCTTTGAATCCGAGATACTAGCTCTCCTTTATTCGGCCTTTGCTTCATCGGTAAGGGGAGTATTCTAATCCCTCCTATTCTTGCAGTGCACTATGCCTCACTATTGATATAGATATTTATGAAATTATCTAAAATATTGAGTATGATACTTGTTTCTATATTATTAAAATTAGCCATAATAAAAATTAATTATTTTTTCTCTTATCTATATAATAAAAATATAGAGTTTTTGTTTGTCATACCAATATTGAAATGAATATATATGTTTGATTCTATGCTCCATCAATCTATGACTCGGTGAAATGTAAAAATGATAAAATATCTTTCCTTTCTATGATCGTAACTGATAAGATAATATAATATAATATTATTTTATTTTTTGAAAGTTTTGAGAGGGTTTGATAATATGATACAAAAGTTTTTGTAGGAGAATATCAAACGCCATCTAAAAGATCTTTTGATAATCGAGCACTGAATCAATCAGGCAACAGTGCAGATTGCTCACTGGAGGAAGCATATTGGAATTGTGTCCACGGAATCCAAACAACCACATTAAGGTCCTCCTTTTCCAGATCAGGGGTCTTCCTCATTCACTAGAATTATCATCTCATCTGGGAGATTAACCCTTCATTTCTCTTTCCCGGGATGCTCTACTCCGGGGAAGTCGGCCACCTTATTCACTTCATGTATTCACTTCATGCCACGTGTGTACGAAATTCTTCGTTACTTCGTTGAAGTCAATTAGAGTTCTTGTCTGATTTTAGCAGATCTATAATACTTAACGAGTCTTCTTCAAAAATAACTTTATGGAACCCTAAAATATAAGCAAAAAAAACACCAAGGAAGGCTACCATCGTTTCCACATAGAATGATGACTGAATGGCTAGGTGTTCTTCAAAGGTGATGATAACACTACCTTAATATATGATGACTCCACCTACCCCAGCTAGTCGAGGGTTTCCTTTTGACGCCCAATCCCCCAAAGGAAACTTCTATTTACATGATAATCTTGGGTTGGGGGTGGATCCACAGGAAAATGCAAGCTCTCGTTCGAGAGTGATTTTCACTGGTCGGGGGCCTTATTACCTTGTCAGTGTTCATCCACACAGCTCTAATTACCACTTGATAGGTTAATTTTTTTGGGTTTTTGAATGCCTGACCATTGCGCTCCTTCCAAAGGCCTTTAAGAGATGGGGTAGAAGAAAATTTCATAAATATTTTAACCTGGAGAAGTGAAATTGTGGGATCTATTGCACAAGAATCTCCAACATTGACTCCAAAAAAATCCAATTAACTGATAACAGATTTAGAATCTCTTCATCCGAGGACTTGAAGAAGAGGCAACTATATAATTAGTAGTATCTCCAAAGTATACAAAAACCAAAGTAGTTTCTCCAAAGTATATCTTTCTTGGCCTTTGGCTAAGATCAAGTAAAATATAACATCTATTGGTAATAAACATGCCATGCTTTCTGAGAATTTCCACAACTAAAATTTTATCTTTAACTACCAACCACATAGAAATATGTATCCAAATGTGATTGTTCGACCATACTCATTATAATTTTTTGGAGTGGAACCATACTCATTATACTATTAAGGGTTGTTAAACATGACCCTTGAAAAAGGTCTTTCAACAATCCTTAATTCATATCTATAAAAGACCAACAATGTCCTTAAATATCATAATTTTAATTTTATATTTTATATTTTGATATGCTTGTTAGACACAAATATATAATAATAAAATATTAAAAAATCAAAAGGTTTATTGAGTTATAAATTGAAATACTTTTAGAAAAATTAAATTCAATAATCCGTTCGGTATACTCCAATCTATTTTTTTTTAATTAAGTTAAACATCATTATTTTTTTAAATTAATACTCCGTTCAGTATTAACAATTGCAATAAAATAAAGACTTTAGTACATGAATAATCTACAATAATTATATACGCAATGTATTATTAAAACAATATCCACAAGTATTTAATCGCTAACTTTTCCTTTATAAAAGTTGACTGAGGAGAAAGACAAACCTGGATATCCGATATGAATGATCTGCTATGCACTTCATCGCATGAGTAATATCTTTGAATGAGAGTTTCTATATTTCTGATCATACAAAGTCACTTAGCATAAGCAAAACATATTTTAAGCATCAAATATATTTATTAAATTAAGTTTCATAAAACATGTCTTAAAAATCATCTTACGAAATATTATAATTAATAATTCATGCTATAGTAATGTAAAACATTCAAACTAGGAATTTGGTTTCATTTAAAGTATTGTCCTATTCCATGTTTGAAAAGCCTACTATACAAATAAAATTAAAAAAAGTATACATGGTTTTCACATATTTGATAATTAAAGCATGATATACATCTAACTAAAATGAGGGCTTCATTTTAAGTTTACTAAATATGTAGTATAAGTGATGAATCTAACTTAGATAGTTAAAATTCCTATTGTAATAAATTAATATTATCAAATAAAAGAAATAGATGAAGATGATTAGATTGGATAATACTCAAATAAATAAAAAAAATTATAGGAAACAAAAAATAATTAAAAACCAATGCAATATAAATATGTAGATTAATTATTTATTTGTTTAATAATTGCAAGTTTATTATATTAGTAAGAATTTTGATTTTTCTTTGAGAAGTTCAAGGTTAAAACCCACTGAGTTTGATAGGACCCAAACTCCTCATAAAAACCTATATAAATTCATTGAAAAAATATTTATTCAATTAAAATAAAATATTAATAAATAAACATAAAATATATTACCCAAGTGTTGTAGGTGAGTTGGAGACAAGAGGTCAATCCTCCAAGGGAGGTCCCAGGTTCAAATCTCCACCCTACCAAAAATTTGAATTGGGTATCCAAAATCTAATTGATAATGTTGGTGCGGGCAGGGTCGAGTGCGACTCCCAGGTGACTTTGACGTGTAGAACCCTTTTCGTAGTCTTTCACACCGAGAAAAAAATACATAAAATATATTTATATTATATCTAACAACCCTAAACATTTCAATAATATTGACATATATTAAAATTATTTCCAAGTATAAAAATATTAACATATATATTAAAATTATTTTCAAATATAAAATAATTTACCAATAAGAAAATTTATAAATTTAAGTGAATTCCACTATGTCCTTAATGTAAAACATTGTCTATAGGAAGGAGAGAGAAGAACTAATATCCATATGTGGTTCTATTGCAATGTCATTAGGGGTCATCAATGTTGGTTATCTTCAAAAGGGATTTTACATATGGATTCATCTTGAAAGATAGAATAACTTTGGTAGACTTTCAAATAAATATTAAACAAATGAAATACATCTAATCTAAAAATATTAGGCAGGGCCTTGAAATATCCTTGCGCCAATGATCAATGAAAAAGCTAAGGGTGGTTTTTGTCGATTTTGCAACCTGTTGCGCCATCACGGCCATTTGAGGTAAGCTGTCACGATATCGCGACATGTTGTGTCATTGTGGTCACTAGAGGAAAGTTGTCATGATATCATGACATGTTGCACCATCGCGGTCGCTAGAGGAAAATTGTCATGATTTCATGACATGTTGCGTCATCGCGGCTGCTGGAGAAAAGTTGTCACAATATCGTGACTTGTTGCGCCATCACGGCCGCTGTGGGAAAGTTGTCATGATATCGCGACATGTTGCGCTATCGTGGCCATTGGAGGAAAGTTGTCGTGATATCGTGACATGTTGCACCGTCGTGGCCATCGAGGGAAAGTTGTCATGATATCACGACATGTTGTGCCGTCGTGGCCGTTGGAGAAAAGTTGTTACGATATCATGACATGTTGCACCGTCGCGGCTGTCGAGGGAAAGTTGTCACGATATCGCGACATGTTGCGTTGTCGTGGCCAAAGGAGGAAAGTTGTCACAATATCATGACATGTTGCGCCGTTGCGGCCGTTGAGGGAAAGTTGTCGTGATATCTCGACATGTTGCGTCGTCACGAACAAAGGAGGAAAGTTGTCACGATATCACGACATGTTGTGCCATCGCGGCCACCGAGGGAAAGTTGTCGCGATATCACAACATGTTGCATCGTCGTGACCAAGGGATAAAAGTTGTCGCGATATCACGACATGTTGCACCATCACAGCCGTTGTGGGAAAGTTGTCGCGATATCGCGACATGTTGTGCTATCACGGCCGTTGGAGGAAAGATGTCATGATTTCACGACATGTTGTGTCATTGCGGCTGCTGGCGAAAAGTTATCGTGAAATCATGACATGTTGCTCCGTCACGACCAAGGGTGGATTATTGTCATGATTTTGCGACATGTCACGATTTCATGACAGGTTGACTTTTTGTGGTCAGAGGAGTCTTGTGTCGTGATTTCATGACTTGTAGCTTTTTTGCAGCCAAAGGTGAAGTTGGTGTTTGCTGCGCATTTTCGTGATAAGTTGTTGTAACAGATCTATCAGCTCTCTCAGCTAGCTTGGTTTTGGTTCAAGAGATTTGGATCCATTACAAATCTTCCTCTTCTCTTGTAATCATGTGCTTTCATTGTTTTCGGTTGAGATGTGTCTTCTCTCAATTGTAACTGATCTTTGTTTTAATACAAGTTTTTTTCAATTTTTTCAAAAAAAAAAAAAAAGATTAACCTTCTTAAAAATACGAGATATAAATTGTTGTTGGTATTAGAGTTTAGAAGCCAAGAGTATGGGGATTATTTGTAAATAATATTATCTTCAAATGGTTTTTCTAATTGACTTAGAATATGGAAAATCAAGATTTTTAAGTTAAAAATGATATATTATTTAATTTCATTCATCATATAATTAAGAAAGTATTGATATTTGTATTTTGATTTTTAAATTCATTTAATAGATTTTATATGATTAATGTAAAAGAATAAAATTATCTTAAATAATGTATAAATTGATCTTTATTAACATCATAATTTTTTTTTTTGTATTTACATGGTGGAATCGGTAGCCGCCATGAATCCGGCAGGCTGTCCAGCTTTTATGGCCGCCACTGTATTCTATGTTGTCCTCCTCAAAAGTTGTCACATAGATCTTCGCACAGTCCGCCCCTATAACCACCATGCCACAATCATTTTAAATTTTTTATGCCACTGAAAGCACAGGGAAAGGGACAAGCATTCAGTCCGATGAGGCCCGAGTTTGAACCTTGGACCTTCGTCCTCCTTATGGGGTTTGTATGAACCAATTGGTCTACACCTCGGACTTTAACATCATAATTGTTATGCTAATATTTATGATAAAATAAATTTGTGCATCCTTTTTCAAGATACCTTTGTAAGATATGTAAAATTAGTACTAACCTATTGATAAATTATCTTATCACAACCTAATAACATTGTAGTAGTTCTTATTTTTTTTTTCACCTTTATTCAATTAAATATATTTATTGCATTTATTTTTAGATTATTTTTATATAATTTATTGTAAATTTATATGATCAAAATGTGCAATATGTTTAACAGAAATATCACTGCTATTCTTTCATTGTTTGTATTTATGTTTGAGAATTAATTGTTTCATGCATTATACAAATATAATTGATGATAAAAACAAAAGAATTTAAAAAATGAATGAGTGTAGAAGTGATAAGTTTTAGTTGAAAAGTAAGTTATGTGTTCTACAATATAATTTTGAATAAATGGTTTTGATTTGTTAGTAGAAGTTTATTTTTTTTTATTGGTAGAAAGGGTTTTGAAAGGGTCCGTGAACTTTGTACAACAAAATACTGAGAAACTAGAACAATGAAAAGAGAAGACGTCCAATCACGTAGCTTAGAAATTGTCTTGGGAACTACCCCAAAGAACGCTAAAAAAATAACTAAACAAAGGGGAAGGTACAACTTACACTAGAACAGTGGCAACGCAAAAGGTAAAGGAAAAAACTACTATCAAGAGTCCATCAAAAACCAAGTAGGACAAAAGAACTTACAACCATGAACACAAACTTACTCCAGAGAAGGCCTTAGATACACGGATTGCATGCTCGAGGCCGGTTAAGGCCTTCGACTAAGTCTAGAAAATATTTTCCAACATCTCTGTGAGAATTTTAGAGGGGTCACATTTGGATCTGAACATCGTTCTTGCATCTATGAGAGATTGGTCCAGCTCCAACACGGATATAGTGGTGAGTTTTTCAAGGCTCTTTATTTTCCTTGTCTCTCTTCGGGTGCTTCTATGATTGGTGGAGGTGTGGTTGTTCATCGCAATGTCAATAGTTGACTGGTCCTCCTCAATGCATAGGATTGGATTCAAATCCACCTTGGTGGTAATTTTCTACAATATATGATCATAAATTACCAAGAACAACCCTTGGTGCTTGATGTAAGAAGAAACTTTCTTCTGGTAATTCTTGATTGATACTTCCTCAGAGTGTCGAAGATATTCATGGGTGTTAACCTCTTTAACATCTCTCAAAATTCTAAGGAAATCTAGGTGAAATCTCCTCAAAGGTTCATCCACTTTGTCGATAATGATGTATTGCATCACTAGAATCAAAGCTTTGCATCAAGGATCTGCCAAATGCTAATGGATGATGCCTCCTTTATTGTCTCTAATCAATTTCTTCCCCCTATCTGTGAAATGATTCAATTCATATTGAATAAAAATATTATATCTGTGGAGCTTGATTCGATAATTAGGAAGCTCGGTGATCTGTGCTAGAAGGTCAATAGAGATAGCAAATTTCATTCCTCTGACTAAAACTTGGCCATTAACCCAGGTGGAGGTGAAGTCCTTGGTGATCACATTGTCATACCCCCTGAATTTCTTAAGGAATGGGAGGAAGCCATGGTTGTGGAAGATAATTTCAATATCAGGCTCAAGGTTTAGGTTATCAGGCTTGAGGATGGCCATTGCTGGAAAGGAGTGACTATTGGCAGGTTTGGGCTCACTGTAAAAAACTTCGTATAGAGGAATACTGATATGCCAGAGGGAAAGGACATCATGGACATTAAAAAATGATTCAGCGTGATCACAAGATAGCTTATTTCTTTTTTTTCCAAGACATTCTCGGGATAAAGTTAAGGAAGACTTTGCCATGGGTAACGGTAAAAATGAGGAGGTTCTGGGTAGAGAAGTGTCCATTTGAGAGTAGTTTGCCTGGAGGGAGCTTAGTGATGATCCAAACCACAATGGGTGAAGCTTGCCACATTAGAGGAGTCCTACCATTGATTGGATGATATGCCATGAAAGGAGCTTGATGATCCAAGGATCAACCATTGGAGTGCTTCCCTTTGAAAAATATGAGGAGGGTGCAAATATTGATGATTTCCAAGGAGCTGACAACTTTTTGCACTTTACTGCTGATACCGAGGTTGAGGTAAAGAAGATTGAACACCTGAGTGGACACATCTCGATTGGGGAAAAGACCATGCTTCAACTTGCTAATCTTATGGACACCATGATAATGAGTAGGAAGGCCTAACCCTGAGCTTAGTGATGATCCAAACCATAATGGGTGAAGCTTACCACGTCATAGGAGCCTTACCATTGATTTGATGATACGTCGTGAAAGGAGCTTCACGTTCAAGTGTTCGGCCATTGGAGTGCTTCCCTTTGAAGAGGTTGAGGAGGGTACAAATATTGATGATTTCCAGGGATTTGATGACTTTTTGCACTTGATTACTGCTATCGAGGTTAAGGTGAAGAATATTAGATACCTAAGTGGGCACGTCTCAATTGAAAAAAAAATTATGCTTCAGCTTGCTTATCTTGTTATGGGCATCATGATTATGAGTCGAGGAAGGTCGAGCCTACTAAGTCAAATAGCTATGATCTATCATGGGAATATCAACCTTTTTCTTTCCCAGGCTAGGACAGTGCTACCATTTCCTAGGATGGGAAAGTGTGGGGAACACAAATTCTACAAACACTGAAGCTAAGATCTATCATTAAATTAACCTTCTTTTGGTTCCTAAGAATGGTATAGTGCCACCAATTTGATAGCCAAATGGGTTTATGGGAACCACTAATCGACGATAGCCAGTCCTGAACGCCTATTGCATAAGTTTCAAGGGCCATCCTTGGATATTGGTGTTGCTGACTTGGAATCTGGGTGGATGAGTCATCATCTTAATTTTGGTCCTGAGGCGATGTAAATTGTATATTCTGACATGTGCCAAAGTCATGGAAAACTCTACATTGGAGGCGTTGGGGAGGTTCTTGGCAAGAGGATCCAAACCTTTGGAAATCTCATCCTGAGGTGTAACCTAAGACCCGAGACTTGTAGTGATTATAGTAGTGATTATAGTGTATAAAAATTCAGATTGGAGGTGTCGCTTATGAGATTATGGGGAAAAGAATTCTTCCAAACCTAAATGGAGGTTTCTCTAAGACCTGGAAATTTAAAAACATAGTAAGAGTTTATGTGTTTATTTTAAAATAATAAGAATATATAGATTAGAAATGTGCATGTACAATTAAGAATCTAATTACTGAAGAAAAATTTATACTTGAAAAACTAAGAATGCATTAGGGATAAATTTTATATAGTTATAATATGTATAAATAAATAAATTATGTCATAAATTTTTTTTTTTATAACATAAATATTCTTATTTTTTTCTTAAATATGTTAGATTAAATATATTTAGTTATATCTAGCTTGCAGTCTCAACACTTTTTGATCAGAATTTTATTTTTCCAACTATTTTGATAAGGAAACTATAATCTCTATTTATAGGAAGAAATTGTGTAACACGGAAGATGAATATAAAGGTATATTGCTTTTTGTGTATATAAAAAAATAAAAAATAAATAATAAGAGTATTTGTTATACTTTTAACACAGTATACAATAATCTTATTAGGTTGACTTTCTTAAAATAATCTAGATAATCATAATTTCAAATTCACGGGCTATATCTAAAAGAAGACAGCAATAGAGAGGTTCTGGCATTTCCTAGCGTGCTTGAAAAAATATATGCATCAAGTCAAATCTCGGATGTGATTTAGTGAAAGAAATCCTGGCAAAAAACCAACAGGAGAAAGGGACAATGTCTACCCCATTTTGTGCCTATGTTTTATAATGGAAACTAGTCATTTTTCAATAAACAGTAGACCATTTTGAAATCATTTTATTTCATCCCATGTCTGTATTATACATGTCTGTATTATACATGATAGATATTTTTCCTCTGGAAGTACCAGTCATAGTCTTTCCAATAGTTATTGAATTACAATTTTCGTTTGCATAGCACCTTTAAAAGTTTATAGGGCTGGGCTTGGAAGGAAGATAGAGCTCCTGAAAACATTTATATGGCAAAGAGAAAAATCAACGCCCCTCTCTCTATATAGCATGTCTCCCTTACTAATGTATATTACGAATAGCATGATAAATTGCATTACCACAAATATGTTCAGCATTATTTGGATTCATATTTTGTTTGTGTTATATATTTTGCTGTTGGTTGATCTCAATGAAAACGGAGTTCGGTTCATGCGATAATATTATTTGTTTCTAATAGGACGTCATTCATACTGATACTTGCGTACAATTGCATCCAGCCTTTAATTGTTTCTCCAATTACTACCCCAGTCTACGGATTAGATGTTTATTTATTTGTACAACGTAAGGAGAAAGCATATATATTTCCTCTTAATATAGACAATTTATGAATTTACAGACGATTAACAGCGTTGATCTGTACGCATTCTCTCTATCTTAGTACTGGCAGTAGCATGAGCAAGCATTTCATTCAAAGGTTAAACATGGAAAGGAGTATCTATCGGCGAAAAGGAATTTCAGATGTATCAGAATAACCTCATAAATCTCTCCTAGCCTACTCCTAAGTTACACAATCTCAAACTAAGATAAATTTGGCCAATGTGTAGTCATGCATAAAACCAAGAACGGTCTGGTCATGAAAATATCTTACATTGGCATATTGACATAAATAATAGCATGAAATTCAACGGTGGCAGTTAAGTAGAGTTCCTACCTGGTTCCATAGGATTGATGGAATAGTTTGCCTCTATCTGAAAAGATAATCAAACCAACTTCGGCTTCGCACAGGATGGAAAGCTCCTCCGCCTTCTTCAACAAGCCCAAACGCCTCTTTGAGAACGTGAGCTGTCTGTGACTTCTTTTCTCAATCTTCTTCATTGGTAACGTCTTCCGCCCCATCCTTTACTTTCCTTTTGTTTGTTTCCTAGATATGCAGAGCGTTCCTGTATTCGCTGAGTATGTAGAACAATCTTGACTAACTTCCACTGAGACTTTCAATAAAGAATAACAATATGATAAGCGGACTTTCCACACTTTTATGTATTTGTTGCCCTAATCAAAAAAAGCATACACCATGCATGGCTAAGCTAAACACAGGTATACAAACCTAACATAGAAGTTTGGACGACAATTTTCAAAGAAGTCTGAAGTTGAACAGTAATTTCCTAGGGCATGCAAGTGTTGCTTCCCTACCTTCCCTATGCTGAGGCAAAAGAAAAAGGAGCACTGATCATAGCTAATAATATAGAGCATCCATAATATACATTCAGCAAAGTATATGAACATTTAAGTTCCTAAACTTTGTTTAGTTTTAGCTTAGGCCTCTTAGTATGGATCTGAGCATTTATTAATTCGCAAGAGGAGTGAAGGACAGGGTCATCCATCTATGACTGTACTTTGTACAGAAAAACTGAAGATGTTACTCAGGATGTACAGAGGATCACATGCATCGAAATTTGAGAAGTTTGTTGAATTAAAATATCTACGAGCTCTGTAAATGCGTTGCCAACGACAGCAATAGAAACCCTAATTTCCAAAGTGTACCAAAAGACATACTAAAAGGAAGAAGAGGTGGAAGACAATAGTAGAGGAATTAATGATCGCACCAATGAATATATTACCTGTTTTTCAAACGTCCACAGATTCGATACTATTGCTGTCAGTTTTCCGCCTTTTTGGTACAAAGTTTTCAGATAAGATTGACATTTGGGGTATCAATGCTGTCCCAAGAAAGCAAATAGGCTTGTGGTCCCTCTGCATAGAAATCCACAGCAGTCACTGTTGCAGTCCGAACTGATCGTCATCTTCTTATAGATACCAATTTTTACTGAATCTTGTGCTTGAATTAAGCAGATTCACAAAATCAGTTTGTAGCCGTAGCATCCATCTAATTATTGAAGTTCGGTTACACACCTAGTAATTTTAATCTGAAGAGCTTCAAATAACTGTACAGGGCTGCAGTAGACAGAGTTGCAGATAACCATATTAAATTGCAAATAGTGCCGCACATCATATCATATAAGCCGTATTTAAATTTAAAAAACTAAAAATGCCTAGCGCTCTGCATAAATATTAAATATTTTATATTTTACAATTTATTATAAGTATTTTTATACTTTTATTATTTTTAGTAATTTTAAATTTTAATAAATAACTATTCACAAAATAAAATATTATTTTAAAAATATAAAAATATATTATATATAGTTTTCATAATTTAATAATTAGTTCTAGCAGGACAGTGCAATGGCTCTTCTTCTTGGGTAAGGTTCAAACCGCCATTTTTAGTGAATGAGTGTGTGAGGGGTGGGTGTATGGTGGTTGTGTTAAATTCCCTATTGATAAGCATAGTTCTTGGGGTCATAGTTGGGAGGAGACTGCTCAACCCTATGCCTTGTTCTTAGAGATTTCTCACACTAACCAAATAAATAAATAAATAATTTAAGGTTCAAACCGATCTCAAGTGAGTGAGTGTGTGAGGGAGTCGATGTGTGGTGGTTGTGTTAAATTTCCTATTGATAAGCATAGCTCTTAGGGTCATAGTTTGGAGGAGACTGCTCAACCCTATGCCCCTATGCATCGGTAATAGAGATTTCTCACAATAACCAAATAAATAAACATGGAGGAGATTGCTCAACCCTATGTATTGGTCTTAAAAATTTCTCACACTAACCAAATAAATAAATAAAAAACATCAATTAAAAATATGGCATATATAAATTGAGAAACAGAACCAAGATGTTTTATAGTTTTTCTTAATATATATATATATATATATATATATAAATAAATAAATAAGATGATAGGTAAGTTTAAGGAACATAACCAATGATGTTTTATAGTTTTTATTCTATCCACATTTAAGAAAAACACTTTTGAAACATGAGGAGATAAATAACTTATGCATGTTATTAATGGCTAAATATATTTTAAAATATTTTAAAGTTGAATTAAAACAAATAATTGTAAAGTTACCTATAATATAAGAGAAAAAAAGAAATTATTTAATTTTTTGTTTATATATTTATAAAAAATTTAAAAAATTTAAAAAATATATTTTTTTATTCTACCTTATATTATACTCTTCGTGTAAACTTGATGTGGGAGCATGGAAGAAAAAGGAAAAAAAAATAAAACAATTAAGAAGATGACACAGATAAGTTGAGTAACATAACCAATGATGTTTTATAGTGTTTCTTTTGCCTCCATTTAAGAAAAACATTTTCGGAAAATGAGGAGATAAATAACTTATGCATGTTATTAATTGCTAAATATGTTTTAAAATATTTTAAAATTGAATTAAAACAAACAACAAACAACTTTGCTTGTTGTAAGTGACCTATAATATAAGAGAAAAAAAAAAACTTATTTACTTTTTTTATATATATTATTAAATAATTTAGAAATATATATTTTTTCTACTTTATATTATACTCTTCATGTAAAGATATGAGAGCATGGAAGAAAAAGAAAAAAATGGAAGGTCTTTTCAAATGTTAAAGGAAGAGGAAGGGATATGCCTTTCTAGAAAGGCATAAGTTGGAGATATAGTTGTTGATTCCATGGACTATAAAAGGATTGGATAGGCTAAAAAGGAAGGATTAGGGTTCAACATAGGATAGATAAGACTAGCAAGGAGTTGGCAAGGGTTTAGCAAGGGAAGTTTTAATTGCTATTGTAAATTTTAGATAGAGAAATAAAAAAAATTGTTGTTTTTTTTTCTAGTCTTTGAGTGTGTTTGTGTGTGAGATATTTGAGAATCTAGAAGATATGATCTGAAATTAGACTCTCCCTTGTAGTATAAATTATATTATTATGAGATCCTTGCATAGATTCAAAAAAGAAAAATGTTTGAGTATAGAAATTATTTTTGTGTTTGTGGAAGTGGGGATAATCATTGCCATATGAGGATATACCCATGATTTATTGATATATATGAGTGTAAAATAGTCTATGTAGCTAGTTCTATTTAGCAAAAACAAAGCTTCACCTTTTAAATAAATCCAGTGTGAGATAATTTTACTATATTTATTGTTTTAGGAGAGTTTTGATAATTATGAGAATTTTAAATCAATGTCTCTCTACTATGTGTAACAACTATGGTCCTTAAAATAAAATATATAGTCATAAATATAATAGTTCTAGAAAGACAAAATGCCTTGTAGAAGACTAAATATACAATGAAGAAGCAATGTATGGACCTATGTTGGAGAAGAAAAGTTTGAACCTAAATTGGAGAAGAATTAGAAACCACATGAAGGTGGTAAATTTTATTGTAGAAGTCAACCTACTTTAAATGCATGTGACACCCTAGTTAAGGAAAATGACTCTGGTTTGTTCTAGAGAAAAACTACATAAAATTGGATTGTATATTTGTTTGATATCTAGACATATATTTCAATGTTAATACTCAATAATAGTTTCTAGAAATATTCATTAGAAATTCTAATTTTGAAGAGAAGATGATGAAAATTCATTGTAGGAGACAGTCAATGCACTCCAAGAGTCAAATTGCAAGATAAGATATCATACACTACACCAATAAAAGAAACCTGCAAATGCTTCCTTTCATTAACTAAATTCCTATTTTTCTTACAATAGAGTCTCCCACTTCTTATACTCCCAAAAATAAAAACCCTAGTCAACTCTACTCCCTTACTATTTTTAGTATCTTTCTATTTTTAGCAACTCACTATTTTTAGTAACCCTAAAAAAATTGGATGGCATCCAAAATGGAATCATGCATCCGTTATTCAATAAAACCTACTACCCCAAGATAACAAACCCGCTCTAGTTCTACACTAATAGATATGATAAGTTTTCAGTTGTGAAAACTAAAAATTACATTAAATAATAATTTTGAGCCTCCTAGAGGCATTTTTGTGTGTAAAAACATATGGGCCACTTTCCTTAGCTTCTCCGTGCCATTCAACACGTTCTAAGAAAATAACGGGGTAAAACATAAACTTAGAGTAAAAGTTATGGCCCTAGTAAGGTGCATCATTCTCCTCTGGTTGAAAATGAACTCAGCTCCTACGAGTTCTGCTGATGAAATACCTCGAGCTTGTCAATGTCAAGCCTTTTTAGTTCCTCCTTGGAAATCCAAGTGTTATCATCTTGGGACAAACCTTCCCACTGTACCAAGTATTTGCTATAGTTACCATTGTGTGTGGTGATCACTTTCCTATCAAGGACCTGTGCAATGCGTTCCTTCTTCTTCTTAGGGATTTGCTTCTCCCAAGCTATGGTGTTTACCTCTTCAACAACTACAATATCACCATGAAATTCATGCAAATCAGAGACATTGAAAACTGGTGAAATATCGAGGTCAACTGGCAATTCCACCTTATAAGCATTGTCATTCATTTTCTGTAGAATTCTACAAGGGCCAATTTTCTTCATTTTCAATTTATTATATGTCCCCTTGGGAAATCGCTCCTTTCGAAGGTGAACCATCACCATGTCCCCAACCTGGAATACTTGGACATGTCTGTGCACATCAACGACCTTTTTGTACTTAGCATTACTATTCTGCAACTTGTCTCTGACCTCTTCCTGCAATTGTTGTATATGTTCAGCAAATGCTTCTGCATCATCACTAACATGCTCATGGATTGGTAATTCAACCAAATCTAGAACACCCTTGGGGTTCTGGCCATAAACAATTTGAAATGGTGATTTGCCTGTCGAGCGGTTCACTGAGCTGTTATATGCAAATTCTGCTTGCGACAGGGCTAAATCCCATTATCGTGGTTTCTCACCAACTATGCACCTCAGAAGATTGCCCAAGCTCCGATTCACAACCTCGGTTTATCCATCAGTCTATGGATGATAAGCACTACTGAACTATAGCTTTGTGTCCAATTTCTTCCACAATGTCCTCCAAAAATGACTCAAGAACTTAACATCCCGATCTGAAGTGATGGTCTTTGGAACTCCATGCAGTCTCACCACTTCATCAAAAAAAGTACTACAATCTTGGTTGCATCATTGGTTTTCTGGCAAGCAAGAAAATGAGCCATCTTAGAAAACCTATCTACTACAACAAAAATGGAATCTTTACCTCACTGAGTATGGGGTAGCCCTAGCACAAAATCCATGCTTAGGTCGGTCCACGATCCTAGGGGAACTGGTAAGGGTGTATACAACCCTGTATTTTGTACATGACCTTTAGCCACTTGGCACACTCTACATCTGGACACAAATCGAATTACATCTCTCTTCAACCATGGCCAATAGTACTTTTCCTCCACAAGAGCAACTGTTTTATCTATGCCAAAGTGTCCTACCAAACCACCACTATGCAGCTCATGGATGATATTCTCCCGCATGGAACCAATAGGTATGCACAATTGTTTCCCCTTAAACAGATAGCCATCCTGCATAACATACTCAACAAATATTCGACCAGCCTCACCCACAACTGGAGTTTTGTACTGTTGTACAATGCTTCCAAAATCTACATCAGATTCATACAAATCCTTAATCCCCTCAAAGCCTACCACTGCATTCTCCATGGTGGTTACCAATAGTACTCTCTTGCTTAATGCATCAACCACCTTATTCTGCTTACCGGACTTGTGCTTCAACACAAATGAGTATTCTTGCAAAAAGGAAACCCACTTGGCATGTCTACTATTTAATTTCTTCTAAGAATTGACATACCTTAAGGCTTCATGGTCAGTGTACAATGCAAACTCCTTGGATAACAAATAATATCACCAATACCTCAGTGCCTGCACAATTGCATAAAATTCTACATCATAAGTGGAGTAGTTCTTCCTTACCTCATTCAACTTTTCGCTGAAAAATGCTACTGGCCGCCCCTCTTGGCTCAGCACAGCGCCAATCCCCACATGTGAAGCATCACAGTCAACTTCAAATATTTTGTTAAAATTAGGTAATACCAACACGGGTGCTTCTGAAACCTTCTTCTTCAAGAGTTCAAAACTCTGAGTTGTTGCTTTGGTCCATACAAAGTTTTTCCCCTTCGTACACTCTGTTATGGGTGCAAGAATGCTGCTAAAGTTTCTAATGAACTTCCTATAAAAAGTTGCCAAACCATGGAAACTTCTCACCTCTGTTACATTCCTTGGAATAGGCCATTCAAGAATTGCCCTCACCTTTTCCTCATCCATCTTCAGGCCATCCTTGGAAATTACAAAGCCCAAAAACACTAGACTTTCTTGAAGAAATCTACACTTCTTCAAATTAGCATACAATTTCTCTTTTCGTAATAACTCTAACACCAACCTCACATGGTGCAAGTGCTCTTCTTCACTTTTACTAAAAATCAAGATATCATCAAAATAGACGACCACAAACTTACCAATGTATTCTCGCAACACTCGGTTCATCAACCGCATAAAGGTACTAGGTGCATTTGATAACCCGAATGGCATCACCATCCACTCGTACAACCCATATCGGGTTTTGAAAGTAGTCTTCCACTCATCCCCCTCTCTAATCTTGATCTGATAATAACCACTTCGTAGATCAATCTTGCTGAAGTAGCTAGCCCCTGCTAAGACATCCATCATATCATCCACTCTAGGTATTGGGAACTTGTACCTGATAGTAATTTTATTTATGGACCTGCTATCTACACACGTCCGCCATGAGCCATCCTTCTTCGGAGTTAATAGAGCAGGAGTTGCACAAGGACTCATGCTCTCCCTTACTAATCCTTTTCATATTAATTCTGTCACTTGCTTATTCAACTCTGCATTCTGGGTTGGGCTCAACCGATAGGCTGCCCAGTTTGGAAGAACTGACCCAGGAATTAGATCAATGTGATGCTGAATATCCCTCTTCGGTGGTAAACCATCAGGTAACTCATCTGGTATGACATCAACATACTCCTTCAACAACCTGGATGCTATTGGTGGTATAGGAGCCTCCTCTACCTCTATCTTCTTCGTTGTCAATGCATAGCACCAACCAGATTCTTGTGCCTCTATGATAAAATCCTTCGTAGTCAGCAAAATCTCACTCTACCCTTCTTCCTGAAGAGGCAAAAATACTACCTTGGCACCATCCTTCCAAAAGGTGTATGTATTTTGACCCCCATCATGGACGGTCTTCCTATCATACTGCCAAGGCCTCCCCAACAATATGTGATAAGCATCCATAGGAATCACGTCACACCAAACTTCATCTTTATAAGTATTCCCGATTGAGAATTTTACCAAACATCTCTTATCAATAGTCACCTCATTCCCTTTCTTGATCCATGAAATGCGATAGGGATGTGGGTGCTTCTCACATTTTAGATTCATTTTCTCTACCATTACATTAGAGACCATATTCTCACAACTACCACCATCAATGATTACTTTGCATACCTTTCCTCCCGATGTGCATCTTGTGCGGAAGATATTTGTTCATAGCCAGGACTCATCACCCTCATCCGCTTGCATTTTTACCTTCTTTGGAGCAATCAATGTTCTCTTTATCATGAGATTCTCGCCCGCATCTATAGCAACTTCTATCTCAGTTTCATCCTCTTCCTCAACCAGGTTGACTCTAGCCTGTCCTCCCTGATTCCTCTCTTCAGCATCATAGTGGGTGCACTCAAATGCTCGGTGACCTTCCTCACCACATCTAAAATAGGTATATGGCTTCCATGATCCATTCCCAGTTTGACCTCCCCCATTACCTCGACCTCCTCTATTCCCTCTTCCTCTTTGGTAGGTACCACGACCTTGCTCTGTCTCTTCCTGTTTCTCTGTATTTGAGGATTCTCCCTTTGATGAGCTAGATCCCCCATGCCCTCGATTTGGAGAAGATACCAATCCCTTCTTCCCTCTTCTATAATTACTCCTCTTATGCTTTTCTTCGGCCCTCAAGGCCATCTAATATGCATCTTCTATAGTAAGGGTACGATGCATACTCAACTCATCTTGAATAACATAACTTAGGCCATTTACATACCTTGCAACCCTTTGCTCTTCGATCTCGTTATGCTCCACACGAATAGATATCTTTTAGAACTTGAAAGCACGAGGATACGGAAACAAAAAGGAAATGCCAAGATGCGATGTAAACGAAACTAAACTTAACGCTAAATCCTACGAACTGAAATGCATGAAAGGAGAGAAACATAAACGCATTGAAACAAGGTATAAAAGTGAATATGGAGTACAACCCTTTTTATTAATATGCTTTAGAACCCAGTTACAATCCGTCTCCTCCCTTTTCAGGGGCTAGGAGCGTTAAATATGTTCTTGTCACATCAACAGATGGTATTCCTTCTTCCGCGTGCCCACATGTAGAATGGGCGGACCAAACGTCGCCGTCGCTTGCGTTGATGAGTCTTGACTCCTTGCTGCTCCTCTAATGTCGAGATCCTACATTCAAGGAAATAGAAAATAGTCAGTAGCACCTGTAGATAAAATGAAACATGCAATCCCCAAGCCTACGATTAGTGCATGCAAAAAATAAATAAAACGATAACTAAATAACATCAGAATGATCTAAAAATTTAACAGAAGCATGAGGACATTACCAGGAGGGCACTACAAATGGAACAGTCAGAAAATTCGCCACGGATTTCTAATCGCTCCGGGGTGGGACGATTAGACCTACAACAAAATGTCAGAAAGCATAGTCCCAAATGTCACATCCGGGAAGCTCCAAATCACCTGCAAAGTTGGGGGTTAGGTAAAATGGGGTATTTTGGAAAGACCCAGAAGGTCAGATTTTTCCAATTCGGCCTCTATCACCGGGAATTTGATGATGCTACCTACATGTTAGCAAAAGCGAGAAATGACAAAAACATGATCAAAATAGCTCAAAATGATGTGAAATTTGAATGACAACCTATCTAAGCAACATAGAATCAGATGCAAAAATAATAGAAAGGAAATCTACTACAGATTTCTAATCGCTCCGGGGTGGGGCGATTAGGACTGCAACAGTGTGGGGGGTGCACCCGGGGGCAGGACGCCCGCCGTTTGGGGCCCGGTTTTGGCACCAATCCACTTGGGATGGGTCCAAAACCTCTTGTGGGGTGTTGTCGAAAAATTTGGTAGGATGTTATGGCCAAATGTCGGGTTTTGGTTTTGGATTTGCGCTTCCAATAATCACCCAATGACCTCCCTTCCAAAAGAGATCAAGGATGTGAAAGGCACAAATCAAAAGGTGTGAGGATGTAAAATGGCAGCACTTCGTTGCTCAAAATGCTCCTTCTCTGTATCTTTTTGGGGTGAGAAGACTCACCATTTTATAGACCTGACGGTCTCTTTGGATGAGCATGCAGAGGCGCCACTTGGCAATCATGCCTTCCCAGGGGGGGAGAAGATTCCTCCCTGATTAGGGGCTCCATGACTGCCCCTGTAACTGCCTCTAGCACTCAAAAATGCTCACTCACACTCCCATGCAATGAAGGAAGAGTTAAGTGGCGGATCTGAGCTGCCATTTGTCAAGATTTGACTTTTTGCCCATCAAACCTGCTATTCGCCCCACCCTGGAGCGAATACTGCTAATCGTCCCTGGGTGGAACGAATACCAGTTTGTAATCGTCCCTGGGTGGAACGAGTAGAGAGCAGAGTGCCTGAAAGGTGCCAAATTGACCTCTGACCTTCCAAAACTATTGTGTGAGTGGTTAGGACCACTGTTTAACCTCTAGGGGCTGCCCTGGGGGTTGTGTGTGTCAATGCGATCAGTGTTTGCAGTCACATAATCGGATTGGTGTTGTTTTGGTGTCTACAGATGCCCCTTTTTGGGATGCGCTGTGCGTGGCGCAGTGCTGAGCAAAAATAGATAACCAAAGCACTAATGATTAGGGTTTCTCAGTAACCTAACCAACTTTTGATGCCCCAAGTATGGAAAGGGCATGCATTCTTGAATCCTTGCTTCTGACGAGTGAAGGAACTTAATTCAAGTGTTAACCTTTTTCGGTGAGGTGTTACTTGAGCTTGGACATTGATCAGTCATGAATAGGCAAAGGGCGCAACCTTTTGTCTGTGGGAACCTTGAGTTCATGATTCACGAATGCCAAGTGTTTGATCAGCTTGTGATTATTGCTTGTTTGCTGCCCCAAGCAGGAGCATGATTGTCTTTGTCAATGATTCTTTGAATGCATGCCATTTCCTTGATTGGGTGTGTATTTGTTGATTGGTGACTAAGTGTGACTACCCCCTCAAGCGATGAATCGATGAGGGAATGACCTACATGAGAAAAGCGATGAGTCGCTTGACCCAAGATGACTTAGGTAAGGGTGCCTTTCAGTTGTTTATCTTTGAATGTGTGTGCAGTTTCCCAACATTTAGACCTATTTTTGGTGGGTGTTTAACCCTTTTGGTGACGCCGTTTGGGGATGAAATTCTTGACAATCCGTCCTCCCGTGGAGCGGTCCGGCTATGGTAGCCTTCTTAGGGAGTAGGATAGTGAGGATTTGTGACCCCGACGTCTATTTTGCATGCCAAGAAGCAGAGGCACAAAGGCGCCTTGTTCGGCAATGTTATTGCTATTTTTGGGTGGGTTTGGACCCTTTTTGGGACGCCGTTTGGGGATGAAATTCTCGACAATCCGTCCTCCCGTGGAGCGGTCCGGCTATGGTAGCCTTCTTAGGGAGTAGGATAGTGAGGATTTGTGACCCCGACGTCTATTTTGCATGCCCGAAATGTCAAGTGCAAAAGCACTCTTATTGGACAATTTTATTGCTTGTTTTTGTGCATTTTGGTGCAGTTTTTGCTATTTTTGAAATTTTTGCTCTGTAATCGTCCCTGGGTGGGGCGAATACCAGTTTTGTAATCATCCTAGGGTGGGACGAGCACTAACTAGAGCGCTCATCCCAGGGTGGAATGATTACAGGCCTAAAAGCCTATTTAAGGGCCAAAACTAGGGTTTGGGCTCATTTGCATTCGATTTTTCTGGCGATTTGGAGCTCTGAGGAGGAGGAGGTCGAGTCTGCGAAGCGAAGCGCTGCCAAATTTTTCCCGACACCATGAGTTCATGAACCGGATCGAGCGGCGGAGCCGAAGCGAGACCGGTAAGTGCTCCTCCTTGTTTATTTGCTTTTGTTTTATGTTACAGTTTTAAAATCGCAATTTATTTTGAATTTGTTTTTCCGTTTAAACTAAGGTAAAACCCTAGGCTAAAAAGAAATGTTTTTTATTTTTTGTTTGTATGTTTGTTAAGGTTACAAGAAACCCTAGGTTTAAATGTGATGTTTTTATTGTTTTAAAACTAAAACCCTAGGTTAAACTGAGAGCAAAACCCTAGCTTAGAAAAATTGTTTTAATTTAAATTTTTGTATTTTCGTTTAAAAAACCCTAGATTCAAATGCGTTCTTTTTGTTGTTTTGTTTTTAAACTAAAACCCTAGGTTAAACTTAGAGAAAACCCTAGCTTTAGAAAAATTGTTTTTATTTTGAGTTTTTATTTGTGAACTTCAGTTATAAACCCTAGGTTAACGAAAAACTGTTATTTTGATTTTGATTTTTTTGTTTTTATTTATCAGTTTAAACGTAGAGTTAAAAACCCTAGGTACTGACAAACTGTTTTTTGAATTTTTTTGTTTTTATTTATCAGTTTAAATGTAGAGTTAAAAACCCTAGGTACTGACAAACTATTTTTGAATTTTTTTTGATTTTGTTGCTCGTTATTTGTCTATTTTTAGCTGTACATTGTTTTATGCATTGTTGTATATTCATGTTATTGTTGTACAATTTATCATGTTTTTAATGTTTTTGTTTTGTTTTCTTTTGCAGGTGGTGAAGAGTCGGTACCGTGTGCCTACGGTTTTCTCTGAAGCGCGAGAGGCACTGACTTTGGCTGATTGGGAGTGGCTTGATGCCCTTGGGCTCAAGCAGGTGACTCGACTAGAGCTTGTGGTGGGGGATCGGGCCTACCTGACCGTGTTGATCAACCTATGGGATCCCCGCACCAATACCTTCCATCTCCCAATAGGGGAGATGATGGTGACTCTGGAGGACGTCTATCGGATTCTACGGATTTTGATAGACGGGCTACCGATTCGGACGACTTCGCGTGATCAACGGATAGCAATGCTGACACGATGCTTCGGGCATGGGGAGGAGTTGGGTGTGGACAGCCCGATGGAGAGGGCAGAGGGCGACTGCCAGATTGGCGACATTTTGGTGCGGTGGTGGCTAGAGAGGGGCATGTTGGGAGTGAGGCATGCATTATTGATGACCCTCATTTCCAACATGTTGCTGCCCGACTCATCGGGTGTGAGGTTCCCGTGGAACCTGCTGGAGGTGGTCTTCAGGTTGGTGGAGTGTCCGACCACAGAGCCCTTGATTATGAGATGGGGTTAGACACTACTGGCATAGCTCTATGATGAGCTGTACGAGGTCCGCTATCGGAGGTGAAAGGGTATTGGATGTAGTTATCTATTGCAGTGTTGGGCTTGGTAGCACATAGCTATGGAGAGGCCGGTGGGGTTGCCGTGGATGACTCGGGCGGAGATGGTAGATAGAGAGATAGGGTATGGGGCACTGTGGTGGCGGTCTGAGGAGCAGGGATAGAGTCGGCGATGGGCAGGTGTCGTAGGGCACTATGCCGATGCCTTCGCTCGGCTTGCTCCAGGGGAGGTGTTCTGGCGCCCATATCGGGATTGTCCAGCCTGGCCTGAGGCTGGAGAGTGGCTCCGGTGGGTGCACTAGGGGAGATGGTTGATCGGGTGACATGGGACCGAGCAGGAGTACTTCCCGTACGTCCGAGTGACACGATAGTTTGGGGTGCACCAGGGGTTTCCTGGTGAGCCTTTGATCTATCAACATCGGGGTGACGAGAGGACTCTTGGCCTGGTCGATCATTGCACCGTTGGGTGAGGATTCGGATGCAATGATTGACGTCCCTAGACGTGGACGACATCGGGGTGACCGCTGAGTACGACCAGTGGTGGACTTTGCGGTGGTGGTGAGGCGAGGGGCCTCTAGGGGGTGCAGAGGCGGCAGCAGTAGGTGGTGAGGATGCAGAGGCATCAGGAGAGGGTTGGGGGGTTCCACTGGAGGATGCAGACATGGTAGAGGTGGATGAGCTTGGGGGAGGATTTTGGGGTTTCAGAGCAGCCAGAGATGTAGGACGTCCCGGAGTAGTGGGAGCCAGAGTAGGCTACCATTTCGGAGATGTCGATGCCTCAGGCAGTCCTGGAGGATATGGAGGTAGGGTTGCATGCTGAGATAGCATGATTGGAGGGGCTACTCCGAAGATGGGATGAGGAGCTTGGGGATGCGCTGCAGGAGAGGGATCTCCTATGGATGTAGCTGGTAGAGAGGGAGAATGCATTTGCTATGTACCACCGATGGGATGGGGATACAGATGCTACATGGGAGATGGATCTCCTATGGACACAACTGGCAAAGAGGGAGAATGCATTGGCACAACGTGACGAGAACTTGGTGATAGTTCGTCAATGGGAGATGGACTTGATTCGACATTGGTTTGAGTTGGAGGTAGAGATTATCCACCTCGGTGGGCGGATCCCTGTGGTTAGTGGAGGTGGATCATCATGTCGCACGAGAGGGAGAGATACTGAGCAGTCAACATCCTCTCGGTGTAGGCGACTGGATGAGGGAGGCGCTAGTAGGCATGATGCGAGGGCTAGCAGCAGCCACCCTGAGGGGTCCCATAGGACCCACACCATGGGGGTAGTTCCCATCACACCGATCCTACGTGATCATGGTGGTCGACGCCCTAGGCTTGGGGGTTTTTGAGGTTTTGCCTTTTTGCGAGGTCAGAGGACCGGTTTATTGTAGCCTACGGGCATTTTTGATGATATATATATACATATGACTTTCTTTTGTTTATACACATGTTGTGATTTGATTTTATGCACAGTGACTGATGTTTGATGGATGCATGTTAATTTACATTATGTATGGATATGTTGCGATGAATGCTAATGTTTCTAATTTATATGATATGCAAATGGAATGGATGAATTGAATTTGTGATTTTTGGTGGTGGCACCATAGACTGTTTAGAACTTATGGCTTTTTGTCCTAGGCGATTGTTGTGGTAAATGACTTTTTATGTATACATGTTATTTTTTGTATTTTTTGATGGCGATGCAAGGATGAAAGATATCACAGTTGGTTTAGAATGTAGTTAAGGTTTTCTGAGACTCGGATGTTTTAACTAACTAGCCAAGACTATACTTTTATCTTACAAGACTTTTGAACAAGGTATGAATCGACTTGTCTTTGACCAAGTTATTTCACATCCCTATGTGTGCAATTGAGTTTGTTTATGTGGTATTTGTCAGGATACCGCCAGTGCCAGATAGGCTATCAACCAAACCTGTACTGAGGATCACCTAATTAGCTCCACTAACTCCTTTGTTGTATTTAGTCAGATTAATCTGTGGTGCTATCTAGGATACCATAAGCTAGCTCATCCACATGCAAACATTGATCTGCACACAAGTTAATGTGATAGATATATCGTCATGCGGGAGGTTTGCCACTAGTGACCGATAGGTTATCCACCAAACCGATACTGAGGTTTACCTCATGACCTTCTGAATGCTGAGAGTTCCAGGGATTCAAGTTTGACTCCCTTCTTTTCTTCAATTGTATTGGGATACTTGCTCTTATATAGTGATAAAAATCACTATTTATTTTTGTTTTTTCTTTTGAGCAAGGGATTTGAATATTGAGTGATGAGAATCACTATTGTATGTGCTTTTTGATGTATGCACTTTGGTTGTGATGTCAAATTTTGGAGTTTTGACTTTTGCAAATTTTTTGATGTTTTTGCAACTTTTTGAGAACTTGGGATTCTTGGGGAATTGGGTAGGGAAGATGCTTGTCCTTTTGCCAACTCTCAGCATTCTTGGGGTCATTTGCACAGGGGGATGAGCAAGATAACCTTTTCACTAGATGGTATCCTGGATTGCTTTGCAGGTTTCATCTTTCGTTCACACAACTTGGGAATTTTTATGTGTTTTAACTTGTGTTGGGATGCTACGTAACAAGGTGTGATCCAAGTAGAACTCTACCTTCATAAAATTTGTCTGACTTTGTACAATATTTGGCTAGAAATCTAATGATAGCTGAATGACGAAAACTCTTGATACATTAGAAGACAACTGATGCATGATATGGTGAAACTGTGGATGGCATTTATTTTTGATGGACTATTTATAGAGTGGAGAAATGTGGAAAATGATGGATTTGCCGAGTAATTACAGTCTATGGTGCCTTTGACCTGTATGACCAACAAATATGCAATGTATGGATGTGATGCTTAATGCAACTATTATTTTTGTGTTTTCGATGGATTGATTTTTGTGAGTATGAAGATGAGATGCAAAAGAGTTCTTTATTGTTGTGATGATTTTGAGTATGCATGGAAATGAGATGCAAATTTTTGTTATTTTTGATGATTTTATTGTTTTTGAATTTTCTTATTTTTGACCAAGCGATTGTGGGAGCCCTTGGAGCTTTTGGTTTGACCAAAGGGATGATGGGTACCTTTGGGGCGTTTGGTTTGACCAAAGGGTTTGTGGGCACCTTTGGGGCATTTTTGGGTGATTTTGACCAAGCGATTGTGGGAATCCTTGGAGATTTTGGTTTGACCAAAGGGTTTATGGGCACCTTTGGGGCATTTTTGGGGTTGACCAAGCGATTATGGGAATCCTTGGAGCATTTTGGGTTGACCAAGAGATTATGGGAATCCTTGGGGCATTTTTGGGGTTGACCAAGCGATTATGGGAATCCTTGGAGCATTTTGGTTTGACCAAAGGGTTTATGGGCACCTTTGGGGCATTTTTGGGGTTGACCAAGTGACTACGGGAATCCTTGGAGCATTTTGGGTTGACCAAGTGATTATGGGAATCCTTGGAGCTTTTTGGGTTTGACCAAAGGGATTATGGGCACCTTTGGGGCATTTTTGGGGTTGACCAAGCGATTATGGGAATCCTTGGAGCTTTTTGGGTTGACCAAGCGATTACGGGAATCCTTGGAGATTTTGGTTTGACCAAAGGGATTATGGGTACCTTTGGGGATTTTGGGGGTTGACCAAGCGACTATGGGAATCCTTGGAGCTTTTGGGTTGACCAAGCGATTATGAGAATCCTTGGAGATTTTGGTTTGGGCAGCAAATTAGAATTCTATTGGTTCTCTTTTAAGACCAAGTCACCAACCTGAAATTCCCTTAGGTGAACCTTCATGTTGTATGCTTTCTTAAGTCACTCTTGATAGATATGAAAGTGCTCAAGAGCATTGATGCATCGTTCTTCGAGCAATGTAAGTTGGTCTACCCAAGCCTGTCGTGCAGTGTCATCATCAATGAACTCTTGCATTGATATGTGCATCTTATGCTAAAGATATTTGTTCATAGCCAGGACTCATCACCCTCATATGCTTGCATTTTTACCTTCTTTGGAGCAATCAATGTTCTCTTTATCATGATATTCTCACCCACATATATAGCAACTTTTGTCTCAATTTCATCCTCTTCCTCAACCAGGTTGACTCTAGCATGTCCTCCCTAATTTCTCTCTTTAGTATCATAGTGGATGCACTCAAATGCTTGGTGACCTTCCTCAACACATCTAAAATAGGTATATGGCTTCCATTATCCATTCCCAATTTGACTTCCCCCATTACCTCGACCTCCTGTATTCGCTATTCCTCTTTGGTAGGTACCACGACCTTGCTTCGTCTCTTCCTATTTATCTGTATTTGAGGATTCTCCCTTTGATGAGCTAGATCCCCCATGCCCCTGATTTGGAGAAGATATCTATCCCTTATTTCTTCTTCTATAATTACTCCTCTTATGCTTTTATTCGACCCTCAAGGCCATCTGATATACATCTTCTATAGTAAGGGTACGATGCATAATCAACTCGTTGAGCAAGGTGCAGCAAAAGCATTGCAAAAGTATTGTCATTGTTGTCAACACAGACAGAATGGTGCAGTTGAGGCAGTTCAGAGGTCAGTCAGATCAAGTGCAGTGAATTTCAAGGAAAACAGAGGGGACCCAGATCCAGAAATTTGCAGAAAAATACAAGGAAGAAAACTGTCGCGATATCGCGACATGTTTTCTGTCGCGATTTCGCGACAAAACCGAGGAGAGAGAAAATGCATGCCAAATTGTCGCGATATCGCGACATAACGGAGGAGAGAGAAAATGCATGCAAAATTGTCACGATTTCGCGACATGGCTGAGGAGAGAGAAGGCGCAAGCAAAATTGTCGCGATTTCGCGACAAAAAGGATGAGAGAGAAAGTGCATGAGAAAGTGTCGCGATATCGCGACAGTTTCGGAAGAAAAGCACTAAGGGCGCAAAGTGTCGCGACATCGCGACAAAAAGGAGGAGAGAGAAAGTTCATGAAAACTGTCACGATTTCGCGACATGTTGGAGGCAAAGCAGCAAAGTGAAGAAAGCGTAGCGATTTCGCTACATGTTGCAATTTCGCTGGCAAAAGCAAAGAAAAAGTGATAAGTCAAGAAAGTGTAGCGATTTCGCTACAAGTCCGAAATACAAAATGCAAGAGTGTAGCGATTTCGCTACAGGTTCAAAATGCAAGGCAACAAAGTGTAGCGATTTCGCTACAAGTTCAAAATGCAAGGCGGAGAAGTGTAGCGATTTCGTTACAGCTTCGAAATGCAAGGCGAAAAGTGTAGCGATTTCGCTACAGGTTCGAAATAAAAGGTGCAAAAGGGCAGCGACTTTGACACAAGTTTGAAAAGCAAGGGGCATAGGTGTAGCGATTTCGCTACAAGTGCAAAACACAAAACACAATGGGGTAGCGATTTCGCTACAAGTCTTGAGATCAGCAAGTCGAAGCAAGAGGAAACACCAAGCCAACAAAGTTAGATTTTTGGAAACCGTAGCAAAGAAAAATGTTAAGTCAGAAAGGTGTAGCGATTTCGCTACAAGTAAGGTTTTCGTGGCTGCATGAAGAAAGAATTGTACGGAGGCCAGAAGCGTCACGATTTCGCGACAAGTCGGAGGATGACGTCAGCAAAACTGAGAAGTGTCACGATTTCGCGACAAGGTGGAAGAAAAGCCGTTGGAAGCCAGAAGCGTCGTGATTTCGTGACAACATTGGTGATGACGTCAGAAATAGCTGAAAGTGTCATGATTTCGTGACAAGTTGCGAGAGAAGCCGTTGGAAGCCAGAAGCGTCACGATTTCGTGACAACTTTGAAGATGACGTCAGCAAAAGCGAAAAGTGTCACGATTTCGTGACATGTTTCATTTTCACGGGTGGAAGCGGAGCAAGGTGCTGGAAAGCGAAAAGTGTCACGATTTCGTGACATGTATCATTTTCGCGGGTGCATGCAGAGAGAAGGTCCAGGAGGCGAAAAACGTCGCGATATCGTGACAGGTAACAGTTTGGCGGGAAAAAGGCCAAAAATGCATGCACTGTGACAGGTGTCAAAATAGCGCCAGTTACGTAGAGTTAACTAGAGTCAGATCTACAGTTCCCAATGACAGGTGTTGGGGAAAGATTAGAGAAAATACTACAACTGTTAACTGGAGTGACAAGGGAAGTTACGATGCAATGCATTTAATAAAAGAACAGCTATTGCAGGGCCGTGATGCTGCAAGCTGTCATAAGCGCAGTATTCCAGATAATCTCTTCAAACAAGAAATCCTCTCGATGGTTGTGCATATCAGATACGATAGTTGCAGGTAGAATAGAAGGATCGACAGAGTATAGAAAAGAGTGTCATCAGAAAGTGCAAAAGCGTTAAGAGAGCAGTTTCATATAGTTTGGAAGAAAAGAATCAGAGAGCTTCGAAACGCGCTATAAGGCTGTCAGGAAGTGCAGAGAAAAAGACTGTCAGAATGTGCAGAGAAAAAGGCTGTCAGAATGTCAGAGTGAGTCAAAAAGAAAGCGGCTAAAAGGCAGAACATGTCAGAGTGGGTTTGACACATTGACCGTAGCCGAGAATGCATGGAAATTAGGAGGGAAAGTCGAGCCATTTTAAAAATTGAGTCATTCGAGAAAATCATATAAAAAGACTCGAACAAGCACAGTAGGAGGTTACTGCAACCGTGAATATTCATGAAAAATAAATAAAAGAGAGAAGGTTGTGGAAAGGGTGTTGTTCGAAGCATAGTGAAAGAACAAGAACCTGAACTTGAATGCAATTTTATTGAAAAATCAGTAGAGAGGTTTTTAATTGTGAAAAAGAAGATACTGAGATTGTAACTATTCTTTTTATGCTTCTGTGACAAAATTGAATGAGCTAAGGACCAGTCAGGGTCTTGCAATAGAGAAGGCATTTCTATGTCAATATTTTATTAAAATTTGAAATCCAAGTTGGTGCTTGGTAAAAGGAGTTGGTGCTCCTATCTGTTGCAGCAGAAAAATCAGGGGTTGGTGCTCCTTCCAGTGGGTGCTGGAGAATCATTTGTAAAGAAAGAATCCTTGCAAAGACTGGATTTGGATTGTAGTCCAAACAGTCATTTTTGAGGAGTAGCCACATTGGTGAACCTCGTTAAATCCTGTGTTGTGTGATGCTCTTGTGCTATATTTGCTTTATTTGTTTTTAAGCTAGCAGTATTAAGTTTTAAGAATAGCAGATTCAATATTTTAAATAGTTACACTGATTCACCCCCCCCTCTCAGTGTCATTGTGAGAATATCAATTGGTATCAGAGCCAGGCACCTGTACAAGCTTAATCGGCTAAGGTGATCTTGGAATAAACACAATGGCCGATGGTGAAGGTTTTTCTTCTAACAAAGCTCCTCTGTTCGATGGAACAAATTATTCTTTCTGGAGACTGAGGATGCAGACTTATCTATGTGCATTGGGTTATGACATTTGGGAATCTATTGAAAATGGATACACCATACCCACTGTTCCTCCAACAGATGCAGTTGAGAAGAAAAAGTTTGAGAACAACTCGAAAGCCAATAATGCTATTATGTGTGGATTAGTAGAAAGTGAGTTGATACGCATCATGAACTGCAAATCTGCTAAAGACATATGGGACAAACTGCAAAGCATTCATGAAGGAGATAGCAAAATCAAGGAAGCTAAGCTGCAAACACATCGTGCCCAGTTCGAAGCATTAAAGATGACCGATGATGAGAACATTGAAGCCTATCTGCTGAGAGTAAATGGAATCATCAATGCAATAAGAGGACTCGGGGAAGAAATGGAAGATGCAGTCGTTGTGAAGAAGGTACTAAGAACTCTAAATAAAAGGTTTGATGCAAAGGTTTCTGCCATAGAAGAAGCAAAAGATTTAAATTTTTTTAGTATGGATGAAATGCATGGTTCTCTAACAACATATGAAATGAGGATTGGACAAACTAAGCCCTCAGACAGAGAAGCAGCTTTTCAAGCACAGAAAAATATAAAATCTAAACAAGAATCTGAGGAAGAAGAATCTACAGATGAAACTGAAGCAAATTTTGTTAGAAAATTGGTAAAGGGAAAAGGAAAGTACAGAGGTAAGCTGTCGTTCAAGTGCTTTAACTATGGAGGCATCGGGCACTTTGCAGCAAAATGCCCAATGAATGAGAAAAATAGAAGTGATGAAGGGACACACCAAGAAAGAAATGTCTGGAAAAAGAAACCACAGTTTAGAAAAAGGAACTTCAAGAAGAAAAGCTTCATTTCAAAGAATATTGACTCTTCTGAAGATAGTTCCAGTGAGGACTCAGAAGAAGAAACTGGTGAAGCCTTGTTCATGGCTTTTGAAGAACAGAGAACAGAAGAAACCCAGGAATGTGAAGAAAAATTAGAGGATGAGGCTGAGATAGATCTGGAAGGTGAGTTGGTTGCTGCACTTGAAGAGTTAAGTGCAGAAAGGAAAAGAAATAAAAATATTTCAAGGAAATTTGAGGATGCTAGCAATTTAATAATCAGTTTGAAAGTACAAACTGAAGAATATAAGAAAAAGTCTAAAGATTTTGAAGCACAGCTAACCGTGAAAATAAATGAGTGCAACAAGCTAGAAGAAGACATAGTTGGATTAAGATTGCAGCTAGAAGAGATGAATCGAAAACTGAGCTGTCATCATAAATTTGAAGACAGTTCTGCGAAGCTGAATAAAATGTTAAATGATCAAAGGCCTACGGGTATCAAATTTGGTTTAGGCTTTGATGAAGGAGAATCCTCAAAGGACTCAAAGGCTGTAACTGTAGAACCAATTAGGAATAAAGACAAGATCAAGGTTGATCAAGATAAACAGTATCATGCAAAAGAAAGCAATAAGTCCAAGCTTGAAAGGAGATCTGCAAATGATGGATTTACCAAAGTCACATATCAAAGAAGAAGAAGACCCATTGCTCCTACTACAACATGGCAACAACCATTACCCAGGTACACTCGTTCCTTTTCTGGTTATTGTTTTAAATGCAATGCATATGGTCATAAAATCTCAAGTTGTAGATATAATGTAAAACAAAGAAATTTTACTAGTAGAAATATTTTTTCTCCTTTGATAGATTATGCTGTAGAATGTTATAACTGTCATAACTTCGGACATATTGCAAGGAATTGTCGTAGCTCTTTTGCAGGAAATAAATACCAGGGAAGAAAGTATCAATCAACTGGATCAAAACAGAACAGAAAATTTCTCGAAAAACTGTCACAAGCCAATGAAAGGGAGAAGGTAAAGCAAGTGACCAGATCTGCTGTCAAATCACAGTGGAAAGAAAAGGAGCAACCGAAGAAAGACAAGGAATCTCTGATCGTTCAAACAGCCCTCAAAGCCCAGAATAAATCTGCACCTTGGATTCTGGACAGTGGATGCTCCAGTCATATGACAGGAGACAAACAGAAGTTTGACAAGCTACAGACATACGAAGGTGGTTCTGTAAAATTCGAAAACAATGATGGAGCAAAGATAGTGGGTAAAGGATCAGTTAAGTTAAGTGACGGTAAAATCAACTCTAAGGAAGTTCTTTTTGTGGTAGGACTGAAGCATAACTTACTGAGTGTAAGTCAGATTTGTGACAGAGGTCATGAAGTAATTTTCAAGAAGGAGGGCTGTGAAGTAAGAAAGACAAAAAATGGAAAGTTAATAGCCACTGGACTGAGAACTTCTGGAAATTTGTATACTCTCTCGGAGACTTCAGAAGGAACTTGCTTGGTTGGACAGGAAGAAGAAAATTGGTTGTGGCACAAAAGACTCGGTCACATAAGCTTTGATAATCTGGTAAAAATCAGCTCGAAAAGAGCAGTAAGAGACATACCCACTATTGGTAAACCATCAAACAACATTTGTGAGTCATGCCAAAAGGGGAAGCAAACCAGATCTACTTTCAAAGCAAAAGAGTATTTCACAAGCAAGCCGTTAGAACTGATTCACACTGATCTGTGTGGACCCATGAGGACAGAAAGCATAAATGGATACAAATATTTTATGCTGTGTATAGATGATTTTTCCAGAATGACATGGGTACTCTTTCTGAAATAGAAATCAGAAGCCTTTGAGATGTTTAAAACCTTCAAAAATCTTGTTGAGAATCAATCTGGAAAAAGAATTAAATGCTTGAGATCTGATAGAGGAGGAGAGTTTATTTCAAATGAGTTTGCCGAATTCTATGAAAAACATGGAATAAGAAGACAGTTTTCAGCAGCAAGAACACCTCAGCAGAATGGAGTAGTTGAAAGAAAGAACAGAACTATGCAGGAAATGGCAAGGACCATGTTAACAGAGAGCAAAATTGCTGACAGGTTCTGGAAAGAGGCAGTTCATACTGCAGTCTATATTCAGAATAGGTGTATGTTAAGGCCGCATGAAAGCAAAACACCTTATGAACTGTGGTTTGGCAAAAAGGCTACAGCAAAATACTTCAAAGTGTTCGGCAGCAAGTGTTACATTAAACGGACTGAAGCCAATCTTGGCAAATTCGAAGATAGAGCTGATGAAGGTATCTTTCTTGGTTACTCAACAAAAAGTAAAGCTTACACATGCTACAACAAAAGACTAAAGAAAATTGTGGAGAGTGCGGATGTGAAGGTTGATGAAGGCAGGAAACAAGAAATCAGCAATAATGAAAACTACCCAACCTATGAAGAATTTATTGAAGAAGATGAAGATCAAGAAAAGGAAGAGAGACAGAAATCAGATTCGAGATGATTTGGAAAGAGAAGAAAACAGGAAATTCGAGACAGAGCAGTTGGCGAAAAAATCATCCCAAAGAGCAGATTATTGGGGACCCTACAGTTGGCATTCAGACAAGAAGAAGAGTAGTAAATAACTATTCTCTGTTATCCAGTATTGAGCCCAAAAATATTATTGAAGCAAGCACAGATGAAAGCTGGATGGAGGCAGTAAATGAAGAACTAGATCAAATTGAGAAAAATAATACCTGGGAATTAGTACCAAGGCCTGAAAATAAAAACATAATTGGTACTAAATGGATATTTCGAAACAAATTGAATGAAGACGGACAGGTTGTAAGGAATAAAGCAAGATTAGTCTGCAAAGGATATGCTCAAGTTGAGGGGATTGATTTTGAAGAGACTTTTGCACCTGTGGCCAGACTTGAAGCAATAAGACTATTTTTGGCTTTAGCTGTTCATAAGAATTTCAAGGTTTATCAGATGGATGTAAAATCAGCATTTCTGAATGGAAATCTTGAAGAAGAAGTATATATTGAACAGCCTGATGGTTTTCAACTTTGTGATAATCCTAACTTTGTTTGCAAGCTGAAGAAAGCATTGTATGGTTTGAAACAAGCACCTAGAGCTTGGTATGCAAGATTGGACAGCTATCTCACTAAGCAAGGATTCAAGAAAGGTATGGTGGATAGCAATTTATATGTGAAAACTGAAAATGGCAATTTCATTGTCCTTGTTGTTTATGTAGATGATATAATTTTTGGGAGCAGCAATGATGAATCATGCAAAGACATAGCAAACAAAATGCAGAAAGAGTTTGAAATGTCTATGATAGGTGAACTTTCATATTTCCTTGGATTGCAAGTTAATCAAACCGAAAAAGGGATTTTTATTTCTCAAATTAAATATGTGAAAGAAATGTTGAAAAAGTTCACCATGGAAGATAGTAAGCCGGTGAGCACCCCCATGACAACAAGCTGCAAGTTGAGCAAGGATGATAAATCTCCAGATGTTGATCAAACAATGTACAGATCTATGATTGGGAGCCTGCTGTATTTGATAGCCACAAGACCGGATATCTTACAGGCAGTTTGCATGGTTGCAAGATTTCAGGCTAGTCCAAAAGAAACTCATGTAACAGCTGTGAAAAGGATCTTCAGGTATCTCAAGGGCACTATGGAGTATGGACTATGGTATCCAAAAGGAAAATATTTCACTCTTTTTGCCTATTCTGATGCTGATTGGGCAGGATGTATTGATGACAGAAAAAGTACAAGTGGAGGAGCATTTTTTCTTGGAGATAAATTGGTAGCATGGCACAGTAAGAAGCAAGAATCAGTCTCTCTATCCACAGCCGAGGCAGAATACATTGCAGCAACAACATGCTGTACACAAATACTATGGATGAGACAAACATTGAAAGATCTAGGTATTCACTTCACTGAGCCCATTTCAGTCAAATGTGATAACACTAGTGCAATCAACATTTCAAAGAATCCGGTCATGCATTCCCGCACCAAACATATTGCAATCCGGTATCACTTCTTGAAGGATAAGGTTGCAGAAGGAGAGGTCAAATTGGAGTTTGTTCCAACTACAGAGCAAGTAGCAGACATATTCACCAAACCTTTGCCCAAGGAAGTTTTTGAATACCTTAGGGGTAAGTTGGGAGTAGTCACCCTTCCCAAGCACTGACTAGCTATGGGGAACACATTCTCAGGGGGAGCATTATGCCTGAGAATGTTGTGCATAGACTCAGGGGGAGTCTGCAGCAGCCCTTTGGTATTATTGGCAAAGGGGGAGAAGAAATTGAGCAAGGTTACAGTGTGTTGCCAACAATTCCAAAGGGGGAGATTGTTGAGCAAGGTGCAGCAAAAGCATTGCAAAAGTATTGTCATTGTTGTCAACATAGACAGAATGGTGCGGTTGAGGCAGTTCAGAGGTCAGTCAGATCAAGTGCAGTGAATTTCAAGGAAAACGAGAGGGGACCCAGGATCCAAAAATTTGCAAAAAATACAAGGAAGAAAAGCGTCGCGATATCGCGACATGTTTTCTGTCGCGATTTCGCGACAAAACGAGGAGAGAGAAATGCATGCCAAATTGTCGCGATATCGCGACATAATGGAGGAGAGAGAAAATGCATGCAAAATTGTCATGATTTCGTGACATGGCTGAGGAGAGAGAAGGCGCAAGCAAAATTGTCACGATTTCACGACAAAAAGGATGAGAGAGAAAGTGCATGAGAAAGTGTCGCGATATCGCGACAGTTTTGGAAGAAAAGCACTAAGGGCGCAAAGTGTCGCGACATCGCGACAAAAAGGAGAGAGAAAGTTCATGAAAACTGTCACGATTTCGCGACATGTTGGAGGCAAAGCAGCAAAGTGAAGAAAGCGTAGCGATTTCGCTACATGTTGCAATTTCGTTGGCAAAAGCAAAGAAAAAGTGATAAGTCAAGAAAGTGTAGCGATTTCGCTACAAGTCCGAAATACAAAATGCAAGAGTGTAGCGATTTCGCTACAAGTCCAAAGTGCAAGGCAGCAAAGTGTAGCGATTTCTAGGGTTCAAAATGCAAGGCGGAGAAGTGTAGCGATTTCGTTATAGCTTCGAAATGCAAGGCGAAAAGTGTAGCGATTTCGCTACAGGTTCGAAATAAAAGGTGCAAAGGGGCAACGACTTTGACACAAGTTTGAAAAGCAAGGGGCATAGGTGTAGCGATTTCGCTACAAGTGCAAAACACAAAACACAATGGGGTAGCGATTTCGCTACAAGTCTTGAGATCAGCAAGTCGAAGCAAGAGGAAACACCAAGCCAACAAAGTTAGATTTTTGGAAACCGTAGCAAAGAAAAATGTTAAGTCAGAAAGGTGTAGCGATTTCGCTACAAGTAAGGTTTTCATGGCTGCATGAAGAAAGAATTGTACGGAGGCCATAAGCGTCACGATTTCGCGACAAGTCGGAGGATGACGTCAGCAAAACTGAGAAGTGTCACGATTTCGCGACAAGGTGGAAGAAAAGCCGCTGGAAGCCAGAAGCGTCGCGATTTCGTGACAACATTGGTGATGACGTCAGAAATAGCTGAAAGTGTCACGATTTCGTGACAAGTTGCGAGAGAAGCCGCTGGAAGCCAGAAGCGTCGCGATTTCGTGACAACTTTGAAGATGACGTCAGCAAAAGCGAAAAGTGTCACGATTTCGTGACATGTTTCGTTTCGCGGGTGGAAGCGGAGCAAGCTGCTGGAAAGCGAAAAGTGTCACGATTTCGTGACATGTATCATTTTCGTGGGTGCATGCAGAGAGAAGGTCCAGGAGGCGAAAAACGTCGCGATATCACGACAGGTAACAGTTTGGCGGGAAAAAGGCCAAAAATGCATGCACTGTGACAGGTGTCAAAATAGCGCCAGTTACGTAGAGTTAACTAGAGTCAGTTCTACAGTTCCCAGTGATAGGTGTTGGGGAAAGATTAGAGAAAATACTACAATTGTTAACTGGAGTGACAAGGGAAGTTACGATGCAATGCATTTAATAAAAGAACAGCTATTGCAGGGCCGTGATGCTGCAAGCTGTCATAAGCGCAGTATTCCAGATAATCTCTTCAAACAAGAAATCCTCTCGATGGTTGTGCATATCAGATACGACAGTTGCAGGTAGAATAGAAGGATCGACAGAGTATAGAAAAGAGTGTCATCAAAAAGTGCAAAAGCGTTAAGAGAGCAGTTTCATATAGTTTGGAAGAAAAGAATCAGAGAGCTTCGAAACGCGCTATAAGGCTGTCAGGAAGTGCAGAGAAAAATACTGTCAGAATGTGCAGAGAAAAAGTTGTCGAATGTCGAGTGAGTCGAAAGAAAGCGGCTAAAAGGCAGAACATGTCAGAGTGGGTTTGACACATTGACCGTAGCCGAGAATGCATGGAAATTAGGAGGGAAAGTCGAGCCGTTTTAAAAATTGAGTCATTCGAGAAAATCATATAAAAAGACTCGAACAAGCACAGTAGGAGGTTACTGCAACCGTGAATATTCATGAAAAATAAATAAAAGAGAGAAGGTTGTGGAAAGGGTGTTGTTCGAAGCATAGTGAAAGAACAAGAACCTGAACTTGAATGCAATTTTATTGAAAAATCAGTAGAGAGGTTTTGACTGTGAAAAAGAAGATACTGAGATTGTAACTATTCTTTTTATGCTTCTGTGACAAAATTGAATGAGCTAAGGACCAGTCAGGGTCTTGCAATAGAGAAGGCATTTCTATGTCAATATTTTATTAAAATTTGAAATCCAAGTTGGTGCTTGGTAAAAGGAGTTGGTGCTCCTATCTCGTTGCAGCAGAAAAATCAGGGGTTGGTGCTCCTTCCAGTGGGTGCTGGAGAATCATTTGTAAAGAAAGAATCCTTGCAAAGACTGGATTTGGATTGTAGTCCAAACAGTCATTTTTGAGGAGTAGCCACATTGGTGAACCTCGTTAAATCCTGTGTTGTGTGATGCTCTTGTGCTATATTTGCTTTATTTGTTTTTAAGCTAGCAGTATTAAGTTTTAAGAATAGCAGATTCAATATTTTAAATAGTTACACTGATTCACCCCCCCTCTCAGTGTCATTGTGAGAATATCAAACTCATATTGAATAACATATCTTCGGTCATTGGCATACCTTGCAACCCTTCTCTCTTCGATATAGTTATGCTCCACACAAATAGATATATTTTAGAACTTGAAAGCACGAGGATACGAAAATAAAAAGGAAATGCCAAGATGCGATGTAAACGAAACTAAACTTAACGCTAAATCCTACGAACTAAAATGCATGAAAGGAGAGAAACATAAACGCATTGAAACAAGGTATAAAATCAAATATGGAGTACAACCATTTTTATTAATATGCTTTAGAACCCAGTTACAATTTGTCTCCTCCCTTTTCAGGGGCTAGGAGCGTTAAATATGTTCTTGTCACATCAACAGATGGTATTCCTTCTTCCATGTTCCCACATGTAGAATGGGCGGACCAAACATCACCGTCACTTGCATTGATGAGTCTTGAATCCTTGGTGCTCCTCTAATGTCAATATCCTACGTTCAAGAAAAAAAAAATAGTCAGTAGCAGCTGTAGATAAAATGAAACATGCGATCCCCAAGCCTACGATTAGTGCATGCGAAAAGTAACTAAAACGATAAATAAATAGCATTAGAATGATCTAAAAATTTAACAGAAGCATGAGGACATTACTAGGAGGGCACTACAAATGGAACAGTCAAAAAATTTGCCATGGATTTCTAATCGCCCCGGGGTGGGACGATTAGACCTACAACAAAACGTCAAAAAGCATAGTCCCAAATGTCACATTTGGGAAGCTCCAAATCACCTACAAATTTGGGGGTTAGGTAAAATGGGGTATTTTGGAAAGACCTAGAAGGTTAGATTTTTCCAATTCGGCCTCTATCACCAGGAATTTGATGATGCTACCTGCATGTTAGCAAAAGCGGGAAATGACAAAAACATGGTCAAAATAGCTCAAAATGATGTGAAATTTAAATGACAACCTATCTAAGACATAGAATCATATGCAAAAATAACAGAAATAAAATACGCTACAGATTTCTAATTGCTCCGGGGTGGGGCAATTAGGACTGCAATAGTGCGGGGGGCACCCGAGGGCAGGACACCCGCTTGGTATGGGTACAAAACCTCTTGTGGGGTGTTGTCGGAATATTTGGTAGGATGTTATGGCCAAATGTCATGTTTTTGTTTTGGATTTGTGCTTCCAATAATCACCCAATGACCTCCCTTCCAAAAGAGATCAAGGATGTGAAAGGCACAAATCAAAAGGTGTGAGGATGCAAAACAGTAGCACTTCGTTGCTCCAAATGCTCCTTCTCTCTATTTTTGGGGTGAGAAGACCTGACGATCTCTTTGGATGAGCATGCAGAGGCACCACTAGGCAATCATGCCTTCCTAGGGGGAGAATATTCCTCCCTAATTAGGGGCTCCATGACTGCCCATGTAACTGCCTCTAGCATTCAAAAATGCTCAATCACACTCCCATGCAATGAAGAAAGAGTTCAGTGGTGGATCCGAGCTGCCATTTATCAAGATTTGACTTTTTGCTCATCAAACCTCGCTATTCGCCCCACCTCCGGAGTGAATACTGCTAATCGTCCCTAGGTGGAATGAATACCAGTTTGTAATCGTCCCTGGGTGGAACGAGTAGAGAGCAGAGTGCCTGAAAGGTGTCAAATTGAACTTTGACCTTCCAAAAATATTGTGTGAGTGGTTAGGACCACTATTTAACCTCTGGGGGCTACCCTAGGGACTATGTGTGTCAATGCGATCAGTGTTTGTAGTCACATAATCGGATTGGTGTTGTTTTGGTGTCTACAGATGCTCCTTTTTGGGATGTGTTGTGCATGGTGAAGTGTTGAGAAAAAATAGATAACCAAAGCACTAATGATTAGGGTTTCTTAGTAACCTAACCAAATTTTGATGCCCCAAGTATGGAAATGGCATGCATTCTTGAATCCTTTCTTCTAACGAGCGAAGGAACTTAATTCAAGTGTTAACCTTTTTCGGTGAGGTGTTACTTGAGCATGGACATTGATCAATCATGAATAGGCAAAGGGCACAACCTTTTGTTTGTGGAAACCTTGATTTCATGATTCATGAATGCCAAGTGTTTGATAAGCTTGTGATTATTGCTTATTTGCTACCCCAAGTAGGGTCATGATTATCTTTGTCAATTATTCTTTGAATGCGTGCCATTTCCTTGATTGGGTGTGTATTTGTTGATTGGTGACTAAGTGTGACTACCCCCTCAAGCGATGATTTTATGAGGGAATGACCGAAATGGGAAAAGCAATGTGTCGCTTGACCCAAGATGACTTAAGTAAGGGTACCTTTCAGTTGTTTATCTTTGAATGTGTGTGCAGTTTCTCGAAATTTAGACTTGTTTTTGGTGGGTGTTTAACCCTTTTGGTGATGTCATTTCAAGATGAAATTCTCGACAATCCTAATGCATAGTCATTATACCATCATTAATTCTCAATGAATCTGTCAATCTAGGGCAGTGTACAAGGCTATCTACGAGAGAAGAAGTGAAACAGCTATAACTTAGGTCAATCTAGGGCAACAAGTCTTATTGGTAGAACCAGTTGTGTGGGGGGTTTTGGAACACTCCTATCTTGAAATTGCATAAATTAAATCTGAATCTAAGTTGCAGAATTGGAAACTAATCATTAACTGCAGAAATGAAGTCCTAATTGCAATTGCAGAATGAGACCTAATTATATTGCAGAATTAACGGTTACGAGAATTGAAAGTCTGATCCTAATTGCAGAAAGGAAATCTAATTAATTTTGCAGTAATGAAAGTTTAGATCTAATGTGGAAATAAAAACTATCAAAGTTCTGTAACATAAGGTTGTCAATCTTCTATTCAGATTTTGACAGCAAAACATAAAATGCAGGAAATTGCTAAAAAATAGTAAATTCTAGAAATAACAATCTAAAAATAAAGTGGAAACTTTGCTGAAAGTAAGATTGCAACTAAAACTTTAAGCACAAGATTAATCTAAGCATAAATAAACTAATACTACAAATATTGTCAACTATTTACAAGCAATTGACATAACAAGTTCTACAACTCATTCTGCTGCAGCAAAATCAGAATAAAAACCTGCTTTGTTAGTCCTCCTCCTAGGTCTGGAAGTGGCCAGCCTCTTTGTCCAGAAGAAGGTGTAAGTCTCTCTATTTTTCTAAATATTAATCACACTCATTTACAAGTAATTTGAAATAGAACTGGTGCACTTTATTGATCAAAAGACATGATTACAAGAATTCTGTTGAAAAACTGTTACAGGACTGTAATAGTCAATTTCTAGTTATACTTTGTATTTTTTGCTAGCTTCTTTACTATATTTTCTATCTATCTGCTACTACCCGACTCAACCTAAATGGGAGCAATATTTATAGCTATCCTATGATCTTAATTCAAACAAAGAATATCTCAAAAGATCTAATCCTACAATGCTGCAACAAATTCTGGTTTTATCTTAGAAGAGGACTAAAACCTGATCTTTCCCTTAATGATGGCTTTGGTCGGCAATGACGGCAAATATAGATGGAAGATATTTCTCTTTACATTTTCCAACCTTTATTTCCCTTTTTTCGGCTTCAAAAATCGGTCAACAGGTCAAAAACACGTTATGTTCTTCATTCCGAAGATAAGTGGCTTTATTCCGAAGACAATGCAGTTCTCATTCCGAAGATCGCTCATTTTGAAGATACTACATTCTCATTTCGAAGATCACTCATTCTAAAGATACTGCATTCTCATTTCGAAGATCACTCATTCTAAATATACTGCATGCTTCATTCCGAAGATCCGCTCATTCCAAAGATGTTGTGTTCCTTCATTTCGAAGATATCTGTTCATTCCGAAGATATCTTGGTATGAACAAATATATGCTTTTCCATTGGTTTCTTCTGCATCTCTCAGGTGGGTTATCTCCTAAGATCAAATTCTAATGGTCTTCATCTCTTTCCTCATGTGAATTCCATGCCTTGCTATTTATGGACAATTGGCTGGAATTTACATGGGAAAGACCAATTTTTGCTGCACAGCAATAGTTTGCTTGCACTGTTGCCAGATTTAGGTGAAGTAAATGCTTGAGAAAAATAAAAATATGATTAGTGAAATTCTGCTATTATTCTAAGCATATCCCATTGTAGCAAATCATAGCAAAAATAACACAAAACTATGCAAAAATCTATAAAATCAACATATAATATTTCAAATACATTGATCATGCAAAATGGTTAATATACAACATATTAAATCAACTTAACTAACATATCAGATAAAACATAAGAGTTTATAGGCATTTTTAGTGTACAAAACATGTTATGATTGAGGCATTTCCAGGCCTCATCATTTTCCCCCCAACTTATATTAATGCATGCCCTCATGCATTATGTTGGGCTATGGAATCGCATATGTCCATGTTTAGATTCCATGACCTGTAGAATAACTTCTTGCCTATGTAATATCCTCTGTTTTCTTGAATGTTTTTGAGCCAATATTCAAATTTTTCATCAGGCTAGGCATCTTCCTCAAAGTAAAATGGAACTGGAGTAATGATGGTTGGATGCCTAAACCTGAGACCTATCCAGTTATGTTGCATGATCTGGATCAGTTGGACTACACCTTCTGCTCTTCTTCTGGACCATTCTAGATTGATGGGGGAGATAGGTTCTCTTTTCCTCAAAGACATAGAAAGTTCATTCCCTCCGATATCTTTTTGCCATGTTCTTTAACTCTTGATCGTGGGAAGATTCCCAACTTGTTTGCACCATGTTTGAGTGGTTTAAATTTGGTGTCCCACTCTCGTTTGTTTGGTGTCGTCTCTTATTCTTCTGTTTTTTGCCAATGGTGGGGCGGTGCGGATGATGGGGAACATGCCGCTAAATCTTTGGAAGACCATTGAATTATCACAAAAATGTCTAAACCCTCCATCTTCAAAACGCACAATCCCTCAGATTTTCTCAAGTACATTCGATCTATAGGCTCTATTCGATCTTCCCCCATTCTTCTCATTTTAAAAATTGTACACAGGCTACTATTCTACTAGGTGATATTTAGGTGATTTGGTTGGATTTGCGAGTTTTAAGTTAAAACCCTCAACGCCTTGTTTCTCATCTTCTTCTTCGAAATGAATCGTATTTTGTGCACTGTACCTCGTAACACGTCTTCAAAAAGAAAGATGGCACACATTTCTACTTTTGCACTGTACACCTGTTTGTTGATAATTGCATGGATGTCCTTGTCGTCAGATCCACCTCATTAGTTTTGTAGATTCTCACGTGCATGTTAATTGACATTAAAAACTGGTGGCATATGGTTGGTCATGTTCTTCGTATTTCCAATGAGTGCAAAAATAGACCATGTGTTGATTGACACGTGTCCCTTCTTCGCATGCAACTAAAAAATCTTGTTTTTGTCATACCTTGTCTTCTTGGCTGCCACGTGGAAATGCTCTTTCCGAAAATGCAAACAAAATTTCATTCCAAAGATTATGACTTCATTCCGAAGACAAGTCTTCATTCCGAAGACAAATCCTCATTTCGAAGATTATGCCCTCATTTCGAAGACAGGTCTTCATTCCGAAGACAAATTTTCTTTGTACAATTTCATTTCAAAGATAGATCTTCATTCTGAAGATCAATCCTCATTCCGAAGATTAATCCTCATTCTGAAGATCAAGCTGTAGTGTGAAAGTAAATCGTTATTCCGAAGACAGACCCTCATTTCGAAGACAAATCTTCATTTTGAAGACAATTCTTCATTCTGAAGATGATGCAGCAAGTCATCATTCTGAAGACCAAGTTTCATTCTGAAGACAAATTGTCATTCCGAAGACAAAGTTCCTTTCCAAAGACAAAGTGCAACATTCATTTTGTTGTCATTCTGAAGATAATTTCATTTCGAAGATAATACAAGTATTGTTTTTGGCATTCTTGTTCCGAAGATTAGGCAGAAATCAATATTTTCATTCTCAAAACATGTTTTTAAGTATGCCAACTCTTTATGAATACCTTTTATGCTAATGGTTAATTGTCACATACTATATACCAATCATTTTACAATGAAGAAATGTAAGAAATATATACCTGATAAAAACAGTTAATGCCAGTTTTTGAAGAATGATTGCTTTTGTTGATATTCTATCGAGATTTTCTGCAACATTTCAAAACAAGTGCACTAGGTGAATTTGTACAATGATGGTTCAGAAATTTCTCAAGGTTATGCATGCCAGAAAACTGGTTTTCATGCACACCAACTCAATAGTGCCTTAAGAAAAGGTTTTCACTGCTGGGTTATTCATTTTTCTTTTTTTTTGATTTTCCCCTTTTTTTATTTTTTTTTTTACCTCTCATTTTCTCTTTTTTTCTTTTTTTTTTTTCTTGATCCTGACTATGCCCATGAAGGAATTTCATGATTTCCCCTGAAACCATGCCCATGAAGGAATTCATACTCAGAATTTATTCATCTTTTTGTTTTCTATTTTTTTGATTTTTTTGTATTTTCTATTTTTTCTTGAAATCCACTGATCATGTTGATTGTTTTGAAGTGGAAGAAGGAATTTCTTCCACCTACTATGTATCCAAACTATCAAGTTGTTGCAAGAATTCTTCTTTAGTCGGAGGTGTATGGTATACCCTGAGGTGATGTCCATTCACTACTAACTTTCTTCGTGACCCATAAATGGGGGATAAACGAGCTGCTTCATTGTTAAATACCTCTTCAATCCAGTAAGGTCCCAACCATCTAGTTTTTAGTTTTCCAGGGAAGTCTTCATATTGAGAATCGAACAATAAAGCCCAATCTCCTTGTTGAAGTTTCCTCTGTTGAATGTGACTATCATGCCACAACTTCCTCTGCTATTGAATTACCTCAGTTTGGTGCAGAACATCCAATATAAGTTCATCCAATGCATTCAGCTATAGAATCCTATCTTTCGTGCTCGCGACAATTCAATTCCAATTTCCAATGTTGTGCGCAATGTTAGTAGCTCAAATTCAATAGGTAAGAGAGGCTTTTTACCAAAGACTAGTTCATAAGGTGTGAATCTAGTAGTGGACTTCCAAGTAGTATTGTAGGCCCAAACTGCTTCAGGTAATTTGTCTAGCCAATTTTTCCTATGAAAAAAGCTACTATTTTTGTCAAGATGCATTCTAGTTCCCTGTTTGTTACTTCAACCTAGCCATTTGCTTGTGGGTGGTAAGGTGATGATTTCCTATGTTTGATTTCATATAATTCTATAAATTCTTTTATGACTTTGGATGCAAATTGGGGTCCTTGGTCTGTGGTGATAGACCGTGGAGCTCCAAATCTTTGAAAAATCTGAGTATACAAGAAATCAACGACCTTCTCTTCATGAGCATGTTTGAAAGCATGCACCTCTACCCACTTTGTCAAGTAATCAGTGCATACTAGAATATGCACCTTTCCTTGAGAAGGTGGATCAATAGGTCCTACAAAATCAAGCCCCAACCTCTCAAATGGTTCTAAAACCATTTGAGGCTGTAGTGGCATATCATTTGTATGAGTGGGTTTCCCCATTCTTTGGCATGCATCACAATGCTCGATGTACTTTTTCACATCCTTGTGAATAGATGGCCAATAATATCCTATCCCCAAGATTTTTCTAACTGTGCTTTTTACGAAATAGTGTCCACCTAAGGGTTCATCATGACAAGCTCTAAGGATATCATACACTTCATCCTTTCGGATGCACCTACGTAACACATGGTCAGGAATGCACTTAAAAAGCATACCCTTAATCCATTCAAAAGAAGAACTCCATTTGATCAATTGTTTTTTCTGTTTTGAAGTAAAATGTGGAGGAACTTTCCCCGTGACCAAATAATTGGCTATATCTGCAAACCAAGGTGATTGAACTGATATAGCAAATAGTTTTTCATCAGGAAAAGTATCATTAACTAATTCCCCTTCATCTGTGTTCTGCAACCTGGACAAGAAATCTGCCACAACATTAGCTTTTCCTGGTTTGTTGATTATGGTGATATCAAATTCTTGCAGCAACAGCAACCAACGAATAATTATTGCACTTACCATAGGTTTATTCATCAAATACTTAATTGTTGTATGATCTGTGTGAATAAATATTTGATAACTCGTGATATAATGCCCGAATTTGTTGATGGCATAAATTACTCGCTAGGAATTCTTTCTCAGTTGTTGTATAAATTTTCTCTGCTCCTGTTAAGTTCTTGCTAATGTTGTAGATGGTATAATGTTCACCATTATCAATTTTTCCTAATGCTGCTCCAATTGTTGTATTGGAGGCATTAGTCTAAATGTGAAATGGTAATGTCCAATTAGGTCCTCTAAGCACAGGTGGAGTTATCAATTTCTCTTTCAAAGCTTCAAATGCTTCCTGACACTTTGCAGTCCAAGAGAATTCAGAATCTTTAGTCAATAAGGCAAACATAGGATCGGCTATTGTACTAAAGTTGGGAATAAATCTACGGTAAAAACCAATGTGTCCTAGGAAACTTTTGACATTAGTCTGAGTTTTAGGAGGAAGGAGATTCTTGATAATTTCAACTTTCTTTGGATCAACTTGGATTCCTTCAGGAGATATGTGATGACCAATAACTATCCCTTCCTTCATCATCATGAAACATTTATCTAGATTCAAGGATAAGTGGTATGTTTCACAACGAGTTAAGACTTTGTCAAGATTTTCCAATATAAAATCAAAAGTTTGTCCACATACTTTGAAATCATCCATGTAAATTTCAACACTTTTGGTGGTCAGATCAACAAAAATTGCTAGGACTGCTCGTTGAAATTGATCTATGAAAGGTAATGGAAAATGGTCTTTGTATGTCACCTTATTCAATTCTCTATAGTCTACACATACTCTCATTTTTCCATTTTTCTTAGGAACTATTACCAATGGAGAAACCCATTGGCTATCAGAAATTGGGTAAATGAATCCTACTTCTAGGAGTTTTTCAATTTCTTCTTTCACAATATCTCTTAAGGAAGGATTCAATCTTCTTTGAGGTTGTCTGACTGGCTTGGCTTCTTCAGAGATAGATTCTATGGGTACATATATCAGGATGAACTCTTGACATATCTTTGTAGTTCCAAGCAAAAGCATGAACATGCTTTTGCAAAACAACTATCAATTTTTCTTCCTCTTCCCTAGTAAGTCTGCTGTAGATGTTCAAAAATTTGCCTGGCTGGACTTCTATTTGTTTTGTATTTAGAAGGATTGAATTCACTCCTTCATACTTGGTGTTTAAGGGATTAAGAGGACATTGTTGAGATGGGAGAAACGAAGCAGTTTTTGTTTCATTGCTACTTGAGGGAAGCATATCTTGTATGGAATAGTGAGAAGGAAAAATTAGATGATGGTGCCATCCATGTGGTAGTGAAACAGAGTTTCCCTGTGATAGCATAGATGATTCATCTTCAAATTTTTGATTCTCCTCATTACTTATCAATTGTTGGATATTTGTTGCTTCCCCTTCTAAACCTTGTTCATGTAGAACATTCATCAAGATTGTTTCATTTTCTAAGTTTTCTGTGTCATCGAGGTCTTCTATGTGTTCTCTTACTACTAAGGTATCTAGTGTAGAAATGACCTCTTCTGGTTCCTCATCTGAGTCAGAAAACCATAACTGACCTAAAAATTTGCTAGATGGTTTTGTAGGAGGATATAAAGAAATTTGTTTCAGCTCAATACCATTTGAAATAGTCATATTTCCATATCTGCAGTCTATGAAGGCTGCTGTAGTTGCAAGCCAAGGTCTTCCCAAAATAATGGGATATCCATGTGCTAAATTTCTTGGCTGTAAAACCAAAAAATCTGCAGGGAATTCCCAAGAAGAAACTTCTATAGGGACATCTTCAATGATTCCTTCAGGTTTTGCAACTAACCTATCAGCCATTTCTAAAACTATAAATGTGGGGCTGAGATGTTTGAGCTGTAATTGTTCCATTGTATCTTTAGTCATGACATTTATTGCAGCTCCTAGATCCACTAAAACATTTGATATTGGTATTGAACCTATGGTGACTGTGATAACTCGGGCTGCTGGATCACTATACTTTGGAGGTAGTAGTTTTCCGGATAAGAGATCAGCTATCTTCCCTTCAACCTCGCATGCCTTGGGGAATTCTTTCTTCTTTCTTCCTGCTCTTTTAATGCACAAATTTTAGATAGTACTATTAATTTTTGGTATTTCCTTAATGGCTTGCAATAAGAGCAATGAGATAGTCAACTTTTTGAGTTCTTTGACCAATTCTGACTCAGAAATTTTTGGTATTGCATTAAGTCTTTCAGGATATGGAACTATATTTGGTAATTGTTCTGCTTATGTCTCTTTTTCTATTGTTGGATCCAATTTTTGTTTCTATTGTTGGTTGGATTATCTCTCGGTTCGATGATTCTTGCTCTTCATTATCTTTGATTTCTATTAAAACTAGTTCAGGTACAACTTTCCTGAACGGAGTTGAATATCACTACAATCAAGAACATTAATTTCAATATTTTCTTTAGCTTCAGCCACATAGATAGGAGGTGTCTGTCTTACACTGTTTGGATTAGTGACTGGCTGAGCTGGCAATTGAGGTTGCTTCACTTGCTGTGTTTGTTGTTGTTTTTCTTGAAAATTCTGATTAGGTGCAGGCAACAAATGTTGAGTTTGACCTTGATTCCTTTGTTGCCTTGGATAGGACTGGTATTGCTAATTCCATTGTGGTTGGTTTTGCACCCAATGTGGATTAGTCTAATTCTGATTCCAAGCTAGATTGTTTTGATTCCATGAGGGGTTGTTTTGATTCTGATTCCAGGCTGGGTTACTCCAATTTGATTGTGGCCATTCTTGGGAATTTTTCCATTGAGGATAATTCCAAGGACGTTGGGGTGGTTCTGATTGTCCCCAAGGCATAGTACCAGGATTATGCCCCCAATTTGTAGGAAAATAAGGGGGATTTTGATATTGAGAGAAATTCCCCCTTGTTTTGGTCCAACATAGTTGAGTTCCTCAGTCCGGTTTTCTAACACGCTTTGAGTTGTGGTAGCAGGTGGCATTGATCGGCTTGAATGCATTTTTGAACAGATACTACAAATGGCTGAGATAGATGTTTTATTCAAAGGATATTCCTACAAAGCATGTTTACTTCTACATCTTGGGCAATAAATTGCCAAAGGTTCTATGTTTTTAGCTTTTGCAAATATTTCCCCTAAAGTAGTGTTTAGATGCACTAGGATATCAGTTTTGAAATTTGCAAGTTCCTCTATTAGGTCCTTTACATCAGTGCCATTTGTGTGGCTTTTTCTTCTTCTCTGCTTAGTGTGAGAGTAATTCCTGCAGAGATCCATAATTTCCTCATTATCGAGAGTGGTTACATCCCCTTTTCCCATTAAATCCAGAACTTCTCTGGATTCATCTTGCAATCCTCTCAAAAATATAGTTTTACACAATTCTGGTTCTACTAGTCCACATCTCCTTTGAACAAAGGAGAACCTATCAAGGTAATCTTCCAAGGTCTCATCATCTTCTCGCTTGATTCTAAATAACTCATCTTTTCTATTCCTTACACGGCAGTATTCCTAATATTTGTCTAAAAATATAATCTCCATTTGATCCCAGGTTCTTATGGAATTTGGCTCTAAGCTCATGAACCAGACGTAATGCCAAATCCTTGAGAGTTGAGGGAAAAACCTTAAGTTTCTTATTGTCATTTATATAATCATAGGTCCGACACACTACCTTGAATTCAAATAAAACCGATCGGAATCTTTAGATACAACACCTCGAAAGGTTGGAAGTACCGAAGGTGAAATGGTCTTCATGGGAGAGTTTTGTGTTGGATTTAGATGAATAGGAGATTCAAATGTTCTGGATGGTTGGAGTATATCCTGATCATCCCCTTCATTATGAACATAGCCATGCTGTCCATCTGCATTGCCTCCTTCTACCATAGTTTCTTGTTTCCTAGGATAAGTTAAAGCTTTCCAAATTGTTCTCTCAAGAGGTCCAAACTTCTCTATTGATGAGTCTGATGAATTATCTTCCTTAAGATATTCTATTGATAAAATTGGTGATTTTCCTTTCTCAAAATGTTCTACTGATGGTGAGACTGGTGATTTTTCTATTAATCTTTTAGGTAGTTCAAACACAGGTGATTCACCCCTTAGGCATGAAGATCTCCTTAATGGGACAAGCCAAGGATCCTTTGGGGTCTCCCTAGACTTACTCATTCATGTTTACTCCTAAATGACATAAATTAAATCAATAGTTGTTATCTTACTCTCCTTGTTATATTCATATTTTAACCTGAATGTTCATAGTTTAGTCTGATTACAACTATTGGACTATTTGTTTTCTTCTGACAACACTATTCCCTGACAACGACACCAAAATGATGCGGAGTCGTTATACCATCATTAATTCTCAATGAATCTGTCAATCCAGGGCAGTTACAAGGCTATCTGCGGGAGAAGAAGTAAAACTATAACTTAGGTCAATCTAGGGCAACAAGTCTTATTGGCGGAATTGGTTGTGTGGGGGGTTTTGGAACACTCCTATCTCTAAATTACATAAATTAAATCTGAATCTAAGTTGCAGAATTGGAAACTAATCATTAACTACAGAAATGAAGTCCTAATTACAATTGTAGAATGAGACCTAATTATATTGTAGAATTAACAGTTGTAGAATTGAAAGTCTGATCCTAATTGCAGAAAGGAAATATAATTACTTTTGCATTAATTAAAGTTTATATCTAATGTGGAAATAAAAACTATCAAAGTTCTATAACAGAAGGTTGCCAATCTTCTGTTTAGATTTTGACAGCAAAACATAAAATGCAGGAAATTTCTAAAAAACAGTAAATTCTGGAAATAACAATCTGAAAATAAAGTGGAAACTTTGCTAAAAGTAAGATTGCAACTAAAACTTTAAGCACAAGATTAATCTAAGCATAAATAAACTAATACTACAAATATTGTCAACTATTTACAAGCAATTGACATAACAAGTTCTACAACTCATTCTACTACAGCAAAATCAAAATAAAAACTTGCTTTGTTAGTCCTCCTCCTAGGTCTGGAAGTGGCCAGCCTCTTTGTCCAGAAGAAGGTGTAAGTATCTCTCTTTTTCTAAATCTTAATCACACTCATTTACAAGTAATTTGAAATAGAACTGGTGCACTTTATTGATCAAAAGACATGATTACAAGAATTTTGCTAAAAAACTGTTACAGGACTGTAATAGTCAATTTCTAGTTATACTCTGTATTTTCTGCTAGCTTCCTTACTCTATTTTCTACCTCTTTTTCTATCTACCTCACTCAACCTGAATGGGAGCAATATTTATAGCTATCCTATGATCTGATTACAAACAAAGAATATCTCAAAATATCTAATCCTACAATGCTGCAACAAATTCTGGTTTTATCCTAAAAGAGGACTAAAACTTGATCTTTCCCTTAATGATGGCTTTGGTCGGCAATGACGGCAAAGACAGATGGAAGATATTTCTCTTTACTTTTTCCAACCTTTATTTCCATTTTTTCGGCTTCAAAAATTGGTCAATAGGTCAAAAACACATTTTGTTCTTCATTTCGAAGATAAGTGGCTTCATTTCGAAGACAATGCAGTTTTCATTTCGAAGATCGCTCATTCCGAAGATACTACATTCTCATTTCGAAGATCACTCATTCTTAAGATACTACATTCTCATTCCAAAGATCCGCTCATTACGAAGATACTACATGCTTCATTTCGAAGATCCACTCATTCCGAAGATGTTGTGTTCCTTCATTTTGAAGATATCTGTTCATTCCAAAGATATCTTGGTATGAACAAATATATGCTTTTCCATTGGTTTCTTCTACATCTCTCAGGTGGGTTATCTCCTAAGATCAAATTATAATGGTCTTCATCTCTTTCCTCATGTGAATTCCATGCCTTGCTATTTATGGACAAATTTGGATGGAATTTACATGGGAAAGACTCGCTTTTTTCGCACGACAATAGTTTGCTTGCACTGTTGCCAGATTTAGGTGAAGTAAATGCTTGAGACAAATCAAAATATGATTAGTGAAATGCTTCTATTATTCTAAGCATATCCCATTGTAGAAAATCATAGCAAAAAGAACACAAAACTATGCAAAAAGCTATAAAATCAACATATAATATTTCAAATACATTGATCATGCAAAATGGTTAATATACAACATATTAAATCAACTTAACTAACATATCAGATAAAACATAAGAGTTTATAGGCATTTTTGAGTGTACAAAACATGTTATGATTGAGGCATTTCCAGGCCTCATCAAATACGTTCTCCCGTGGAGTGGTCCGGCTATGGTAGCCTTCTTAGGGAGTAGGATAGTGAGGATTTATGACCCCAACGTCTATTTTGCATGCCAAGAAGCAGAGGCACAAATGTGCCTTGTTCGGCAATGTTATTACAATTTTTGGGTGGGTTTGGACCCTTTTTGGGACACCGTTTGGGGATGAAATTCTCTACAATCCGTCCTCCCGTGGAGCGGTCCGGCCATGGTAACTTTCTTAGGGAGTAGGATAGAGAGTACTTGTGACCCCGACGTCTGTTTTGCATGCCCGAAATGTCAAGTGCAAAAGCACTCTTATTGGACAATTTTGTTGTCTGTTTTTGTGCATTTTGTGCAGTTTTTGCTGTTTTTGAAATTGTTGCTCTGTAATTGTCCCTGGGTGGGGCGAATACCAATTTTGTAATCATCCCAGGGTGGGACGAGCACTAACTAGAGTGCTCATCCTAGGGTGAAATGATTACAGGCCTAAAAGCCTATTTAAGGGCCAAAACTAGGGTTTGGGCTCATTTGCATTTGATTTTTCTGGCAATTTGGAGCTCGGAGGAGGAGGAGGTCGATTCTGCGAAGTGAAGCGCTGCAAAATTTTTCTCGACACCATGATTTCACGAATCGGATTGAGCAGCAGAGCCGAAGAAAAACCGGTAAGTGCTCCTCCTTGGTTAGTGATCTTGTGTTTTATTTTATAGTTTTTAAAATCATAATTTATTTTGAATTTGTTTTTTCGTTTAAACTAAGGTAAAACCCGAGGCTAAAACGAAATGTTTTTTATTTTTTTTTTGTATGTTTGTTAAGGTTACAAGAAACCCTAGGTTGAAAAGTGATGTTTTTATTATTTTAAAACTAAAACCCTAGGTTAAACTGAGAGCAAAACCCTAGCTTAGAAAAATTGTTTGAATTTAAATTTTTGTATTTTCATTTAAAAAAACCTAGATTCAAATGCATTATTTTTGTTGTTTTGTTTTTAAACTAAAACCCTAGGTTAAAATTAGAGAAAACCCTAGCTTTAGAAAGATTGTTTTTATTCTGAGTTTTTATTTGTGAACTTCAGTTATAAACCTGAGGTTAACGAAAAACTGTTATTTTGATTTTGATTTTTTTGTTTTTATTTATCAGTTTAAACGTAGAGTTAAAAAACCCTAGGTACTGACAAACTGTTTTTGAATTTGTTGTTGTTTTTATTGATCAGTTTAAACGTAGAGTTAAAAAAACCCTAGGTACTGACAAACTATTTTCAATTTTTTTTTTTAAATTTTGTTTATCATTATTTGTTTGTTTTTAGCTGTGCATTGTTTTATGCATTGTTGTATATTCGTGTTATTGTTGTACAATTTATCACATTTTTAATGTTTTTGTTTTCTTTTCTTTTGTAGGTTGTGAAGAGCCAGTACTGTGTGCCTACGGTTTTCTCTGAAGCGCGGGAGGCACTGACTTTGGATGACTAGAAGTGGATTGATGCCCTTGGGCTCAAGCAAGTGACTCGGCTAGAGCTTGTGGTGGGGGATCGGGCCTATCTAACGACCCTAATCAATTTGTGGGATCCCAAGACCAATACCTTTCATCTTTTGACAAGGGATATGATGGTGACACTAGAGGATGTCTATTGGATTCTACGAATTTTGATAGACAAACTTCTTATTCGGACTACTTCACGTGATCAGTGGATAGCAATGCTGACACGATGCTTTGGTTATGGGGAGGAGTTGGGTGTGGACAAACCAGTGGAGAGGGCAGAGGGCGACTGCCATATTAGCAGAATTTTGGTGCGATGGTGGCTAGAGAAGGGCGTGTTGGGAGTGAGGCATGCATTACTGATGACCCCCATTTCCAACATGCTATTTTCTTGACTCATCAGGTGCGAGGTTCCCTTGGAACCTGCTAGAGGTGGTCTTCAGACTGGTCGAGTGTCCAACGGAGGCACCTATGATTATGATATGGGGACAGACTCTGCTAGCATAGCTCTATGATGAGCTATAAGAGGTCTGCCTCTAGAGGTAAAAGGATATTGGATGTAGTTATCTATTGCAGGTCTAGGCTTCACAGCACATAGCTATGGAGAGGCCGGTGGGGTTGTCGTGGATGACTTGGGTGAAGATGGTTGACAGAGAGATAGGGTATGCGGCTCTGTGGTGGCGGTCTGAGGAGCAGGGATAGAGTCGATATTGGGCAGGTGTCATAGGGCACTATGTTGATGCCTTCACTCGGCTTGCTATAGGGGAGATTTTTTGGAACCCATATCGGGACTGTCCAGCCTGGCCTGAGGCTGGAGAGTGGATTCGATGGGTGCACCGGGGGAGATGGCTGATCGGGTGACATGAGACTAATCAGGAGTACTTCCTGTACATTCGAGTGACATGACAATTTGGGGGGCACCAGGGGTTTCCTGGTGAGCCTTTGATCTATCAATGTCGGGGTGACGAGAGGACTCTGGCTTAGCTAATCATCACTCCATTGGGTGAGGAGTTGGATGCAGCGATTGATGTTCCTAACGTGGACAACGTCAGGGTGACCACTGAGTACGACCAGTGGTGGACTTTGTGATGATGGCGAGGCGAGGGGAATCTAGGGGGTGCAGAGGTGACAACAACAGGTGGTGATGATGCAAAGGCATCAAGAGAGGGTTGAGGGTTTTCGCTGGAAGATGTAGACATGGTAGAGGTGGATAGCCTAGGGGGGAATGATTTTAGGGTTTCATAGTAGTGGGAGCCGAAGTAGGATGCCATTTTGGAGATGTCGATGCCTCAGGCAGTCCTAGAGGATACGGAGGTAGGGTTGCATGCTTTGAGATAGCGTGATTGGAGGGGCTACTCCAAATATAGGATGAGGAGCTCGAGGATGTGCTACAGGAGAGGAATCTCCTATGGGAGTAGCTAGTGGAGAGGGAGAACACATTTGCTGCATACCACCGATGAGATGGGGATATAGATGCTACGTGGGAGATGGATCTCCTATGAACACAACTGGCACAATGCAATGAGAACTTGGCAATAGTTCGTCAATGGGAGATGGACTTGATTCGGCATCGGTTTGAGCTGGAGGTAGAGATTATCCACCTCGATGGGCGGATCCCTACGGTTAGTGGAGGCAGATCATCACGTCGCACGAGAGGGAGTGATACTGAGCAGTCAGCATCCTCTCGATGCAGGCGACTGGATGAGGGAGGCACTAGTAGGTGTGATGCGAGGGCTAGTAGTAGTTGCCCTGAGGGGTCCCATAGGACCCACACCACGGGGGGTAGTTCTCATCACATCGATCTTGCATGATCATGGTGGTCAATGCCCTAGGCTTGGGGGTTTTTGAGGTTTTGCCTTTGTGAGAGGTCAAAGGACCGGTTTATTGTAGCCTATGGGCATTTTTGATGATATATATATATACAGATGACTTTCTTTTGTTTATATATGTGTTGTGATTTGATTTTATGCACAGTGACTGATGTTTGATGGATGCATGTTAATTTACATTATGTATGGATATTTTGCGATGAATGCTTAATGTTTCTAATTGATATGATATGCAAATGGAATGGATGAATTGAATTTGTGATTTTTGACGGTGGCACCATAGATTGTTTAGACCTTATGGCTTTTTGTCCTAGGCGATTGCTGTGGTAAATGACTTTTTATGTATACATGTTATTTTTTGTATTTTCTAATGGCGATGCAAGGACAAAAGATATCACAGTTCGTTTAGAATGTAGTTAAGGTTTTTTGAGACTCAGATGTTTTAACTAACTAGCCAAGACTATACTTTTATCTTACAAAACTTTTGAAAAAGGTATGAATCTGACGTGTCTTTGACCAAGTTATTTCACATCCCTGTGTGTGCAATTGAGTTCATTTATGTGGCTTTTTTAGGATACCGCTAGTTCCAGATAGGCTGTCAACCAAACCTATACTGAGGATCACCTAATTAGCTCCACTAACTCCTTTATTGTATTTAGTCAGATTAATCTGTGATGCTATCTAGGATACCATAAGCTAGCTTATCCACATGTAAACATTGATCTGCACACAAATTAATGTGACAGATATATCATCATGCGGGAGGTTTTTCGCTAGTGACCAATAGGCTATCCACCAAACCGATACTAAGGTTTACCTCATGACCTTCTAAATGCTAAGAGTTCCAGGGATTCAAGTTTGACTCCCTTATTTTCTTCAATTATATTGGGATACTTGCTCTTATATAGTGATAAAAATCACTGTTTATTTTTGTTTTTCGTTTGAGCAAGGGATTTGAATATTGAGTGATAAGAATCACTATTGTATGTGCTTTTTGATGTATGCACTATGGTTGTGATGTCAAATTTTGGAGTTTTGACTTTTGCAAAAATTTTTGATGTTTGCAACATTTTAAGAACTTGGGATTCTTGGGGAATTGGGTAGGGAAGATGCTTGTCCTTTTTCCAACTTTCAACATTTTTGGGGTCATTTGCACAGGGGGATGAGCAAGATAACCTTTTCACTAGATGGTATCCTGGATTGTTGTGCAGGTTCCATATTTCATTCATACAACTTGGGAATTTTTATGTGTTTTAACTTGTGTTGGGATGCTACGTAACAAGGTGTGATCCAAGTAGAACTCTACCTTCATAAAATCTGTCTGACTTTGTACAATATTTGGCTAGAAATCTAAAGACAACTGGATGACGAAAACTCTAGATACATTAGAAGACAATTGATGCATGATATGGTGAAACTGTGGATGGCGTTTATTTTTGATGGAATATTTATAGAGTGGAAAAATGTGGAAAATTATGGATTTTCCGAGTAATTACAGTCTATGGTGCCTTTGATCTGTATGACCAACAAATATGCAATGTATGGATGTGATGCGTAATGCAAATATTATTTTTGTGTTTTCGATGGATTGATTTTTGTGAGTATGAAGATGAGATGCAAAAGAGTTCTTTATTGTTGTGATGATTTTGAGTATGCATGGAAATGAGATGCAAATTTTTGTTATTTTTGATGATTTTATTGTTTTTGAATTGTCTTATTTTTTACCAAGCGATTGTGGGAGCCCTTGGAGCTTTTGGGTTTGACCAAAGGGATGATGGGTACCTTTGGTGCGTTTGGTTTGACCAAAGGGTTTGTGGGCACCTTTGGGGTGTTTTTGGGTGATTTTGACCAAGCGATTGTGGGAATCCTTGGAGCTTTTGGTTTGACCAAAGGGTTTATGGGCACCTTTGGGGCATTTTTGGGGTTGACCAAGCGATTATGAGAATCCTTGGAGCTTTTTAGCAAAGATTTTATGGGCACCTTTGGGGCATTTTTGGGGTTGACCAAGCGACTACGGGAATCCTTGGAGCATTTGGTTTAACCAAAGGGTTTATGGGCACCTTTGGGGCATTTTTGGGGTTGACCAAGTGACTACGGGAATCCTTGGAGCATTTTGGGTTGACCAAGAGATTACGGGAATCCTTGGAGCTTTTGGTTTGACCAAAGGGATTATGGGCACCTTTGGGGTATTTTGGGGTTGACCAAGCGACTACGGGAATCCTTGGAGAATTTTGGGTTGACCAAGTGATTGCGGGAATCCTTGGAGATTTTGGTTTGACCAAAGGGATTATGGGTACCTTTGGGGATTTTGGGGGTTGACCAAGCGACTATGGGAATCCTTGGAGCTTTTGGGTTGACCAAGCGATTATGAGAATCCTTGGAGATTTTGGTTTGGGCGGAAAATTAGAATTTTGTTGGTTCTCTTTTAAGACCAAGTCACCAACCTAAAATTCCCTTAGGTGAACCTTCATGTTGTATGCTTTCTTAAGTCACTCTTGATAGATATGCAAATGCTCGAGAGCATTGATGCGTCGTTCATCGAGCAACGTAAGTTGGTCTAATCGAGCCTACCGCGTAGTGTCATCATCAATGAACTCTTGCATTGATATGTGCAGGGAAGGTATTTCCAACTCTAGAGGCATGACTACCTTAGATCCATACACCAACAAAAATGGAGTTGCCCCAGTGGGCATCCGGATGCTAGTGCGATAAGCCCATAGAGCAAGTGGGATTTGAATGTGCCAATCCTTATGACTATCTACGACTATCTTTTTGAGGATGGCGACTAGCATTTTGTTTGACGCCTCTTCTTGCCCATTTGCCTACGGATAATAAGGTGTCGAAAAACTATGATGAATTTTGTACTTTGTGGTCAAAGCACACACATCTTTTTTCTTAAATGATGTCCCATTATCCGAGATGATCTTGGATGGAATACCAAAATGACATATGATGTTATGTAAAATGAACTCCATAATGCGAGGTCCAGTCATAGAGGTAAGCAAATTGCTTCCACCCACTTGGTGAAGTACTCTGTGGCCGTTATGATGAACGTGTGACGACCTGATGACAAAGGGGATATATTTTCGATTAGATCTAAGTCCCACTATGAAAACAGCCAAACTGATTGGATCGGCTACAAGGCCTAAGAAGGTACGTGTGTCAAATTGGCATGGTGTTGACACTTCACGCACTTCCTTACATATGTGCAACAATCTCGTTCTAAATATGGCCAATAATAGCCCATGCGGAGAATGTGGTTTACGATAGCCATTCTACTGAAGTAGCCACCGCATGTACCCTCATTTTCTTGGGTGATTGCCCAAGTGGACTCCTACTGGTCCAGGCAACAAAGGAGGATTCCTTCATAGTTGTGATAGTACAAAATGTCTCATAACAAGACATGTTTTACCTCTTTTTTCTTGAATGATCATTTTGTGGTGCACGTCAATCCAAGTTGGAGGTTACCTAACATGAGGTAATCTCGTATGGGCGTGTACCAATCCTACTAATCAGAAAACTTGATAGTATGAACAACCAATCCCTCTTGAAGGTCATCCCTAGCAAAAGCTGAGCGGGAAAGAACTTGTAAGAATAGCGTTGTGTTGTTGTTAACGGGAGTAGGGGAGAACAAGGACCCCTAGTTGGAGTGATTCAGAGAATCATGGATTTGATAGAACTTGTCCGAGGATGGTTCAATCTAGATCAAGTGGATTCCTGGTGTTAAGTCAGAGCTTGCACGCTCCATCACGGGTTGCGATAGTGTTTTGACTTGAATGGTTGTCATATCACTAGAAATGTCTTGCGGGATTAGTGACCCCAAGGAGGCCATAGTGTCCACAAAATGATTCGATGATCGAGGGAGTGCCTCGATGTCGTACCATTCAATATTTGCTAGGAATTTGTTCACAAGGGCTTTGTAGGCTTGCAGAACTGGGTATTTACATTGGAATACCCCTTTGACTTGGTTGAAAATTAACAGCAAATCACCAAAGATGTTCAATCATTTGATGTTCATAGTGATTACTGTCTGAAGACCTATGAGCAAGGCTTCGTATTCGACATTGTTATTGGTGCACGAGAAATCTAATTTAAATGATAGAGGCATTGGAGCCCCTTACGGTGTGAAGAATACAATTCCCATGCCACCACCTTGCTCACATTTAGAACCATCAAAAAATAGGGTTATGTCGGCCTGTGACTCAAGCTCATAAAAATTTGGTGATTCTGAGACATGGAAGACCCCATCATCGGGTAGCTCTATGGTTAGAGGCTGATCGTCTTCAAGAGGAGCCTCTACTAGTTGATCGGTGATGACTTGACCTTTTATGGATTTTTGTCTAATGAACTCGATGTCAAACTCCATCAACAACATGATTCATTTTGTCGTGTGGCTACTATGATAAGTACAACTCATCATGTACCGTAATGGATTCTCCTTAGACACAACATACATTGTGTTGCTCAACATGTAATGGCATAGCAATTTGGTAACAAACACCACTGCCAAGTAGATCTTCTCAACATATGCATAGTTAAGTTCATAATTGAGCAGGGTGTGGCTAAGATAGTAAGTAGCCTGTTCTTTGTGTAGTTCATTTTTTTGGGCTAGCATGGCACCCAGTGCCACCTCAGTAGCTAATATGTATAAGTAGAATGGCACTCTTGGTCTAGGTGGTGCCAATACTGGCAACGAAGCCAAGTATTGTTTAATATCATCGAAGGTTGACTGGCACTCGTCATCCCAGTGAAATGCTACCCCCTTGTGCAATAATTTATTCATGGGTCGACACTTGTCAGATAGCTACGCTATGAAGTGCTTGATTGACATGACCTTTCCTTGCAGGCTTCTGAGTTGCTTGATGGTAGTTGGGGGAAGCACTTCAAGGATTGCCTTGACTTTGTTTGTGTCCACCTCGATGCCTCACTTTGAGACTATGAAACCCAACAGATGTGATGCCAAATATGCACTTCTTGGGATTTAGTCTGACTTTATGTTCCATGAGGTGATCGAGGATCTTGCTTAAGTCATCAAGATGATTTGGGAACAAAAAATATTTGGAAAACAAATCATCCATGTAATCTTCCAAATTTTTATGCATGTGATTGTGGAAGATGTATGTCATGGCACGTTGGTAAGTGGCACCAACATTTTTAAGGCCAAAGGGCATGACCTTATAACAAAATGTCCCCCAAGGCATTGTGAACATCAATTTTAGTTGATCCTCTGGATTGATACAAATTTGATTGTATCCCAAGAAACCATCCATGAGGGATAACATTTTGTGGCTTGCTGTAGCGTCTACCAATGCATCAATGCTAGGCAAGGGAAAATCATCCTTAGGACTCGCTTTGTTTAGATCTCAAAAATTAGTGCATATGCGAATCCTCCTGTAAAGTTTTTTGATGGGCATCATGTTGCACATCCATGGTGGGTGTTGTGGTTGATCCACAACACACCCCAAAATTGGGGACCCACCTTTTTGCAAGCTTGCAAAGAAGAATCTCGGTGACCCAGATGCCAAAATTGAAGAAAAGAGAAAAAATGCCTAAGTGTTGAAAGTGTCGTGAAATCGTGACATGTCATGAAATCGTGACTTGTAGCGCCATCGCTGCCAGAGAGGAGAGAAAAGAAAAATTGAAATTTGTTACGAAATCGCGACATGTCGCTGAGAAGAAAAGAAAAGGTGTCACGAAATTGCGACATGTGGCTGAGAAGAAAATAAAAGTTGTCACAAAATCGTGACATGTCGCTGAGAAGAAAAGAAATGGTGTCGCAAAATGGCGACATGTCGTTGAGAGGAAAAGAAATGGTGTCATGAAATCGTGACATGCCATTGGAAAAAAAATGAAAATGGTTGCGATTTCGCGACGTGTTTTGCCGAAGCCTATGGATGATGAAAAGTGTCACAATTTCGCGATGTGTTTTGGCAAACTGTACGGAAGATGAAAAGTGTTGCGATTTCACGACGTGTTTTGGTAAACTGTACGAAAAGAGAAAGCGGTAGCGATATCGCGACAGTTTGTGGCAAGCAGGTTCAAGGATAAAGACGGTAGTGATATCGCGACGGTTTGTCGAAAGAAGGCAAGAGAGTGATAATGGTCGCGATGTCATGACATAAAGTTGCCAAGGAAGCCCGACGGAGAGATGGTAGCGATTTCGCTACAGCAAGTTGCCAAGGGAGATGTCGCGAAATCACAACAGAAATGAAGGCCATGCCCGAAGCAGAGAAACGGTAGTGATATCGTGACAGTTTGCGGCGAGAGAGCCCGAAGGTAAAAGCGGTAGTGATATCACGACAGTTTGAGGCGAGAGAGCCCGAAGGTAAAAACGGTCGCGATATCGTGACAAGATGTTGCCGAGGATGTACGGCCGGGAAGAGTGTAGCGATATCGCGACATGTCGCGATTTCGTGACATGTCACATTTTCGCGACCAGGAAGGGAAATAGGCGGCATGCAATTTTTGTCAAGTTTTTTGTAGAATGGTGTTACAGAAGGCACAGAGAGCGTGTGACACGTGGCATGCAGGTGTCAGGTCTGCAGAAGCGTTACATGCAGCGAAGGATTTTAGGCGTTTTGGCATTAAACATGGAATAAAGACAAGGAAAATGTGGGAATTCAAAAGGTCACATGCAGGAAGATGAAACAAATTGACACAAGGAGAATCGAAGAGCCGTTTTCGTTAGTATAAAGCCAGAAGTGCAGATTGAAAGAAGGGTTGGAAATTGCCGATTGCAGAGTTGCAGAGACAAGAGCTTCGTGCTATTTTGGTCCTGCACTTGGGCAATTTCCTTCTTTTTGTTCTGGAATATTTATGCCTGGAACATTCTTTGAATGTAATTGACATATCATTTAATATAAAATACAGAGTATTGGCATCTCATTGATGAGAAAGAAGGAGTCATTTTGTGCATGCATGATTTAGTGTTTTATCTTTCATTCCAAATTTTTGAGGCTTTTAGGTGAAGTTTAATGCAAGTGTGCTTGGTTGCTTCATGCAAATGCCTAAGTCTGGAATTACAGTAGAAACCCTAGAAGCCAACACCTAATTTATTTGGATTGTGTGAGTTTGCAGGTTCATTAGATTAGGTTGCATGCATAAAACCTCAGTATCTTCGGTTTCATCGAATTGATGGTAGCATTCTGACTGTAGTTTAGTTTCTTTTTCATTTACTTTTTTTTTTTATTATTCAAACCCTTGCTTTATTTTTTGCAATTTAATTACTGTATCCAAATAAATAACTGAAAATCCATCAAAATCCAAGATTAAAGTACAATTATTCACTTTGAGTCCACTGTAAATTCAAATTAAATAAACCATCAGTGCCCCTTGTTAACATCCACTTTCAAACCCTAAGATATTCCTGGAATTTCATTTGAACAACATTATTTAAGCATAACAGGAACCTTGGAGAAAGTTATTTTCTTTGCAAGCAGAGGATTTTTGGACTCAGATCCTACCGGAGAGTGTGCTTTCACAATCGGGTGAAAACACCACTCAACAGATTTGCACTATAAGGAGGGATTGAATTGTTTTATCTATTTTGATTTTCATATCTGAATATTTTGTTTTTGATTTAATCGTGAAATCATTTACGGCTAAACTGCAATTCTGTTTTTATTGCAGGTTTTCTTCGAAATAGCCGAGGGTTTCATTGGGCAGGCTGGACCCACCACGGCGTATTGCAACCAGGTCCCAAACAACCGGGGAAACCATTTTTCATGACCTTACTGGCACTCCCAAGAATAAAACTAAGCAAGTCATTTTCTTGATGATAATCGAGAGTTTCGTCAAGGAGGGCTGAAGCGGTTTATTTTATTATGATTTCTTTTAAATATATATATATAATAATAATAATAATAAATAAAAATAAAAAATAAAAAAAAAAGGAATTTTTTTTTTGCTATTAAAGTTATATTCTTTAACATTCACGAATGGCTATGCTTACACCGTGGATGACAGGTAGCCCATTGAATATATCGGGAATTCAACATTATTTTCCCGTTGGTTTTGAGAGATGTCTTCCTCAATTTTTGTCTAATGCGACAAATCTACCAGAAGAACATATTCAAGCATTCAAATTTGTTGTGAATCACTTGACGAGTTGGTATGATGATGTTGCATGTAAAATGTTCCTTTATACCTTGGACAAAGTGGCATATGATTGGTTTACAAGTCTGCCTTTAGGGTCTATCACTTCTTGGGCTCAGCTAGAGGCAACATTTCTCAATCAATTCAACAAAAAGCAAGTTGACCCAATCCTCATGTACAACCAGTTGGCCTATATTATAAAAGGACCAAGTGAAAATGTGGTCATTTTCTAAGAGATTCTTTGGATTATATGCTCAATTAGTGACATTTTATGCTCTTAAAGAAGAAATGGCTCTCCAAATATACATCAATGCTCTTGACTCACCCATGTCCACATATTTACGAGGGATGCCTCAAATCACATCTTTGTCACAAGCCTATACTCAAGCAATGGCAATTGAGCAACAATGGAGTTGTCAAAATTATGGTGTGGGTTTTGGATCATGTAATCTTCAATCATTTAATAACTCCTTTACCCACCCAATTATTTATCCATCACAACCAAGTTCAAATGTGAATCAATTTCAGAATCAACAATCATTCCCATGCTTCAATCAAATTCAAAGTCCTCAACCTACTTTGCAAGATCAACCATCTTTCTTAAGTATGAATCAACTTCAAAATACTCATCTTGATTCAAAATATGTTGCTAAAATCAATTTCAATGATTTTCATAGGAATATGATTTTAGGCAAGGGAGGAATACTAGATCCAACTCGTATGGAAACATTTGATAAATTGGAAACCCTTGACTCACCAAAAGATGAATTCACTGAGGATGAATCTGATTCAGATGACACATTGGATGACATTGTTGAAAGTAATGGCATTGGAAATTCACACCTTCCAAATCATGTTAAACATGAATCATGGGTTACACATGTGGATTATGATAGCCTTATCAATTTGAATGCAAGCAATAACCCAATTTTGGAAGTAATTGAACCATCTAAGGAAGGAGAAGATAAACTTGATGAGAAACATGTTGATGAATTAAAAGATGATAAAGAAATAGTTGAGCATCACAATAAGATCTTGAAAGATGATTGTTATGATTCTTGGGAAGAGTATGCTCACTCCAAACCTTCTAATGGAGTTTATGTGTCTATTGATATGCAGGATAATACAATTGCCCTTTCATATGAGGATATTACAAGTCTTGCACAATCTGAGAATGTTTTGGAAGAAGCCTTGGAGTCTCATCAAGGGTTGGAGAAGGATAATGATTCTACTACCATGGATGAAGAAGGAGAATCAATTGTTTTTTTCCCCTTGGGGGCAAAAAATCAAAAATCTTGATCCACCTATTGTTTCTACAATGTCTATGCCATCTCAAAATGATGAAATTACAAAACCTAAGTGGTGTGGGTTAGATGCTACTGATGATCCTAATGAAAATATGGAGTTTGGGGCAACTCAAGCCATGGATCAGGGAAAGGTGTCACGTGACATATATCTTGAAAAATTAGGCTCTTGTTTTGAAAAATATGGACGCATGTTTGATTGGGTGCCTAACTTTGGTGTTTTTGAACAGGTATTGGATGATGAAGAAGACAAAGAAAAAAAAGAAAAGGCTACTAATACTCATCAAGTTACGATAAATTTTAATCATGATGGGTTGAGTATGGATGACAAGGGGAAATTTGTACCTTTGGTAGTAGCTACAAAAATTTCAAGTGATAGGTCACATGATGTCCCTTTGGATGCTAACATCATTAATGAGGAAATTCTAAACTTTGTTGATGCTTGTCAAGTTTTGAATGATTTTGATTGCTTTAAAATACTAGAAAATGATTTGAAGTCAAGATTTTTAGAAATAGGCTCTTGTTTGCAACATCTCACATTTGAAAAAGAAGGGCTACTTCTAAATCATGAAGGGAACGATGAAACTTGCACTTTAAAGAATAGACAAGATAAAATTGAATATAAACTATTGTCTAACCAATTTGATTTGAATCTCACCTATGATGTTGGTAATAGAACTAAATCAAAGTGGAATGGTGAGCATGGCAAGTTGAAATTTGTTGCATTGCTCGGTTTGATCTTATTGTTGTTGGATTCCTACAAAATTTGGCATGTGTATTGTGTCATATGTTTTTTGATATATTCTAATCATGTTTGGGATCCAAGAAAGTAATATTCCAATGTTGGCATCATCTTGTACAATAATGTATATAATTTTTGTTTTTTTGGTGTGGGCTTTCAAGTTTTTGTTTTTGGGATGGTGCTTGGGTTTTGGTTTTGGTTTGTGTTTTTCAAATTTTATTTTTTGGATCCTTAGTTTAATCATGATTTAATTTGTGTGTTTGATTTCAATTGGCATGCTTTGTTTGTTTTTCTAAAAAAAAAGTTAAAAAAAAAAATAAATAAATTAAATAAAAAATAAAATAAAAAATAAAATAAAATAAAATAAAATTGAGATGTAAACTTATGCTTAAGACTAGGAGAACATGAAATATTGGAATTTTCTTGTAAAAGCTCCACAAGTAACACAAGCAATTTAATTACATCATTTGAAACTTGTGATGCATGAAAGAGTCAGTTTTGCATGACAAATCATTTCATTTGCAATTCAAGAAATAATGCATTCATGTTCCATCTCACCTTACATACATCTCACCTTAGTTACATATGCATCTTAGGTACAAGCCATTAAAGTATGTCAAATCCTCTTAGGGTTGTGTTATAACATATATGTAAGTAGCTCCTAAGGTTGGAAACTGAGTCTTAAGATATCTAGAACCAAGCACGTCTCATGCATTAAAAAGGATCTTGAGAAAAATGATCAAAACCTAACTTGGAGGAAAGGGTTGGGCGAAAGAAGTTATTCATGTCTACCCTATTATGCAACATGATCCTTAAAAAAATGGTTTTGACCACTTCCATTAAGCTTAAAGCCTAAAATCAGAATAGTAAGGATAGGGTTATACTCTCATCTCGGTTGGTTGGGAGTCTGATTCCCCAAAGTTCTGATTTCACATTCACTTGCACATGGGTTCTAGATGGTAGAGACTCGTAACCAACTTTGGGATACAATAAGGTAATGAATTAGTGGATCCTAAGAGGGTTTGGCAATCTTGAATGCTTATACATAATAATAGAAGAAGGACCATGCCTTTTATGAAAGCAAAATCTCCTTGCACATTCATTAGGGTACACAAATCATTCACCATCCCACATATGCATTCATGCAAAAATGATAATGGAATGTTGATAAATTTCAAATGATAGGGAATGAAAACACATTGCACACACACTGAGCTAATACTTGATGATTCTGATGATTCATGTACTTCTGATTTTTGGGCATTTGTTATTTTGCTTATGTGCTAAAATATGTTTGTGAGTTTGTTATATGTTTCAGGTTGGGTTATTACTAAAATGCTCAAGAGCATTTGACAAATAGAAGTCGCCATTTGTTGTGGTTGATCCACAACACACCCCAAAATTGGGGACCCACCTTTTTGCAGGCTTGCAAAGAAGAATCTCGGTGACCCAGATGCCAAAATTGAAGAAAAGAGAAAAAAATGCCTAAGTGTTGAAAGTGTCACGAAATCGCGACATGTCGCAAAATCGTGACTTGTAGCGCCATCGCTGTCGAAAACAGGAAAGTTGTCGTGAAATCATGACATGTAGCTCCATCGCTTCCAAAGAGGAGAGAAAATAAAAATTGAAAATTGTCGCGAAATCGCGACATGTCGCTGAGAAGAAAAGAAAAGGTGTCACGAAATCGTGACATGTGGCTAAGAAGAAAAGAAAAGTTGTCGCGAAATCGCGACATGTCGCTAAGAAGAAAATAAATGGTGTCACGAAATCATGACATGCCGTTGAGAGGAAAAGAAATGGTGTCGCAAAATCGCAACATGCTGTTGGAAAAAAAATGAAAATGGTCGCGATTTCGCGACATGTTTTGCCGAAGCATATGGATGATGAAAAGTGTCGCAATTTCACGACGTGTTTTGGCAAACTGTACGGAAGAAGAAAAGTGTCACGATTTCACGACGTGTTTTGGCAAACTGTACAAAAAGAGAAAGTGGTAGCGATATCATGACAGTTTGTGGCAAGCAGGTTCGGGGATAAAGGCGATAGCGATATCGCGACGGTTTGTCGAAAGAAGGCAAGAGAGTGATAATGGTCATGATGTCACGACATAAAGTTGCCAAGGAATCCCGACAGAGAGATGGTAGCGATTTTGCTACAGCAAGTTGCCAAGGGAGATGTCACGAAATCGCGACAGAAATGAAGACCATGCCCGAAGCAGAGAAATGGTAGCGATATCGCGACAGTTTGCGACGAGAGAGCCCAAAGGTAAAAGTGGTAGCGATATCATGACAGTTTGAGGTGAGAGAGCCCGAAGGTAAAAATGGTCACGATATCATGACAAGATGCTACCGAGGATGTACGACCGGGAAGAGTGTAGCGATATCGCGACATGTCGTGATTTCGTGACATGTCGCGTTTTCGCGGCCAGGAAGGGAAACAGGCGGCATGCAGTTTTTGTCAGGTTTTTTGTAGAATGGTGTTACAGAAGGCATAGAGAGCGTGTGACACGTGGCATGCAGGTGTTAGGTCTGCAGAAGCGTTACATGCAGCGAAGGATTTTAGGCGTTTTGGTTTTAAACATGGAATAAAGACAAAGAAAAGGTGGGAATTCGAAAGGTCACATGCAGGAAGATGAAACAAATTGACACACGGAGAATCGAAGAGCCGTTTTCGTTAGTATAAAGCCAGAAGTGCAGATTGAAAGAAGGGTTGGAAATTGCCAATTGCAGAGTTGCAGAGACAAGAGCTTCGTGCTATTCGGGCCTGCACTTGGGAAATTTCCTTCTTTTTGTTCTGGAATATTTATGCCTGGAACATTCTTTGAATGTAATTGACATATCATTTAATATAAAATACAGATTATTGGCATCTCATTGATGAGAAAGAAGGAGTCATTTTGTGCATGCATGATTTAATGTTTTATCTTTCATTCTAGATTTCTGAGGCTTTTAGGTGAAGTTTAATGCAAGTGTGCTTGGTTGCTTCATGCGAATGCCTATGTCTGGAATTACAGTAGAAACCCTAGAAGCCAGCACCTAATTTATTTGTATTGTGTGAGTTTTCAGGTTCATTAGATTAGGTTGCATGCATAAAACCTCAGTATCTTCGGTTTCATCAAATTGATGGCAGCATTCTGACTGTAGTTTAGTTTCTTTTTCATTTACTTTTTTTTTTTTTATTCAAACCCTTGCTTTATTTTTTGCAATTTAATTACTATATCCAAATAAATAACTGAAAATCCATCAAAATCCAAGATCAAAGTACAATTATTCACTTTGAGTCCACTGTAAATTCAAATTAAATAAACCATCAGTGCCCCTTGTTAACATCCACTTGCAAACCCTAAGATATTCTTGGCATTTCATTTGAATAGCATTATTTAAGCATAACAGGAACCTTGGAGAAAGTTATTTTCTTTGCAAGCAGAGGATTTTTGGACTCAGATCCTACCGGAGAGTGTGCTTTCACAATCGGGTGAAAACACCACTCAACAAGTGGGTAATCCACGCAGATGACAAACTATGCATCCAATAACTTTTGTAATTAGTATTTGACCATTAGGGCCACTGTTGGGTGCATCTTACGTATTTTTTTCTTAACTGGCTTGACTGTCGGATCAAGTGTTAGATTATGCATGACTAGCTGCGGGTCTAGTCCCAACATGTCTTTGGAGGACCATGCAAAAAACTCTTTCTTCTTTGTGAGAATGACAATGTAGTCGGATTGTTCTTCGAGGGATAGACTTACCCCCAGCTTGATAATATGTGGATTCATTGGATTAGAGCCGATGTCTATGTCAATCATCTCCTCGATCAACATGTGGGATCCGTCCTCCAACTGGTGTGGAGTTGGGATCAAGTGGATATCATTTGTTGAGTTTAGATCTGCGTTGGGAACCTCGGTATCCTCTTCAGCATGGAAGATATCCTGAGTTGGTCCTAGGATAAATTGAAGCATCTCAGCACAATGCCAGTACTCTGATGGGGATGGTGGTGAATTGATGTGATCCCAATCTATGACATCTATGTCTAGATATAATGACTTTGTTGGATCATCTGGATTATGGATGGGGGCGGTTAAGTCAATGGAGATCATGTTGATGAAATTATTTTGGTCTCCATTACCATGGGTGTGGTTACTCGGACATCCTGAATTATTTTTGTGCTTCGGATCCGGATTTGGAGGTATTGGCACGAATGGATCAGCCCTATGTGTGGGGAGGAGGATAGTGTCTGCCATCAACATTGATATCGCTATAGGGTCTCTCGGTGGAAGGTGTTATCTATATGTCTAAAGTTGCAGATGCAGCACTTGGTCCCACTATGCTGGGTCTAGGTGCCACTCATACCCTAGCCCTATGTTTAGTTGTTCAAATATGTTATCAATATCTAGGGGGTATTGTTACTACATCTGCCACATGTGATTGATATATACCATCTCAGTTTCATCTTCATAATTACTGTCGGATATCCAAAGGCCTTTGTAGATTCCAACAACTATTTTTAGCACGTGAGGCTCATCCTGCTCGATCAAATTGATCTAGCCCCATCGGGGTTGCTTTGCTCTCTATAGGGGGACCTGATTTTCTTGAGGTGGCACTTTCTCAATTGGAGCATCAAAAGGGAACATTTCCAAGAGGCTTTCTTGATAATCATCCATGGGGGTCACTTATGAGTGATTGCTATAAGATTCGAAGGGGTCCCATGGTGCTACCTCATATTCTGACTCGCCTTTTGAAGAACCTTCTTGACCTTGTCTATACCCCTCTTGTAGGTGAGTTTTTGAACTTTCTCCTTTCTCGATCAAAGGGAAGGGGTTGTGAAGGTCAACAAGGTTGGTTTCCGACAATGGGAGATAATCCCCCAATGTATATGTTGTTTTAGGATTGGCATATGGATCTAATGCCAACCCATCCTTTTTGCCTATCCCTAGGCCTTGCATGTTATCTACCAAGATGTCCAAGGGCAGGGGGTGGTTGAACCATACTTCTAACTTGTCGTATGGCATCTGATATCTTGGTTGGTAAAGAACTCGCACTCCTTGCTAATATCTACCTAACCCATATCCATTCCAATTGCATTGGCCAAGATATCTCAAAGTGAAATATGGGTTGCACAAATAGTTGACGTCTTCAACAAAGGGCTCTTCATCTTCATCCTCTTTCATGTACGGTTCAATACCATGATCAAGGCCCCCATACACAAAGTTTTTCTGATTTGGTAGGTAGCCTAGAGGAACAATAATACCGATGGAGAGGCGAGGTCTCCCCATGTCCTACATGGAATCCAGTGTTGGTGTTGCTACAATATTCCATACCAGATACTCCTCGAGGCTTGTATTGGCCATTTCAATGATGATTGTTGGTGATTGAGGGGGAGGGAATGAAAGTTCTTCCTAAGCCCACTCCATGTCGGGTGAACTAGGAGCCTTGACTTCCATTCTGCTAGACATCTCCTCGATAGAGATGGTTGATACTGATGGCGGTGCCTCTTTTAGGGGTTTCTTCCCTTTGTCCTTTGATGTGGCCATCGTAGGTGGCATCATTGGTGAAGGACCAGATGATGAAGATGGATCCGACTGGGGATTTGATGGACTTGTCAATGGGGATGCCTACGAAATTAGACCCTGTTTAGATGGATTCAACTAAAAATCCAAATGCATTGATGGAATGGTCGATTGTAGCATCAGCTACACCGTATTGAAATACTTGAAGGGCTCTAAGTCTACTGGGACTACATGAACTTGCCCTTCAAATGTATACTTTAAGAACTAATGAGCTATCGAAGGGACACCATTCATGTCCTTGATCCATGGCCGACCCAACAAGATGTTATAGGCCATCTCACCCTCCAAGATGTGGTACAATGTAGGTATAGTCTTTTGTCCCATTTGGATGGGTAGGACAGTTGTGCCAACTATCGAGCATATTGCATCAATGAATGCTCACAGTGTATAGGTGGAGGCCACTATGTGAGATGTGGGCGACTTTAGGTGCTTCAAGGTAGCTATTGTAATGATATTACTGGATGAGCCAGTGTCCACCAATACCCTCTTGTATGGAATCCCATTGGCTTGGGTGGATCCACCATGTCACCAGCCACTGATTTCAATTCATCCTCTCGAAAGGTGATGACTGGCTCAGTGCATCATTTGACATGTCCCACGAAGTTGTTGAAGGAGCCTCCAGATGGGGTGATAATTGTTGTATGGTATCGTAGATGGAGAGCCTAGCTGATGTGGTCCTCAAAATATGGGTGAGTTTGGTTTGAATCGTAGCCATTGGTCTAGGCGAAGCAGGTTGCATAAGGTGCTATTGCGGTTGTGACATTGTTGGCACCTCTCTAGTAGCTGTCACGGGGGAAGCTATGCTTGGGTACCTCTTGTTCTGATTCACTATACTGATCATCCCTACATACCCATGCATGGGGTAGTTCTGTGTTACCTCATTGAATTGTAGGGTCTTTGCCTACGCATCATGGGCAGGTAAGGGGTCCTTAAAGACCTCCATTTATTGGTTGCTTGGTGCCACGAGATTATTCACTGCTAATGTCTTGTTATCTATTAGGTCTTGCACCAAGACTTTAAACTTCTAACATGCATTAAGGTCATGTCCCTTCTGTATGTGGAACCTACAGTACAAGTCTTCCCTATAGCCCTTAGGTTTTGGATCATTGGGGTATATGGGTTGACTCTCGGGCAAGTTGATCAAGTTTTTTGTTGATTAGCGGTCAAACAGGTTGTCTCTGGACTCTGTGTAAGGTGTGAATTATCGCCTAGGGTGACGTTGCTAATTTTGTTCTTGCCTCTAATTTTCTTTGTCATAATTGTTAATAGGCATGATAGTTAGCCTTTTGGGGCTATGTTGCTTGTACAGGCTTAGGGAAATTTATAACATCTTGATTGACCACAATGGGTTTCTGTTGCGTGGTCCCTATTTTGGTGTTCTTAGACTATTCTTTGTTATTTGGTTTGGCTATCTCGCCATCCTAAATCTTGATCTCCTCAATGATTTTGGCTTGCGCTAGAGATTCCTCTAAAGTGGCATATTTTTGAAGCTATAATAGTACGAAGATCGATCTCAAATAGCTTTTTGAGAATATTTGGGTGAGGTCGGACATAGGAGGGAGGTAGGGCAGCTTTGAAAGCAAAGTCCTCCACCGATTCCCATAGGCTGCCATGGTTTCTTCCTCATACTACCTGAGGCTAGCTAGGTCACTTAGTGACGCCTTCTTCTTGGTGTTGAAGGTGAAGAATTCGAGGAACACATCCACTAGCTGATTTAAGTTACTGATGTTATGCTTTGGTAATTGAGTGAACCAATCCGAGGTAGGGCCCGTAAACATGGTTATAAATGCTCTTAGTAGAAAAGCATCATGTCTTGAATTCCAAAGAATTGGCTCAAGAATCTAGTCACATGTTCTTGGGCATCCTCCTCACCTCTAAAGATTGCCAACTGGGGCAGCTTAAAGTGTTTAGGGTAAGGGGGTGTTGGCACTGATGGATGCACTGGGTGACTGTCGAGTTGGCATAAAGTGGGCTTTTGAGGCCCAAAAGTCTTGGTCTCCATAGACTCTAAGTGCTCTAGCAGTGCTTTATATGCATCAGAAGATTTGATCTCTTCCTCCTTGGTTAGTTCCCACTGTGGGTTGTGGGAAACTTGAGGCCTATGGAGGGGTGGCTAGATAGCACCCCATCTGCCTTGGTAGGGCGTTTTGGCCCGCTCTTCTTCTTGCTCATACTCCTCATAGGCTTCTTGAGGAGTTTTTGGGTGAGACCTATAAACATGGGTGGGTCCTCATGGAGGGTTCCCATCGTTGTTCTTGGGAGTGGCCTCCTGCTTAAGTCTAGGAGGTCTCGGAGGCAACACTTGGTAATGTTGTGGGGACCTATCTCGCACCAAGGGGTTGCACCTCTCATATAGTTATGTTCTTTAGGTGCGAGGGGTTGGAACCCTCTCAGGCATAGTGTTATGGAGCAGCTCATTTGTTTGACATTGAATGTGCTCTTTGCTAAGGTGATACAAGTGCTCCAACTGTTGTTGATCTTGCTCAAGCTACGTGATTTGCGCTTGGTAGGCGAAATGTTTGGAAAATTTCAAGTCAATTTATTCTGCCATCTTAGGTCTAGGGGGCCTAGATGGATCTCCTACGTGTTTATCTCGATCGTGATGATTCGAGATCTCTATAGGTCACCTTCCTCTATCGAGGTTGGTGGTATTCACCTAAGGTTCTGGTCTCAATAGGTGATTCTGGTAAATAGCAGGTGCAGAGGTGCATTGCTCCCATGCTGTGTATTTCTCTTGAGGAATGTGATAGTATTTCTCATTCTCCCTTTTGTATATGTGAAAAGGGCAGGCAGAGTTGGCTTGCCCTGTTTGAAGAGCCTTGTGCTCTAGATTTGGCTTATTATTCCTAATAGTGATGGGGGGTAAAGGAGGGATGACATAATCATGTGGCCTCTCCTCATGGACCCTATGTTGTTCTAGTGCTTCATTATGCGGTGGCCACTCATACCGAGCATCTAATGGAGCCTTCCCATTTATATTGAGTGCCACGTGTAGGGACTCCTCCTGAAAGGGTCTATGTTGGACGGGAGTGCCCCTCGAAGGGGTGCCTCATAGTCCCATTCTGAAATGGCACGATGTGGACTATCTTATGGGTCGGGCCACCAAGGTGGTATGACCAAGTCCTTGGGGCTATAGCGGAGGTGACTTGTGCCCCCTTGTACACTCTCCATAGCTCTTGCCCATGATTGGGCTTGGCTACGGGTGTACACCATGGTGGTGTATCTCTAAAATCTACATAGGGTTTTATCTTTTATTTTTATTTTTATGCTACACTAAACAGAAAATATCACACACACACAAAACAATGATTATCTCGTTTAAATATTAAAGGTGTGCCCCAAACTTGGTTTAGTGTGTTTTAATTTTTGTTTTGATAGTTTTGTAAAGAACATTTTGTAGAAAATGCAATATGATGGCTCTTATGACTCCCAAAAATGGTCATCCCTTCGATATACCATTGTCAGGCCATTATACCAAACCTCTCTATATACCCACCCTTACGTGAGGGAAACTATTGGTACATGAGAGCAGAATGGTACATGGAACATAGGCGGTACGGAAGGGGGATCGCCCTATTTTTGACACCTATCATAGAAGACTTATCCTCATGCACTAGGAATCACCCCAGATACACTTGGTAAGCTTTCATAAGGATTTACGTCTAGCAACAGTAGCGATTAGGGTTATGGATACAAAAATTCAAGCCAAGGTGGTGGTGAAATCCATCGTTGGTATTGATCAAGGGTTGGGGTTTTACAACTAGCTCCTTGGTGTTTAAATTACCACGTGGTGTGTGGGGTTATTTTTAATTTGCATAAATAAAGAAAACAAACATTAAAAACTCTCCTATGCAATCAAATAACCAAAAAATAGAAAATAGAAAATAGAAAATGACAGAAGGTGTTTAGGACCCCTACCTCTTCTCTGCCCAAATCAGATGGTTCTGAGTTTCTGCCCTGAAATTGCATAGAGAGCTATTCATCCCTGGGTGAGATGAATAATAGAGCTATATTCATCACAGGGTGGGATGAATGCCCATTCACCCCAAGGTGGCATGAATTTTAGCTCTGTACTCATCATGGACTGGAATGAACAACAATCTAGCATTTGAAAACTTGGTACCTACAAGAAAAAACAAACAAGTTTTGATCAGATTTCTGATCTCAAAAATAGAGGACAATGTCCCACCATGATTGCCACTGAAATCACGAGGATACAAAAACAAAAATGAAATGCCAAGATGCGATGTAAATGAAACTAAACTTAATGCTAAATCCTACGAACTGAAATGCATGAAAGGAGAGAAACATAAATGCATTGAAACAAGGTATAAAATTGAATATGGAGTACAACCCTTTTTATTAATATGCTTTAGAACCTAGTTACAATATGTCTCCTCCATTTTTAGGGGCTAGGAGGGTTAAATATGTTCTTGTCACATCAACAAATGGTATTCCTTCTTTTGCGTGCCCACATGTAGAATGGATGGACCAAACATCACCGCTGCTTGCGTTGATGAGTCTTGACTCATTTACGATCCTATAATGTCGATATCCTATGTTCAAGGAAACAAAAAATAGTCAGTAGCACCTGTAGATAAAATGAAACATGCGATCCCCAAGCCTACGATTAGTGCATGCAAAAAATAACTAAAATGATAACTAAATAGCATCAGAATGATCTAAAAATTTAACAGAAGCATGAGGAAATTACTAGGAGGGCACTACAAATGGAACAGTCAAAAAATTCACCATGGATTTCTAATCACCCTGGGGTGGGACGATTAGACCTACAACAAAATGTCAGAAAGCACAGTCCCAAATGTCACATTCGGGAAGCTCCAAATCACCTGCAAAGTTGGGGGTTAGGTAAAATGGGGTATTTTGGAAAGAGCCAAAAGGTTAGATTTTTCCAATTCAATCTCTATTGCCAGGAATTTGATGATGCTACCTGCATGTTAGAAAAAGCGGGAAATGACAAAAACATGGTCAAAATAGCTCAAAATGATGTGAAATTTGAATGACAACCTATCTAAGAAACATAGAATTAGATGCAAAAATAACAGAAAGGAAATCTACTACATATTTCTAATCACTCTAAGGTGGGGCGATTAGGATTGTAGTAGTGTGGGGGGCACCCGGGGGCAGGACGCCCACCGTTTGGGGCCCGGTTTTGACACCAATCCACTTGGGATGGGTCCAAAACATCTTGTGGGGTGTTTTCGACAAATTTGGTAGGATGTTATGGCCAAATTTTGGGTTTTGGTTTCGGATTTGCGCTTCCAATAATCACCCAATGACCTCCCTTCCAAAAGAGATCAAGGATGTGAAAGGCACAAATCAAAAGGTGTGAGGATGTAAAATGACAACACTTCATTTCTCAAAATGCTCCTTCTCTATCCTTTTTGGGTGAGAAGACTCACCATTTTATAGACCTGACGGTCTCTTTGGATGAGAATGCAGAGGTGCCACTTGGCAATCATGCCTTCCTAGGGGGAAGAAGATTCCTCCTTGATTAGGGGCTCCATGACTGACCCTGTAACTGCCTCTAGCACTCAAAAATGCTTACTCACACTCCCATGTAATGAAGGAAGAGTTAAGTGGCGGATCTGAGCTGCCATTTGTCAAGATTTGACCTTTTGCCCGTCAAACCTGCTATTTGCCCCACCTTGGAGCGAATACTACTAATCGTCCCTAGGTGGAATGATTAGGGAGAAAAGTACCTGAAAGGTGCCAAATTGACCTCTAACCTTACAAAACTACTGTGTGAGTGGTTAGGACCACTGTTTAACCTCTAGGGGTTGCCTTGGGGGCTGTGTGTGTCAATGAGATTAGTGTTTGCAGTCACATAATCAGATTGGTGCTATTTTGGTGTCTACAAAAATTATTGGTGTAGTCCTCTATGCTTTGGTCCTTCTGACGGAGGTTCTAAAATCTATGAAATAAAGTTTAGAAATAGTCTATAGGCACAAAATTTTCTTACAACTTCTTATTCATCTTATCCCAAGCCTTGATATTTGCTTTTCCTTTCCTCTTTCATTCTGTCTGTAGATGATCCCATAAAATTAAAGCATGCCCTTTCAACTTCGTGCATGCGAGTTTCACCTTCTTTTCCTCAGCTAGATTACTCCATTAAAAATACTTCTCCATACTATTTACCCAATCAATTAGCTCCTCTGATTTTTACCTACCAGCATACTCAAAAACCTTGATCTTGATTCCATATCGACTTTATTTAAGTCCTTTCAAGACTTGGATTAGTTTGCTTTCAAAATTTGTTGGTTCTTCTTCCACCTTTCTTAGCTATGGTCTCATTATTAGATCCTAGATCTGGGTCCACATTAGTGCAGGCCTCCACCATGCAATTAATTGCACCATTAAGTCATGTTATTTCTGCATGCAAATCCTCCATCTATTTATTCATTTGGGCATATATTCCTTGCCCTATCCCTCTTCTATTCATCTTCTTTCCACTAGTGATATCTCACCTACTCTGATACCAATTGATGAAAATTCACTACAAGAGATCGTCAATGGACTCCAAGGGTAAAATTATAAGATAAGACATCATACAAAATACACCAATAAAAGAAACCTACAAATGCTTCTTTTCATTAACTAAATTTCCATCCTCCTTACAATAGAGTCCCCCACTTCTTATAAATTCAAAAAATAAAAACCCTAGCCTACGATATTCCCTTACTATTTTTAATAACTTTCTAGTTTTAGAAACTCACTTACTATTTTTGGTAAGCCTAAAAAAAAACTCGGATGGCATCCAAAACGGAATCATGCACCCATTATTCAATAAAACCCACTACCCCAAGATAGCAACCCCACTCTAGTTCTACACTAATAGTTATGATAACTTTTCAATTGTGAAAATTTAAAATTACATTAAAATCTAATTTTGGGCCTCTTAGAGGCATTTTCGCGTCGAAAAACATATGGGCCATCTTTCTTAGGTTCTCCATGACATTCAACATGTTTTGAAAAAATAACGTGGCAAAATGGACACTCAGAGAAAATGTTATGGCCCTGGCAAGGTGCATCAGAAGATAAGGAAAATATGTTTATTAGTTTATGGTATGCTAAAAGAATAGAAATATAGATGTTTGAAGTGTATCCTATTGATGCTAAAGTGTATATGTAGCATTCTTGTTAAGGATTGTACAAAGTGTAGAAGTCACAAATTCCTTTATGAATAAAAGAAATAATGGTGTGTTAATTTATCACCCTCAAAACTAGTAATATAGAGAGAAAATGATAAGAGAATTGATTATTGGTTAAGTCTTATGCAAGAAAGGAGTCTATTATAGGGGTATTTTTTGTATTCTAAAGGCACTTAGGACATCATTAACTATAGTATGAAAGCACTCAAAGCTAAGCACTCAAAGCTACTATGAAAATATTATACCTCCATCTATAAATGTTTGAATTTTTTTTTGGATATGGTCATTTATAATATGGTAAGAGATTGCTGAAATATTTAGAAATATTTTTTGGATATATCATAGAAGTTTCCAAAGATTTTATAGATTATTTTAAAGCATCAAAATATGTCCTCAAGTATATGAGAGTCTATTTAAAAATTTATAAATAATTTTATAAATATAGTATTTATTCTAGTGCTTAGAAAAAGTCTCTCATCTACAAGTATACATTTAAACATGGATAAAATAATTTAAATACGAAGTGATAAGGTTTTAAATATTAATACATTAACATTTCTATGTTAACACTGATGTAATAATATTATTCTAACTTCTATACACATGCTTGGCTTCATGTCCACATTAGGCTTTAAAAAAGCATTGTCACTTTACAAGTATATCTTTATGAGTTCTCTTTTTAATTTAGAAATTATGTAGAGGAAGTCTTGGTATTTGGATGAAAGTTGCTTTACAAAAGAGAATTATTTTAGGAAGGGATGAATAATACTAGTAAAGATACAATGGGGAGATAAAAGAGTTATATTTTCAAGGATATATAGGTGTGTATTTTATTTAAATGGGTATTTTTAAAGATTGTTGGTATTTATATAAAAGAAAAATAGAATAAAATGGAAAAGGTGAGGTATCCTAATTTAAAAAAAAAAATCTCATGAAGCAATTCTTTTACTAATGTGTATGATGATCTTATGAAATAATTATTTTACTAATGTGTATGATGAGCTCATGAAGCAATTATTTTACTAATGTGTATGATGATGAGGCATCCACGAAAAATAAAATAATAAAAAAAAGAACTTCTTTTTAGTTTCCAAGGGAAGAGGAAGGCCATGTATTTTCATATCCCACCATAATTTTTGGAAATGCATAAGTTGGATATATGGCTCCTAATTTGAGGGACTATAAAAGGATTAAAAAATTTTGACAAAGAGTTGATAAGGAACCAAAAAGGATTATTAAGGGGTTGGAAAGGATGTGGTAAGGACTAGTAAGGGGTGGAAAGGGATCAACAAGAGACCAACAAGGAGTTGACAAGGATCAAGGATGATTGGCAAGGATTTGGAGAGAGGACAGAGAAGTTTTAGTTGCTACTATAATTTTTTCTCGTTTTTGCATGTGTTTTCCTATGATATATTTGAGTATCTAGAAGAGATGGTCTTTTATTAGATTCCCTCCTCTGACCACATCAACAATTTATTTCTTGGATTAACTACAATATATTTTTCAAAATTATTTTAGAAATTATTAAATTAATAAAACAAAATAGTCTACTAAAAAACACAAGACGCATATATATACACACATAAAATAATCATGTCCACTAAATTTATTGTTTAGATATAAGAATATTTTGTTAAAATACATGTAAAATATTAAAACATAGTTCTCTACTTAAAATATAAATATGTCTATTGCATTAAAAATAATCATGTACATGCAAGTGTACTTTAAACATACTAAAGAGGTGTACACAAAAATTTTAAATGATTTTTAATTTACATTTATTAAAATATTTACTTATAATTTTTATTAAAAATACATAACAATATTATTTTTAAACTTTTTTTTTTTTATTGGTAGAAAGGGTGTTGAAAGGTCCCTGAACCTTGTACAATAGTTTTACATGATTTCCAGATCGACCGAGGTGGTCCAAGAACTAAAGATCAAAGATCGAGCAAAACTCCACACGAGGAAAGGTGTCACGAAATCGTGACCAGTTTGGAAATGATGTCGCAAAATCATGACATGTTGCACCGTTGCATCCAAGAGAGGAAGAGAAGTCGTGAAATCATGACAAGAAGCGGCATCGAAGCCGAAGGAGAGAAAGTGTCGCAAAATCGTGACATGTTGCAAGGTTGCTGCCAGAAGAAAAGAAGTGTCACGATATCGCGACATGTTGCAAGGTTGGTGCCAGAAGGGAAGAAGAGTCGTGAAATCGCGACAAGCAGCGTTATCGCGACCAAAGAAGAAAAAGTGTCACGAAATCATGACAGATTGCAAAACGTGGCCGAAGAAAAAAAGTGTCACAAAATCGTGACATGTTGCAAAATCGTGGCCGAAGAGAAAAAGTGTCGCGATATCGCGACATGCTGCATCATCGAGGCCAAAGAGAAAAAGTGTCGCGATATCGTGACATGTTGCAAAATCACGACCGAAGAGAAAAAGTGTCGCGATATCGCGACATGATGCAAAACCGCGGCCGGACAAAAAAGGTGTCACGAAATCGCGACAAGAAGAGACATCGCGGCCGAAGAGAAAAGGTGTCGCAAAATCGTGACATGATGGAAGACCGCTTCGAAGAGAAAAAGTTTCGCGATATCACGACATGATGGAAGACCGCAGCCAAAGAGAAAAAGTGTCACGAAATCGCAACAAGATGGAAGACCGCTGCCGAAGAGAAAAAGTTTCGCGATATCTTGACATGATGGAAGACCGCAATCGAAGAGAAAAAGTGTCGCGATATCACGACATGTTGCAAGACCGCGTCGAAAGAGAAAAAGTGTCGTGATATCGGGACATGTTGCAAGAACACGTCCGAAGAGAAAAAGTGTCGTGATATCGCGACATGTTGCAAAAACGTGGCCAGAGAGGAAAAGTGTCGCGATATCGTGACATGTTGCAAAATCGTGGCCGAAGACTAATATTATTACTAAGACTAATATTTTATAATAATGTAGTTTAATAAGAGTTATGTTCACTCTACATTTTCAACCATTTACAAAATATATTAAGAAAAAATGTAAATGTTTAAGATTATTTACTATGAAATAAAAAATATTTTTTGAACACTTTGTATAATTTTTAAAAATTTACATTTTAAAATATTTATTTTACTTGCAAACATATTAAAAACACATCCTTTCTAAGGTTTATAGGAAAATGAAAGGAAAAACAACCAAGAGTAGATTATACACATATTTTAAAGAAGTTTACTATAAATTTCATTGTTCCACTATAATAGGTGGAAAACCAAAAATGTAAAAAAACATAATAGTCTTTTGCACCTTATAATCACTAAATATCATTTGACACAAATGAAAATTAGAGTCTTAGATTTTTTTTTTGAAAAGTTACTTTTATCACTTAAAAGAATAAAAAATGCGTTGATCACACACAAAAAAAAGGTAGTATGAAAAGATACCATGAAAATTCAAAGTTAGAGTCCATCTAAAACCATGAATAGGGTTTAGGTATTACAAATAAAAATATGAACAACTAATAATGTGGGAATCTCTAAACTTTAATGAGAAATAAAACCCAACTTATGTCCAACGAGTGGGTAAGGAAGGTAAGACTCTAGTCCTTAACTAGGGGGTATTTGTCTAGTGATCTAGAAAAGTATATAAGTGCTCTACTCTAAGAGCCACCTTGTTGGCTTGGGCCTAAATCTACAACATCACATTGGAGCAAATCATAGCTTTTGCATAAGTAGAGAAGTCTATGCAAATATTTTGATTAGCAAATATAGCACTATTATGGTCTTTCCAAATATAAAATAGAATATCTAGTCTAAAGAAATACCATACTTGATAAATACTTGAAAGCATGTCATTATTATCCCTAAGAAGAACCATATTCCAAGAAAATTGTCTAGATTTTAATGACTAGAAGAAGTCATAAATCTAGGACTAGGGTGTTTAGGATTTTGGGCAATACCAAAATAAATGATTAATGGAATATTGTTGCTAAAAAGGAGCATTTAGGGTTTTTCACCCCTAGGTGGACCATACATTCTCTAATTAACAATATTTGAAAGAGCAAACCCTAGGATAAGTTAGCCAATTTGAGTTCTAAAGATACATCCTAAATAGATAAAAATATGTATATTTGTTAAAATACTAAAGGTATTAGTGGGTGTTGAGCATGGGTACCATGGGTAGATGAGGAGAGAGCCAACAATACCCATTTTTGGGTTTGTAATTTCTAAAAGGAGTATTTGGATACCACTTCCACCAAGGGTACATGTGTTTGACCCTAATTTTGTGTAGCATATCATATGAGACCACCTAATAATCTACCTGGAAGATCTCCTTATATTTATTTTGAATATTAAACTAGGATTTGACTTTAGGCCAAGAAACCCAATTTTTGGAGTGGTTGAAGAAAATGTTAGAAATGATCTTTATCCTTTTGAAAAAAAGTAGTACCTTAACCTATGGAAGCTTGGCTAAAGGTTGATCTTGATCCATGATAACAAGGGATCACCAAAGTGAGATAATTTATAGACAACCCAATATGCAACCCATTATCACTCAATTGGAGATAAGGCTTGATAGACTCTAAGGCCTTCTAAACACTTTTGGAAATAAAAGTACCCTAAATCTAAACAAGAAATTTTATAACCAGAAGTGAAGGCAATCCAAACCCTTTCTAGGGTTTTCTTCTATATGGAACACTTGAGGAAATACAATTTTGAAGAAATATTTTATAAGTTTCATTTCCCTACACAAGTTTCATGATCCATTTGGCACAAAGAGATATTTCTTGTCATTGCATATCAAGAAGACCCAAACCTCAAAAATTCCTAGACCACTTGGTCGAAGCCTTTCTTGTTTATCGAGGAACACAAAAAATATTGAAGAAGCTTCTCCAACTTCTAGTTAGATGCTTTGGATAGGATCCAATAAGATAAATAGTATACATGAGTGGTAGCAATAATTTTGGAACAAACCTAGAATTTATCGACTAGTGACAAAGGCTTTGAAATCCACTTATGCAGCTTATGCTCCACTTTGTCTAAAATATATTGCCACAACATAGAGGAAGAAGAGTGAAAGGCAAAGGGAATATCCAAGAATGTGAACATTTCCCCATGTTGGATCCATTTCCAATTAAATTGGCTAAACCAAGTAGGCTTGGGAAAAATGATGTTTATAAGACTAAATTTTTTTTCCACTAGATGTTTGATCCAAAGACACTTTCAATGTCAATGTCAATGTCACTTTCCTCTTTACAAAGTGACATGAATGATTCATGTACAAAATTACCATTGGCCATTTGTGTAGATGGGTCACAAAGAGAAATCTCTTTCACTCTCCTTATAAAACAACATCGCCTAGAAGGTATCCAAATACTTCAGTGCTAGAACATAGAAAGCTAGAGCAAGAGGGCACCCTTGAAAAATATATATGTAGAGAATAAAGTGTGAGGACTAGAAAACATTAATCATCAAGAAGTAAAATACATCTATGAAGAGAATTTGAACAAATTGAAGAAATATGAGTCCAAAACCTAAGAATGGCTAGGATGAAGGGCTATTCAATCCTATCATATACATTAGCAAAATTTATTTTTAGAAATATGACCTTTTGTTATGATTAATTTCCCCATTCCATTACTTTCTAGATATAAATGGTGTTATCCAATATGTATCTACTCTTAATAAATTCAGTTTGCTCTTGTCAGATAATCAAGGGGAGAAAAGTTATGATCTTGAGTACCATGGCCTTAGCTATAATATTTTATAATTTATTAAACCAGATACTGGACCACCAATTACAAATGTACTTAAGATCTCCGATTTTTGGAATAATATTAATATCTCCCTTATTAATCAATTGGCCAAGAGAACCAGTCCTAAGATCCTCTAATTAAACTTGGTGTATATGTCCCTAGAGTATCCTATAGAGTTCTATAAAATTCACAATGGAACTCATCACACCTAGGTGCCTTGTCATTGACCATATAAAATATAGCGACTTTAAGATCTTCTTGTAAAAAGGGACTATCATAGATGTCTTGTTAGGATGCAAAAAATATGACAATGAACCACTCCAACACATTGTTGAAGGGCTTAGGCTTGGGCCAAGGCGGGCTCATGAGCTTGAAAAACCTTCTAGTAATGACATACAAAATCCTATAGAATATCAGTAATCTCTATAAAAGTGTCATACCCTTCTGAGATGCATTTGATTTTTTGAATAAGATTATTACCTTGGAGGGAATAGAAAAATTCTTTAGATACCATATCCATAACCTTGAACTACTTAAATTTAGCTTTGAGTTGAGTACCATGAGTGAAATGTGCTTCTATGATCTACTAAAATTGGAAATTTTTGGACACCTAAAGTTGAAACATAGAGAAAAAGGGTTGCAATTACAACTCTTGCATGGCATGTTGAAGCTCCAAGGCAATGGCCTTGTCTGAAAACCAATGGAAGGTCAACTAGAACTTGTATATGTAAATAAAATGAGTAGTGTATTCCATCAAATAATTCAATAGGTAATCCAACCATTCCATATGGTTAGGTAGGGCTCCAAGTTCTAGATATGCTAAATGTGAGCCACTAAAGCTTTATGATGAAATAGAGATATATTGAAATAAAATTGACTACTCTGCATGGACCACCCATACCCTACCCATTCAACACAAAATTATATGGGTAAGTGGTCTTAGAGAATAACCTCAAGGATTGGTTCAAGTGGGAGAGAAAAATGGTTGGAAAAATTAAATACTAGTTGCCTAGATGACAATACCTTATCTAACCTATTGATAATTATGTTAGAGCTAGCATGCATGTTGGACCATGTATGGAATTTTTTTTTATATGAGAGTGCCCCACATTGGGATCATAAAGCCCCAATTTATTGTGCATGTGGAACCAAGCTACCCATTTTCCCATTACCCAATGCTTCAAACTCCTACCACACTTGTTTGTGGCTATCTCAATCATGTTGAAATTACTAAAAATAAGCTAAGTGGTAGAAGGGAGTGACTTGGCTAGCCAAATCCATAGCATCATTAAAAGAATAAACATTAACTACCATAAATGTATAATTATTAATAAAAAAATATTCATAGTGCATGATAGGTGTGGTTACAATTATGTGCCACCAAATGAGGCTACCAATAAGGGGATATGAAGGTGGTAATGACACCTCATCCCTGTGCATGCTCATTATGAGGTAAATGAATTTTAGGAAAACTAACTCAACATACTACTACTAATAAAAACATATAATTTGTATCTCCTTTAGGCACAATAAATATAAGTTAGAGAAATATTGATAAACGATGTACACTAACCTAGCTAAAGCTTCACACCTAACCATATACAAATATTATGGTCACTTTAGGTACATATCCATCAAGGAAGTTGAAAGAGCATCTAGTTGTTGGACCTTATTACATCCAATCATTAGGTAAAGTCAAAAACCTTATCACATATATTTCAGATTTATATCTACGTTAGAAACTTACATAAAATATTATCTAACTCTTATTTAGTAATAATGACTAAAGCATGCATGATTGAGGAAAGTATATTCCTTAATAGAAGAGGATACTACGTAATGTCATAAAAGTTTAAATGTTATAGAAAGTGTTAAACTAAATAATATTAATCATTATCTTCAGTAAAACCTTGCATGAATGTGATTTTAAAATATCTACTTTTGTTCTAAAACTCAATTGCACAAAATTGCATGAATGTGATTTTAAAATATCTACTTTTGTTCTTAAACTCAATTATACAAAATTGATTGTAGAGAATTATTCTTTTATAAGCCCATTAGATAAAGGTAATAATATTACAATTGAAATATTTAAATTTTGAGGCACTAATATGATCTATGTGTTTATTAGTATTTTGATTTCAAAATATCTACTTAGGTTCTCCAACTTAATTACCTTAAAATAAGTAAAAATTTATTTTCTTATTAGATAATTAGAAAAATATAATAATATTTTGATGGGAACCTTTATTTTTAAGATAATAATATGATTTAGTATTTTATTTCTAAGTCAATAATTTTAAAGAAGTGTTAACTCACTAAATTATATCTCATTTTCTTATTAAAGTGTTTATTTCTTGAAAAACAAAGTAATTGTTGCTTAAGTTTTATAATTTAATTTAAAATAATTAAAATTGAAATTTTCTACATGAATAATAATTTAAATACATTTATTCAGTATAATGATAAAATAAACATAACTAAAAGTATAATTCAAACTAACATGATAGATAGTGTAAACTATTTCAAAGTTTTACTTTTCGGTCATTTTGATCTTTTGGTTGGATGGATGAGGTGGAGACTCCTCACCTCTTTATTTTTCTCTCTGATGGTGGTTTTTATTAGTGATAATTTTGGATTTGCAAGTGCACCAAAATTATGTGTATTCTTTTGTTCCTCTTGCCTTGTATCTTTGGGATAGACCCTTCTCTTGTTTTTTGGGTCTGGTTTATCCTTGTTAAAGGTTTAGGGATCCTCTTAAAAACCCTTCTATCTAATTAAAAAAATAACAATGATAATAGTGAAGTATATTAATGATCTCTCTAAGGTGAATAGTATGAACTATTTCTCTCTCTCTCTCTCTCTCTCTCTCTCTATATATATATATATATATATATATATATATATATATATATATATATAGATAGATAAATTTTAAAGAAATTAACTATAAATGACATTATGAAAACCCCTTATATCTAATAAAACAAAAACAAAAAACAAGAATATAAGTAACAATAATAATAGTGAAGTATATTAATGACATCTCTAAGGTGAATAGTATGAACTATATATATATAAGTTGCCTGCACGTGTTTTTTTGCTTCCTTTCTTGAGGATGGTCTATTTTTCTTGGTGACTATTCTTGGGACTTTTTGTTTTCCCCCACCTGTGCCTCCCAAGCCCTCTTTTGGCATTCAAATGTTGACTTTAGAGGTGAGGCTTCTACTTATGTACCTCATTATTTCCTGGATCTTTCTTTATCAAATTTTTCTTGTTCGAGTGAATGTCTTTTCCATCCTCTCTATGTTTGGGTTTTTCTAGTTTATCATGAGTATGGGTAAGGTAAATATCTATCCATCTAAGCTTAAATTGTGTAAGCCCCATCTGGATCCCGTGTCTATCTATTTTGATGAGGAGGTTAAAGTGATCCTGGTGGAGGGAGGTCTTCTGGAGTGTATTCAAAAGTTTCACGGTCACAATATGGTTCTTACTAACTGGATGGTTTCTACGTGGAAGGATGGTTGGGTCATAATTGGTTCCTAGTACTTTCAAGTTTTGATGAATCTCATTAGTATGACAACTGGTCTGGTGTTATATGGAGCCTATCACAACCATGATAGACATTCTCTATTGTAGGAGATTAGTCTTTTCTTAGACAAGGAGGAATATTTGCCTAGGGTGTAGAATGATTTTAGTGTGGTGGCCCTACCCCCTCCTTGGGATCAGGTTGCTAAGGTTATTATGGACTATTTTATCCTTGAATATTCCTATGAAATTATTAGAAGCTTCCATGCGATATTTTTAAAAAATTTGAGATGTAAAGCATGTATGAAAATTCCTTTATTTCTTTTCTAGTCAATGAATAAATCCTTTATAAATTTTCAAGGTGGTCATGGATAGGCCCCTATTCATCAAGGCCTTGCGTTGCTAGTGTTTGATAAATTTACCTTAGAACGTGGTTTAAATGTTGATGATATTCTCAAGACTTTTGCAGATCTTCCTAGTCCCTTGGATGGTGGCGCTAATATGGTGGTGGACTCTCCTGGTTCTCTTGGTGGTGGCACTAAGATGGTGGCAGAATCTCCTAGTTCTCTTGGTGGTGGCTCTAGGTTGGACTTAGAGACAGATTCTGACTGTAGTCAAGACATCTATTCCTTTACCTTTGGGATAGGGTCTGAGAAGATTTCCATGAATACACCTTCTATTGGTCCCTCAGTCAAGTTTGACTTTCCCCCCAAAGATATTATGGAAAATTATAAAAAATTGGACTTGGGGCCTTCTTGTTCAACTTCTATTAGTGGTCATTGTAAATATAAGTGTTTACGCTGCAAAGGGGTGAGAGCAACGACTCTCTTCATCTCTCTACCCTCCCTAATTTTGATGTTCTTCCTCAAGATTGCATTCGGGAGAAATCTATGGAGGAGGTCTATGCTCTGGAGGCTTTTGAGGATTTTAAACATTTTTTTTTGTGATTTAAAGTTAATTGACATCAATCAAAGAAATTTGTGGAGATCGTTGAAATCGGCTCTGGATCTATCTAAAAATGTAACACGTTTAGCTACTTTTGTTGCTCAGGGTTTGGATAAGTTGGTGTATAACTATCTCAGTTATCCCTATTTTTGTGCCCTGGGGTCTGGTGTTAGTAGTCTTTCTCTAGTTTACCTCTTGTCTATTTGGTGAGGTTATGTTCTATTCTTCTTTCCCTGGTGGATTTTGTTTGTATTGGTTGTAGAATCCTTTAAAACCCTCTTGTTTTTAATAATACCAAATATATATATAGATATATATAATTGAATAAATTAACTATATATGACATTATTCATAAAGAATATATGGACAACCAATATTGTCAAACTTGATTGTGTAAATAGTTTATATTTTTATGAAAATAAAGTTATTAATAGTACATATAGATATTCTCAACTAGATTACGATAAATTCTAATTATGCTTTTGAATTATTGCTATTATAATCCATAAAATAAAAATAAATACTCATATAAACTTAATTGTGGGTATTAATTAGATTAGATATCTAATCATATATATATCTAAAAAATGCTTTGAAGGTGATGGTTAAAATACTAAGTGAATGATAGTTCTCAATTTGGTTGTCTTTATTCTAGCTCAAACCTATAGTATATCATGTATATTTTCCTCTTTATTTTGTTTAGTTTAGCGATAATACATCTTTTTTCCTTGTTATTTATTTTGGTATATTATTGTTGAAATGTAAACTTGTAGTCTTTCATATTCATATTCCTCCTTCTTTCCTTGACTCTTATGCACCATTTTTTTTCTCTTGTAGGTTAAAATTATAATATTTTGTGTGTCTCTCTTGCATCATATTATATCAACTCTCACCACCTCCAAAACATTTATTCACTTTATGTGATAATGCATAAAAAAGTTTTAATTTTATGTTGTGAAACATATTTTGACTAATGAGACAATATATCATGCACATTTTAATTTTTATCCTCATTAGCTTAGTTGTCATGTACCCTCTTTATTTTTATTTCCATTTGATATTTATGTTATTATAGATAGAAATTAAAAAATTTAACTCCCTTCACTTCATATTACTCAATTGTAATATCATGTGTGTTATCTCTTATTTTTTTAATTGGTTTTCTATTAATATAACTTGAAATTGTAATATTTTTTAACTTTCTTTCATATTTCTTGGTTTAACTCTCATGTATCATCCTATATTATTTTCCATTTGGTCTTTCTAAATTATAGGTTATCTTATGCTTTATTTTCCTTCGTATTACTTAGCCTAGATCTCATGCACCCTCTTTCCTTTTTATCCCATTTTCGTTTCTTATTACAATTTGGACTCAAACTTCTAATCCACCTATTACTTGTGTGTCCTAGCTCCTAGCTCATGTATTCTATCATCAAAAACCAAACATATAATTTATTGTGTGTCTCTTCATCTTCATTTTTCTCAACATGGTTATCGTGTATCCGTTTTATTTATTTTCTATTTAGTTTTTGTCATTGAAGATCAAATGTGGATTCTATATATACCTCTTTCTTTTCATCTTGTTTAGATTAACTTGACCCTCAAACAACCTTTTTATTTATTCATTTGGTATTTTGGGATTATAGACCAAAATTATAGTATTTTATATTCCTCTTTCTCTTCATCTTCCATTTCTCAACTCTTATTTATACTCTTTCATTTTTCTACTATTGGTCTTATGTCATTGCATCTCAACATTATAGAATATCATGTGCATCACCCTCTTTATATCGCTTAGATCAACTCTTGTGCATCATCTTACCTTATTCCTCCATTTGATATTATACCATTTTAACTTAAAATTATATCCTTTCATGCATCTCTTCTTACACAAGCTACTCAACTTAGATCTCATAGAACTTATTTCTTTATTTCTCTATTTGGTATTCTATAAGTGAACATATCTAAAATTCTAGGTGTGATACATTAGTGTATATTAAAAAAATATTTGTATGTAATATAATAATATATTTTGAGCTATTCTAAAATAAAAATGAAGTTATCAAAATAAATAATTTTAAATAATAAATATTATATTTATTAGATATCAATTATATCATATTATATATATTCTTACATATTTAAAAATTTGACATTAAAAATATTCAATAATGCAAGGATTTTAAAGTATTAATTTTTATTGATAGAGGGATTTTGAAAGGACCCAAAACCTTTTACAAGAAGAAATAGGTGTGAAACCAACTAGTATCAACACCAAAAGCCAAAAAAAAAATAAAAAAAAATACAGGAAAACCCAACCAAACCATCTAAAAAGATAAAAATAAAAACCTAGAAGTTCCCAAAAAACCCAAAAAACCTAGAAAATGAATGAAATAAATCATCAAAAAAATTAAACCATGAACGAGAACCACGTAAACCATAATAGGAAACCATAACTATCACTTGAGCTGAAATCAACCTACATCTTAGAATTATCATGAGGAATCAAAATACCACACAAGAAATAATTACTCCTAGGCCGGAGGTAAGGGAGTCTCATTTGGGGCCCAATAGACTTACTTGAACCACCATACTTGCTAAAGTAAAAAAATTCCATTAGCATCGTTTACCTCCATGAGTCCTACTAGGATGTCAGACCACCAAATGTGAAGATATTCTTCCAGAACTTTATTTATAAGTAAATCTGCTACTTTATTTCCTTCTCCATACACATGCTATATAATGAAATCAGAGCACCAAATATGAAGAGATTTTCCAGAACTCCCTTATTTACAAGTAAATATGATACTTTATTTCCTTCTCTATACACGTACTAGATAATGATGTTTCCATACCTACCCAATAATATTTTGCATTCATTAATCATATTGTGAATACTCCATGATAAAACTTGATTTCCTTTGATAAAATCGATAGCAAGCATGGAATAACCTTCAATAATGATGGAAGATATGCTACAAGGTCTTAAAAAATATAATATAGATAAGATATTTGGGAAAATTAAAAGGGTAGTAAGCTTTGAAGCCAATAAAACTTAGGGTTCCTCAATAGGTACAATTTACTATCTAAAAATAGTCGATAAGATATTTGGGAAAATTCAAAGGGTAGTAAGCTTTGAAGCCAATAAAACTTAGGGTTCCTCAATAGGTACGATTTACTATCTAAAAATATCCCAAAAAGAGTTGAGAAAGAAAATATCTCTAATAAACAAAGATTTATTAACAAGGTAATTATAGTAGAAAAAACCCTTGAGTTAGGTAATCTATGATAGTAATCTCTCTGAATATTATAGGATTGAGGGATCCTCACAATCCTATAGCTCTAAAATTATTTATTAAACTATAAAAACCTAATATTATCTTGATTCAAGAAACCATGTTAGGGGTAGGAAAGGTAATAGCTATACTTAATTCACTCATGCCAAGCTAGAAGTTTTTTTAGGATTGAATCAAATGGAAAATAAGGGGGAATTATCTTAGGATAGAAATATTCTTTCCAATTGATTAAAAACTTCTTCATAGAAGTAGTAGTTTCAAAATTTCACTCAAAGGAGATAGGGAAATTTATAACTATAGTAAATATGTATGGTCCATATAGGGATAGTCAAGTTTTGAAGATGATTTATTTGGCCAATATCTTCTTAAAAATGATAATTTAGTTGTGGGGTACTCCTTCATCCTTGGGTCTTACCCGAAAGTGGCATCCCTTTTGGGATTTTTTCCACAAAAAAAAATAATAATAATTTAGTTGTGCGAGGGGATTTAAACTTTGTTTCAAAAAGAAGTGAAAAATAGGGAGAATATGATAGAATGGATCCACTAACTAGTTCTTTCCTTTACAACTTTTAGATTTCCAAACTTTGTGATATACAACAAACAAAATTTACTTCTACATATAGGAATAATCAAACTAGAAGTCGAGAGATATCCAAAATATTGGACATGTTTCTAGTTTCAAAGAAGCTCTCAGCTTTCTTTGATAAGATGAAAACATAGATAGATTAATAAAATGATGAGATCATTCTCTAATCCTTTTACAACTACAAAATGGTAAGGTTAAACCATAAATACATTTCATATTCAATCCCATTTAACTGAGGGATGAATAATTTAAAACTTAGTAAGAAAATAATGGAGGTATTATGGCCCAACCACAAAAGAGATAGTCATGTTTCAATTCACTAGTAATATTAGGAAAATAAAATTAGTCATATTAGGTTGGGCCAAAGAAAAATATTAGGAACTAGAGGCAATACTTGATAAAATTAAGTCCACTCTATATCATCTTTACAATACCAGAGCTAAAGCAGTTTTTCCAAAAAACGAAATGATGCAAGTCAAAGAATTGGCAAGAAAGAAGATATGTTTGTTAGAATAGAAGGAAGAAAGGAAAATGAAAAGTTGGACTTTTTGGCTATAACATGGGGATGAAAAATATATATTTTTAAATTATACAAAATAAATAACATCTACAAATATAATTTTGTAAAGGAAATGGGATAATGAAAACATTTTGAGAAAATTTTAAGAGTTGACACCATTAGTAATAAATTGTTTCAAAGAGTTGTATAAAGATCCAAGTAGAGAAAATATAGAATAATTAATAAAACTAGGTCTAAATATTCCTAATATGGTCAATGATGAATTTATTCTCATAAATAACCATGATGGAGTTACATTTAGTAATTAAATCATGCCAAAAAGGGAAAATTCTAGGTCTTGATGGATGGACAACTGATTTTTATTTAGATTTTTATGAATTGTTGGAGGAGAACCTTTTAAAGGTGGTAGAAGAATCAAGGATTAAGTAAAAACTACTAAGATCCATAAATTATACTTTCCTCACTCTGATTCCAAAAAGAATAATCGATAACATTTTGAGGATCATAGAACTATCTCTTTATGTAATATCCTCTACAACATCATCTTAAATATTATAACTAAGATAATTAAGGGATCTTATTAGATAATTTTTAAGAAGCGAAATTTGTATTTTTAAGTAAACTTAATATTCATGAAGTAATAGGGATAATCCAAGAAGGATTACATTCAATAAAGACAAGGAAGCAATAAGAAATACTAATAAAGTTGGATCTAACAAAATATTTTAATAAGTAAATTAGTTATACATCAAGTTAATATTATTTCAAATTGGATGCAGCATTCCCTTCGTGAATCAAGTCAATTCAACCTCTTTTGATGTAACTATAAATGTCTTGACTTCTAGTATTTTTAAGTCTTCCAGAGGCTTAAGACAAGGGTGTCTTCTTTCACTTCTCATATTTATTTTTGTAGAAGAATATTTGAGTAGACTAATCAGGGAATAGATAAGATAACAAATTATAAAGGGAATTAAAATTGATAATTTTTGAAGATAACACATTTTATCTTTGCATATAATGTTTTACTATTTTGAAATAGGCTATTAAAGGAAGCCTCAAAGTATAAAAAAATGTTGGACTTATATTATATATGGCTACAATAATTAAAATAAATATATAAAAAAATATATAGAAATAGATTTCAACAGGTTTTAGACAAGGAAAATAGTAGCAATAATAATAATTTTTGGTTTCAATAAAGTAGACTTTGATAAAGGGATAAGATACTTATATTTTCATCTAATACCTAATGACTATGTGTACGAGGACTAGATATAATTATACACCAAAATAGAGAAGAGGATGTTCACTTGGTGCACTAGGTGGCTATAATTAAGGTGTCACCTTACTTTGGTGAAATCAATCTTGGAAGCCACCCTAGTCTACTGGCATGCCTTGGCTTATATTTGCATGAAAAAAATAGAAAAATAAGGAAGAATTATCTCCAATTTCTTTTCTTAGAGAAAAAATAGAAGGATACAATGACACTAGTTAAATGGAACATAATAGATAAACCAAAATTAGATGGAGGATGGAGCCTAAAGAATATACATAATTTAAAAAAAAAATACTAGGAGCAAAACATTTATGGAGATTGATAATTGACAAAGGATTATTGTAGGAAATAATTGAAGATAAATATTTAGGCACATTATCCTTTGTAGATTGGATTAGGTAGTATAATAATCAATTTCAAAAGCCACAATTCTTTGGAAAGAATTAGTGAAAGCTTTCCTATTAGTTGAGAATTTCATGGCATGGAAAATAGGGAATGGAAAGGAAGTAAGGATAGAAAAATATCCATAGTTAGGTAGCAAAGGATACTATTAGCCTTCATAAAACACAATATATCATCTCCATATAAAAGGAAATATGGTATTGTTAGAGAGAACTAATTTATGGAAACAAGTATGGCTTATAGTAGAAGAGCTAATAATGTGAGGAAATGAAGCATATATTTAGAATTATTACAAAAAGGAACTAGATAGAGAAAATATAAGACTAAAATAGTGAAGAGACTTTCTAATATGGTCCAAAAATATAGCATGTGGATAGTACATAGCTAGAGAAGGGTATAAGATAAGATTTGACAATAACAATGATGAAATGCTTTGGTTGTGGATTAGAATATGGAATGTAAAAGCTCCCCTAAAAAATAGAATCTTTGTGTAGTTATATCTAGATAAAAACCACTAACATGGAATGTTCTTCAAAGGAGGTCTTGGAAGGGACCAAGTCAATATCTCATGGAAAAAGGAAAATGAAAAATTAACCATATTTTGGTTCATTATGCTTTTGTAAGAGAAGTGTGGAATTTAATTATACCTTTGACTCAAGGATAGTGGCCTACTAGTAACCTTTCATATAACATGCAATAATTATTTAAAGAAATAGTTTTAAAGGAGTATAATGTATCCCTTTTATAGTTTCATGGGGCTTATGGGTGGCTAGAAATGGCAGGTTCTTTGAAGGTAAGAAAATTCTAGAGATTCAATTATAAATATAGATTAAATCTATTTTTTAAGGATAAAAATATCCCCAAAACCAAAATTGAGTAGGCTTATACGAGCCCTAATAGTGGATCCTATGAAACCATGGGCCTTCTTTAATGGAGCATGCTAAGGAAGCCTAGGTAGATGTGGGGAAGAGATAGTACTTTACTTAAATAAAAATAATAAGATCACTTTAAAGGAATGTTCAAGGGAAGGCACAAATAATATGGTAAAATAAAAATCATTGATCCTTTCATGAGAATAGTAGTGGGGCAAGGAATTACAACTTTAGAGATTTTTAGAGATTCAAAATTAGAGATAAGTTAGGTTGCAAATCATGTTGATATGGAATTACAACTTTAAATATTTATGAATATTTAAAATTAGAGATAAGTTAGGTTGCAAATCATGTTGATATGGAAAAATTTCTTCTTATTCCTTGCAAATCATGTTGATATGGAAAAATTTCTTCTTAGTCCTTGCAAATCATGTTGAGTTACGCTTTCCTTCTACCTATCATCCCTATTATTATCATTTTTATTTTTGGATTATAATTTGATTGTAGGTTATTACAACAAGGAAGCCAATAATCCTATCAATTTAGTTTAAAGCATCTTCTATATGGTATGTAACTAAAATTCGTGAGGGTACTTCATACCCATAGCATTGTTAAAAAATTTCAAATTTATAAATGAAAATTATAAAAATATTCCAAGGAAAAAAATGGATGATGGATATTCCACTTTTCAATAGAAATATGAGCAAGCAATTGATAGAGAAATAATGACTCAATAAGGAGTAGGAAGAAAAGGGAGCTAGAGAAAATAAATAAGCCAAAAATAATTAACGGTAATTATATTTGGATATACACTAAATGAACTAATACCATATGTGATATTTGTGTTTTCTAATTGTGGTGCCCCCTTAAAAATTCATGTATAACATATTGAAAAAAATAATAATATGTATTATTTGGATATTTATGCAAAGTACCTAAGACCACAAAGGACATTTCCAAGTGTCCTAGGACTCAAATTCTTGAACTCTTCATACCAATCACCCCCATTAAACTTCACTTCTATGATCATGGTAATTTAATTTTTTATTAAATATTTCACATAAAAAATATTACTTATACGATATCCATCCATAATATTATGTTTTAAATATATTTTTCAAGTTCATTTTATTTTAAATGGTATATAAAAATAATTTATACTACTATATAAAATTCATTGCAAAGAATTGTATCATTCATAAGATTTGGATTTTAACTAGATTTATTTCATATTACCTTAAAAATTGGTTGATGGGGGTTCACATTAACCATTATTTCATTTTTTTTTTATTAGGTAGAAAAGAAGGGGTTTTGAAAGGGTCCTTAAACCTTTTACAAATTTACAAACCGGACCAACAAAGTAGCCCTAACAACATCCAAGAAAAATATCAGAGCATAGGGGAAGGCCTAGCCCACAATAGAAACATGGGAGAAATGATTGATAACAAACACACAAACAAAATAGGACAACAAAGAACCAGAGATAGAACCCACCAATTCTAGATCCAACAAAAATAGAGTAAATAGAGAAACTAAGAACCAGAACGCCAAATAAGAGAACAAAATCAATTATTATCATTGATGTGGACAATATCATTTCTCACCAAAGAAATAAGGTCTTGCAGGAAATTCTCTTTCCAGATAGACATACCTTCATTTTGAACTCTGAGATTGGCAAGGAAATCTGCAACCTTGTTACCTTCCCTATAAATATGCTTACTTTGGTAGTTCACAAATTTTCTTAGGAATATTTTTTATTCATCCATAAGATTACCAATATTCCAGCTGGGTGAAGCCTATTCAGTGAGGATATTGATAATGTATAAATAATCCCCTTCTATAATAACCTTATCAGCCCCCATTGAGTCAAGCAGGGATAAACCTTGGAAGAGGGCCCTGGCCTCTACAAAATTATTGGTTTGGTGACCAAGGTTCTCAGCAAAGGCTAGAACAATTTCTCCATTGGAGTTTTTGATCAATCCTCCAGCTCCTGCCATCCTTGGATTTCCTTTGGATGCTCCATAAAAATTCAATTTAAGCCAGTCCAAAGGGGGAGAGCTCCATTTGGTTTGCAGCCTACTTGAGCCAGCATGAGGGGGACCAGGGACCCCAATGGGTAACCCTAGGCTAGCAGAGAGAGAAGCCTCAAAAGGAGGAACATTAGAGGGGGGAAAGAGATAACCAAGATATTTTCAACTAAAGCACTAAGAATTTTGAAACCCATAGAGGAGGTGTTCGAAGAATGGTCTTTAAAGGCCCTACAATTCCTTTCTTTCCAAACCCCCCAAAAGAAATGAGGGAGGCAAAGCTTCCATAGGATATGACATTTGGGGCTAAGGAAGGGAGAAAAGGACCAATGATCAAAAAAATCTTGTAGAGAATTTGGGACCACCCAACTGACTCCCAAGGTTGAAAGAAGAAAGGAAAGGATATCCAAGGAGAAGGAGCATTCTAAAAGGATATGTTGAGTGTTTTCCTCATGAGCCCCACATAGATAACACCGGTTAGGAATGACCATTCCTCTTTTCTTAAGATTCTCCAAAGAAAGAATTTTGTTTTGGAGGGCAAGCCAAAGAAAAAAATTAACTTTGGGGGTAAGTTCCTTGAACTAGACTAAACTACAAGGGAACCAACAGGCATTCTCATCAGCAACTAGGTAGTAGGTAGACTTCACCAAAAATGTGCCACTCTCCTCTTTTTTCTAGATTAATGAGTCCACACAAATGGAGTTCCTAACAACCTAAGATTTTAATGCGAGATCAAGGGTTTTCAAGGGAATCTCCACTCCTTGAGTTGGGATAAACCTCAAAATATCTTTCCATTTCTTAATACCATTGACTTCTTCAATATAGTCTACCACTTTGGGACCAAAGTACTAAGAAAATTTGGGCCTTAAGATAGCAAAAGAAGGAATGTCCATGAGAGGCACATCCTCAAGCCATGGGTCTTCCTAGAAGTCAATACGCTCTCCATTGCCTAATCTCCATTTAAGACCTTTTTGAAGAATATTTTTTGTTTTAACAATGTTGTTCCAAAAGGCCAAGCCATGCAAGGGGTTTTGATCTTCCATGAAGCTTAATCCCCTGTTCAAGTATTTAGTGGAGACAATCTAGGCCCATCCATTATTTTCTTGAGAAACAAGTCTCCAACTCTATTTCACCAGTAAAGCTTTGTTCATATGTTTAATATTTCTCAACCCAAGGCCTCCTACACTTTTCTTGGAGCACACCTGGTCCCAAGAAATGAGATGGAATCTCTTTTTATCCTCTGCCCCTGACCAAAGAAAGGTTTTTTGAAATTGTTCTAATTTTTGAGCGATTTTCCTTGGGATTTTAAAAATAGAAAGAAAGTATACCGATAGGCTTTGAAGGGTAGATTTGACCAGCTGGACCTTTCCTACTTGACTTAGAAGTGCTCCCTTCCATCCTGCCAACTTTTTTTGCACCCTTTCCAAAAGTGGATTCCATAGTTCTTCTTTGATCCTTCCTTTGAACAAAGGCAACCCTAAGTAAATAGAGGGGAATTCAACAATGGTACATCCTAGGATTCTAGCAATAGCTCTTTTCCTATTAGGAGGGGTATTAAGGAAAAACAACTTGCTTTTTAAAAAGTTAATATATTGCCCAATAGCTAGCTCATAGTCCTTCAAAATAACTTTGATTTCCTTGGCTTGAGGAATGGAGGAGAAGGTAGAAAGGAGAGTATCATTAACAAATTGTTGATGGGTAATTGGCTCAATGGGAGAAGTAGGTTTAATGCCTTCAATGGATTTGGAGATAGTTGCAGCTTTCAGAGCTCTCCCAAGGGCTTCAACAAGAATAATGAACAAGCAAGGGGAAAGAGGGTCACCTTGCCTAAGACCTCTAGAGCTACTAAAGTACCCTAAAACCTCACCATTAACAATGATCGAGAACATAGGGGTAGAGAAGCATTGTTTAATCAAAGAGATCCATCTATTATGAAAACCAAATTTAAACAACACCTTTTCTAGAAAGCCCTAGGAGACTCTATCATATGCTTTACTCATGTCAAGTTTGAGAAACATACCAACTTTGCCACTCTTATCAACTGAATGAATCAACTCATGGACTTTTATGATTCCATCCAAAATTTATCTCCTTGGAACAAAGCCCCCCTAATTGGAATCAATGATTCTGGGAAGGATCTGTTTGAGCCTGTTAACCATAGCTTTGGCCAAAATTTTGTAAATAGTATTGCACAGGCTTATAGGTCTGAATTCCTTGAACTCCTTAGCTCCAACACTCTTGGGGAGGAGGACCAAGAATGTGGAATTAACTTCTCTTGGTAGGAAATAGGATATTTGCACATTAGAGATTACTTCAATGACATCAACTCCTATAATGTGCTAGTACTTTTGAAAAAACAATGTAGGAAAGCCATCCAGGACCCAACGCTTTCTCACTAGCCATAGAGAAAATAGCCCCCTTGATTTCATCAGGCTCAAAGGGGGATATCAATGTGGAATTCATTTCTTCAAAAATGAGGTTAGGGATGTTGGCCAATAGTCTTCTTTCTACAATAGAATCACACTGACTTTTGGCACCCAATAGAGATTCAAAGAATTTGACCACTTCATCCTTGATATCTTTTGGGTCCACTAGACTAGAGCCATCCTCTTTGATAATTTCTCTAATTTTGTTGTGACTTCTATGTTTGAGGGCAGTGGTATGAAAATAATTTGTATTACGATCACCATTTTTTAGCCAGAGCACCCTTGATCTCTATCTCTAGAAGGACTCTTCTCTTATCAAGGTATTATGGAATTCTAAGAGCAAATATTTTTCTTTGCTTCTGAGATCCTCATTAAACAAGCTTGATTCCTACATAGACTCAATTTCCTTCAACTATTGTTTCAAATCCTCCTTTTTTTGAAAAGGTGACCAAAAATTGATTTATTCCATGCTTTCAGATTGACTTTTACAAATTTGAGCTTTTTAGCAAGTTGGGAGATTAAAGGGCCTAAGAATATTTTAGACCACCATTCCTCTATTTTGGGCTCCAACTCTTGATGATGGGTCCACATCGATTCAAATATGAAGGGTCTTTTAAGATTTGAGTTGTCCTAAGAGAATTTCTAGCACCAAGGGGTTATGGTCCAACCCTATTTTGGGGAGGGAACTCAAGGAGGAATTTCCCAACAAATCTAGGCCACCCTTTGAGATCAAAATCCTATCAAGTCTTATCTAAATTAGTTGAGAACCAGATATTTTATTGCTCCATGTGTACTTGCTACCCCGCAGCTCAAGGTCTAGCAGTTCAAAATTGTTAACAAAATTAGAAAAATCCTCCATACTTTTGGACATTATAGAATTTCCTCCTTTTTTATCTGAGGGGTACAAGGGGGTATTGAAATCACCCACTAGCATCCAACACTCATTCAAAAAAGAGCCCCTCATATGGCCAAGAATTGACCAAAGAGTACCTCTTTCAACCATAGAGTTAGGGGCATAAATGTTGGAAAGAATCCATCTTCTATTGGAAAACTTGCAACAAAAAAGAATATTAACAATTTGGTTGGAAGAGAAAACCAAAAAACCATCAACTCTTGTTGGGTCCCATAAACAAAGTAGTCCCCTAGAAGAACCTTGGGCATGACTTGCAACAAAATTCACATCTTTCCACAAAGAGTTCTTTATCCTAAATAAATTGTTCTCATCCAACTTAGTTTCTTGAAGCAAAAGAATATGTGGTGATAAGTCCTTTCTCAAAGAGGAAACTAGTCTTTGTTTGGTGAGACCATTGAGGCCTCACACATTCCACGAAATAATTTTCATTTATGAGGTTTGGAATATTTCTTGCCACCACCAGATTTATCCAGGAGATGAGTCCTTGTGTCTGAAGTGGGGGAAGCATTCTCCATATGAACATTACTACCCTCAAGATTTAGAACCATTTGGGAACTGTTAGCAATGTTTATCTCTGTAGCATGCTTCCTTAGGTCTTTATTTGAGGGTTTTCCAACTTTTTTATCGACCCCAACATCCACACTCCCTTTCTTTTGAGTTTTGGTCACAAGTCGAGGGGTCATAGACCCACTTCCCATGGATATTTTACCTTTTGAGGGGGGGCTTAAATATTTTAGTAGGATCTTGCTAGGGGACTCAAGCTCCATTACACCAGAATTAATCCCCTTGGAAGGAGAATCTTGTTCAGGGGCAACCAAAACACCAATAGGGGAGGGGGATCCCATTGGGAGGCAACCAAACTTGGCCCCATAAAAAATAAGGGGCTCTTTCATTTCATTCGAAGGGTCTAGAACTAAAGCTAAGCATTCAAAGGGATTACCCTTAAGGGAATTAGATAATAAAGATTCAAGACCAGACTTCGGGTATACCTAAATCACTAGGTTTTGGAGAGCTATAATTTCTTTTATCATAGGTACCACTTCACTTTACTAGCAATCATCAACTAGAGCACCAAAGGGCCTCTGGGGATGAATTCTTGATGAAGTTCCAGCAAGCTCCTGGTCTACTGAAATCTTCTTCTTTTTCCACCCAAAATTTCTTACCCTACAAATCCTTGTTTGGGCACCCACTAAGAGCATGACCACTTTTTTTACATCCTGAGTAGAACACTGGCCTGTTCTCATACTCAATGGGTTGGTTTCAAGATCCATAATTAGATATGAGCTCAATTGATTCTAGGAGGTCCATCAAAAGGTCAACATTGACACACATCCTAGTGTAGACCATGCACAACTTGGCTCTAGTAGTAGCATCAATTAAAAGTAGCTCCCTAATAGATCTGGCAATACCTTTTAGAATATCTTCATGCCAAAATTGGAAGGGTAGGCCTAAGAGCCTAACCCTTTTGTTTCAAGAATAAAAATCCATCCCTTTTATGGAACAAACTCATTTTCCCAAAAAACCAAGGATCCCCCCTCAGAATTTGCTTCATGTCTTCTTCTTCCAGAAGCTTGATCAAGAAGAAACCCTTAGGTAAAGCCACAATTTCCATTAGGCCTCTAGGAGACCACTTTGAAGAGGCCCACTTTCAAAAGGCATCAATGTTTGAGCGAGCTCCTAAGAACTTGCCAACCAAATTGCAAGCACCTTCTTCAACATTGAGATCCATCAGGGCCTAGGGCACTTTCAAAGACCTCTCAAAAGGGAGAAGATAAAAAATACCAATAGTAGGAGTCAATTTCTTTGAAAATTTAGACACAACATGCGCAAAAGACCTCGCTCCTAGGTTGAAAGGGAAAAAATAACCTGTCGGTCCCCAAGGAGGTCCACATCTCCAGGTGGAACTAGAGGATCCCAAGGCAGACCCTAAGAATATCCCAAAATAGGTGGAATCTCCACCTGACCAAAAATTCCATCACCAACACTACATTTTTCAAAAAAATAATAAAACCACCATGATTTGATTTTAATGTTAAGTAACTTTTGTTATTAGATATAGATTATCTTAAAGAAATAAAAGATTAATGCTAAATTAATTATTATTTAATTTTATCCATAGAATAATTTATATGGTTTAAGAAATTAAAAAATAAAATAAAATTATTTTTAGGATCTACTTACATATTTTTTTTTATTGATGGTAAAGGGTTTTGAAAGGGATCCTGAACCTTTTACAAAGCAAAACGTGAAACCGGGTAAATCAGAAATATAAACCCAAGAATAAATAAAAATGAAACAACTAAAACATCATCTCAAACCAAATAGAGAGGAAAGAAACCCAAATAAATCCAAGCGCAACCAGCTTCAAGAATTGCACAAAGATCAACACTAGTCAACCATGAAGTGAGTCTCATTCACACAAACCAACATCAAGGAACTTCATGTGAGTGATATATCAATGAACCAAATGGAAAGAAAATTTATATTAAACAAATGTCATCATCCTGATTGGCAGACCTGATGTTTTGAAGGAAATCAGCATGCCAAACTCAAAGGGTATCTTCCTCGACTCCTCTATCAGCAAGTGAGTTAGCAACTTTATTTCCTTCTCTTAAAACATACTGGATAATAATATTAGAGTACCTACCAACAAGCTTTATGCACTCATAAATGATATTGGAAAGGCTCCACAAAGGGGATTGAGAAGCTTTGAGATAATTGATGACCAATAAGGAATATCCTTCAATGATTAAGTTACTAAAGCCAGAGCCTTCTAAGACAAGCAGACCTTGATAAAGAGCTCTCACCTCAACCAAGTTGTTGGTTTGAACTCCAATATTCTCCATATAGGCTACAATTATTTTCTCTTTGTCATTCTTGATTATACCATTGCTCCCAACCCTTCCAAGATTTCTCTTAGTCACTCCATTGAAGTTTAGCTATATCGGCCTATAGAAGGAGAGGTTTAAGAAATGCTTGATCTATCAACAACATGGCAAGGAGATCCTACAACACAATTTGTTATATTGAAACTTACAAACAGGTGAGATTCAAGATCAGGTTTGGGGGTTGGGTCCCATTTAATGAGACAAGACACGTATTTTCAGAGGCAAAGGTGGTAATGCGAAGGAATATAGATTGAAGCTATTTGGAAACTCCTTTGAACACTATGTTATTATGTTCTAGCCAAATATACCAAATAAAGTGGTGTAGGTATATGGACCACAAGAATTTTAACTGGAATTAAAGAAGGGGTTAGGCCATTTCTCAAACAAAAAGATGATGGGAGATGGAAGACAATTGAAACCTACGCAATGTTGAAATTAATATTTTATAAATAGATTTACTTGTATTTTATTTTATAAATTATTGGATAATATTTCAAATTATTTTTATATATTATAAAATATTTCATAACATTTTTAACATAGCTAGTAATATTTTATCTATAGTAAACTTAATAATATTAATATATATACTAAATAACTTATTGCTTTTATGTGTTTTATTTTTTTCTAAATTAGCTTGAGGTAATAAAACATCATGTATTTCTCATACTAAATTTTTGGTTGCTTGAAAACTAAAAATAAATGCCTTTCTTAGCCTAAGTTGCATTATAACCCATGTTTTCTAATGATTCTTTCAATGAAGATATCATTATTGTATGTAAGTATTTAATGAATTGAATTAATTTCTCAAAAGAATTTTTCACAATGATATCCTTGGAAAGCATATTTATTATCTTTATTTTTATGTTTCAATTTTTTATAAACTTTTAAGCATATAAATGTTATCTATTCCATATTTTAAAGTTATTTTTATAGTTTTGACGTCAATAATGATATTTATAAATATTACTTATATGATAAATATTTAAATTTATATATATTTTTTTAATTTAGTATATTAATAATTAGCATAGTGCTCGGGCTTCTAATGTTATAATTTTTATAACATCATGTAGTTATTAGGTTGATATAGCTTTCTTTCATAGGGAACCTTTATAATCCTTAGGCTGGGTAAATATGAAGTTAACAAGACCTCAACCCTACTATTGACAAGCACTTGGCCACCTACAAACAAACCTATCATTTTTTTAAAAATGCTTGTGAACAATACATGTCCTTGATTGACATATTGACATCTCATTTTACACATATATTTATATTTTTCTCTATGCAAAAATTTTAATTGTTGCTGAAATAAAATACCAAACATTAATACTTTTATATTTGATAATTTTTTTGATAAATAAATTTTAAAAAATATGTCTAATAACATCCTTATTATATTATCCACTATACAATATCATTATGTTAAGAATATCTTATTGTTAAATAAGATATATTTAGTAGTGTGACTAATATATAAATATTTATATATATTGAAATGATTTTATAATTTTGTATATTATTAATCATAGAATCTCAAAGAGCTATATCTTAAAAATAAAGATTAATTATGATAAGATGTATTAAATTTTAAAATTAAGAACCTAGGAGAGAGAGGAACATTCCCGTGAACTATAAACCAGTATCGAAAACCGGGAAAGAAACTTCATGAGTCATCAAAACTGAAGCAATTGCCAAAAAATATTGGCCCTACAACTTCCCCAATGAAGTATCTAAGTCTTACACTTGCAATGGTTTGAAATATAAAGTAAAAAACTATGAACCACCTAAATGAGATAGAAAAACAAGAACATTCCCTCTCAGGTACAAGAAAAATGAGATAGCAATATTTTGCATCCCACCTGAGAGGGAGAAGGGTAAGATAATAAGCCTTAGAACCCTAGGATCAAACACACCACCATTGTTGGAACTAAAAAAAGAGATCTTTGCAGACCGTCAAAGGTAGAATACCCACATGGGTCAAAAGTCGAAAACCACCGCAACATATCAACCTACTTTCACCCCAACTAGTTTGGGCCGGTATTTGGCCCTGTATCCCAAAAATAGCTAGATACAAAAAGAAATTACAAAACCCAAAAGAAAGTGGTATAAACTAGCCATGGACCCACTACTGGTAGAGAACCCTAGCAACAGAGCCATCCAAGCACCATCCAACTAGAGCAACCAAGCTATTAGATTTGAAGCCATCCAACAAGAGAACACCATTAAATTTGTGTAGCCAAACACCATGCCAAGCTCACCCTAATGGGTTTGGGTCGATAGATGACCCTTTCTTCTCCCTGGAAATCCAAAAAAATATAAAACTATCAAATCAGAAAAAATGTTGCACAATCCAACAAATTCTCCAAAAAAACAAACAACCCAAAAAATACAACCACCCAACATACCTACCAAGCAAAGCGAGAGCCAACCAAGGGGTCAACAGCCAGAATTTTCCATTGCATTATAATGGCCACGATCACCCCTAATTTGGATCAACATTCAACCCTCTGCCCCAGATAAGAGTGATAATACCAAACCCATAAGAGAAAAGAACATACCAACAAAACCTGATGGCTACATAGACACAGAGAATGTAAAACACAGAAAATCCATAATATAGAAAATCACTCCAGCTCTTAATGAACTTTCCCAAATATTACAATACTAGCCAACAAGCGTAGTCTTCTTCTTCTGAGGACCCCCTTTCCTCCATGCACCACCTGCTTCTATAACCATGTCTCTGTCTCCCTCCAGGTCCCGATCCTCTAGGCCATTAATGACCCATTGCCCCAGAATACCTCCTGCCTGACTGAATATTTACATCTTTCCCTAACTGGAAACTGTCATCGGGTTAGTCATGGATACATGCATTGATGAGCCGTTTGACTTTTGGGCCCGGTCTTCAAATGGCCACCATGCTTCGCAAGCTTACCGGGCAAGAAATCATGCATTAATGGGGCCTAGACCGCCTTGGAAAACACCATTTGGGAATGCAGGATTTTTTGAATGGTGAACCAATAGTACGTCGTGATATCGTGACATTTTCTTTTCTTGCAGCATGTCTTTCCTTCGGGTCGCGATATCATGACATGTCGCGATATCGTGACATTTTCCTTCCTTGCAACATTTCTTTCTTTCGGGTCACGATATCACGACATGTCGCGATATTGCGACATTTTATTTTCTTGCAGCATGTCTTTCCTTCGGGTCGTGATATCGCAACATGTGATATCGTGACATTTTCCTTCCTTGTAACATTTCTTTCTTTCGGGTCTCGATATCGCGACATGTCGTGATATCATGACATTTTCCTTCCTTATTGTCTTCCTCTTCTACGGGTCACGATGTCACGACATGTCGCGATATCGCGATAGTTTTCTTTTCTGCTTCCTGCTCACCTCTCGGGTCACAAAATTGTGACATGTCACGATATCGTGACATCTTTGCTCTCTGTCTTCTCTTCGTATTTTGGGTCGTGAAATCGTGACATGTCATAAAATTGTGACAGTTTTGCCTTCTATCTTCATTCTCTGCTGCGGGTCATGAAATCGTGACATGTCACGATATCGCGATAGTTTTGCCTTCTATCTTCGTTCTCTGCTTCGGGTCACAAAATCATGACATGTCACGATATCGCAACAGTTTTGCAGGGTCACGATATCGTGACCATTTTCTTCCTTGCTTCTTTTTCTACTTTTGGTCGCGATTTCACGACATGTCATGAAATCGCGACATTTTTTTTGATGCAGGAGCATCCGGAGGTGGAAAAGCAATCTTGCATCACCCAAAAATATTTTTTTCTTTAAGTGCCAAAGTTGTCGCGATATCGCGACACTTTTTGAGAAAGGGCGCCAAAGGGTCAAACTGTCGCGATATCGCGACGCTTTTTGAGAAAAGCAGCCTGGACGCAAAATGGTCGCGAAATCATGACATTTTCGATGCAAAGCAGCTTGGACGCAAAATGGTCACGAAATCGTGACATTTTCGATGCAAAGCAACCTGGACGCAAAATGGTCGCGAAATCGTGACATTTTCGATGCAAAGCACCTGATGCAAAATGGTCGCGAAATCGCGACATTTTCCAGAGGCAAAATGGTCGTGAAATCGTGACATTTTCAAAGCCAAGAAGCCAAGGCGCAAAATGGTCGTGAAATCGTGACATTTTCAAGGCAAAGAGGCCAAGGCACAAAATGGTCGCGAAATCGTGACATTTTCAAGGCAAAGAGGCCAAGGCACAAAATGGTCGCGAAATCGTGACATTTTCAAGGCAAAGAGGCCAAGGCACAAAATGGTCACGAAATCGTGACACCTTCGGAGGCAAAGCTCTAAGGCACAAAGTGGTCGCGAAATCGTGACACTTTCGAAGGCAAGACTCGAAGGCGCAAAGTGGTCACGAAATCGTGACACTTTCAGAAGCTGGGCTCGAAGGCGCAAAGTGGTCGCGAAATCGTGACACTTTCGGAGGCAAGACTCGAAGGCGCAAAGTGGTCGTGAAATCGTGACACTTTCGGAAGCTAGGCTCGAAGGCGCAAAGTGGTCACGAAATCGTGACACTTTCGAGGCAAGACTCGAAGGCGCAAAGTGGTCACGAAATCGTGACACTTTCGAAGGTGTTGAAGCAAGGTGACTCGAAGGCGCAAAGTGGTCGCGAAATCGTGACACTTTCGGAAGCAAGGTGACAGGGTGCAAAGTGGTCGCGAAATCGTGACACTTTTGGGGCAAAGGCACCAAGGGGTAAAATGGTCACGAAATCGTGACATGTCACGGTTTCACGGCCCGAAGGAGAAATAGAGGCCGAACGACCAAAACGTCGCGATATCACGACCGAAGAGGAGAGAGGGCGTAAGGAAGCAAACACGTCGCGATATCGCGACAAAATGCTCACGACTCCAGACAGGCCGACGGTTGCAGAGGCCATAGCCGAAGGACACGTGACAGCGAATTACAGGTGGCCATGGAGTATTAAGCGGTTACAGAGACCCTGGCAGAAGGACACGTGGCAACAAACTACAGATGGCTATAGGGCACTCATATGAATGATGACTCGGCGGGTTGATGGACAGGCGGCTGCAGCGCACTCCGCCATTATAGACCATGATGATTCGGGGCACCTGGCAGCATCTTGCAGGCGGCTACAGAACATTCGTGCGGACGGTTACAGGGAATCCCGCATTCTATGTAATGATGTCCGAAGAGGGTCGGGTCTGTTATAAAAGGCCGCGCATGCATTGTAAAGGGACTCTTGGCTATTTTGAATAGAACTGCTGTATTTTTGACCTCTGTTAATGAAATTTGCATGAATTTTTTTGGTGTTAATTTAGTTCTGCTTCAAGTGGTATCAGAGCCAGAAGGTTCTGAGTGCGCAAACCGATCGCCGACAGTGAGGCAGTTTGCGCCAGGATTGTGGTTGTGGGTGTGAGGAAGCGAACAGGATGCCTCCACGTAGGAATCATGGTGGTGTGAGGAACAGACAAGCAGAGGTCGATCTTAGAGCCTTGCAGAGGCAAGTTGAAGCCCTACAGGAGGAAATCAGAAGAGGAGTTGAGCCAAGAAGGGAGGAACCCAGTGAAGATGAAGTTTGGGAAGAAGAGGGTCCATCTGATGAGGAAGAAGCATTGGATCCAACAGAGGCTAGGCTGTATAGGGCCATATCCCAGATTGGGAAGAAGCCAAAGTTTGATGTCTCTACTTATTCTAGGAATCTCAACCCCGAGGAGTTGATAGATTGGATCAACGACATGGAGGAGTATTTCGAGTATGAAGAGATCTCAGACCCAAATCGGATCAGGTTCATGAAAACAAAGCTGAAAGGACATGCTAGCATCTGGTGGAAAGGAGTACAGCTAGAAAGGAACAGGAGGGGAAAGGAAAAGATCACCAGGTGGGATAGGATGGTAGAGAAGTTGAAAAGGCAATTCATCCCTACGGATTATGAGTTGGATTTGTTGAGAAAGATGCAGAGTCTTCGACAGGCAAGTAAATCTGTCAAGGAGTACACGGAGGAGTTCTATCAGATCTCGATTAGAACCGGCCATTCTAAGGCGAATAAGGAGAAAGTCGCACGATACATCAATGGATTGCGAACCAACATTCAAGAAGAACTAGGGCTGGTTAGGATGAGCATGGTGGAGGATGCATACCAGTTTGCATTAAAAGTGGAAGAGAAACTGAATAGGAGATTTGATGGTAAGCAGAGAGGAAAGGACAGGGGTGGAAGAGCTGGTGGAAGAACCAATGGAGGAAGATACAGAGATTTGGGGAAGACTGGTGAAGCAAGCAAGAGCCAAAAATAGAAAGAGGAGAAAGAGGAGAATACCCAACGCCCACGCAATCAGAACAACAACTACCCGAGGGGAAGAGGTAGGCCTGGGCGAGGGTTTGGAAGAGGTGTCTTTCGAGGAACCTGCTTCAACTACGAAGAAGAAGGACATCGGGCATACAACTACCCGCAGCATCAAGAAAGGCCAAATCGAAGACCTGAGGGTCAGGCCCGAGCTGCTGTAGCAGACGAAGGTGTAGAATCTGAGCACTCTGAGGAGGCAGAAAGAGGAGAAGCGATGATCATCAGAAGAGTCTTGTTGAATGAAGAAAAGAAGGCAGACCAGAGGAACAACCTATTTCGAACAAGATGCAAGTGCGCAGGCAAGGTCTGTAACATCATCATCGATAATGGAAGCATTGACAACTTGGTTTCTGAGGAGATGGTTGCCAAGCTGCAGCTGGAGAGGAGGAAACACCCGCACCCTTATCGGATTGCATGGTTGCAAAAGGACCATCGGGTGCTGGTCAGTGAGCAATGCCTGGTGAAGTTCAACATTGGAACTTATCGAGATGAGGTCTTATGTGACATCTTGCCTATGGATGCATGTCACTTGCTACTGGGGAGACCATGGCAGTTTGATCGAAGTGTTGTACATGATGGTCGAGCTAACACATATTCCTTGTCAAAAAATGGAGTTCGACATAAGTTGAAACCCCTGAAGGAGGCGGATGAGAAGGTATGCAGCAGTGCACGAGTCTGTCTAGTTGATGGAAGAAGATTTTTGGAGGGCCTGAAGCCAGATCATATGTGCTATGCAATAATCCCTAGGGTCAGGGAAGAAGAATGCAAGGAAACTCCAGTGGAAGTCATGGGACTGTTGGAGGAGTTTCCAGATATCATTTTTGATAATGTTCCTGAAGGTTTACCACCTGTTAGGAAGATCAGCCACCACATAGATTTGGTGCCTGGATCGAGCTTGCCGAATAAGGTTGCACACAGAATGACGCCTGTAGAAACTGAGGAGTTAAACCGACAGGTTCAAGATCTGCTAAAGAAGGGATTGATTAGGGAGAGTCTTAGTCCATGTGCAGTACCTACAGTACTAGCACCCAAGAAGGATGGAGAGTGGAGAATGTGCACAGACTCTCGGGCAATTAACAAGATCACTATTAAATACAGATTCCCATTGCCCAGGATGGATGATATCATGGACTGTTTGAGTGGAGCTGAGTACTTCATGAAGATTGACCTAAAAAGTGGTTACCATCAGATCCGCATTAGAGAAGGGGACGAGTGGAAGACAACCTTTAAAACCAGAGAGGGGTTGTATGAGTGGTTGGTCATGCCATTTGGGCTAACCAATGCACCGAGTACCTTCATGCGGTTAATGAATGAAGTCCTGAAAGAATTTCTAGGCAAATTTGTTATTGTCTACTTGGATGATATATTGATTTTTAGCAGAACCCTGGAGGAGCACCTGATGCACATCAAGAGGGTTTTTGAGAAACTGTGGGAGGAGCAGTTGCTGATCAATCTCAAGAAGTGCAACTTCGTGAAGAGGGAGTTAGTATACCTGGGATTTGTTATCTCAGCAGATGGTCTCAAAATGGACCCCAAAAAGGTGAGGGCTATCATAGAATGGCCTGCTCCAAGAAGCGTGACTGAGGTGAGATCATTTCACGGTCTGGCCAGTTTCTACAGAAAGTTCATTAGAAACTTTAGCAGTATTTGTGCATCCCTTACGGAGACAATGAGGGGGAACAAGAAGGAATTCAAGTGGACAACTGGAGCAGACAAAAGCTTTGCTATGTTGAAGAAGAAGGTCACAGAGCAACCTGTCTTAGCCCTTCCAGATTTTAACAAGGTGTTTCAGGTAGACTGCGATGCGAGTGGTAGTGCCATAGGGGCCGTATTGAGCCAAGAGGGTAAGCCTATTGCTTATTTCAGTGAGAAGCTCAACGATGCCAGGAAGAAGTATTCGGTATATGATCAGGAGTTCTATGCCATAGTTCAGGCTCTAAAGAAATGGAGGCATTATTTGTTGCCAAAGGAGTTTGTTCTTTATACTGATCATCAGGCACTGCAGTACATTAACAGTCAAGGGAAATTAAATCAGAGACACCTAAAATGGGTCGAGTTCCTGTAGAGCTACACCTTTGTGCTGAAACACCGGAGTGGGAGGTCCAACAGAGTTGCGGATGCCTTGAGTAGGAGGCAATGTTTGCTGATGGAGATGAAGGTGGAGGTTGTAGGGTTTGCTGAGCTCAAGGGTTTATACCCTGCAGACCCCGACTTCGCAGAAGCTTGGAAAGCCTGCACTGCGCCTGTTACTTTGGACAGGACTAAATGGCTAAATTTTTTGATTCAAGATGGAATGTTGTTCAGGGGGAACCAATTATGCATTTCGAGGAGCTCGATGAGAGAGAATCTGATCAAAGAAAAGCACAGTGGCGGTTTAGCTGGACATTTTGGTCGAGATAAGACCATTTCCCTTGTTAGTGAAAATTACTACTGGCCGCAATTGCAACAAGATGTGGCAAAATTTGTGCAAAGTTGTAGGATATGCCAGATGGCCAAAGGTGTGAGGCAGCCTACTGGGTTATATCAACCACTACCTGTACCCGAAAGGCCATGGGAGGATATTAGTATGGATTTTGTGCTTGGTTTGCCCAGGACGCAGAGGGGGCACGACTCCATATTTGTGGTAGTGGACAGGTTTTCGAAAATGGCTCATTTCATTCCATGCCAGAAGACTAGCGATGCGGTCCATGTGGCTGGTTTATTCTTCAAGGAAGTGGTACGCCTTCATGGGCTGCCAAGGAGCATTGTGTCAGACAGAGATACCAAGTTTGTAGGGTATTTCTGGAGAACCCTATGGAAGAAACTGAAGACGGATTTAAAATTCAGTTCTGCATACCACCCCCAAACAGATGGCCAAACAGAGGTGGTGAATAGGAGTTTAGGCAATCTACTGAGATGCTTGGTCGGAGACAAGCCCAAGGGATGGGATCTAGTTTTTCCGTAGGCAGAATTCGCTTATAATAGCTCAGTCAATAGGAGTACCAATAAATCGCCATTCCAGATAATCTATGGGAGCAGCCCAAGAAACGCTTCAGAATTGAGAAGAATAGATACAAGAGAAAAATGCAGTGTTGAGGCAGAAGACTTTGCTGAACACCTGAAGGGAGTGCATGAGGAGGTGACAAGGCACATTGCTAAGATGAATACTCAGTATAAATCCAAGGCAGACCAGAAGCGCCGGGCTAAGGAGTTTGAAGTAGGAGATTCCGTCATGGTCCATCTAAGAAAAGAGAGGTTTCTTGCCAAGACCTATAACAAGCTGAAGATGAAGAAATTTGGACCATGCAGGATCATTGGGAAATGAGATTCGGGTAATGCATATGAGGTGGAGTTGCCGAGTGAACTTAACATCTCACCGGTTTTTAACATTTTGGATTTGGTCGAGTTTCATGAAGGAGATAGCAGTGCAACACCAAGCCCGGATTTGTGGAGCATTCCCGCGGTTACTCCAGTCGCAGATGAGATAGAAGAAGTTCTTGATATGCGTGAGGGCCGAAGTACTCGAAACAGATGTTATTCTAAGTATTTAATCAAGTGGAAGGGCAGGCCCATCGAAGATGCGACTTGGTTGTCGAAGGCAGAGGTTGACCGCCTGGGTCTACCTCAGACAGATCAGAAGTGAAGATCACTTCTCAATTCACCCCGGGTGTCTGATGCAGGAGCATCCGGAGGTGGAAAAGCAATCTTGCATCACCCAAAAATATTTTTTTCTTTAAGTGCCAAAGCTGTCGCGATATCGCGACACTTTTTGAGAAAGGGCGCCAAAGGGTCAAACTATCGCGATATCGCGACGCTTTTTGAGAAAAGCAGCCTGGACGCAAAATGGTCACGAAATCGTGACATTTCCGATGCAAAGTAGCCTGGACGCAAAATGGTCGCGAAATCATGACATTTTCGATGCAAAGCAGCCTAGACGCAAAATGGTCACGAAATCGTGACATTTTTGATGCAAAGCAGCCTGGATGCAAAATGGTCGCGAAATCACGACATTTTCGAAGCAAAGCAGCTTGGAGCAAAATGGTCACGAAATCGCGACATTTTCAAAGCCAAGAAGCCAAGGCGCCAAATGGTCACGAAATCATGACATTTTCAAGGCAAAGAGGCCAAGGCACAAAATGGTCGCGAAATCGCGACATTTTCAAGGCAAAGAGGCCAAGGCACAAAATGGTCATGAAATCATGACATTTTCAAGGCAAAGAGGCCAAGGCACAAAATGGTCGCGAAATCGTGACACCTTCAGAGGCAAAGCTCTAAGGCACAAAGTGGTCACAAAATCGTGACACTTTCGAGGCAAGACTCGAAGGCGCAAAGTGGTCGTGAAATCGCGACACTTTCGAAAGCTAGGCTCGAAGGCACAAAGTGGTCGCGAAATCGTGACACTTTCGGAGGCAAGACTCGAAGGCGCAAAGTGGTCGCGAAATCGTGACACTTTCGGAAGCTGGGCTAGAAGGCGCAAAGTGGTCGCGAAATCGTGACACTTTCGGAGGCAAGACTCGAAGGCGCAAAGTGGTCGCGAAATCGTGACACTTTCGGAAGCTGGGCTCGAAGGCGCAAAGTGGTCGCGAAATCGTGACACTTTCGGAAGCTGGACTCGAAGGCGCAAAGTGGTCGCGAAATCGTGACACTTTCGGAAGCAAGGTGACAGGGTGCAAAGTGGTCGCGAAATCGTGACACTTTTGGGGCAAAGGCACCAAGGGGTAAAATGGTCATGAAATCGTGACATGTCACGGTTTCACGGCCCGAAGGAGAAATAGAGGCCGAACGACCAAAACGTCGCGATATCACGACCGAAGAGGAGAGAGGGCGTAAGGAAGCAAACACGTCGCGATATCGCGACAAAATGCTCACGACTCCAGACAGGCCGACGGTTGCAGAGGCCATAGCCGAAGGACACGTGACAACGAATTACAGGTGGCCATGGAGTATTAAGCAGTTGTAGAGACCCTGGCAGAAGGACACGTGGCAACAAACTACAGATGGCTATAGGGCACTCATATGAATGATGACTCGGCGGGTTGATGGACAGGCGGCTACAGCGCACTCCGCCATTACAGACCATGATGATTCGGGGCACCTGGCAGCATCTTGCAGGTGGCTATAGAACATTCGTGCGGACGGTTACAGGGAATCCCACATTCTGTGTAATGATGCCCGAAGAGGGTTGGGTCTGTTATAAAAGGCCGCGCATGCATTGTAAAGGGACTCTTGGCTATTTTGAATAGAACTGTTGTATTTTCGACCTCTGTTAATGAAATTTGCATGAATTTTTTTGGTGTTAATTTAGTTCTGCTTCATTTTCACTCTTACACGTTGCTTCGTCCCTTGGTCGCGATATTGTGACGTGTCGTGATATCGCAACACTTTTCCTCCTTATGCCTTCTTCCGTATTTTGGTCACGATTTCATGACATGTCACAAAATCATGACACTTTTGGCTCCATGCCTTCTCTCTCCTTCTTGAGTCATGAAAATGCGACATGTCACGATATCACAACACCAAAACTAACATTAAAAGAAAAAAAAAAATGTGTTGATGCAAGATTGCTCTACTGCCACCGAATGCTCTTGTATCAGACACTCGGGGTGGATTGAGAAGTGTCTCTCACTTATGTGCTATTGGAGGAAGAATCAAGCGGTTGACCTCTTCTTTTGACAACCAAGTTGCATCCTCGACAGGCTTGTCCTTCCATTTGACCAGGTATTCAGAATACTGCTTGTTCCTGGTACTTTTTCCTACTCGAGTGTCTAGTATTTCCTTGATATAATTTGTTGCTACAGTAGAAGTTGGAATATCTCACAAACCTGTTCTTGGTGTCTCACTATGACCTCCTTCATGGTATTCTACCAAGTCTGAAATATTAAAAACAAGTGAGATATTCAACTTGTTTGGCAGTTCTACTTCATAGGCATTTCCCAAATCTCTTTTACCTATGATCCTACATGGTCCAAACCTCTTCATCTTCAGCTTGTTGTAGGTTTTTCTAGGAAACCTTTCCTTTCTCAACTGAATCATTACCTCATCTCCCATGTGGAACTCCTTGAAACGTTGCTTTTGATCAGCTTTGGCTTTGTATTGAGTACTCATCTTACTGATATGTTGCCTTACCTCTTCATGTAATCTCTTCATGTGCTCTACAAAATCTTCAGCCTCAGCACTACTCTTTTCTCCCTTACCCATTGTTCTCAATTCAAAAGCATGCCTTGGGTTGTTCCCATACACGATTTGGAATGAGGATTTACCAGTCTTCTGTTGATGGAATTTTTGTAAGCAAATTCTGCATGTGGCAAAATCAAATCCCATACCTTGGGCTTATCTCCCACCAGGCATCTCAGGAGATTACCGAAACTTCTATTCACCACCTCTATTTTCCCATCAGTCTATGGGTGGTACGTAGAACTGAACTTCAAATTCGTTTTTAGCTGCTTCCACAAAGTCTTCCAAAAATAACCCATAATTTTGGTATCTCTGTCAGATACTATACTCTTGGGTAGACCATGAAGGCGTACCACCTCCTTGAAAATCAAGCCTGCAATATGAACTACATCACTCATTTTCTGACATGGGATGAAATGAGCCATCTTTGAAAACTTGTCCACCACAACAAAAATGGAGTCACTCCCTCATTGTGTCCTTGGTAGGCCGAGAACAAAATCCATACTGATGTCCTCCCATGGCTTCTCTGGCATAGGTAATGGCTGATACAATCCTGTATTCTGTCTCATTCTCTTAGCCATCTGGAAAATTCTACAGCCCTACATAAATTTAGTCACATCTTGCTACAAATTTGGCCAATGGTAGTTTTCACTAACAAGGGCAATGGTCTTATCTCAACCAAAATGTCCAGCTAGCCCTCCAATATGCTTCTCCTTTATTAGATTCTCCCTCATCGAACTCCGTGGAATACATAATTGACCTCCTTTGAACAACATCCAATCTTGGATCAGGAAATCCAGCCACTTGGTCCTGTCCAAAGTAACAGGTGTCAAGCAAGCCTTCCAGGCTTCTGCAAAATTAGGATCTTCAGGTATAAATCCTTCAGTTCATCAAATCCTACCACTTCCACCTTCATTTCCGTCAACAAACATTGCCTTCTACTTAAGGCATCTACAACTCTATTGAACTTTCCGCCTCCTATGCTTCAACACAAAGGTATAACTCTATAGAAACTCAACCCACTTTAGGTGCCTCTGGTTTAGCTTCCCTTGGCTATTAATATACTGTAAGGCCTGATGATCAGTAAATAGAACAAAATATTTTGGCAACAAGTAATATCACCACTTCTTTAGAGCCTACAGTATAGCATAAAACTCTTGATCATAAACTGAATACTTCTTTCTGGCATCATTGAGTTTCTCACTAAAGTAAGCAATAGGTCTACCTTCTTGGCTCAAAACAGCTCCTATGGAACTACCACTAGCATCACAATCTACCTGAAATACCTTATTAAAATTTTGAAGTGCCAAAACAGGTTGTTCTGTAACCTTCCTTTTCAACATATCGAAGCTCTTATTTGCTCCTAAAGTCCACTTAAATTCTTTATTATTCCCTCTCATTGTTTCTGTAAGGGGTGAACAAATACTGCTGAAATTCCTAATGAATTTCTTGTAAAAACTTGCTAGACCATGAAATGATCTTACCTTAGTCGTGCTTCTCGGAGTAGGCCATTCAATGATAGCTCTTACCTTTTTTGGGTCCATTTTTAGACCCTCGAATGAGATGAAAAATCCCATATACACTAACTCCTTCACAAAATTGCATTTCTTCAGATTAATCAACAACTGCTCCTCCCGCAGCTTCTCAAAAACCCTTCTGATATGCATCAGATGCTCTTCCAGGGTTATACTAAATATTAGGATATCATCTAAATAGACAATAATAAATTTGCCTAAGAACTCTTTCAATACCTCATTCATCAACCGCATAAATGTGCTTGGTGCATTGGTCAGCCCAAATGGCATGACCAACCACTCATACAAACCTTATCTGGTCTTGAAGGCTGTCTTCCATTCATCTCCTTCCCTGACACGAATCTAGTGATAACCACTCTTCAGGTCAATCTTGGTGAAGTTCTTGGCTCCACTCAAATAGTCCATAATGTCATCCATCCTTGGTAATGGAAATCTGTACTTTATGGTGATCTTGTTAATGGATTGAGAGTCTGTACACATTCTTCACTCTCCATATTTATTTGGTGCTAGTACTGCATGTATTGCACATGGACTCAAACTCTCCCGAATTAGTCCCTTCTCTAGCAGTTCTTGGACTTGTCTGTTCAACTCTTCAATTTCTGTAGGAGTCATTCTATGCACTTCCTTATTGGGTTAACTAGATCCTGGTACCAAATCTATGTGGTGACTGATCTTCCTCACTGGTGGTAAACCCTCAGGCACATTATCAGATATAATGTATGGAAATTCTTTCAACAGTCCTAAGACTTCTACTGGGGTATCCTTGCATTCTTCCTTCCTAACTCTAGGAGCCAATGCATAGCACATATGCTCATGCTTTAAACTATTCAAAAAAATTCCTCCTTCGAATAAACAAATTCTAGTGCTACTGCATACCTTTTATTCTGCCTATTTCAAGGGCTTCAGTTTATGGTGCACTCCATTCTTTGTTATTGAGTAGGTGTTGGCATGATCATCATGCACTGCACATCGATCAAATTACCATGGCCTTCCCAACAGCAAATGGCAAGCATCCATAGGCAGGATATCACACAGTACCTCATCACAGTAATTCCCAATATTGAACTTCACTGAACATTGCTCACTGACCAAAACTCTATGGTCCTTCTGCAACCACACAATTCGGTATGGATACGGGTGTTTTCTTCTTTGTAGATGTAACTTAGCAACCATTTATTCTGAAACCAAGTTATTAGTACTACCATTATCTATGATAATATTGCAGACCTTACTCAAACTTCTGCACCTAGTGTGGAACAGGCTCCTCCTCTGGTCTGATACTTTCTCCTCATTTAACAGGGTCCTCCTGGTGACCATAAATTCTCCTCTCTCTGCCTCCTCAGAATGTTTGGATTTAGCATCTTCATCTGCTACAATAGCTCTAGCAGGACCCTCAGGTCTCTTATTTGTCTTTTCACGGTGTTGTGGACACTCAAATGCTCGATGTCCTTCTTCACCATAGTGGAAACAAGTTCCACGAAATCCTCCTATTCCAAATCCACGTCCAGATCTGCCCCTCCCTCTCAAATAGCCATTGTTCTAGTTACGGTGTTGGTAGATGTTCTCATATTTTTGCTCTTGGGTATTACTGGTTTCACCAACCTTCTTTTGGTCCTTATATTTTTCTCCACTAGTCCTTCCACCAGTCCTTCCACCATGACCTCTTCCTCTTTACTTGATCTCAAACCTTCTATTCAGTTTCTCTTCAACCTTCAAAGCAAACTGGTAAGCATCCTCTATGGTGGTCATCCTGACTAGGCTTAACTCTTCTTGAATACTTGCTTGTAACCCATTAATATAACGGGCTACCTTCTCTTTTCTAGCCTTTGAATGGCCTGTTCTAATTACAATCTTGTAAAACTCCTCTATGTATTCTTTAAAAGACTTGCTAGCCTGCTTCAAACCTTGCATTTTCTTTAGCAGGTCCATCTCATAGTCAGCTGGGATGAACTACCTCTTTAACTTTTCCAACATTCTATCCCACTTGGTTATTATCTCCTTTCCTCTTCTGTTTCTTTTCAACTGCACTCCTTTCCACCATATGCTGGCATGAACCTTCAACTTGGTCTTAGCAAACTTGACCCTATTAGGATCGTCAACCTCTTCATACTCAAAGTATTCTTCTAAATCATTGATCCAGTCAATCAATTCCTCTGGGTCAAGATTTTTAGAATACGTTGAAACCTCCATCTTTGGTTTCTTTTCAATTTGAGAGATGGCTCTGTATAACCTAGCTTGTGTAGGGTCTACAGCCTCTTCATATTCCTCAAAATGGTCCTCTTCTTCATCAACCTCATCTTCACTTCCTTATTCCACTTAGGGTTCAAGTCCTCTACGTAGCTCCTCTTGCAGGGCCTAAACTTGCCTCTGCAAAGCTCTGAAATCTTCTGCTAGCACCATGTTTCTTCCACCACCATGATTTCTTCGTGGAGACATCTTGCTTTCCTCTCTTCTCACAATCCTTCCATAGATCTTGGTGCAAGCTGCCTCACTCTCGACGATCTGCTCACACACTCAAGAAATCCTGCTCTAATACCACTTGATGGCTACACAAACACAGAGAATGTAAAACACAAGAAATTTGTAATACAAAAAATCACTTCAGATCTTAATGAAATTTCTCAAATATTACAATACTAGCAAATAGGCATAGTCTTCTTCTTCTGAGGACCCCCTTTCCTCCATGCACCACCTGCTTCTATAACCATGTCTTCATCTCCCTCTAGGTCCCGATCCTCTAGGCCATTAATGACCCATTGCCCTAGAATACCTCATGCCTGACTGAATATTTACATCTTTCCCTAACTGGCAACTGTCATCGGGTTAGTCGTGGATACATGCATTGATGAGCCATCTAACTTCTGGGCCTGGTCTTCGAATGGCTACCATGCTTCGCAAGCTTAACAGGGAAGAAATCATGCATTAATGGGGCCTAGACCACCTCAAAAAACACCATCTGGGAATGCAATATTTTTTGAACGGTGAACCAGTAGTATGTCATGATATCATGACATGTCACGATATCATGACATTTTCTTTTCTTGTAGCATGTATTTCCTTCGGGTCGCGATATCGTGACATGTCGAGATATCGCGACATTTTCCTTCCTTGCAGCATTTCTTTCTTTCGGGTCGTGATATCACGACATGTCACGATATCGTGACATTTTCTTTTCTTGCAGCATGTCTTTCCTTTGGGTCTCGATATCACGACATGTCGCGATATCATGACATTTCATTCCTTGTAGCATTTCTTTCTTTTGGGTCGTGATATCACGACATATCGTGATATCGTGACATTTTCCTTCCTTGCTGTCTTCCTCTTCTACGGGTCGTGATGTCATGACATGTCACGATATCGTGATAGTTTTATTTTTTGCCTCCTCACCTCTCGGGTCACAAAATCATGATAGTTTTGCCTTCTATCTTTGTTCTCTACTGCGGGTCATGAAATCGTGACATGTCGCGATATCATGACAGTTTTTCCTTCTGTCTTCGTTCTCTGCTTCAGGTCGTGAAATCACATGTCATGATAGCATGACAGTTTTTGCCTTTTGTATTTTTTCTCTGCTTTGGGTCGCAAAATCACAACATGTCACGATATCGCGATAGTTTTGTGGGGTCACGAAATTGTGACATGTCGTGATATCATGACATGTCTTCGTTCTCTACTTCGGGGCACGAAATCGCGACAGTTTTGTGGGGTCACAAAATTGTGACATGTCATGATATCATGACAGTTTTCTTCCTTGCTTCTTTTTCTGCTTCTTTGGTCGTGATTTCGTGACATGTCACGAAATCGTGACATTTTTTCACTCCTACACGTTGCTTCGTCCCTTGGTCACGATATTGCGACGTGTCATGATATCGTGACACTTTTCCTCCTTGTGCATTCTTCTATATTCTAGTCGCGAAATCGCGACACTTTTGGCTCCACGCCTTCTCTCTCCTTCCTGAGTCGCAAAAACGTGACACCAAAGCTAACATTAAAAGAAAAAAAAATTGTTGATGCAAGATTGATCTGCTGCCACCGGATGCTCCTGCATCAAAACCTCAAACAAGCAAAATACCATGGTCACAAACATAATTTATAAATAATAATAATATTATTATATTATTATATTATTAATAATTTAGAAATATATTATCCTATTTTATTTTAATAAATAATTATTATTTATTGAATCAAATCAACATATCAAATATATAATCTATATAAGTAATTATAAAAAAATAAAATCAACAAACTATCATGAAAATTCTAAAATAATTAATACCCTTACATATCGAATTAATAATAGGAGCTATGTCAATAATATTATCTCTTCTATACAATAGGCTCTCACAAACCCAACCCAATTAGAATAGTATCTAATTTGCACCTTAAAAGCCCAACTTTACTTATATGGAGTTAAATATAATATAATATGGCACAATCTTTGTCGAATTGTTTTTATTACTCAAAAATTATATACGACTAAACTCAACACTAATTACCGTGCGTATGTATGCAATTTTTTATTTTTTTTAAATGGCTATCCATATGTATAAACAAAACAATATTCATACTAAAAATATTGATGTGTTGGATTTTATAATGCTTTTCAAAAATAAATAAATTCAACACATTACCAAAACCAATGTCCATAGATACTAAAATAATTTCTAAAAAGGGAAATGATAACACTCAAATGGCTGGTTAAGGTGTTATAAATACCATATTATGTGTGACCTCTAGATTAAGATTATAAATTCAACCATAAATTTTATTAATAATATATTACAATAAAATAACTTATGCAAGGTGTACAATAACAAAAAGGGCTATGCAATAATATAATATAAAAATCATTAGTGGCTCTAAGTAAATATTAACACTATATATTCAAACATTTCCCTTAATCCATAAAAAGATATAGAGACAGTTAATATTCACTTCCCCTTAAGGAAGACTCTCCTACTCTAAGATGCACATGTAGTTGTATGAAATATACCATGGGCATGACCTTGGTCACAATATTCATTAATGGCATGTAGACTAGTTCAAGCATCCCATTTATTTAAAGTTATTGAATGTAGTGTCTCCACATCTCAATGTTCTTAGTCCATTGATGAAATAATTGATTGTGGATAAGCTTGATGGAAATCTAATTTTCATAATGTAGGGTGAATGAAAATTTCTTAGGAATACCCAACTACTAAAAAATCATCAACATCCATTGAAGGTGTTTGGAAACCTCATTCTTAGGACAATATTCATCTTCCTTCTGAGATTCATATATGGTGGAATACATCTACAAGATGAAGAAACTAGTCCAAGTCCATGATAATAATGATGCAAATCTTTGCTTTGCCCTCCCTTCTTCAATCAATCTCACTTTTGAGGTTGGCACCTATTCTCAAACCATTGAATATTAAAATAAGCCTACATTTTATGGTGAATATTCCAAGCAAGACCACCTCCATTTGTAGTACCCAAATTTTTTACCAAGGTACATTTGGTTAATATCAAATATGGGCATAGACAACACCAGGTCTCTCATTGGTGCTCTAACTCATCCTTTTTGTATGATGCTCTTGTAGTTCCAAAACAAGTTCAAAAATCTACCTTCCAAGGCCCTTCTAGGGAGGTGTCATCAGCCAACAAAGTACAAGAAGCTTTTGTTAATCTAATAAATCATCCCCTAAAGTCTCAGGTCTCTAAGGATGTTGTTGTAGTCTCTTATATTCCTCTGCTAGCATGCACTGATGTTTCTTCATCTCTTAAGGTATGCTCTCTTATTCATGTTTTAAATAATTTCTCTTCTCTATCTAATGATGACCACATCCTTACTTTAAGGAATCCCACCCTTGATCCTCCACTGAGTTCCCCCTTCCCCTAAGAGGCTCCTTGAATATCCCACATGCAATCCTCTTTCTAGCAACCATTTTTCTCCCAACCCTCCATTTACCAAAAATCAAAAAAATCTCCATGTCGATGTCAGCTTTGGCAATAAGTAGGACTATATTTCAGCCCAAGATATCAAAAACAAATAATGTTCTAAATAATTGCTAATGGCACCCAGCTTATACTTTGTGTCTGTTCTAGATCGACCCCTTTGTTTGAGGCCCATGTTGAAAGAAAATCCAAATTATCCTCTTCTCTTGGAAGAGGGGAGAGAACATCCTCAAAAATTATTAAATGAAGATCCTCTCATGGAATGCGAGAGGCCTCAATGGATGAAACAAGCAATATTTGATCAAGTCCATGAGGAAATATCTAAGGCCTACCATTTTTTTGTTGCAAGAGATAAATCTGGACAATTGGAATACCGCTTGTATATAAAAATACATATGGAAATATTATGATTTCCATGTTAGTCTAGCCAATGGTGCTTTTGATAGACTGTTATGTTTTTGGAATCCCAATGAAGTTGATGGTACTCTCCTATCTGCTATCGAGAACTATATGAGCATCATGTTCTTTAGCAAAGATGATAATCACAATTTCCAAATTCCCCTTCTAGGAGGTCCCACCTCTAGAGTTATCTTAGTCAAATTTAGGAGGTCTTCTCCACAGAGGCTTGGATGTTAGATGGAGATTTCAACTCTCCTCTATTCTCACTCGACAATAAATGAGGTTCTCAAATCAATGTCAATTCTTATGAAAAATTTGAAACATTTGTGGATGACAATGAACTCATGGACATTGACCTAAGAGGACCCAAATTTAGTTAGAGTTACCACAAAAAATGTGACCATCTTATCCAGTTTTAGCTTAATAGATTTCTCATATCCACTAATACCATTTCTATATTTGGTGATGTAGTCCTCTGTTCAGTTTGGATCACAATCCTCTACTTCTGGATTGCACTTTCTATATTTCTCCATTCAAATCCCCTTTCATATTCGAGGTAATGTGGACTTAGGATCCAAAACTCAAATAACTTATATCCCTCTTGTTATCTCATAGATATCCTAGATATTTGGCCTCTCAAGTTAGTAATAAAATTTAGTTCGTGAAATAAAATCTAAAATAGTGGAATAAAGATATTTTTGGTAATATTTTCTACAAAAAGTAACATATTCAATCTCAACTCACTAACATCAAGCTCTTAGCCCATAAATAATACCTTGACACCAATCTATGTGATGTTGAGAAGACCCTCCTATCAGAGTACCACAACAACCTTAAAAAAGAGGAAGTCTTTTGAAAGCATAAATATCGGGTCACATAGCTGAAAGAGGATGATTCAAATACAAAATATTTTCATGCCACCACCATGAGGCATAGAGGAAGTAATAAAATTAAAGAGCTTACTAAAGAGGATAGGATAGTAACAAAGGACATCTATGAAATCATAAATGAGGTTGTTGGTTACTTTGAAGACTTTCCTAGACCTAGCCCAAAATGTGATCAACAAAATTCTGAAGTCCTCCTAAAGAATATTCTAATGTTATAAACTCTAGAGCATAATCATATGTTTCTTAAACCATTATTTGTTGAAGAAATTTGTATTACAATTTTATCTATGCAAGGTGGGAAAACTTCGTGCCTAGATGGCATTTCACCTATATTTTTCTAGTATTTATGGGATATTGTATATCCAGATGTTGTCTCATACATCTAGTAAATGCAAAGTCACTGAAGTATCCCTAGTGACATCAATTCTACTTTTTTGGCCCTTATCTCCAAGATAGGTAATATCTGAACCCTTGTTGACTTCTACCCTATCAGTATTTACAATATCTTTTATAAAATCTTCAACAAAGCTTTGGCCAACAAACGTAAGTCCATTTTTCCCACATCATTGATCCCAACCAAGGAAGTTTTGTCTAAGGAAGACTTATTACCTATAGCGTCATTAACATTCATGAAATTATCCACTCAGTGTCCAAAAGTGGTAAGTTTGATATCCTTTTCAAATTAGACATGAACAAGGCTTTTGAAAGAGTATCCTGGAGTTTCCTCTTTTCTGTCCTTTCTAGGTTCAATTTTCACCTTTGTTGGATATATCTCATCAAAGAGTATCTCAACTAAAAATGTATTTGTCCTTGTCAATGGTTCTATTGTTGGTTACTTCTAGAGCTTCAAAGGTTTAATACAGGGTGATCCTTTATCCCTATTCCTTTTCATCATTGTTGCTAAAACCTTAGGCAGAACCTTGAGGTCATCATATTCCAAAGGAGATATATCAGGAATCAAACCTACCTCTTTTCTATATCCCATATCTCACCAGTAATTTATCAATGACATCATCCTTGCCACTCTTTCTTTTGTCCCCTAATCCAAAATCATTAAATTGATCCTACGTTCCTTTGAGTCTACTTCCAGATAAAAAGTAAACTTCTCTAATAGTAAGGTCTACTTCATTAAAACTTCCATCAAGCATCAAGACCATATTGTGGATATCCTTAGGTGCACCATTATTGAGCTCCCTATAACCTATCTTAGATTTTCTCTCTTTGAAGGTTTTTCTAAAAAGTCCTTATGGAATTCTACCATTAAAAGAATTCAGAAAAAACTAGTTGCATGGAAATGGAGGCTCCTTAGTCAAGTGGGTAAGGCCACCTTAATCAAAGCAACTCTCCAAAGGATCCTTGTATTTTTTCAATATCTTTTCCAGATCTTAGTTGACATTTGTATCAAAATTGAACAAATCTAGAGATATTTTATTTGGTCATAATTTGAACATAAGCAATTTTTCTATTTGGTCATTTGGTATCAGGTTTACCCCAAAAATTAGTACGGTGGCATTAGACCTAGGAAGGTCCAAAATATGAATTTAGAACTCATTGATAAGTAGGGATGGTAAGTACTTCAGAAAAAAAATTCACTATGGGTTACCATGATTAAAGCTAAATATCTCTAGCACCATAATAACTTTATGGATGATCCTTCTTCCATATTAGGCTTTGTAGTTTGGAAATCCATTATAAAGTCAAAGGATATCATCAATATGTGTATTTTTTGGAGGCTAGGGAACAGTGAGAAGATAAATTATTGGTAGGATATCTGGCTAGGTGATAGTCCCCTTCAAACCTGAGAAGACATCATCTATTTGAAGCCCATCATTGATTCTTTTTTTGGGCCAAAGGTTTATAACTTTCTTAATTCCAGTAAAAAATCTTGGAAACCTCTTCCCCTTGTTGTCCTAATTGATGAACAAAGTCAATCCAGTTGTATTCTATCCAATATATTATATATTTGTGTCATTCCCAATTGTCTCTTTGAAGATCAAATATTTTAGTCCCCTACTACCAATGGTCTTTTCATTGTCAATCCAGCTTACTACCTCATTGAAATCCCAGTTTCTCTTTGTTTCCCTTCGAATATCATCTATAAAAGACACCTTATACCCAAAGTCAATTTTTCTTTTGGCTTGTTGTCTAAGAAAAAATCCTTACCATCCCCAATCTCCAGTGTCATGATATTCTTATTCCCAATCATTGCTACCTGTGTAACCAACATTGTCTACTTGTGTAACCAACATTGTGAATCCACCCAACATATTTTCTTATCCTACCATTTTTCCCTTAACATATGGTCTTCCCTCTTCTTTTTTGTTGGTATTTATTGGGCTCCTCCCTTTCTATCGAGTGGTCTATGTGTTCGATGGCCCAATCCTTTCAATGGTTTTCATTTAAAAACCTTTTGGTCCTTATACCTTTCCCACTTCTTATGGGGGATTTGGAATGAATAACACTCATGTGCTTTCAAAAATTCCATCCATGATTTTCAATTTATGCTTTTCAAAATTCTTTAGGTTTCAACTAAGAACCTCTTCGTTACTTAGGGATATGGAGATCTTGAACCCCCAATTGAAGCCCTATTGACCATCTCTCTAAATATTCCTTACTATGATATTCCTCATCCTTATTCAAGGACCGATCTATCGCTAGTCAAGTTGTCTCCTCCCCCTCCAGGATATTTAAAATTAATTTTTTATGGATCTATGAAAGGTAACCCTGACTCATATGATGTTGGGGGTATTATAATATATCACATGGGAAATATCATTGTGGTATTTGTAGAGAATTTGGGGATCCAATAAAGTCATTATTCTGAAGCTTGAGCCCTATTCCAAGGTATTAGTCTTTCACATTTTCTCTAGTATTCCAACTTAATTGTTGAAGGAGATTCGAAAAAAATTATCCAAAGTATTAGAGGGGCCCAATTTATTTCTTGGAACATTTCTAATTTGATTGCTGAAGTCAAAAATGTTTCTAAGTTCCTCCACTAATGTTACTTTCCAACATATCTTTTGTTAAGGGAATCATATAGCATATTTTATTGCGAACTTGGGTGTTTCAGAGTCTAGTCTCACCATTTGGAGTGATCATTTCCCTCCTTCCCTTATTGTTAGAAATACTCTCCCTGTATTCTTCCTTTAATTCCCCTGTGGTTGGTTGGGAATTTTGGTGAAGCACCCTTGTTACTTTTTTCTCATGGAAACCGACCAATAATATCATCTTCTAGACTCTCTCTTTTCCCAAGCCTAAGTTTTATTTGGATTTCATGTGTTGAGGATATTATTGTACCTTAGGGTTAATGATAAGCCTAAGTTATTAATTTTTATTTTTTTCATTGTAATACGTGAGGCATAGTATACCCATGTTGGATTTTATTTGTTAGTTGTTAGTATGCATGGTATTAGAGATATGCTTTATCTTATAGAAGATAGTTTTTTAATTGCATACATGTCTGGTAGGTGGTTATCCTTGCATATCTTATAGTTACAGGTGGTTGGTCTTGCATGGAAAATTGTTACAACCATTGTAACCTACGTGATTCTATTTCATGTACTATATATTTAGTTGCACATAATGGAAATCTTAGCTTCACATTTGGTATTTCCATATCATTGGTAATCAGAGCCAGAGGAATTTGTTTTTCAATAAGTGAGGCAAGGTGCCAACTTCATTGATAGGTAACTAATAAAAATTGTTTAGCTAGTGTATCAGTTCCTAGGCTAGATGTTGTGAGGATTTGTCTTGGGCTAACCTATAGCATCTATTTTGTGAAGCTCCTAGTAGAGGGTGGAAATTACTCTTGCACTAAATACCCCTAATAGAATATTATAGGGTAACCAAAATTACCCTAAGGAAGGCAAGAAGAATTTTTTTTATTCGAATATCAAAGAGAAGAATGGAGTATTCAATGGCACTGATTTGAGGATGAGTTGCACAATTTTGAGACCAATTTGTGGCCAAAAAGAGGCTTGATACGCATTATCGAGGGAAAAATTGGACTATCGAAGAAGCATTCAAGTGCTTTGGGAGGACCCTTTATTGAATTGAGAAGGAAATAATAGGTATTATCAGGAAGTCTTTGAAATAAATTTTTCTACTTCCTATTTTATTTTTCTCCATTCCCTTAACTAAGCCTTCTGACCCCTTTGTCGACCGACCACCCGAACCAATTGATCTCCCATGTTGATTTATGAGGTTAGGTAACCCCTACCCACCTCCGCCTACCTGTTATTCATACATCTTCCCATACCTCCTTATCCCTCCATTAGCCCTCTCTTTCTTCCTGTGTGCAACACCTATTTATCATCCTACAGACCGATCACAGTCGGTCGATGCACAAGATCGCATGGCTAAACTCTCAGTAAATTGATGATCAAATATCCATGAGCCACCCCATCACACCCCAATAATAGGAAGCACCCTCTACTTCATTTAGCACTCATTGTGAATGTGTAGATGTGTAGAACAACATAATTTACTAGCAAAGAAACGTATAATTTTACAAAAAAGTTAATTGTGTGCTAAGGTTGTAAAATCAATCAATAGGGTGAGATGTTCTCAACCCTAATTATTCCTCCACTTCTAGATCAATATGTGGCATATTTGTGTTATGAGGAGAATATCCCTTCACCAACCCAACACTGAAAGGTGGTTTTTGATGGGTTTTAAATAGTTTTGTGGTGACTCCCGATAAACATAGATAATACTGATGACTTTCCTGCATTATTTGACTATATTCATACTTTCCTAATGTGATTTTGAAATTTACAATGAGAATTCCCATACCCTTATGTTTGTAAAATTTTCCCTATGTATTTTTTTCTATTTTGTCTCCCAACATCATTTGTTATTTTTTGATGACCCCAACATCATGTAGGTGGAAAAGTGATGAAGTTTAAAAAAATCATAAATAATTATCCCACATCGGGAGTGTAAATATCCCAATGGGGATATAAGAGGTTGAGCACGTATACATTGGAGTGACCACCACTCCTAGTGGTCATGAAGGTTGTACTTGCGTAGACCTACTATTGTTGTTGTGTCGCTTGTTGTTTCACCCACGTGGTGCATTCTAGACATTATTGACCCTACCCATTAACATTGTATTTTTTGACTATGGACTTCTATTGACCATGGAATTTTGTTGTGGACTGTTGACCCACTTATGCAGTTTCCATTGACCCACCAAATTTTTGCAGGTGAAACCATTTTTTTTGACAATGTTTTTAAACTTTCATCATTATTTTTGCAAAAAATTATAATTTTACCACCCAAGATCCAATTTTTTTACATTTGGGGGTAGAATTGACATTTTTAGTGCTATTTTCCCTTAATTTAAGGATAAATTTGTAATTGCAATTTTGTATAAAGCACTAAAATTTACCCCATAGCAAATTATGAAGGCAAAAATTTATAGAATCTAGGTAAATTTTTGCATTAGAAATTTCACAAATTATTCCTAATAGTGCCTAGATAGTTCTTGCAACCATATTAGCTCTCCTAGATTGGCATATACAAGATTTCAAATGTAAAATGACCTTGCAGCACAAGTGGAAAACATCACCACTATAGTAGGTGACTTAATTGATAGAGTGAAAAATATTGTTTTCCAAATGACTCCTAATGATGTCAATATTTATATCAGAAAATTTTCCAATAAAGCAAAATTTGATGTTAAACCTTATGATACATCAAGGAATTCGGATGTATTGTCTACTTGGATCTTGGATATGGAGACTTGGTTCTCATATGTTGATATTTTTGAAGATGAATAACTACCTTTTGCTAGGGTCAAGCTCATAGGTTTATCAAAGATGTTGATTTTATATGGTAAAACTAAAATCAACTCTTGGACATAGTTAGTAGAACTCTTGAAAGACACATTTTTTCACCTAACTTTCAAGGTGATCTTAGGATCAAGTGGCATAGGTGGAAACAAGGATTTAACATGTTTTTATTAGACTATATTTTTTAGTTTAATAGGCTTAGATTTCTTGCTACAGATAATAATTTAGAAGATAAGCTTATTGAAAAATTTGCCAGTGGGTTGCAAGATCCTATAATGAGAAGTGAAATTCATTTTATTTGTCTATTTGTTATTAACTTTCAAGCATGTCATCTTATGGGAGGAGAAGTTTAGTGGTTATCACAAGTCTCAACCTTCAAATGAAATTACTTTGAAGGTTCAAATCAACACCAATAAAAGGTGGAGGATTCTTCTCAGTCTTCTTCCCCTAATTTTTCTACTCCTCCCACTTCATGTAAAGCACATTATTCTTATTCTCACCCTAAAAATTGTTCTTATTCACCATTGTATTACGAATTTTGTAAAAATAATGGTCATACAAAATCTAGATGTTTTACATTTGAAAGAATGAAGAAAAAGAAGTCCCTAATTGTATAGCCTACAAATGAGGACCCACAAGATGATCCCATTGTGACTAGAGGGACAAAATAAGAATATATACTTTTAAGGGAAAACTCAATAAAGTTACCCTCATGAAAAATATTTCTACACAAAAGGGTCGTGACCATTTATTTATCACTCAAGCCCACCTTACACATAATTTTTTGGTTGATTGTATCATAGATAATGGCTCATAGAAAAACCTCATTGTGAGGACCATTGTCAAGAAGTTGAAGCTTCCATTGAAGCCACATCCTCAACCCTATGCACTTGGGTGGAAATATAAAGATTCTACATCCAACATTTCACACACTTGTACCTTGTATTTTGCTTTTGGTGAAAATTTTGTGGATAAGGTATGGTATGATATCCCTAACATGGATTTTTGTAGACTATTTCTTGGTAAACCATATAAATTTGATAGGAATGTGATGTATCATGTAAAAAAGAACACATACACTTTGGTTTTGCATGATAAAATATATTTTATACAAAGCACTACACCCACATCAAATTTGATGCTAAGTTGTAGGTAAAATTATAATCCATTAATTCAAGCACTTGTATTGGCTCCTCCTTGCATAAGTACCACATAGGATAAAGAAAAATCACCTCCAAAGACTCATGATAAAGAAGCTTCGCTTACAAAAATTGTACAATAATAAAATATCATGGTTAAGGAATCCATTACTCCTCATGATAGAGATATCAGTCATACCATTGATATCATTTTGAGTACATCTATGAACACACAACTACTTTCTCCATAGAATTTACCTATAGCATTATCATAGTATGCCGTTTCACATATGGATAAGGAATAAGATAAGGTAACTTCCTTTATTTAGCACCGATAGAGCCTTTAGGCCAAGATAACACAAGATATAGAAGACTTTGTAGGAGAAGTCGATAACAATAGGCAAGTATCATAGTCCTCATCTAGTTGAGGATAGAGACAGAGTTTATATTCCCTTGGATAAGTGATTTTTTCTAGAGATGCCATATCAGGATCCTCCTTTGGCATCTAAAGCTATCATCATTTAGCCAATAGTAGTGGTTCTCTATCCTTAGCTTCTTCTCACTACAGATAGAGTTTTTGATACAAATACTCATCACACTCGATAGGAGTCTTCCACTTCGTGCCTTATCACATGTTGTGGTCACTTTACACATATGGCTAGCCAGATCTCTCACCGTCAGATGGCTCATGAATTTTCATATTTGTTGAGACCATTGGAGTCCAATACTTCTATGGTTTGGAGGAGTGTTGAGGATATTATTGTACCTTAGGCTTAGTTATAATCTTAAGTTATTATTATTTATTATTTCTTGCATTGTAATATGTGAGTCATAGTATGTTCACATTGGATTTGATTTGTTAGTTGTTAGGATGTATGGTTAGGCTATTAGAGATATGCTTTTTCTTCTAGAATTTTATTGTTTTTTTGCATCCATGTTTGGTTGGTGGTTATTCGTACATATATTATAGTTATAGGTGGTTGGTATTGCATGGAAAATTGTTACAACCACTGTAACCTACATGATTCTATTTCATGTACTATATATTTAGTTGCACATAATGGAAATATTAGCTTCATGTTTGGTATTTCCATATCACCATGTGGGATGAGGTTCAAGTTTTTACTATGACACACAACTTTCATGGACATGTGGATGCCATGTGTGGAGGACTCATCATGCACACAAGAATGTCACAAGTTTCTTTCAATATTAATTCCAATGGGATTTTCGTTGTTAGGATTATGCATTTTTTAGTTGATGCCACATATGGCAGATCTTCTCTAGTGCAAGCAATGCAAAGGTCGCATCCTTCGGTATACAACAGACTTGCTTTTGGGTGAAAAACAACTTCAACTACTAATGATGCAATTAGTACTAGATAAATCATCATAAAAGGCGGATATCATGAAGATTCAATATCAAGGAACCTATACGCTTTCATAGCCTCCAGCTAAGAAATTGTCACATGTGAAAGTTGGACTTCTAGTGGAATACTTGGTGGCCTAAAACTCTAGTGTGGTATTTTATTTCCAATTTGCAGCCTTATATGGAGTCACAAGGAGTTAGCTTTAAGATGGCCACTCATCACCTTGTGTGGATGGTTAAGACCAATTGTTATTTACCATGGTGGTAATCCTTCCAACATCTTCAACTTCAAAGATCTTGTTAGATGTGTTAGAAATATACAGAATAAATACCTTCAACAAACCTTCCACCATGTGAGTGGATGCAGATTGGATCTTCATAATCACCATTCGGATATTTTCTTACTATTGGCATCAAAGTTTACTTTTGAATTAGGTGGTCCCTCCTTGTTAGTTCAAATCCTCTTGACTTGCACTCCATAGAATCTAGATCTACCTTTTCATGGGTATTGTAGACCCAAAAAATTTATACCCCTATACTTCAGGCTAATGGATCTATGTCTAAAGGGGAAGGGAAAATGATGCACCTATACCTCAGAAGAGAAGCACTTGAGTTGTGCTTTCCTTGGTGTTTTTCAAAAAATTAGGTGGCATTCACTAGGAAACACATTAATGGAAGTTTCCCTGCCTAGGTAAGGTGGGTGTTTGATGGATTATTTGAAGCATACACCTAAATTTTGGCCAAAGTGAAACTATAATTAACTATATGCACTTCAAATTTCCATGAAAACAATTGTATACAGTTCTAGCTAGAAAGCTTATAAATTTAACTAAGATGCAAAGATTTCTTTATATGCACTGAAATAAAAAAGGTATATTCTATTATAACATGTGTATATATTTTTCTTTTGTGTTTTTCAACTAGTATGATTGCTGAAAATATAATGCAACTATGTCTATATTTTTGATCTTTTTTATTTCTTTTTTCAACTAATACAATTTATGTAAAAATGGCATGGCTAAGTTTATGTTTTTTATGTTTTCTTTTCTTTTTCTATTATGAGAATTCTTTTAAACAAACTAGTACTTAGTTTAAGTATATGAAATTTAAAAAGTAATCAAGAATTATATACTTACCTCATGTGGATGTTTACTATTAGATGCATTAATATCTATCAAAGTGGATTTAGATTTGTCTGAGTGAATTTAGATCAGCCCGAATTTGTCATGCAAATTTGGATATGTTTGAATCTATTCAAAACCTACAATTTCACAACACACTAAAATTTGTGATCAAGGGTGGGGTATCTACTTAGGCCACAACATATCATGATCTGTGATAGTCAAATCCCATTGATTCTTTCAACAAACTATAGGAAAAGTAGTGGATCTCTAAATCTAATGCAAAACATGAAATTTTGATGAAAGAAAAGCAGTAATAGCAGTAAATATAGTAGAGTAATAAGTATTGTAATGACTAATATACAAAAATGAATCACTATGATAAAACTTGAAGTTGAGATCTTGCCCACAATGTAAGTCTATGTAATTTTGGGTATCTTAAACAAATTTGGATGGGTCTGAATTAGTTCAATCCTAAAATAGTTATATTTAATAAAATACAATGGTCAAATTTAAGGATTTGCAGAGCAATTCCAGATTTAATCATCAAGTTTAGATGGCTCCAAATTTATTCAAAATCTACAAAGGTTATATTTAAAATCTACAATAATCAAATTTAAGGATTTGCATAGCAATTTTGTGTCTATCAGTGAACTCATTCTATTCTAAATTCATTGAAACCCTGCAATTTGATTAACACCTACTAAACATCTGTAATCAATAGATGTTAGGATTAAACATAGTCATTATGAAGATTATAATAAAATAATAACGTTATCTTTTGGATATATCTATGCAAATTTGGAACAAATAGAGCAAATTCTGGTCTATCTGAATTCAATACTATAAGTGATATCTAAATCTACATATGCAAAATAACAAGATCATAAATTAAATTTGATGCATAAGAGTCAATGATACCAAATATCATCTTGGCTACTCACATGAATGATGATATGGTGGCCAAATACCTTCACAAAACTTGTAATAAGCTATGAAAGAGCTCTCTCCCACCTCAAGAATTCTGTAAAAATCATCATTAGGTCAGTCTAGGGGAATCCTATGGGATTTAAAATCCAAGGTAGGTCAAGAAATCAGGGAGGGTGACGAAGATAGGTTATATCGATTTAGGGAAATTTAGAAATTTCCCAATCCAGGTGAATTTGGATGGTTTTGAACTCATGCACAACCCAGGATTGCATATATTGGAAGAAAAATCCAAACAATGCATTCAATTTTTTAGGCATGCTTTTTATTTTTCAAAATTTGGACCATTCCAAATTTATCAAAATCATCCAAATTTTGTGAAAAAGGTGAAAAAAATAAGATTTTATTTTAAACGGCATGGGAATCGAGGTAGGGGGCTGGTGGGGGGAAGGTACATTATCAAAAAGAGACAACATTTTTGCTAGAGAGTCTAGGAATTTTGGAAGTGTGTCAAAATTCCATGACTACAGATACTTCATACTCAAGTCACCTCCCTATGTTGAGTGATACATTCTCGATTGCAATTATGCACCCTAGTTTTCTAGTATGGGTTAGACTTTCTTTGGTTCCCCATGGTCTGATATTCTTCTAGTTTTTAGAATACTCTTCTATCCTTAAAATCTCTAGCCTTTTTATTTACAACTTGCACTCCATTCCTTCTCTTGTTTCTGAGTGGTTGCTATCCTCTTTTATTTTTCACTTGCATTTGAGTCTTACTACCATGGTTGAAATTGAACCCTCTTCCCTCCATCTTAATGACTTCATTGAGGATATATTTTAGGATCACGGTCTCCTCCATTTTATGCAAATTTTTTAGTGGTAATTACTCATATTTATCCATGGAGTTTGTTCGAACATGGGATGGGGACTCATTTTCATTCATAGGTTGAGCTTCAATATTATTATAGATATTCTAGTAGAGATTATTGGGCTTTCAAATGAAGCAGAGATCATCAATGGGGAGAAGCACTCTCTTCAAAGTTATTTGCACTTTTAAAAGATAAGGGGGAGAATTTAGGTAGGTACAAAGGAGGTATTCTCATGGAAACCCTCCCCAAGCCTTGGTACATCATCATGATCATTGTACTACATTACTTCACTCTGGATAGCCCTGGTGTAATTTTTAGCAGCTTCCACTTGGTATTCCTCTATCACCTATGGGGGAAGAAGTCCATAAATATTATATAATATCTCTTTCATTCCATCGATCAATCTATGGTGAATGTCAAGAGGGGAGTTTTTCTTCCCTCTTCACCAAGGTCTCCACATGGTTATCTATAGGTATATTTCGGAGATATAAACCAAAAGAGTTGTTTCTTCTACTTTTGGACCTATGGAAAATTTTGGTGGAGATATTTATTTATCTCCCAAAATCAACAATACTCTGCACTTTGATGTGAAGGTGGAGGGAACCCTAGGTTCCTTGAAGGCTAAATACCAGTGCTATACTACTAGAAGCAATACTGGTAGTAGTAAGTGCAAGGCTCCAATCCTTATTGACAATAACAACAATACAAATAAATATTTATCATTCCAGGTCAAGCCTAAAAGTGTGTCCAAGAAAGGCCATCCCATGGAAGGAACCTCCACGTAGCCACCCATGTTGACCTCCCAGGTATATTTCTAGCTAAACCTTTCTGATTGGGACCATCTACAAGACCTCCATGATATCATAAAAGCTCTCGGTAGGATGGACAATATGACCTCTTCTCTTATTTCTTAGGCAAAATATCTCTTGGATTAGTACAAGGACCAATATGAAATCCTGGAAGAGTTTAATAGCTTTGTGGGTGTTGATCGCACTGCTAGAGACCAAGACATTGGACACCCTAGCAACAACCATGTTGTTTTGACTATAGAGGTTTTTGCTTTTTGGTTTTTGCAAAGTCTTTCCCTACATGGGTTTCCTTTATGTCATTTTTGGGTTATATCTTATGCCCCTATGTGGGCCTTCACATTCCTTTTTTGTGGTTACTTTTTGACCCATAGAGGTTTGGTGTTGTTGGTTTATTTTTGGTTAGGAGAGCTTTCCCTAATTATTTATTTTTTATAAAAGGCTATGGGACCCTTTCAAAACCCCTCTTACCAATCAAAAAATAATAATTAAAAAAACATGATATGGAAGCATTGTTTGTCTAAGTCACTAACATTATTTACATCATAAAATCATATCAAAACCAAAGGTTCTCCAACTAAGCAGTCAATATCCAATATGTATCTATTTGAAATATAATTAGAATAATGACTTATAAAAATGGAATATCTAGTTGAGTGTGTAAAATAGATAAGGCCCTGGACAAGTGATGAGTTCAAGATAGTATCCACCAAAGAAGTGGTACAATATATTTACAGATTCAAAGTAGAAGCAAGGGGAGTCTGATCAGGTTTCTAATCCTCTATCTTAATCTACTATAGAAGATCTAATATATACTTGGGATGATAAATAGTAATATTATAGGGCTAATGACCAATTTGAATCCTAAAAAATAGTAAATGAGACCCAAATGTATCATCTTAAAAGTCTCATAAAGTTATGATATTTTTAACATATAACACAATCACTAAACAATAATGATCTTGATAAGTTATGCACACATTATACTCCACCTCACAATATAGAAACCCACAACTAAAAATAATAAATGAATATACTCATACCAAGTATGAAGAGCCTTGCTAATACCATATAAGGATCTCTTTATATGATACACCAATGAAATAGGACCATTAGTCTCAAAACTACTTCCCTATCTCATATAAATATTCTTCTAGAGATCACCATGAATAAAACAATTATTCATATCCATTTATCATACCTACCATGAAGTAGACAACAAAATAAATAATCATTTGAATAATGTTAATTAGAGAAAGTAGAGAAAATATCATTTAATAGTGAATTCCTTTATTATAAGAGAATTTCTTATCAACAATGCATACCTTATGCTTCTCCAACCATTAAAAGTGTATAGGTGCTATAAACCCATTTATAAATAATAATATTCTTCCATTATAGAATAAGAAGAAGCCTGCATGTTTGTTTCTTCTTAAGAGACTCATACTCAACAAACATAGTACCCTCCTACTCTATACAATCCTTGGCGTAAGATTAAGTGAGAGGATCTATAGAATTGTCAATATTCAATATTATGGCCTAACAAAGATCGTTATGATGACACTCATAGAAGAGAATGAGTCAAGAATCCTATGGAAAGTTTGGTCCCACTTTATCATTAGATAAATTATGAAAAATATGGTACATAATATGTGGATGTAGTATAATAAGTCTATGTTGAAGAATCACATTATAGACACCTAGTTTTGCTTACAAATTACATCATCAACAATTTATGTTGGTCAACTCAACAAAATCAACCCTAATTTAGAGAAAATTCAACCTAACCATTGAGAATAAAAAAAAAAACCTACCAAATCATCATGAAATCTTATAAAATTGGTATCATTGGAAGGATCATGAAAATATATTTCCAATTATTATAAACATCCCTATATTTCATTGAAGTTTGACACCTAAAAAATACCAAAAAAAATAGTGCTATACATGCATTTGTGTCATATGACCAAATTTGAGGTAAAAAGTAGATTAATATTTGAGGACCCCAAAACTTGACCAAATCACCTATGAATTTTGGAAACTTAGTACCATTGGAAAGCTCTTTTGAGAGCTTTCTAATGAGTATAAACACAAGTATGTTTGCCTAGAATTTGACCCCTCAATTTTCCCTTTAACAAAAGTGTTTTTCTAGAAAAGCATCGTATGAAATTGTGTATTACCTTCATGATGTCATAGCAATTTTGTAAAATCACTAATGGAAATTCTAATTTCTATAGCATGACTCCCTAACATTTATAATTGCACATACTCTTTCTCTTTCTAAATTGATTTTGCATATAGTAGAAGAGAATATTACATATTAAAGTACCAATCAAGGTATTTAAGTACATAATCACTCCTCAACCACCCTCATGCATCTACCAATTAGGGTATTTAACTCAATGTAAATTCAATTAATTCCTTAATTAGGCCATGAAATTGCTCTAACTAGGCACCTCATCCACTATAACTAGACACATCATTCCTCTCTTATGTGTTGCTTAACAGATATCTCAAAGGAATTAATAATCTATTAAAAACCTCCTAATTGATTATTGGATTATTTTTTTAGTTATAGGCTCTCTATTTTACAAGTCAAAACAAAAATGCTATAGGACTATGAAATCATGCTACAAAACTCCATACAAAACTTCCACATAGATGTAAAAATATAGTCATATGACACTTTTATAGAGGAAGGTGCATAAACATAGTCATACAACACTTTTATAGAGGAAGGTGTAAAAACATAGTTGTGCCATGCTTTTATATAGAAAAGCATAAAAATGTAGTCATACTATGCTTTTGTAGAGGAAGGCATAAAAATGCAACCAAATGACACTTTTACATAGTCTTTTGAAATGGGTAAAAGGTATCAATTTATGTTCTATTCTAGATCCAAAGTGTGTAGATTAGGATTTTGTAATTTTTTGCAGCTTCAAGTTAGATTTTGTGGACGTTTATGTAAATGTTCAAAATCTAGCATTTGTAGGTAAAAAAAATACATTAAAGTTATCACTTCAAGCATGATTTGATGACTAGTAGGTACATCTTGTTAATTAATTTGATTTGATAGCCTATTATATCATTTTACAATATAAAATTTTAAGCATGCATCACCAAATAAGGCATAATAGTCTACCTAGCATTTTAGTATTTAGGCATGAAAAGGAACATACATGTAGTTGTATTTTTATTTTAAGGTAATTTGTATTTTCAAAGACACTCTTCATAACTCATTTTCTTCCTAAAGGAAAACAAAAGTGGCATTGAAATAGCCATAAAATATTTGTGTTTTTACATTTTGAGAACCACTTACCTTAACAAAAGTACTATTCATTGTTTCATTTTTTGAAAGAAAAAGAGGCTCTATTTCTTACATTAGTTAAAAATAAAAAAGATATCTTAGACTTATGACCTTGATTATGTCTAATTTCATTCATTTTGCATTTACTATTATTTACATTTAGGCATCCAAGGAAGTAAATCAGACGTAGTTTTCATATTGGTTAGCTCTCCTACCCTTGTGTGAACAATATTTGTTTTTATTTGAAAAGTAAAAGGGAAGTTATTTAGTTTCTTGTTTACATTAAACACGGAAAACATGTAGGATTATAGATATTATCTTAGTGCACTATTGTTTTACATGCATTGCATCCTCATTCTCTTGCATCCGAGAAATTGAATCTAAACCTTAAGTGTTTGTAAGAAAGAAATCACAAAATATACATTTATGGTGAATCTATAAAACACCCTTGGTGAACCCATTCTCTCAAAAACCACCATACCTCCAGGTCATATGCACTTTCCCTTGATACAAGGTGTGGTTATTGGATCCCCACTTTCCTTACCATATTCATTGGTGAATCCAATGTGAACACCACATGGGTCCAAAAGCCCTTTGTATATCCTTATCATAATTAAAAATAATAATTTATCACACTTTTAATCAATATCTCCCTAAATTTGTTTTCTTAGATTATGTCACATTAATAAATATAAAAATAATCTAACCAAAGGTTATCCCTATGGGATAAGGTTAAAGACCCCTTGAGTAAACCAACATATAACATTTTGGGGTTATCTATCTTGGTGAGTATAAAATGGTGAGATTATTAGAGTTATAATTAGGGATATTTTATTAGCTCTTAATCTTGGGTCATGTATGTAGGTGTGGCTATTCTTATTATAATTCTCTTTTAGTAGCTCAAGGTCCTTTTCCATGTATCAATGGGTATATTAAAGATACTGAGCATACTACCATATAATAATAGGTGTATTGAGAGAGTGGGTATATAGAGCATTTCAAGTATATTGAGGAGCCTCCTAAGGTATATAGATCAAATTAGGTATTTAAAGAGAAGGAAATATAAATATTTTTAAATATTCTTCTTATTATTCTTTGATAAACTATTGAAACTAAACCTTAGTAAACAAAATCTACCTCCCTTCCTAAACCCATGGCTAAACATCCTTGTCTTACCCATAATATTTCATTTCAATTAGCTCAGAATCCTAATTCCTTACCATCATTGCTTGAGATCCAAGGGGACCAAGTAACATTTGAGAATATAACGTATGAGGAAGAAGAGGAAGAATCCCATAATTGGTAACCCTTTCCCTATTGATAATGAACAAGATGAGGTAATTTTTAAATCTATGGACCATTTAGTTACTTTCCTCTATAGAAATAGAGAATCCATGAAAAAAAAATAAGGGAATATGAAGAGCCCTTGAAAAATTCTACTACAAAAGGGACCATTTTGGTCCTTCGACAATAATCTAGGGCTATTCCTATAGTTTTCTACGAAATAGACATATCTCATGGATCCTTGTATGTGGATCTTAACACATCCAATATTAATTACATAGGGTCTAATCCTCCTATTATCACAACCTTTATAGAAGGTAGGACACCTAGTATCCCCTCCTCTTTAGGGTATCATGTGTCCCTACCTCTTAGTATAAAACCACATAGGATAAATCTACATTATACTATATCCCAATCTAATAATATCCAATAAGTTTAGAATGTCAAAATTCTTCATCATCTATTATTTTCTACAAACATATTTGTTTCTAACCCATTTCTCAATATGTCATCTTCCTAAAGCCATGTCCTCAATATTATACCATACATTTATTCCAAGTAGCTTGGGATAAAATAATGTGATCCTACTCTTTGGGTCAATCCCTTCAAGTTCTCAAGATTACCCATCTACTAGTATACAACACTATCTAATTATACCTCAAACTACATTTAACCCCCTTTATCCTACATACCAAGACATAAAATTTAAATTGTATAGATACATAAAATCTCACATTAACCCTTATTCACTATTCACATATTCACTATTCATTATTCACTATTCACTATTCATGTGTTCACTATTCATTATTCATTATTCACTATTAACTATTCATTATTTACTAAGCTCCTTTGGCTACATAAGCCCCTTACGACACCTATCGTCTGGACAACATGTGACCATTCCTTTGGTCTAACCAAGGGACACATCATCCTAGTCTATCCTTTGACTAGTCTACCTACCACCTAAGCCTAGATCACCCTAGCCTAACTAGGGTTACCTCTCAACCTTGGTCAAACTTCACATTATGGTCAACCATAACCATGGTCAACCTAACTCTAGGTGTACATCTATTAACCTTGGTCAACCTAACCCATGATCTATTTTCTACATAAGACAAAAAATTTGTCCTCACCCTACATTGGTAAAGCAAAGCCCATACTCCTTTCCTTCTTGTCTCCCACCAACATTTGGCCTTATCCCACATGGACAAACAAGGCTTGTCCTTCACCCATTTTATCTTGCCTTATCATAGGTTTTTCTAACCATGCTCAAACTAAACCATACTCCATTTTCTATATAATACAAAAATCCCATCCTCACCCCACATGGGAAAAGTAAAATCCCATACTCTCTCTTTCCATCTTGTCTCCCACAAACTTTTGGCATCATCCCATATGGAAAAATCAATTCCATACTCCACCCACCTTACCTTGTCCCCCAATAAGCCTCGTCATGGGACACCTCACCCTCCTAACCTTGGAAAAGTCCTATAAATAGGAAGTCATTGCCTTCATAAAAGATAATAAGAAAATAGTAGGATAACTTTGTAGGAGTTGACAACATCATGGAGGAAAGAAAAATATCTTGACTATACCCAAGTGCTACTCAAGATATTTTAATATTTATGTTTTTATTTTTGAGATTTTTATATGCTTTATTGTAATTTATTGTTAATATTTTATTAATGAATCTTATCATATAAACAGGTGCTACTAACCATTTTCTTGTGGGCTTGTGTATAGTAACATTTTTTTAATGTTACATAGGTCTTGAGAATTGACGTAGCTAGATGTGCCACACATCATAAGACAACTCCTATTCTAAGGATCTAAAGGATTACTCCTATAATTCAATAATGATATTTTATGAAAGAGGTCATTTTATTAAAGGCCCTATGTGTAATGCTTGGGGTAAATTTATAAAAATGACATGTTTTGTAACACCTTTTAAATATCAATGAATGTGGTGTATTTTTCTTTAGTTTATTTTGGCAATCATGGTGGGACCTACCCACATTTTTTATGTTTAACTAGTATTTTTGCTATATAACTAATATTGGGTTGTGTTTTTTCTATGTTTTAGGTACTAGATGAATCACTAGCAGTACAAAAGCTTTAAAAATTTGTATTTAAAAAAGTTGGATACCATATGGTAGACACTATAAAACCTTTTGTCTTTAGTTTAGGTTGTCATTTATTAAAAAAAGATACCAAAAATCACTTGCATTCAATATATAAAGGACTTGCATAAGCCATTAATAAAGCTTCTAAAATTTTTTATCTTGTTGAGCTGACAATAAATTAAGATTTATCTCATACACAAGGCTCTCACAAGACATCTGATCATGACCTTAACATACATATATTGGCTAGTGTAGACAAATTTGCACTCAATAAAATCTTAGTATAGCTCTCATTGAAATAAAACAATCTTTCCTTACTTCCCTTTAGCATAGAATTTTGTTTACCAAAATGTAAATTTCATTGTTTGCTTAGTGTAGACTTTATAAGAAGAACTTTTCTTTCACAAAAGTCAAAACACACCAAAATTTCTGTTCCACTTTTAAATTGTTTAATTTTCTTTACAAAATGCACCAAGACACACTTTGGTCCATGTTTAACTATTTGTCTAGCATAGGTTTACTTTCAAAAGGCAAGTTCTTGTACAAAATGCACCAAGACACACTTTGGTCCACATTCCATTGTTTGTTTACCATAGTTTTTATTTAATAGGGGAATTTATTTCAAATATCACATTTAATGCCATCTTCATATATTTTATTATAACATAGTTTCATTTTCATATTTGGGATTCTAAAATTAAAAATAAAAATTACACACTCATGCATGTCAACACATTGGTTTGCATCAGATTTCATCACCAACCAGCAATAAAGATCAACAACATTAGATTTCATTGGTAAGCATTGAATCACCCCCTAAACACCATAGTAGCCCCCTCAAGAAGTTTTTAGACTTCATCATTGGAATATTCCCTACTCTTGATATTACCTTAGGGTAGGATAAGATAGATATCCCTACTCATAGGGCTTCACATAATCAGTGAGTGTACAATTATCATTATTGTCCAAGCTCGATTGAGGGTGAAGTGAAAGCCTGACTGAGGTGAAGCAAAAACCTGACTGGACTTGTAGCAGGACCTAGACAGTGCCACATCTTGCATAAGAAGAACTTTGTATCCTCCTCTATAGTTATCCTAAGCCTTCCCAAAATTAGAGGAATTCATTCACTTATATTTAAATCACCACTCCTTACATACTTTTTAGTATAGTAGAAAGGGGTGCATCAATGTACATCTTGTAGATCTCATTCATCCACCCAATGTTTCTAGTAGGTTTCATATTTTAAAACACACACACACACACAAACATAAAAATCGACGATCAAACAAAGGATTCAACATCAACCAACATTACAAACAAATTGATATAAACACTTCAAACATATCATACACACATTTATTTATTTATTGTTGTTTGTTGGATTAGTTGAAATAATTGTTTTACAAAACTACTTGAACATCGATATTCAGACTTGAAAATGGTTTCATAAAATTCACATGTAATCTATTTTTCTCCATCATAGTTTCAAAACAAACCCAAGCACACAAGCAAGAGCACATTGACATAGAGAATTCTATAGTGAACCCTCTATCTTACTACCAAGGAGAAACATTCCTTACAAGATTTTAGTATCAGAAAATTCCCTCTTCATCATACCTTATCCACCATTTGTAACCTAGATCACCTCAAACTTCATCGACCCCTCTGAACATCCCTGATAGATACATATCTCTACTTTCACAAATTCAAACTAAACCCCTTGTTGTGTCCTAAATCAAGGTAACAACTTCTCACACCCTCATACCACCATAGTTAACCTATATAGCTTCCTCTTCCATTTATTCATATTACAATCTAATGAACACTACTACTAGGTCTTTTACCTTCCTCTCTTCTAATCCTCCTTTGATGGGTATGAAAGAAGCTACTCCTTCTAGATATACCACTTCCACTATTTCCTCCATCAAAATATCCTTATTTCCTCCACCCTCATCCAGTTAGATATTTACATATCCACCTTATCCATCTATACTCAACAAAAAAAAGTTATCTTCTCATCGTAGTCACCTACACAAGATCATCTCATTCCTTCTCACCCTCAATCACAACTCCAACTCAATAAATTTACCTATTTTGCTCTTGAACAATATCCAATCTATCAAAAACCACCATCTCTAACTGGATTCTTCACTTCTCCACCTTCATGGACCTCAATACCACCTACCATGTTTCCTCTTGCACCACCCACATAAACCTCATTTGAAGGGCCTTCAGGGTATAATCAAGTACTTTAACAACAAAAACTATAGAACAACAATCAAGTGCTCCCTCAATAACAATTGCAACATAATCAAGCACTCACTCAAGCATAATTGTAGCATAGTAAAGTGATCCCTCTACAATAATTGCAACATAATCAAGTGATGCCTCAAAAATAATTGTAGCACAATCAATTACTTCCTCAACAACAATTCTAGCACAACAATCAAGTGCTCCATCAAAAAAAAATGTAGCACAATCAAGTGCTCCCTCAACAAAAATTACAACATAATCATGTACTCCATTAGAAGAGGACAACCAAGTGCTCCATCAACAATAATTGTAGCACAATCAAGTGCTCCTTTAATAACAATTATAGCATAATTAAGTGCTCCATAAAAAAAAATTGTAACATAATCAAGTGTTCCCTTAGAAACAATTACAACACAACCAAGTGCTCCTTCAACAATAATTATAGCATAATCAAGTGCTCCCTTAGAAATAATTACAACACAACAAAATTATCCCTCAAAATTCCAAAATCAAGTAATTCTCTCTCCTCAAAAATAGTTCCAAAACCAATTTCTTCCCTTATCTCAACAACAATTTCAAAATCAAGTTCTTCCTTATTTACCACAATTCCATAACCAAGCACTTCCATCACAATAAAAAATGCACATTTAGGTAACATCTCGACAAGTCTACATGCAAGTACCATCTCCATGATCAAACACTAATCAAGTGCACATTCAAGAATTGTCTCAATAATAGATGTATACCCATGTACCTCCGTAATAGGTTCTTATCCAAGGATTACCTCAACAAGGGTATACTCAAGTACTTGTGGGTATTCATAAATCATCATCCACAAGCACTTCAATAAGAAGGTACAAAAATAAGAAGAGTGGTTGGGCACTATGGAGCAAAATGACATACCTTCAACAAAAAATGATCAAGTGTGAACAGTGCCAAAATATTTGTACCAAATTGGATGCACCTAGATGGGGTTTTCCATAGTTCCAATTCCTCACCCAAAATTTGGAGACTAACCAAGGGAATAAAGGCAAGAAAATGACTAAGTTAGGATGGCACCAAAAAATTTGCACCCAACCAAAGCCTAGGGAGGTCCAAAAGTGTTGGTATACTACAAGAAAATACCAAGATATTTGTACTTGACCAAAGCCCAGGGAGGTACCAAATACCTGACCTATGGTGGAAGGAAACCCAGTTGCACTGAAACAATTGTACTTGACCAATATCAACCAAGTTGCATACTCTCTACCAACAAGACCAAAATCCAACAAGCACTATAATGAGAAGTTTGGAAGCTACCAGATAATTTGTATATAATTAGAGCCTAGGAGGATACCAAATATCTGGCCTACTTGAAAGTCCAATTTTGGATACCTAAAGGATTTTTCTCGATCGATGCTTGGAGGGGTACCAAAACCTTGAATTGATATCAAATAGTGCAAGATCACAAGGAAGGTATGTGCTGATATTACTAGAATATTTATACTTGGTCAGGATCTACTAGGGTTCCAGAAACCCAACATCATAATATCACAACACGTAAGTTTTGTACCTAGCTCAATCAGATCCAGCATTGGACCACCTACATGGGGAATGTTTTCATCTTAGGACACCTATCCAATAAGATCACCTATCTAAATAATCTCAGTAACATGGTTGTGTTTGTGGCCATCGTGCAGGTTATTGGGTAGAGCAACTAAAAGTAATTAATGAAGATCAATTAACTAGATGCAAGCATTTTGCTCAACACTACTCAGTATGATGCAATTTTTTCTAGATCAGCAAGTCATGATTAGGTAATTGGAGTAGCCATACCTTAAAATAGTTTAAATTACTGGCACTCCCTTTGACATAACAATAGTCCATATCTAAGACAATGATACTTTGATTATAAAAAGCCTATATATACTAGAATATATAAGGAAAATAGGTTGGCTCTTAGGCATTTACAATTCATGTGTAAATATGGATAACTTGCATCATAATACAAATTGATTAGTATCTGGATTCTAGTTCAATTCACTTGTAGAACATGTATGTATGGATGATCACTTATTTCTAATTTAAGCTTGTTGAATGTTCATGGTGTTTACTCTAAATTCTGAATTTATGCTGATTTCATTCACTTGTTCTAGAATTTATGGTTTCATAAGCTACATTATATTGAAATCTAATATTCTATAATTGATAGTAAAACTATTTGGTTTGTTAGGTAGTTAATTGTTTAATTGCATGGTTCTTATGTTTATATATATCTTTATGTTGCTTAATTTGCACCACTAAATGTTTTGGATTTAGCTCTTTTTGCTCCTTTAGCATCCTTTTCCCCCCATATTTAGGAATAGTTAGCTAGGAATTCAATGAACCATCCTCCTTTGGAGATTGACTGCTATAGTTTTCATAGCTCCCCGTTCATTCAATATTGATCAAGATCTATGGGCATACAAACCTTTCTGTTAGATAAATTATTTGACCATCAATTTTTGGCACACTCGATGGGACTCTAGGGTACCATGTTTGGATAGTATATAATTGGTGATATCCTTTATTATCAAATTTCATTAGAATTACCTTGCAACTTCACTCAGATCCAAAGATCTATATTCTATGACATTTTGCCTGTAAAACCTGGAAAAATATTGGTGATACTCAGTTTTATTCATAATTTTTTTCTCCTGGTGACTCCGTCTATCATTAACCATAATTTTTTTGCATATCCACCTTTCATTAATTTATCTTGCCTAAATTATTAGATATATGATAACAAGACGAGTAGCTAGAAAATCAAGAGAATCGATTGGGTTTCTAGAATTGCAGTTTGGCAGCTTTAGAATTAATCCAAGCTTTCACCTATTTTACTGTCCTCTCTAGTCCTTATTATAGATTTGACCAGTACAACCAATACCAATGCTGCTAATATGACTCCAATAGTTCATACTATTGCACTAAAAATAATGGCTATAAATCATAATCTAAATGCTTAGAATTGCTTGGCCTAGAATCATATGGTACCTTTGAATTTGTTGATCCAAAATACTATTCCCCTAGTAGCTCTAAAAGCATTACCAAAATATGATGGTATGGATAATACTGCATATGAGCATTGTCAATATGTAGTAGCATTATCCACCATACATAATATTTAGGATAAATATGTCATGATAAGACTCTTGGTAATATCATTGAAAGGGAAGATGGCCTATTGGTATAGAACCTTGTCAGATCTAACTATAACCTCATAGAATAGGTTCTTCAGCATGTTGATCGAATAATTTAATGAACAAGAAGACCCCTTCTCTCTGTTGACACAATTTACTACCATCCAAAAACACCCACAAGAATAAATAACATATTTCAACATTAGATTTAGCTAAACATGGAAAAGAGTACCATAAGATCTACATCCAACTGATGAACAAGAAATATACTACTATTTGAGGGCCTTTCACTTTGATCTTATGATGTACATAAGATAATCCAATGTATGAACATTATAAAAAAATTTCCAAGAAGCATTGAAAGCAAAAAAGGATCTAATTGCTTTAGGAAGATTACCTTCAAAAATCATAATGCCTATATACCAAAAATTCTCTCAATAGAAAGCATCAATTTTGACTCCTAGTTATTTTTTGATAATTACTCCATGGATTAACTTTCCATCCTGGCAACCTACACCAACCCTGTAAATTCTCCCTACTCTTCCAATAATCCCATTACTTCCTGTACCTACTACTATCCTAGCATTACCAGCCTTGGATCCCCAAATAATTACCCTTTGAGAAATGACAACATATTTTAAGAACCTCACAAATGAAGTTATAGCCATGAAGTGAATAGAAGCTGAGAGAAACTTTCAACCACAAAGGTTTCCCTCTATCATAAGAGATAAGACTACCTCCACTAAAAATCCCCTAGAAACATATAACACCATATACACCAAACAAGAGGAGAAACCTTTATCCTCAAAATCTGAATCTAACTACTAGTTTTCAACTTGCAATGATCCACATGGTGAAATTACATGCATAATGCACCAACACTACATTTAGAGGATTACAATTTAGAGAGTAGATAAGGCTCAAAAGGGGTAGGTAAATATGATGAGATAAGTGAATGGTTATTGATGCGTAGTCGTTATCCCATCATTAATTCTCAATGAATCTGTCAATCCAGGGCAGTGTACAAGGCTATCTGCGAAAGAAGAAGTGAAACAACTATAACTTAGGTCAATCTAGGGAAACAAGTCTTATTGGAGGAACCGGTTGTGTGGGGGGTTTTGGAACATTCTTATCTCTAAATTGCATAAATTAAATCTTAATATAAGTTGCAGAATTGGAAACTAATCATTAACTGTAGAAATGAAGTCCTAATTACAATTACAGAATTAGACCTAATTATATTGCAGAATTAACAGTTGCAGAATTGAAAGTCTGATCCTAATTGCAGAAAGGAAATCTAATTACTTTTGTAGTAATGAAAGTTTAGATCTAATGTGGAAATAAAAACTATCAAAGTTCTATAACATAAGGTTGTCAATCTTCTGTTTAGATTTTGACAGCAAAACATAAAATGTAGGAAATTGCTGAAAAATAGTAAATTCTGGAAATAACAATCTGAAAATGAAGTGGAAACTTTGCTGAAAGTAAGATTGCAACTAAAAATTTAAGCACAAGATTAATCTAAGCATAAATAAACTAATACTGCAAATATTGTCAACTATTTACAAGCAATTGAAATAACAAGTTCTACAACTCATTCTGCTGCAGCAAAATCAGAATAAAAACCTGCTTTGTTAGTCCTCCTCCTAGGTATGGAAGTGGCCAGCCTATTTGTCCAAAAGAAGGTGTAAGTCTCTCTCTTTTTATAAGTCTTAATCACACTCATTTACAAGTAATTTGAAATAGAACTGGTGCACTTTATTGATCAAAAGACATGATTACAAGAATTCTGATGAAAAATTGTTACAGGATTGTAACAGTCAATTTCTAGTTATACTATGTATTTTCTGCTAGCTTCCTTATTCTATTTTCTACCTCCTTTTCTATCTTATTTTCTACCTACTTTTCTACCCTACTAGGCTCAACCTAAATGGGAGCAATATTTATAGCTATCCTGTGATCTGATTACAAACAAAGAATATCTCAAAAGATCTAATCCTACAATGCTGCAACAAATTCTAGTTTTATCCTAGAAGAGGACTAAAACTTGATCTTTCCCTTAATGATGGCTTTGGTCGGCAATGATGGCAAATACAGATGGAAGATATTTCTTTTTACTTTTTCCAACCTTTATTTCCCTTTTTCCAGCTTTAGAAATCGGTCAAAAGGTCAAAAACACATTCTATTCTTCATTTCGAAGATAAGTGGCTTCATTTCGAAGACAATGCAGTTCTCATTCTGAAGATCACTCATTCTGAAGATACTGCATTCTCATTTCGAAGATCACTCATTCTAAAGATACTGCATGCTTCATTTCAAAGATTCGCTCATTTCGAAGATGCTGCATTCTTTATTCCGAAGATTATGTGTTCCTTCATTCCGAAGATATCTGTTCATTTCGAAGATACTTTGGAATGAACAAATGTATGCTTTTCCAGTGATTTATTCTTCATCTCTCAGGTGGGTTATCTCCTAAGATCAAATTATAATGGTCTTCATCCCTTTCCTCATGTGAATTCCATGCCTTGGTATTGATGGACAGCTGACTGGAATTTATATGGGAAATACCAGTTTTTGTTGCACAGCAATAGTTTGCTTGCACTGTTGCCAGATTAGGTGAAGTAAATTCTTTGTCAAATCAAAACAAGATTAGTGAAATGCTGCTATTATTCTAAGAATATCCCATTGTAGCAAATCATAGCAAAAAAAACACAAAACTATGCAAAAAGCTATAAAATCAGCATATAATATTTCAAATACTTTGATCATGCAAAATGGTTAATATACAACATATTGAATCAACTTAAATAACATATCAGATAAAACATAAGAGTTTATAGGCATTTTTAGTGTACAAAACATGTTATGATTGAGGCATTTCCAGGCCTCATCATTTTCCCCCCAACTTATATTAATGCATGCCCTCTTGCATTCTGTTGGGCTATGGAATCACATATGTCCATGTTTAGATTCCATGACCTGTAGAATAATTTCTTGCCTATGTAATACCCCATGTTTTCCTGAATGTTTCTAAGCCAATATTCAAATTGTTCATTAGGCTGGGCATCTTCCTCAAAGTAGAATGGAACTGGAGTAATGATGGTTGGAGGCCTGAACCTGAGACCTATCCAGTTATGTTGCATGATCTGAATCAGTTGGACTACACCTTCTACTCTTCTTCTGGACCATTCTAAATTGATGGGGGAGATAAGTTATCTTTTCCTCAAAGACATGGAAAGTTCATTCCATCTGTCTCTGCATACTGACAATGCTAGGAAGAAATTGTGATCACAGAAATTGTTAAATTTGGCCACATAGTCCCTCAAATTGTTCAAGTACATTCTCTTAATATCATCCCTATTCATCATTGAAAAGTGCTGCTAGGTGATATTTAGGTGATTTGGCTGGATTGCTTTGACTAACAACTTAGCCCTTATTTAAATCACTTTATTCCACCTTTTCTCTTGATCCCAATAAAGATGATTTTGTAAAGTAGACATAAATGCTCTCAACTGAACATCTCCAATGTAGATTTGAGGATGAGAGTCAACTTCCTCTGGAATAAAGAAACTATGTAAAAACAGTTCACACAGGAGATTTTTCTGCTCAAAGGGACTATTAAAATATGCTTCCAGAAAATCTTCAATAGTGTCCAATTTATATGGAAGATTTGAAGTAATCCTCATGACCTACCATCTGAGGTATTTTTTCTTCAAAATAAGGCTGTAAAACCTGGCTCGGTCGTCTAAATTGGACTAAAAATTCAGCAATTTGGCATAAGTCAGACACCTTTTCTTTCAATGCCTAAATTTCTGTGTCCTTGGCTTCTAGTTGTTTTGCTTCCAATTTAAATTTTTTAGTTTTATTGGAAAGTTGTTCATATCTAAGCATCCAACTAGCTATATATGCATTGTACTGCTCTAGAGACACAGTATTAGGTGGTCTTACTACAAGGGGGATCCTAGGCAATAGATTTATCTGAAATCCTTTTTCTACCACTTCCACTGGCTGTTCATCTGTCAATAACTCTACTTGCACCCCCTTATTTGCTATTTCTATGGGGTTGTCATCAGATAGTATTTCTACTTGTACCCCCTTATCTGTTGTTTCTACTGGAAGTGTAGCAAGTTGAAATGCAGGGACCTCAGTAGGAGTACTTGAACATTTTCTTGTTGTTGGGACTATTTCTGTGTTGGTGGCTCATTTTCAACATCCTCTGTAATATTCCTCACCATTTTTGAAGCATCTTCAGAACAAGAAGGCAATGCTTTAGAATAATATGGTGCTGCTTCAGAATGAACATGCACTTCTTCAGAATGAAGGAGTGCTATTTCAAGATGGACTCCCATGTTTTCTTCAATAGAATCATCTGCTCTTGATAAACCCATAAGCAATTGAGCCAAATTATCTTCATCATGGGATATAGCTGGCTGTTTTTCAGATTGTGACAACAATTTTTTTAGTTCTACCACTTCTTGCTAAAGTTCTACAATTTTTCTTTCTTGCATCTCAATGATGCTTTCTTTCTCTATGATCCATCTGGTCTGTGTTTTGACAACACTTCTTGCTGCCCTCAGCTGCTCTGTGATGTCTTCCACTTCTATTTCTACTTCAGAAGCTGATGTAGACAAATCAGTTGTAGTTGGCTGCTCAACCAATATTTCCTCTTCTTCTGCAATAGTTTGTTCTTGTTCAGGAGGCTCTGTGAGACTGTCTATAAGGATATCTACCATATCTATAGCCTGTTGAACTGTAGCCTCTTCCAAACCAACTTCGCTCGGTTTCGCCTCACCTATCTGTTCAAGGAATTCGGAAAGTTGTCGGATCTTTGGTTGTATCTCTCGTGACATCCGGGTCGCTTGGTCTATCTTCTTCCTCCATGACCTGTTCTACAGTTTTTTCAAATGGATTCTTGTAGACCTCCTAGTTCCAGATGCAAACTTCTTCTTTTTGCTTTGTTTTCTGGTGATAGCAGGGGTCATGGGGTCAGTTTTAGATGCCTTTGTTTCCCTTATGTCACTTCTCTGTTCTAATAAGTTAGTTACAGCTTCAGCAAACTGAACTTTATTTTATTTTTCTGCTCTACTTCTAGTTCCAGATCCTCTTCTCTTTTGTCTCTTATCCTGTGAAGTTGAGGGTTCAGGAGAAAGGTTTTCTGCTGCTGCTATGGGGTGTAATTCTATAACATCTTCAGGGGCACCTTCTGTAGTTTCTTCTACAACATCTTCTGCAACATTTTCTGTAGCATCTTTTGCAACATTTTTTGCAGCAACTGTTTCCTCTTCTGCAGCAACATCAACAGTAATTGGTTCTTTTTCTTCCTCACTTTCATCTCCAAAAATGACATCATTTAGGTTAGAGTAAAACCTGTTAAAACTCCTAGGGTTTCCTCTAAAATGGTGTTGGCAAACTAATTTTATGAGGCCATGATGGCGAAGGCTTCCTTTACCCTCCTGATATCTTTTTGCCATGTTCTTTAACTCTTGATATAGATACAGGGGAAGATTTACCCTAACTTTTGGTTGTTGTCCACCATGTCTGAGATGGTTCAAAATTCATAGATGATGCCCTGACAACAGCACATACTGCCCTTCACAGGTTAAAAACTTAATTACCTAGGTGGCTACTTCATCCCAGGGTTCCTGTAGGCTGACCCTTTTTAACCCTTTGCATGTGTTGTTATGGGTTAAGTATTCAGGTTCTCTATCATTTTCTTCTACAAACTGATTAACTACATTTGCCAATGTTCTTGCCAGATCTAGTACTTGAAATCCCTTCTAATGGCAGCTCTGTAATTTGATTTAAAATTTTAGGGCTTACCTCAATAGACATGCCATTAACATGTGCTCGGTTGTTTCTGAACATATGGGTGAACATGCCAGCTAAATCTTCAGAAGACCCATTGAATTTATCTAGAAATGTCATAAACCCTCCGTCTTCAAAAATCTACACAACTGCCAAATTTTCTTGGAGGTAAGTGATATCTGCAGGCTCTGTTTTGATATTTCACCCCATTTTTCTCTTTTTAAAAATCGTACACTACGGCTGCTGTTCTACTGCAGGATTTTTAGCTATTTTCTGTTGCAAATTTGTAGAGTTTTAAGTTGAAACCTTCGTTGCCCTGTTTCTCATCTTCTTCTTCAGAATGAATTGTATCCTGTGCACTATACCTCACAACACATATTTGAAAAGAAATATGGCACACATTTCTACTTTTGCACTGTAAACCTGTTTGTTTATAATTGCATGGATGTCCTTGACGTCAGATCCACCTCATTAGTTTTGCAGATTCTCACGTGCATGTTAATTGAAATTAAAAATTGGTGGCATATGGTTGGTCATGTTCTCCGTATTTCCAATGAGTGCAAAAACAAACCATGTGTTGATTGACACGTGTCCCTTCCTCGCATGCAACTAAGAAAAAATCTTGATTTTGTCGTACCTTATTTTCTTGGATGCCACGTGGAAATGCTCTTTTCGAAGATTATAACTTATTGCGCAAACAAAATTTCATTCCAAATATTATGACCTCATTCTGAAGACAAGTCTTCATTCCAAAGACAAATCCTCATTTCGAAGATTATGACCTCATTCCGAAGACAGGTCTTCATTTCGAAGACAAATATTCTTTGCAAAATTTTCATTTTGAAGACAGATCTTCATTTCGAAGATCAATCCTCATTCCAAATATTAATCCTCATTCCAAAGATCAGGCTGTATTGTGAAAGTAAATCGTCATTCCGAAGACAAACCCTCATTCCGAAGACAAATCTTCATTCCAAAGACAGATCTTCATTCCAAAGACATATCTTCATTCCGAAGATGATGCAGCAAGTCGTCATTCTGAAGACCAAGTTTCATTCTGAAGACAAATTGTCATTTCGAAGACAAAGTTTCTTTCTAAAGACAAAGTGCAACATTCATTTTGTTGTCATTCTGAAGACAATTTCATTTCGAAGATAATACAGCAGACACTATTTTTGGCATTCTTGTTTCGAAGATTAGGCACAATATTTTCATTCTCAAAACATGTTTTTTAAGTATGCCAACTCTTATGAATACCTTTTATGTAATGGTTAATTGTCACATACTATATACCAATCATTTTACAATGAAGAAATGTAAGAAATATATACCTGATAAAAATAGTTAATGCTAGTTTTTGAAGAATGACTGCTTTTGTTGATATTCTGCTGAGATTTTCTGCAACATTTCAGAACAAGTGCACTAGGTTAATTTGTACAATGATGATTCAGAAATTTCTCAAGGTTATGCATGCCAGAAAATTGGTTTTCATGCACACCAACTCAGTAGTGCCTTAAGAAAAGGTTTTCACTGCTGGGTTATTCATTTTTCTGTCTTTTTTTTTCTTGATTTTCCCCCTTTTTTTTATTTTTACCTCTCCTTTTATATTTTTTTTTTCTTGATCCTGACTATGCCCATGAAGGAATTTCATGATTTCCCCTAAAACCATGCCCATGAAGGAATTCATACTCAAAATTTATTTATATTTTTGTTTTTGATTTTTTTGATTTTTTTGTATTTTCTATTTTTTTCTTGAAATCCACTGATCATGTTGATTGTTTTGAAGTGGAAGAAGGAATCTCTTCCACCTGCTGTGTATCCAAACTATCAAGTTGCTGCAAGAATTCTTCTTTAGTTAGAGGTGTATGGTATACCCTGAGGCGATGTCCATTCACTACCAACTTTCTTTGTGACCCATAAATAAGGGATAAACGAGCTACTCCATTGTTAAATACCTCTTCAATCTAGTAAGGTCCCAACCATCTAGTTCTTAGTTTTCCAGGGAAGTCTTCATATTGAGAATCAAACAGTAAAGCCCAATCTCCTTGTTGAAGTTTCCTCTGCTGAATGTGATTGTCATGCCATAGCTTCCTCTGCTCCTGAATTACCTCAGTTTGGTGCAGAGCATCCAATCTAAGTTCATCCAATGCATTCATCTACAAAATCCTGTCTGTCTGTGCCTGCAACAATTTAATTCCAATTTTTAGTGCTGTGCGCAATGGTAGTAGCTCAAATTCAATAGGTAAGAGAGGCTTTTTACCAAAGACTAGTTCATAAGGTGTGAATCCAATAGTGGACTTCCAAGTAGTATTGTAGGCCCAAAATGCTTCAGGTAATTTGTCTAGCCAATTTCTCCTATGAAAAGCTACTGTTTTTGTCAAGATGCGTTCTAGTTCCCTATTTGTTACTTCAACCTGGTCATTTGCTTGTGGGTGGTAAGGTGATGATTTCCTATGTTTTATTTCATACAATTCTATAAATGCTTTTATAACTTTGGATGCAAATTGGGGTCCTTGGTCTATGGTGATAGACCGTGGAGCTCCAAATCTCTAAAAAATCTGAGTATACAAGAAATCAGCGACCTTCTCTTCACGAGCATGTTTGAAAACATGCACCTCTACCCACTTTGTCAGGTAATCAGTGCATACTAGAATATGCACTTTTCCTTAAGAAGGTGGATCAATAGGTCCTACAAAATCAATCCCCCATCTCTCAAATGGTTCTAAAACCATTTGAGGCTGCAGTGGCATCTCATTTGTATGAGTGGGTTTCCCCATTATTTGGCATGCATCACAATGCCTGATGTACTTTTTCACATCCTTGTGAAGAGATGGCCAATAATATCCTATCCCCAAGATTTTTCTAATTGTGCTTTTTACAGAATAGTGTCCACCTGAGGGTTCATCATGATAAGCTCTAAGGATATCATACACTTCATCCTTTCGGATGCACCTACGTAACACATGGTCAGGACTAAAAGCATACCCTTAATCCATTCGAAAGAAGAACTCTGTTTGATAAATTGTTTTTTCTGTTTTGAAGTAAAATGTGGAGGAACTTTCCCTGTGACCAAATAATTGGCTATATCTACAAACCAAGGTGATTGAACTGATATAGCAAATAGTTTTTCATCAGGAAAAGTGTCATCAACTAATTCCCCTTCATCTATGTTCTGCAACCTAGACAAGAAATCTGCCACAACATTAGCTTTTCCTGGTTTGTTGATTATGGTGATATCAAATTCTTGCAGCAACAACAACCAACGAATAATTCTTGCACTTACCATAGGTTTATTCATCAAATACTTAATGGTTGTATGATTTGTGTGAATAAATATATGATAACCTGTGATATAATGCCTGAATTTTTTGATGGCATAAATTACTGCTAGGAATTCTTTCTCAGTTGTATAATTTTTCTCTGCTCCTGTCAAGTTCTTGCTAATGTTGTAGATGGTATAATGTTCACCATTATCAATTTGTCCTAATGATGCTCCAATTGTTGTATTGGAGGCATCAGTCTGAATGTGAAATGGTAATGTCCAATTAGGTCCTCTAAGTACAGGTGGAGTTATCAATTTCTCTTTCAGAGCTTCAAATGCTTCCTGACACTTTGCAGTCCAAGAGAATTCAGAATCTTTAGTCAATAAGGCAAACATAGAACTGGCTATTGTACTAAAGTTTGGAATAAACCTACGGTAAAAACCAATGTGTCCTAGGAAGCTTCTGACATTAGTTTGAGTTTTAGGAGGAAGGATATTCTTGATAATTTCAACTTTCTTTGGATCAACTTGGATCCCTTCAGGAGAGATGTGATGACCAAGAACTATCCCTTCCTTCATCATCATGAAGCATTTATCCTGGATTTAAGGATAAGTGGTATGTTTCACAACGAGTTAAGACTTTGTCAAGATTTTTCAATGTAAAATCAAAAGTTTGTCCACATACTGTGAAATCATCCATGTAAATTTCAACACTTTTGGTGGTCGGATCAGCAAAAATTGCTAGGACTGCTCGCTAAAAAGTTGCTAGGGCATTACACAAACCAAAAGGTAAAACCCTATAGGCAAATGTTCCCCATGGACATGTAAAAGTTGTCTTTTCTTGATCTTCAGGTGCAATCTAAATTTGATTATATCCACTAAATCCATCAAGAAAACAAAAGTATATTTTTCCAGCAAGAGTATCTAACACTTGATCTATGAAAGGTAATGGAAAATGGTCTTTGTATGTCACCTTATTCAATTCTCTATAGTCTACACATACTATCATTTTTCCATTTTTCTTAGGAACTATTACCAATGGAGAAACCCATTGGCTATCAGAAATTGGGTAAATGAATCCTACTTCGAGGAGTTTTTCAATTTCTTCTTTCACAATATCTCTTAAGGTAGGATTCAATCTTCTTTGAGGTTGTCTGACTAGCTTGACTTCTTCAGTATAGATTCTATGGGTACATATATCAGGATGAACTCCTGACATATCTTTGTAGTTCCAAGCAAAAGCATGAACATGCTTCTGCAAAACAACTATCAATTTTTCTTTCTCTTCCCTAGTAAGCTGGCTGTAGATGTTCAAAAATTTGCCTAGCTGGACTTCTATTTGTTTTGTATTTAGAAGGACTGAATTCACTCCTTCATACTTGGTGTTTAAGAGATTAAGAGGACATTGCTGAGATGGGAGAAAAAAAATAGTTTATGTTTTATTGCTGCTTGAGGGAAGCATATCTTGTATGGAACAGTGAGAAGGAAAAATCAGATGATGGTGCCATCCATGTGGTAGTGAAACAGAGTTTCCCTGTGATAGCACAGATGATTCATCTTCAAATTTTTGATTCTCCTCATTACTTATCAACTGTTGGATATTTGTTGCTTCCCATTCTAAACCTTGTTCATGCAGAACATTCATCAGGATTGTTTCATTTTCTAAGTTTTTTGTGTCATTGAGGTCTTCTGTGTGTTCTCTTACTACTAAGGTAGCTAGTGTAGAAATGACCTCTTCTGGTTCCTCATCTGAGTCAGAAAACCATAACTGACCTAAAAATTTTCTAGATGGTTTTGCAGGAGGATATAAAGAAATTTGTTTCAGCTCAATACCATTTGAAATAGTCATATTTCTAGATCTGCAGTCTATGAAGGATGCTGCAGTTGCAAGCCAAGGTCTTCCAAAAATAATGGGATATCCATGTGCTGAATTCCTTGGCTATAAAACCAAAAAATCTGCAGGGAATTCCCAAGAAGAAACTTCTATAGGGACATCTTCAATGATTCCTTCAGGTTTTGCAACCGACCTATCGACCATTTCTAAAACTATAAATGTGGAGTCGAGATGTTTGAGCTGTAATTGTTCCATTGTATCTTTAGTCATGACATTTATTGCAGCTCCTAGATCCACTAAAACATTTGATATTGGTACTGAACCTATGGTGACTGTGATAACTGGGCTTCTTGGATCACTATACTTTAGAGGTAGTAGTTTTCCAGATAAGAGATCAGCTATCTTCCCTTCAACCTGCATAGTCTTGGGGAATGCTTTCTTCTTTCTTCATACTCTTTTAATACACAAATTTTGGATAGTACTGTTAATTTATGGTATTTCCTTAATGGCTTGCAATAAGGGCATTGAGATAGTCAACTTTTTGAGTTCTTTGACCAATTCTGACTCAGAAATTTTTGGTATTGCATTAAGTCTTTCAGGATATGGAACTATCCCTGGTAATTGTTCTACTTGTGTCTCTTTTTCTATTATTGGATCCAATTTTTCTGTTTCTATTATTGGTTGGATTCTCTCTGGTTCTGATGATTCTTGCTTTTCATTATCTTTGATTTCCATTAAAACTAGTTCAGGTACAACTTTCCTTGAATGGAGTTGGATGTCACTACAATCAAGAACATTAATTTCAATATTTTCTTCACTTCAACCACATAGACAGGAGGTGTCCGTATTACACTATTTGGATTAGTGATCGGCTGAGATGGCAATTGAGGTTGCTTCACTTGCTGTGTTTGTTGTTATTTTTCTTGAAAATTTTGATTAGGTGCAGGCAACAAATGCTAAGTTTGACCTTGATTCCTTTGCTGCCTTGGATAGGACTAGTATTGCTGATTCCATTGTGGCTGGTTTTGCACCCAATGTGGATTAGTCTGATTTTGATTCTAAGATGGATTGTTTTGATTCCATGAGGGGTTGTTTTGATTTTGATTCTAGGCTGGGTTGCTCCAATTTGATTGTGGCCATTCTTGGGAATTTGTCCATTGAGGATAATTCCAAGGACGTTGGGGTGGTTCTGATTGTCCCCAAGGCATAGTACCAGGATTATGCCCCCAATTTGTAGGAAAATTAGGGGGATTTTGATATTGAGAGAAATTTCCCCCTTTTTTTGGTCCAATATAGTTGAGTTCCTTAGTCTGGTTTTCTAACATAGTTTTGAGTTGTGGTAGCAGTGGCATTGATCAGTTGAATTCCTTTCTGAACAGATACCACAAATGGTTGAGATAGATGTTTTATTCAAAGGACATTCCTGCAAAGCATGTTTACTTCTACATCTTGGGCAATAAACTACCAAATGTTCTATGTTTTTAGCCTTTGTAGAGATTTCCCCTAAAGTAGTGTTTAGATGCACTAGGATATCAGTTTTGAAATTTGCAAGTTCCTCTATCAGGTCCTTTACATCAGTACCATTTGTGTGGCTTTTTCTTCTTCTCTGCTTAGTGTGAGAGTAATTCTTGTAGAGATCCATAATTTCCTCATTACTAAGAGTGGTTACATCCCATTTTCCCATCAAATCCAGAATTTCTCTGGATTCATCTTGCAATCCTCTCAAAAAGATGGTTTTACATAATTCTGGTTCTACTAGTCCACATCTCCTTTGAACAAAGGAGAACCTATCAAGATAATCTTCCAAGGTCTCATCATCTTCCTGCTTGATTCTAAATAACTCATCTTTTTTATTCCTTACATGACAGTATTCTTGATATTTGTCTAAAAATATAGTCTCCATTTGATCCCAGGTTCTTATGGAATTTGGCTCTAAGCTCATGAACCAGCGTAATGCTGAATCCTTGAGAGTTGAGAGAAAAACCTTAAGTTTCTGATTGTCATTTATATAATCATAGGTCTGACACACTACCTTGAATTCAAACAAAAACTGGTCAGGATCTTCAGATACAACACATCGAAAGGTTGGAAGTACTGAAGGTGAAATGGTCTTCATGGGAGAGTTTTGTGTTGGATTCAGATGAATAGGATATTCAAATGTTTTGGACGGTTGGAGTATATCCTGATCATCCCCTTCATTATGAACATAGCCATGCTGGCCATCTACATTGCCTCCTTCTGCCATAGTTTCTTGTTTCCTAGGAGAAGTTAAAGCTTTCCAAATTGTTCTCTCAATAGTTCCAAGCTTCTTTGTTGATGAGTCTGATGAATTATCTTCCTTAAGATATTCCGTTGATAAATTTGGTGATTTTCCTTTCTCAAAATGTTCTACTGATGGTGAGACTGGTGATTTTTCTTTCAATATTTTAAGTAGTTCAAACACAGGTGATTCACCCCTTAGGCATGAAGATCTCCTTAATGGGACAAGCCAGGGATCCTTTGGGGTCTCCCTAGACTTACTCATTCATGTTTACTCCTAAATGACATAAATTAAGTCAATAGTTGTTATCTTACTCTTCTGTTATATTCAGATTTTAACCTGAATGTTCATAGTTTAGTCTGATTACAGCTATTGGACTATTTGTTTTCTTATGACAACACTATTCCCCGACAACGGTGCCAAAATGATGCGTAGTCATTATACCATCATTAATTCTCAATGAATTTGTCAATCCAGGGCAGTGTACAAGGCTATCTGCGAGACAAGAAGTGAAACATCTATAACTTAGGTCAATCTAGGGCAACAAGTCTTATTAGTGGAACCAGTTGTGTGGGGGGTTTTGGAACATTCCTATCTATAAATTGCATAATTTAAATCTTAATCTAAGTTGCAGAATTGGAAACTAATTATTAAATATAAAAATGAAGTCCTAATTACAATTGCAGAATTAGACCTAATTATATTGCAGAATTAGACCTAATTATATTGCAGAATTAATAGTTACAGAATTGAAAGTCTGATCCTAATTGTAGAAAGGAAATCTAATTACTTTTGCAGTAATGAAAGTTTAGATCTAATGTGGAAATAAAAACTATCAAAGTTCTGTAACAGAAGGTTGTCAATCTTCTGTTTAGATTTTGACAGCAAAACATAAAATGTAAGAAATTGCTGAAAAACAGTAAATTCTGGAAATAACAATCTGAAAATGAAGTGGAAACTTTGCTAAAAGTAAGATTGCAACTAAAAATTTAAGCTCAAGATTAATCTAAGCATAAATAAACTAATACTACAAATATTGTCAACTATTTACAAGCAATTGAAATAACAAGTTCTACAACTCATTCTGCTGCAACAAAATCAAAATAAAAACCTGCTTTGTTAGTCCTCCTCCTAGGTCTGGAAGTGGCCAACCTCTTTGTCCAGAAGAAGGTGTAAGTATATCTCTTTTTATAAGTCTTAATCACACTCATTTATAAGTAATTTGAAATAGAACTAGTGCACTTTATTGATCAAAAGACATGATTACAAGAATTCTATTGAAAAACTGTTACAGGACTGTAACAGTCAATTTCTAGTTATACTCTATATTTTCTGCTAGCTTCCTTATTCTATTTTCTACCTCCTTTTCTACCTTCTTTTCTACCTACTTTTCTACCTAATTTTCTACCTACTTTTCTACCCTACTAGGCTCAACCTAAACGGGAGCAATATTTATAGCTATCCTATGATCTGATTACAAACAAATAATATCTCAAAAGATCTAATCCTACAATGCTGCAACAAATTCTGGTTTTATCCTAGAAGAGGACTAAAAATTGATCTTTCCCTTAATGATGGATTTGGTTTGCAATGAAGGCAAAGACAGATGGAAGATATTTCTCTTTACTTTTTCCAACCTTTATATCCCTTTTTCCAGCTTCAAAAATCGATCAAAAAGTCAAAAACACATTCTGTTCTTCATTCCGAAGATAAGTGGCTTCATTTCGAAGACAATGCAGTTCTCATTCCGAAGATCACTCATTCTGAAGATACTGCATTCTCATTCTGAAGATCGCTCATTTCGAAGATACTGCATGCTTCATTCCGAAGATCTGCTCATTTCGAAGATGCTGCATTCTTCATTCCGAAGATTCTATGTTCCTTCATTCCAAAGATATCTATTCATTCCGAAGATACTTCGGAATGAACAAATGTATGCTTTTCCAGTGATTTCTTCTGCATCTCTCAGGTGGGTTATCTCCTAAGATCAAATTCTAATGTTCTTCATCCCTTTCCTCATGTGAATTCCATGCCTTGGTATTTATGGACAGCTGGCTGGAATTTATATGGGAAAGACCAGTTTTTGCTGCACAACAACAGTTTGCTTGCACTGTTGCCATATTAGGTGAAGTAAATGCTTTTTCAAATCAAAACAATATTAGTGAAATGTTGCTATTATTCTAAGCATATCCCATTGTAGCAAATCATAGCAAAAAGAACACAAAACTATGCAAAAAGCTGTAAAATCAGCATATAATATTTCAAATACTTTGATCATGCAAAATGGTTAATATAAAACATATTGAATCAACTTAACTAACATATCAGATAAAACATAAGATTTTATAGGCATTTTTAGTGTACAAAACATGTTATGATTGAGGCATTTCCAGGCCTCATCAGTTATAATTACATAATGCCATCTAAAGAACAAGTGGTGGTCCTTACAAGGTTTGGAAATAAACCTTTTCCCATTGATCCCACGACCATGGACCCTTTTAAGGAACCTTCTAAACCAAAGTACATTCCATATAAGGATCTACCTCTATCGACCCTTGTTCAAAAAATAGTCCAACAACAACAAAAAGGAACTAAAGAAGGTGAAGGAAGATATTAGTTAGAGACAAACTAAGGTATCCTTCCTTGACTAAATGTTAGAGGATCAAAGCTACCCATGAATATAAGGATAAATATGAGGAACCTGTAAAAGATATTATGAAACATTCAATGTCTTCCAATTTTAACATTGTGGAAAAATAAAAAATTTCCATCTAAAGTTAGCATGTATGATGCACTCCTCATCCTGGGACAAATAGATATTTTGCAGGCCTCTCTCAAATTAATTATGAGTCAAGGGAAGTAATAGATAAAGCTTAATATAGCTCAAGGACAACCTATTTCAATAACTGTCAAGAACATGCCACCTCCATTTTACTTGTCCTTACAAATGGAAGGATGGGTAGTACATAATTGTATGATTGATTTTGGAGTAGATACCACTATCATGCCCAAAGTAGTCTATGAAATAATGAGTATGGAATACATAAGAAGCATTATAGGAGTATTACAATTGGATGGCACACCTATGAATATAGTTGGAGTAATCAAAAATATCCCCATGAAGTTACATAAAATACCTCAAATCACTATCATTCAAGAAATTGTACTGGTGGATTTGGAACCCTATTTCGGGATGTGCCTATCAAGATAGTTTACTACTAAGTTGGGTGGTTATTTATATCTTGATTACTCCCATATGGAGGTCCCATTCAAAGGAAAATATTTAAGATATTTTCTGAGAAGCCATCCTCATTTCATATAGAAAACTTGATGGATGACCAGTAAGCTAACACAATAAACATAGCCACTCGAGAAATAGATCTAATGGAAGAAGTATTGGAGGATCTCCAAAATAAAGATCCATTTTCTATAAGAGATTTCAATGTTATGATTGAGATCAAAATAGGCACATATTCAATTATGAATCCACAAGAAGTAAATTGCACACCCCCAAAAAACAAGAATCTCAATCAAGACCATATGTGGAATTTGTTCTTTGATGGTGTTGTAAAGTTATAAAAACCATACATCTAGTCTACTGCAACATGATAACGAATTTAAAAATATAAAACATATGTAACCATTTAAAATGAAAAAATAGAATGCACTCTTTGTATTAATCAAGTGAAAATCGATTACAATCCTCCCTCTTAGGGATACCAAAGTTGATACATAGTTACAATCATTGTGAGCCCTAAAATTGAGGAAGATGTACTCCACAAATGTCTCTATATCTCCACTAATTTGATTATAGAGTATTTATATTGAGAACCTCCACTTTGTGATGTTTGAATATGACCTCAAAGGTGAGATGCTCCAATAAAAGTTTGAACCTGTGCACAAGTAAACTCACAAAGAATTAATAGCAAGGCCTTAGCCTCTCAAGATGAGGATATTTTGTGATAAATGCAATATGTAAATGAAATGCTTAAATACATACAAAGGTGAATGAAATACTAGAAATAAACCACAAATCAATGCATGAAACTTATATATAAAGCATAAATATGCATATAGGACTTGAAATGAAACATAAATATGCATGAACCCCAAAGCAATGCATGAAAATTATAAATAAAGCATAAAGATGCATATAAGACTAGAAATGAAGCATAAATATCTACTGCAAAGTACCTATTCTATGTCAAGAAAGCTAATAATACTGTAAATAATGATGAATCTATAGACTAAATGCAATAAAGGATAAATTGAACCTTAGCCATTGATGGTCAAAGTAGCTAGCTTTGCTAGTTTCTAACAATGTTGGTGGTTGCACCTATGGGTTGCTATCAAAAATAGTGGTCACAAGATAGGGGTTCTTCTCCTTGAATCCTTGACCTGGATTGATCAATTCAGTTGCATAATTGATGTTCAAGGGTTGCTTATGTCTTGGAACATGGTTTTGCAATTAAAATTTTCTTGATCCATAGTGATTTAGCACTTTAATGGTGAGGTTGATCTTAAGATAGGGTAGTCTCTAATGGTGGAAAGGCAAGTGTCATTCTGTAATTGGATAGGGCTCCATTGTACCTTAGAGGGATGTTGATTCTCTTGTCAATATAGTAGGGCTATGCTATGGCATATGCTCATAAATTATCCAGGGTTTGTTATCATAACTTGGGGCCTTAAATAGATACCCAATACCCTTGCCTTGGATTCACAAGGAAGCTAATATCAAGAAGTTATTACATCTAGGCAATTGAGAAGACACATAAATAAAATTCTACCTCCCAACCATCCAAGAAGTTGTTAGGTGCTCAACAAATTTCGATTAGCTTTGATATCTTCAGTTAGTTACAAGGTTAGCTGCTATCGATAAGTGTGACTATAGGTAAGTTACCCATATCCACTATCGACAGACGTGTCTAGGCCATATCTACTTTGATCATCAATGACTACAGATACAACTACCAATTTTGTTAGCACCTAGGGCTATATAGGACAAGCCTACCCTATATGAGTGGTTATAACCATTGTTGGGTCTTGTAAAGGTCCCATATTAGTCATATGGCCTACAAAGGTGTCCATATTAATAACATCCTATATATGACGTGTTTTAGGTGTCTACAGATGCCCCTTTTTGGTATGCATTATGGGAAAACATAATATTGAGAAAAAATAGATAATATAAAGCCATATTATAGGTTAATTGATGTTCATTGATCTGGTCAATGTTAGATGCCCTAATCCTAGAAAGGATGCACATCTCAGTTCATTACTTCTAATGGCATGGAAGGCTTAAATTTGTGCTTTGGCAGATTCAAGTATAATCAAGTAGCATTTACACTACAACAGGTCCGATATACAGACCGACAATGGCTTTATCTCATTACGTTTGCTTCCCTAGTAGAAGGGTAAGATTTTCATAGTTGTTAGAAATGATTCATAAGACGAACTCAATTCACATGATTAAGTGTTTAATTATTGATTTTTATTATGAATGTTGTTATTATGACTACCCCCTCAAGCGATGAGTCAATGAGGAAAATGGCAAGTGATGAAAGCAACGAGTCACTTGACCAAGATGACTGATTTGGATAGTTCAATATGATTACTATTGTTTTAAGGTAGGTCCTATTATAGTTGTGATTTCAACTATTAATAGTAATTGAACATCTTTATCCAGTGGAGCAGTCCAAAAAAAATGGCCTTCTTAGAGAATCAATTTGATAGAAATTCAATTGTGGCATGTGATGAATTCCTATGTTCAATGATTTGATGAAATGTTAGGATAAATGAAATGAAATCCTCATTCCCATGGAGCATTCTAGCTACAATGGCCTTATTAGAGAGTGAAGTAAATATATTTCAATTTGTTGATGAATAATTTGGTTCAAATGGACTTGTGATAATTTACTCATCCTATCATATTGCATGGAGCACAAGTCACTACAAATGCCAAGTGTATAGGGTAAATAACTGGATATGAGGCTCACTTGAAATTTTTATTTATTCTATTTTTTTTGTTAATTTTAATATTTTTCAAAAATTTGAACTGGTAGATATGCTTAATTGTCCATTATGAAACTCGTTATGGTGAGCAATTAGGGGTATTTATTATTGTTTGCTAGCCACTATCAAAAATTTTGGCTGGAATTTGTAAACCATGTAGCCAATATCAATGTTAGTGATCGAGGTTGCCCTGATATGTGTCCACTGTCAAAGTGAGCGGCTATTGAAAATGCAAATTATAAATAGGAAAATTAGGGTTTTGAAAATTCATTATTTCTAGCCGGTAGTTGAGGAACAATGAGATTTGACGGAGAGGAGAGAAAATTTGATACGAAACACTGTTGAACCTGACTTAGAACCTGATGACAGATCAGTCAAAAGTATCCATGAGTGGTAGATCCGGAGCTCCTAAGGTAGACTCTCTCACCTTCATTCTTGTTATTTGATCAATTAAAATGAACCTCACTAAGTAATGGGCTAAATGAACCACATTAAACTGTTGCTAAATCACCACACCCCATATTTAGGTTTAGCATTTGAATAACTTAGGTGGGTTGGGTTTGTTTTTTGGATATTTTTGGGGTAGGAAATGACCTCACATGGGGTTAGCCCCATAGCCGTTGTTGCTTAGGATGACTCCCAATTTAGAAAAAGGGGACTGTTGTCACTAAGGGTAGTTGGATTAAAACCCCAACGGTCAAAAAATAATCATTGGTGGTTAGCCACTAACAACATCTATGGCGGTCATGGCAGCTACTGTCGATGTGGGCGACTAAGGAAACTTAGGAAATTTTTTAAATTTTTTATTGATTTTTGATATTTTTTTGGAAGGGATTTGCTGATTTATTTTTCATTTGAATGTTCTTTATTGTATTTTAGACTTTGACAGCTTAGGGGTGAGAGCCCAATCTACTCCTTGAGTTGAGACCCCACTTAGACAATGTAAACTAGGATTTGTTTGGGGTGATTGGTCTCAGTTATGTAATTCAATTACCGATAGTTATGTTGGATTACGCCTACCTTAAAGCCTAGCCCACCAATGGGATTCTAGGACTAACACTTTCCATCTCCTAATTGGTGAGATGATGGTGATGTTGTAGGACGTCTTCCATATCTTTAGAATTTTGATTGATGGTCGGACCATTATCTCTTCATCGTTGAGCGCTAGGGATGCAGTATTCACACAGGTGTTTGGAGAAAGAGGAGTTAAGGCTTTGGGTGATATCAAGAATGGTGGGGTACCTATTGAGTGTTGGTATAGGGTGAATGTCTTCTATCGATGCTAGGCCAATTTGATGCACATTATTTGTAATGTGCTACTACAAGACACTTCAGGTGTGAGGTTCCCTTGGAACCTCTTGGACATGGTACAAGACCTCTTTGAGAGCACTACAGAGCAACCAATGATCATGGCATAAGGAGCACACTGCTAGAACAAATATATGATGAGTTGCATCAAATTACATAATGGGGATGAGTAGGTGTGGTATGCAGCCTACTACTTTAGATCTAGAGCTTGGAGCATATATGTATAGATAGACCAAGAGGATTGCCCTTAGGGATAGCAACACTAGTAGTAGATGAGTAGTGCTATATTCCATGATGACAATGGGAGGCAGAGACACATCAAATATGATCTCATGTTGGGTATCTGGATAACTATATGAGGTCACTAATAGGACTACAGGTGAGCTAGATTATTTGGAGGTCATATCTAGATTGTCCTATGTTGGAGGAGACAGATAGGTATCTAGCTTGAGTGAGGCAGGATAGATGGATCATTGGGTATCGTAGGGAGGTGAGGGAGTTCTTCCACTTCTCTCAAGTGACTAAGAATTTTGGCATTAGGTAGGATTTTCCAAAGGATCCATTCCTTTATCGCCACCTTAAGGCAAATATGTAGCTTTCACTACCCCAAGTGATATTCTTGACAAATGAGGATGATGCACCTATAGTTGATATAGGTGCAATAGATCTCAGAGTCACAGTTGAGTATGACACTTGGTGGACTACTTGGTTATGGTAGGGTTGCAATAGCCTAGGCCATGCTAGAGATGAGATATTTATGGATGAAGGCAGAGATGATGGGTAAAGAGTTTGGTGTAGGATAAAGGGGAAGTGGGGATAGGTTTTAGGGGATATGGAGGACCCTCATGATGAGAAGTAGGGTGAGTAGGATTCCCTAGATGATGACGTATCCTAGCTGCAAGTGCAAGTTTACAGCTTACAAAAACAACTATAGATAACTCAGTGGCAAATCATGGAGTGAGATACATATCTTGCTATAGTGTAGATTCAGTTGAGTGTAGGGTAGTGGTAGTGGTGAGGCTAAGAGGAGGAGAGGATGACTCTCTAGAATTAGTTATACTCGACATAGACCTTGATATATCAAGTCACTACAGGGAGGGATCTCCTCTGATTATAACTAGTGGTGAGGGATGCCTTGATAGATGGTAGGACTATTGAGAGGGATGCTCTCAAGACACATCCCTCTCAACATAGGCATAATTGTCTCGCCCCAATATGGCTAGTAGGCAATATCATCTAGCATAGATATACCCTCTTAGAAAAGATATTTTTTCCCTATTTTTTTGCTTTCATTAGATTTAGCAGTATTTCAATTACTGTTTAACATAGTTATATTTCATTTTCATGCATTTATTTATCATATTTTAGTTTCTTTAAATTTATTCATCATAATTATGGGCCTTATATTGGAAGACTCTTTATATGCTTTGCATGCTCTTTAGCTTTCTTTGTTTGCATATTACAGGTCTATAAAATGGAGCAAATGGAATAAATATTCATACCTCATCATCATACCTTGGGACAGTCACCAAAAACCTATCAATAATAAATTTGTGAGATGTAAGAGAGATCCTACGAGATACACCTTGGATTACTTTTTTTATTGTAAATTTATATCAAAGTGATAGTAAATCCCTCAAGGGGATCTCATTGTAACCCTCTTAAAGGATATAATTTATATTAATAAAAGGGGTACCATTATTGCATATCTTGTTTTATCATTATGGTTACATAGTTTATTATCTAGTTTGTTATTTATTTTATTGCATAGGTGTACAATATCTTTTACACATTTTTAGTGTGATCATGGTTGGAACTTATCCACATTATCCATTCACATCATTAATTCTTGTTTTCTTGGTGTTTGTAAATTATAGGTATTGTCATCCCCTATAAATATGGTTAACAATCATGACCATCCTTGTGCGAGATAACTAGTAGTCGCATCCATCCCTCCCAAATATGACATCATAATAGAAGGTAGAAATAGCATAAAACAACATATTCATCAGACTTAGGCTATCACAGTAAGCTACTATATCCTCCTTTCCTATTTTTAGTAATTAAAAGTAGATTTTTCATGCTTAGATAAAGGAATTACAGAGGATTTTTTAGCTTTAAAATATCTTATTTGTGACTGTCTCTAGGTAAGATGACCTCTATTTATGGTCATCCTTGTCCTAGATGACCTCTTCTACAGACCGTCCTACATAAATATGACCTCTATTTGATTGTTATTGTGGTATAATTGCTTATTTCCTATTTAAAGGATACTCATGTAGGGTTATGTATCTGATAGGTTTCTAAAATTAAAATATTCATTATTTAAAATTTGAATTTGAAACGTTATTTTATGTATTAGTGAAATATCATGGAATGGTTCTTTCTTTTAATTTATTTTTCTTAAAACAAAAGGAACCCCACACATCACATTTCACTTTAACATGAATGAGTTGGACTTCATCACCAACCGTTGATCGCGACCAGTGATAGTGGGCTTCATATCCATATGTTGGCTCGTACCCTAAAAACTTAGTGGTTAAAAGTGAGTGGCTTTCTATACTTCATCACAAGGAGGTCCCGTACTCTTAGGTGCACCCAAGGTGAGAATGTTAGTAGAGCTCTTTTACCATGGGGATATTTAAAAGACTCAAAGGACGTAACTATCGTTACTTTCCATGCCTTAAATGTGAGGGTTAAATAAAAAGTAAGGCTTCATCGATACCCATACATTAGATAGCACAACCCATTTAAAGGGGTAATTTGTTCCAGTATGGTTACCTTGATCCTAAATAAAATAGGAAGCCACTTTTTATCATTTGAGTTACACCCCTCGATACGGGGGTGTGCTTGAACTACCTCTTCATAGTTTTCTATTTTTTACCCTTATTTTTATAGAAATAGAGGTTCTTCAACATAAAAATACATAAATAGTATAGATATTCACAAAGAATAATTAAAATAGATAATCACATTGTATACTTTATTTATTTCTTTACTATTTATGTAATCAAGATCATGGTAACTACACATAGCCAAGATTCCTCATGAGTCGACGATGCAAAAAAATTATGAGAAGGCATAGAATATATTTTATTCAGTTCCAAGGACTTGGTCATTCCAAAATTTATTAACTTCTTAGTTGAAGCCGATCCCATGCCACTACTAGACATAACCTCCTCATAAAGGGGCCCAGTAGGGTAGTGTCACAGATTTATGTCCTGATCTACTCCATACACTTATGAGTATGATAAATATTATATGCTAGAACCTAACCTAGATGAGGACACTCCATTTGATCGACCATGGATGAGCCAAAAATTTGGTCACCTAGATAGATACAACCCTTATCATAAATATAGGAACACAACATCATCTTCCCACATTTATCTTGAATATGAGGAAGAGGAAGGCCCAATCCATCATAATTTTTGCCATGGATATTGTTCCATGCAAGCACATTGTGCCTTTGAGCCATATTAGTATGAATACTTGACCTTAACCTAAACATCAAGTTAACATGTCTTCCCTTGATTAGAGGAAATGGGTAACTGACCTTATTGGGCTCATAGAACAAGAAAAGTTCATTTACATTGATGCAAGTGCTCATAGGCCTCTCACGACTGATCCACTACCTAGGCAAAATAAAAACCAACTATGGTTAGATAGGTTGCAAAATAATCAAGAATGCCTAGATCATTCGAAATTAAAACAACATAAGGTGCATCAACAATGGTTGCATCAACAACATTTGCACCAAGGAAGAGTAGAAAAATAATCTCATGAGGAATTTCTCATGCCTAGCACATATAGGTAGGAAATCTACCAAAGATGCATTTCACAACACCATGACCTACCTCCTAGGTCTAATCACCCTCCTCGTGTACCCATATAAACTCATCAGTCTCAACGATGGCAAAATTATCATCCTGAGTATGAGGTCTATGAAAACTTAGAACCATAATATCAAGACCAAATGTATCTTGAGACACTCTATGAATGCATAGATGACAATTATGTTCAAACATACCATCCTAATAGAAATTTTCTACCTCCCCCTCCAAAAGCACCAATACAAGAAAATGAGATAATATCATCTCAAGCCTACAAGGTTCTCATAGAGAATATAAAATCATTGTAAAAACAAGGTATGGGTTATCGAAATCCCACATTGTGTCAGTTGTGCAACCAACCATTCCATCCTTTAGTACCATGCCATCCATATCCTAATCATTTTGAAATTCCAATATTGGATAAATTCGAAGGGGATGAGGATGCACAAGAACACATGACTAGCTTCATGAACCTTTGTTTCTACCTTCAAGATGATGATGCCTTATTGCTAAGGAATTTTTTGATAACACTATTTGGCCTAACATTAGAGTGGTACAACCATTTACCATGGCATATCATCTATAGTTTTGAACATCTTGCAAACGCCTTCCTAGAACATTTTTTTCATTTGGTGTGTCTAACCTTAGATAATTTGATGATGATCTAGTCATAGATTATGGAAATTAGTGGGTAAAGGTGATGTCCAAATTGCCTTTCACTCTACCTATGACAAAATTAACTCAAATATTCACAAGAAGTTGTTCAAAACAAATTTCACTTCTCTTACAACTACAACAATATCAGACATTAGAGGAGTCTTTGGTGTAAGCCAAGGTTATAGAGGACATTAAGGTCCAAGAGGGGGACATTAGAGGTAACAAAACACAAAAAATATTGGCTTTGGTCAATCAGGTTGTCTTAAGTATTCCTAGTCTTAAAAAGCAAGCAACACCCCAAAAACCTAATTATCAGGCTCAACCCCCTCTTGCACAATACAACAACCAACATCAATGAAATCAAGCGCAAAATTTACAATACCACCCACCTCGCATCTATACACCATTGCTTGAGTCTTTGGCATCACTCTTTAATCGATTGTGTGAGGTGAAGGCTATTACTTTTCCAGAGATTCATCCCCTAGATCCAAACTTCCCAAATTATACGGGATATAGAGTGGACCTATACTACGTATATAATCGATAGAATGGCCATGATATTCAAGCATGTTATGCATTAAAAAATGTAGTATATAACATGCTAGACAAAAAACAATTACAAATTTATAATGCTCTTGCCTTGAATAGCCAATAAATAGGTATATTCAAATACCCCTTGCCTAATCATGAGGTTAAGGAGGATCAAATAAGATAGGCAAATGAAGTCCATACGACCCCACTTGATTAGGGGTTCATAGGGATGATAATTATTGTGATAAGAAATCAAATATATGATTGAGTTGCACCACTTGCAGCTCTCTTTAATATTCCTTCCACATCATAGCCCTTGCTATCTCAAAGTCCTATCTAAGGTCCACCACCTTATTTGGTGGTGATGATCAGAAGTAGGCTTACTCAAAGCCTACATACGACATCAACTAAAATGTCCATCTACAAGTTAATACAACAATTACCAAGATATAGAGAAGATCTGATGGAGATTATGAGATCAATAGAATTACAACCATGAGATCCTAATGCTTTTACCAATTTTTTGGGGCATATTCAAACATGTAGGGATCCCAATATAATATTCCAGGATCATGAGATAAAACTAGTACCTACGAATATAGCTAATCCTCCATTACACATCATTACATGCATAAATATGATTCCTTATAATTGAATGTTATTTGACACAGGTTCTTCCATAAAAATCATTATCACAACCACACTAAATCATCTCAGTATTCCATCATCACATATTATGACATCCACCTTCACTCTACATACATTCAAAAATACTCTTTGCTCTATGATTGGCACCATAGTGCTCCCTATCCAGGTTGGACTCAAGATGATTCCAGTATTGTGCCATATTATATAAGGTGTGATGCAATATAACATATTACTTGGATTAACCTATATTAGAAACATGAAGTGTGTCCCATATATACTAAAACAATGTATCAAATATATTTATGAAGGACAAGTTCATGTAGTCCCTTCAGAATTTGAACCTATAAAATACATTAATTTGGTTAGTAATCCACAATAATTAGTCTTACCATACACACATATGGACATTAAGCATGATGGTCCTATTAAACATCCATAACCCTCATCAAAACCATCATCCCCATACGCTGATCCATCCTCATCATCAACTACATTTCATCCCTCATCATTGGCCTTGTCTGACATTCCTTCATCATCAGGTCCTCCAAACGAGAAGGAATTGAAGACACCAATTAAGGAAACCCAATCGATCATCCCCAATGTCTCTATAGTAGAGATTCCAATTCCCATGGAGGAAGAATAATTATCTACTATAGTAGATGAACCACATTACACCACACCTCCTTCACCTCCATCCTCCCCACTATCTTCACTGTAAATTATAGTTCACTTAGCTAACCTGAGTCTTGTTGAGTACTTAGTATAAAATATCACATTCACATCACTCATCAAGTCTATTAAATATATGGATAGACCTCATATGTTGTCTTTATCCATTGGTACCATTGTACCCTTGGGGGTCCCTCAAATCAAACAAACATAACTTATGGGTGCTTTGACGATTTTATAGATGAGTTTCCCATTATAATACATGATGATGAACCTTTCTTGGGAAACATTGTGTATATGTCAAACCTAGAGTTCACCTTGTGATACTTTTACCATTTTTATTGGCACAACAATGGTCTAGGCCAATATTATTAGGGTCTCCAAACACTATACCATCCATAATACCAAATTTCAATAGATAAATTTGGCTTAGGTTATTTCATATGTATGCAAGATGAAATACTTCTAGATTCCCTCCAATGCCTAACCATAGGCTTTTGGGAGGAAATTGATGAGAATGATTATGCTAACCTAGGCTATTTTCATATATTGAGAGATCATCTCCTCATTATGATGATTTCTAATGAACCTTATGACTCCCTTAGTGAGACATCAAAACAACATGAGGGTGAGATAGAACTAGCATGCCTCAGCCCTCAATATAGTTGATAGCCTCCTAACTTCATTAGTGATGCATCAAATGAGTATGAGGATGAGACGAAACTTGTTTACCTCAATCATCATCATAGGAAATAGCTTTTTAAACTGTAAGTGAGGCGCCTCAATAATATGAGGACAAAACCAAACTTACATATTTAGGTCCTTGCCACCTTTGAAAAACTAAAAATGAGAGAATAGAGTTCAACCTCATAAGCCTAGATGAGCTCTATCATAGGGCTTTTCCTCCATGATAGCCCACCTAGAGGGACCTTATACCTCTAGAAGATCCAATCATCCTAGATCCTCCTAAGCCTGATCCATTCATACCATTACCACCATAGCCATCCCTGACATACCATGGGCCACCCATTTTTGACACGCTTTCTCTGCTCATGAATGGAAACTATATGCCATCCATCAACATGGTTTTCATTGACTTGACCACACCACTCCACACCACTCCACAATCCTAGTGATCTTTCAAAACCTTTGCACCTCAATCACAAGGCCATCAATTTTGATCACAATACATCACCACCATTGTCGAAAGAGTTATTTCCTTGTGAGAAAATGCTACAACCATTTCATTTATCTCAAGGGTCATCCAAATATGTTTGTTAAGTTGAGGTCAAACCAGATATGATTGATTTTCCAAACCCAATTGATGATATCCACTTGATCCCTATGCCTCATCATCTTGAGCAGATATCTCACATATCAATATAGGAAACCATTGATGTTAACATTGGTAATGATCCTCGGGCTCCCAAAAAATGTAAATTGGTAAAGGTTGTATTCTTTGAAGAACAAGCCATTTACACATCCCTATTGATAAAAAAGACAGAAGATTTTGCTTGGTCGTACAAAGACATGTTGGGTGTTGATACAAAATTGATCATGCACAACATCACACTTGATCCACATATAAAACTGATCAAGTACAAGCTTCACAAAATGCATCCAGTAATATCCTTGATGACAAAATATGAATTACAAAAATGATTGGCTACTAGATTCATCCAACCCATTTATTATCCTAAATGGGTTTCCAACATGGTACCCATAGAAAAACCTGATGAGAGGATTCATATATGTATAAACTTTAAAGATCTTAAAAAAGTGACTCCAAAGGATTAATTCCCATTCCAAGCATTGATGTGTTAGTTGATGCCACCACATGGCATGAGATGTTATCCCTCATGGATGGTTTTTTAGGCTATAACAAAATCTGTGTCAAACCCAAAGATCAAAAAAAGACAACCTTTACCACCCCTTGTGGAAATTTCTACTACAATATAATGTCATTTGGCCTTAAAAATACTGGTGCAACATATCAGTAGGCCATGAAATATATATTTCATGACTACATGCATAAAATCCTTGAGGATTACATAGATTTTTTCTACCCAAATATCTATTGCATCATGAGCATGTTGATGTTCTAAGAAAGGCCTTTGATCACCTAATTGAGCATAATATCAAACTTAATCCCAAAAAGTATGTCTTTGGAGTCACATTTGGAAAAAATTTGGGTTTTATTTTCTCCAATCTAGAGATCGAAGTCGATCCCACTAAGGTGAAATAAGATGGTACAATTTAATTAGATTGGTCATACACTACCATCACCATGCAAGGTAAAGAAAAGGTTATCTTGAAAATATTACCATTTAATAAATATTCAATTGAATTAAGAGAACCCAATCATAACATGGTCAATGCTATGAATTCTATTGATGAAAGAGAGTTAGAAATATTCTCTATTTTGAATTTACCTTGGAAATGCTTGATGCTATGGACCCAAAATTGAAATATAAAGTAGATGCAAAGGCTTTAATAATTTTGACTTTTAACTATGGACTATGATCTTTGATGGTGCAAAATCCTAGACAAGAGCAGGGTAGGGTGATGTTAACTTATATTAATGAGAATTATCTTGGTATAAAAAGTTGACATTTACATACCTTCATATATATTTTGATATAACCTTAATAGTTTTATGAAATGTATTTTATATAAGATAAAAAATAAGGGGTTTTGAAAGGGTCCCTAAACATTTTAACAAACAAGCAACATAAACAAATACATTAGACTGAACAAGGCCAACATGTAGCCCAATAGAACAAAGAGGAACCAACCCTGATAAAGGACACTGCAAGAAGCACAAAAACAATAGAAAGGGTCCAACAACCTTGAATCCCAAAAATAAGTAGAGGACACCTAATCCTTACAAATTTCAATAGAATTGCATCCTCTAACAAAAATTGAAGTACGAATCTCATCTTAAGATTTTTTTCCTCATCTTAAATTTTTCTTAATGGAAATAAAAAAGCAAAAAATAAAAATAAAAAGTCACAAAAAAATTGCATTGCATACACCATCATGCATTTCATTGTTTAATTGCATTAGTAAAATTAATCATTGCATTAACATCACTCACTCCTGCATCATGCCATCACTTACACGTGTCTTTATGATATTTTACCCATTTGGGGGTCTTTGTGAAATATGATAGATACCTGATAACCATAAATAATGATTTTTAGATGACCACTAACTATTTTATATAGACCTTTCAATATTCAAATATTCATAAAAGGCTTACACACACCACACATTCATTTTCACCTTTTACATTTCGTAGAACACCATGTTTGTATGAATGTCATGAGTCTTAATTAAACCTTTTCTGTCATCATCATTTGCACTTTTCTTGTGATATTTTAACTAATAAGGGGTCCTTGTAAGATAGGGTAGGTACCAGATGCCCATCAACAATGATGTTTAGATGGCCATTGACTATTTTACACACATATCTTAGTTTTTAAAAGTTCTTAAGGAAAACACACACATCCTTAGATCATTTACATCCATATTTTCCATCCTAGGTGTTTGTATATTTCCCCTCATCTAGTATGTTGCTCTAGGGTGTTAAATAGGGTGTTTTAGTAATTCAACCATACCTAGTTTTCTTTTCTGATTTTGTAGAAAGCTATATTGATTTTTGAAGGTAGGATCTTGCTTTGATTGTACCTTGTATATCTCAAAATCCCAACATAAATTTACATATTAAATACAAGTTTAAACAAGGAAATATGACACTACAACATAGTTTGTACCCCTTAAATGAAATTTTTCCCTTGATACTCCTATTATACACATGTTCTAGAATGCTAAGAATTGAAAAAAGGACAAGATACCCCTACCCAAAGTAATATAATTCCTTGATCCTCCATAAAAAGAGCAAGTATCCCTAAAAAAAACACAAGTGGTTTTCACCACTAAGATAAATTCTCTTGATATTCCAAAAATAAAAACAATAACAAACAAGTATCTCAAGAAAATAAATAAAAATAAATCTAGGGGGTAATGAGCTTGAATCCCTAGAATTCTCAGTTGTTGAAAAGCCATGGGACAATCTCCATTTCTAGAAATGGGCTATAGACGATGGTTTGATAGTGGAGTAGCCTTATGCGTGGTGATATTTCTATCATATTAGTGACCTTATTTTGTACAAACCAATGTTAGCTTGTGGATGAGCTAGTTTTTTGTGGCTTGTATTACCTATAGTATAGTCCAACTATGTCCCAAAATTAAGATAATGATGACCATAGGGTGATCTCCACTACAACAATAGAATATAAGAGTTGGCTTTGAAATAGGGTAGTATTATGCATCATAATAAATACACCATACACAAACAAATATTGAATGTATAGGTCTTCCTAGTAGATGATTATCTTTTAGAGTCATATATAGCCAGTATACAACTTTTGACTAGTCAACTAGGGTGTTTGTGTCTCATGAAAAACCTTGTTATTCCCTCATAACATCTCACTATTTCACATACATCATTTACATCTTGTCATATCATATTGTTCACTCTCAAATGTATGACCTTTTTTAATGGTTAACATTTTGATTCATGACTTTTATACATTATGTGGTGTTTATATTTAGGTTTTTTTGCATCTTAGATTCATTCATTATGTTTTAGCATATAAAAATAAAAATCAAATTTTACATCATCATGTCATTAGTACATAACATACATGCATACACCTAGGCATACATACTAGATCTACCATATCAAAATATTCATCCATCATACATCTATGCATACATAATCAATGTCTAGGCATACATCCATCACTCATCATTGCATCCATAAGTGCATCCATGCATAAGATAACATAAGCAATAAATAGGCTCTAAAGGTACCCAAACTCCTTTGGTCAATTTCAAAAAGCTCCAAAGGTACCCAAACTCCTTTGGTCCATTTCAAACCACTCCAAAGGTACCCAAACTCCTTTGGTCAATTTCAATTTTCAAAAAGCTCCAAAGGTACCCAAAATCCTTTGGTCAATTTCAAAAAGCTCCAAAGGTACCTAAAATTATTTGGTCCATTTCAAACCACTCCAAAGGTACCCAAACTCCTTTGGTCAATTTCAAAAATCTCCAAAGGTACCCAAACTCCTTTGGTCAATTTCAAAAAGCTCCAAAGGTACCCAAAATCCTTTGGTCAATTTCAAAAAGCTCCAAAGGTACATAACCCCTTTGGTCAAATCAATTCAAAAAGCTCCAAAGGTACCCAAATCTCTTTGGTCAATTTCAATGCAAAAGCTCCAAAGGTACCCAAAATCCTTTGGTCACATCAATTCAAAAAGATCCAAAGGCATCTAACCCCTTTGGTCAAATCAATTCAAAAAGCTCTAAAGGTACCTAACACTGTGGTTCAATCTCAATTTCAAAAAAGCTCCAAAGGTACCGAAACTCATTTGGCCCATTTCAAACCACTCCAAAGGTACCCAAAATTCTATGGCTAATTTATATTTTCAAAATGCTCCAAAGGTACCCAAACTCCTTTGGTCAATTTCAAAAATCTCCAAAGGTATCCAAATTCCTTTGGTCAAATTCATTTCAAAATTCTCCAAAGGTACCTAACCCCTTTGGTCACATCAAGTCAAAAATCTTGAGTGAACCTCGTATCTAGTGATCTACTCTAGTTACTTGGTAGTTGAAAAAATTGGTTATCCATGCAATATACTAAGATGAGTACATTACGATAAGGACACTCATAAAAAAAATAAAATGGATTGAAATCACCAAGGTCATAAGGATATAGGCCCTCAAAATTTCATATTCAAATGGTCAAACCCAAAATCAAGTCATCTTGGTCAAGTGACTCATCACATTCATTATTTTCCATCTCCTCTATCGACTTGTCACTTGAGGGGGTAGTCATATAAATACAAAGATTAAAAATAAAATCAATAATCACACACTTAAAAATGTAAATGGTATTCCTTAAAGAATCATTACCAAAGATAATCATGCACCCTTTTTTTGGGGTAAATAACGAGCAAAAATCTAAAGCAAACAAATAATGGGAAGATATAACTACCTATTAGGTAGACCCAAGGCCATCACTGGTAGACTTTCAGCTTATCACTTGATCTAGTCTACCCCCGATTGATAAACTATCAATACCAAATCCATAAACGAGTTGGAAGTAATGATTCAACGGTGCATGCTCTTTTCTGATTGGGGCATCTAATGTTGATTATGTTAATAAAAAACCTTAATCAATTTGAATATTTTATTCATATTTTTGCTTTGCATTGTGTCTTCACACAATGCATCCCAAAACAGGTATCTCTAGACACTAAAATCACATCATATTGAAGATACTATATAATTGGACTCTTCTAGACCACATGATCCACTGGGTAGCCTCACAACTAAAATAGTGGTTCTTACCACTCAAATAGAGCATTTTTACCTAAGCATTTGGGGTTGGCCTACCCTGAGATGGTCTCCAATTTGGGGTCATCCTACCGTGAGACAACCTCCAATATCGGACCATATCACCCCAAGATGGTCATAGGAAATTTTGGTCAAAAGTGAAGCGAGATCTAGATGGCATCCAAAACTACTAGTTGGATACTGCACATGTTATTGCTTCATGATTTAGCACCATGTATTGGCAAAAATAGAAAAAACACATGCATCTATCAAATTGCATGATAATTTGGAAAAGTATTCACTTTTCTTAATGTGAACTACCTCTCCTATTTTTTACACAAGGGTTTTTATATTATTGTCTTCTATTTTTGAGAAATCTATATAATATTATTCACCCCTCCAATTTTATGTCTGGATTTTATTATCCATGTAATTGTGATGTCTCGTGTTGACTCGTGATCTCTTGAGCTCTAATTTTTTAATGTTCAAGATCTCAAACAACAAATTGCTACTCATTTCTAACCCTCCAAGTTATTCTACTTCCATAATGTCAGGTTTCTAAGAAGGATAGGAGATAGCAGTGCTTCTACTAGTTTATGCAAGGGAATACCTTCATTTCGATGACTAGATCGACCAAAAAATATGCTACAATAATGCATCCAATCCATTGATAAAACCACATATTGAACTCAGACATTGCTCCCTCCTTGGCCTCAAAAATACATTTACAAAACAATGGTCATCTCAACCTAATATGACACACAAGTAAGGCTATCCTACCCTTATATGGCCTCTAGCAGAGATTAATTTATTTGATTTCTTCTTTTAATAGGGTTTGACATAGTATATTTCTTGCTTTATATAGTAGTTTAATTTTTTTTTCAGGCATTTGATATGGTTTTTTTTAGTATTCATTATGATTATATCTATTCCTATCTCAAAGGGCTCTACAGGTGCTACTAACTACTCTGCTTTTCCTTGTGTAAAAGTTAAACAATTCCATAAGAGGAAAGGAATGTAAGAATTTGGTGTCGAGTCCTAAGCAACGGTTACATAAGCCTATTCCAAATAATTGTGATTGTGAGAAGACCTTACAAAGTGTGCCAGGTTTTATTCAGAAAGGGATAAAGCCCATTTTTTTATTGTAATTATTATATCGCATCATTGAACTCCCTCAAGGGGACATATTTGTAACACACTTTGAAATCATAATTAATATAAAGGACTTGACCTCCTTATTCTTAATTCTTCATCATTGTGTATTGGTTATGTGTTCATGTTCATCAATGCTTTAAGTTTATCAATAAGTTTTGTTTTTATTGGTGCACTGGTTTTCAAGCATATCACTGATATTTTTTAAACTCATACAAAACCTATACAATTATTATATTTTTAGAACAACCATTAAATCATATTCTATATATTATTTTTTATTTGATTGAAGCACTTATTCATAAAAAAAATTGAAATGGAAATGCACATTTTGTTTTCTTCATTTGATTCCTTCTAAGATCCTTCAAGACATTCTCCAAAAGAGGACGACTCTTTCTTGAAGTATGAGAAGATTTATGATAATATGAATGGTGTAAATACTAAGAATAGTATCTCATAGAATTAGGACTAATCCATCCTCAATCAACCTTGAGGGGTTTCGATTTTTATTAAAAAAATTGTTAGAGTCACATTTAGCTTCAATCCATGATGGTTTTTAAATCTTAGAATATATGATCTCTTTTGATAATAACCAATATTGTTTTGTCTATTAATCTTGAGAAATAGTGTATGTTAATATCACTATGGAATGCTTTGAAGTAGGTCCCTTTTATAGGTTAGATACATTGGAATAAAATATGGATGTTTATATGAATCAAGACCTTATCATCATTCTGGATGATGTGGATGACTATAAAAACATTGTTGAAGTTGACATTTAAAGATAAAAAGCATGATAAGGCTTACGATTTTAATCAGTGAGATGAGAACCATTAGTTATAGTTTAAACAATACAATTGTGTAATTTTACATCCTTTGTTTAAATTGATATTTCCATAAAATGAATACTAAGCTAAACTTCATGGATGAATGGTTTTTTAGCTTTAGTATCTCTAGTGATGGAACTAACAAAGTCAATAAATATTCCATTAGTCAAAAGAAACACTTTTATCTTTTGTAAATTATTTTTTTGTAACTTTAGACACTTAAGATCCTTGAAAAGATCACAATTGTGTTTATGATGCCAAGTGATTTCTTCATGCTTTGTGAATATAAGTATTTCAAAATTTGTTTTCCTTTAAACGTTATTTTGTATTGTTTTTGTTGTCTACTTAGGAAGAATGATTCTGTTAAGTTTATTCCAAATGACATTTGATTTTAGTTTGAAATTAATATAAGATAAAATATATTGAATATATCATATTAAATATTGATTGATGAATAATCATTCTTAAATATGAATACCCAAATTATATATCATCTAGGTTCCCTTACGTATAAAGACAATGATTTATAAAGTATATCAAATTAAAAACATATAAATTTTGTAACTTTTTGAATATTTTCAAATTAAAAATAGCATTAAAATTAATTTATGTTAATGTATCCAAGGACATGAGAACATATTTTCCTGTACGCTTTAAATTTTTCTACGAGTTCAATCATCATATGAAATTATGAATGTGAGGGCAGACTAAAGGTTATTGATAATATCAAGTATAGTGGTCATTATGGTTAGATAGGTTCTCAATCTAGTCATTCTCACTAGAGTAAAATGGCAAGGAAATTACAACCATGGGATCCTTATATCTCTTAATATTATATATATTTGCATAATAAATATGAAGACAACAATATTTTAGCTACCATAAGTGATCCTGTTACAATTTTTTTTGGGGGATTCGTATAAGATTGAGCACATTAATTTTTGGTTGTCATTAGTCATATTTATGTTACAAAGGGTATGACTGGTGTAATTTATGTCATTCATCAGAACTATTACTAAATTCTATATTAAAGCATAATGAGAAACCTAGATCTGAATAATGGGTAAGCTGCATAGATGCCATAAGAGAGGGTTCAATGTTGAATAATATTAGTTCATATGTTCCATATATACAAAATAAAAATTTAATATGCTTCATAATATTTTACTATATTTATAAGAAATTGTTTAAAAAATAATGTTAATTATAATTTATGTTCAAGAGAGAATATAAAATAATAAAATAATATTATAATGCAAATTTAAATGTCTAATTTTAGTATAGGTTTTTTTATGTTTAATTGGAAATCAATCTTCCATATTTTTCTTTCTTGTAATGCCCTTTCTTTCTTTCCATTTTGAATTCCCTATTTAATTTGGTCAGCATCGCATGGGTCCAACCATCATTCATTGTCCTTTTGTTTGAGTAATAGCCTAACTCTTTATGTAATTCTTAGTTAAAATTCATATGGTCTACATGCTTACACCACTTCTTTTGGAAGATTTGGTTGGAATGTAACAAAAGGGTTTTCAAAGGAATTACCAAAGACTCTCAATCTGTCCTCCTTCGCATCACTACCTTTGCCTATGAGAATGTTGTATTGGTTTCATTGAATGGGCCCCTAAACCTAGTCTCAAAGTTTTCTAGTTTTAATCTAACAAATTGTGTTGTAGGTCCTCCTCGACCGGTTGTTGACAAATCAGGAATTACCTAGATGCCTCCTCTTGTAGGGTGGATAAAGCTCAACTTATATGGAGTGGCTAAATAAAATCTTAGAAGGTATTAGAGTAATATTCCATAATTTGGGATATTTACCCATTTCCTACACTAGGTAGGATTTATTTTACTACATGGTAAAAAGTAGCTTGTTACTTTTTACTACCAGTATTTACCTTTACTAGTTACCTAGGTTAGTTCTTTGGTTTATCAAAATTTGTTTTTTCGGCTGATATTATGGATGACAAGTTAGTGGTTAGTCTACGTAGTCAATTTGATTATGTTAGTAGGTTAGGATATTATTATTGTTGCACTATATATAATCCTACCTATGAATAATAATGTTAATGTTTTGCCTCCCATATTTTATGGTATTAGAGCTATAGCTTATCTAAGTGGAACTTGCAGAGCATGACCTGGGTGGAAGTGATCTTTGGCAGGAGAAGGTGATATTTATGTCAGTCCTAGACTAAACCTGTGGGGCCCAAATCTTGAGACTCGGTCCCCCCTAGATAGGCCTACATCCCAAGGCACTAGAATCAATAATGCTTCTGGAGGTGTTGGTTGCCCCAATGTGGTTACACGTAATCCAAAGAGAATCTATAATCCATCGATAGTGGCTTCTAGCTGATCATACTATGGGTATGAAATATCTAATAAATAGCATCGTCAGTGGCTCTGAATCCTTCGTATGAACTTTCAGACCTGTCACCTCTATCTACTGATGGTGATAGGATCTGACAATATACAATAGGCTCTTTGATCATACAAGCGGATGTCAAAGCATCTTCGACCACCCTTGACAAGAACTAACATGGAATAAATCACCAAACCCTCTGATTGGAATTGATGTAAACCTGATCGACGCTCACTTCTAGGACATGATCTAGCAACTGGATGACATGATATTCGAGGTGCAGCTAAGGTGGTAATCTAGCAAGAAGTTATGGATGAGATAGCAGTTGTCGTGGCTCAAAGTGAATGATTCTATAGCATGTTGATGTGGTCATCTATGGTTGGATATTTGGTGAGGTGACGTGGTAGATTACAATTTGCTGACTCGAACATGACATGGCAAGCTCCAATTTTCTTGCATGGGTAGAAAAATATCTACGTGACTGGATTGATTACCTAATGATAATAAAATAGGAATGTGAGTTAATTTTCTTTTATACATCTTAATCATCCCTCACGAGATGAATGTGGGACTAAAATCCGGAAGGTTTTAAAAAAAAAATTGCGCTCATTGGAAACAAAATGAAAAAAGCCTTCTTTCATCCTAAATTTGCCTAGTAGCACTGTGGTAAGCACATTCATTGTATTGCGCGAGGTCTTGGGTTCGACCCATGCATCCCCAATTTGGCTTCGTGCCAATTTTTTTTCAAAGGCAATTTTTTTTTTAATTTCATTTCTTTAATGTTTCTTTTTAATTATTTGTTAGTTATAATTATTCATAATTTAATTTTTTTGTATAATATAATTTTTTTTTTAAATGATTTTAGCAATGATATTTTATTATTGATATATTTATGCTAATTTTAATTAAAAATTTGCATTAAATTTGAGATTTAAAAAGGCTTTTTGAGACAGCTTTTTGCATAGGTACAAAATTATTTTTGTTTTCTCCAAAATCAAAAAGGGGATCAAAGACAAAATTCAAAACACAAAATTTCTTTTGCAAAACCATTCAAACTTTGTAAGTCCTTTTGCTCCCAAATTGTTATTTCTAATAATTTTGAGAGTACAAGTTTTCTTTCATGAAGCCAAAGCCTTGGATTAAGAAAGCTCTTCGTCATCAAAGAGTTATAAGAAAGAGGAACGAACTTCGATGACAAACAACAAGATCTCATTTTTGTCGTATGCTTCGAGAGAATCGAAGAATTTTACCTCGTTTCAACACTTACACTGATCCTTGGAAGGGCTTGGATCGAATTTATGGTCCTATGAGGATTCGAGAACCTTTCAATCCTAACGCCCCTCCAATTTTTGAGTGTTGAAGCCTCAAAGGGTCCACTAAAACCAAGTCGTGTGTCGACTGGTTCTGGAAGCCTTTCAAACATGGGTCGTGTGTCGACTTGACTTGAAAGGAGTGCTATTTTGTTAATTTTGCAAAACAAATGGGGGAAGACAAGAAATTGTACTTCTTTGCAAAATTGTAACACAAAAGTGAGGAGCACTTAAAACAAAATCAAACTTGTTAAATTTGCAAAACAAAAAGAAAAGGCAATTGTTTCATGCCACATTCTTTGCAAATTTGAAAAACAAGAGGAGACAAAATATATCAATTTTTTGCACAACACAAATCCAAATTTTGTTGCAAAAATTAAAAGGTGCATTTTCGATTTTACTCGACACCTTCATTGGCAAATTAGGTGCATTTTTGGTTGCATCCGACACCTATGTGATAAGAATTTTGTGGGCATTCTTGTTTGATTATTGCATTATTTTTTTGCAATTATAAGTCATAAAATCAAGAACAACTCAAAACCCCAAAATTTCACAATAATTTGTGTAAATCATTGCAGAGGTTTAAAGCCAATTTTTCTTGATATTCTCTCCTAAATAAAAACCCCTAATTCACTCTTATTTGTTTGGCTTAATTTCCTCAAACTGATTATTCCTCTTCAAGAGGATTTTTAGGCAGGTGCCATTAAATATCTTTTTGAGTGAATTGTCTTTCACTTCTTATTTGTTTGGCTTAATTTCCTCAAACTGATTATTCCTCTTCAAGAGAGTTTTTAGGCAGGTGCCATTAAATACCACTTAAGAGTGAAAGAAAGATCATCTTAGTACAAATTCTAGGACCTTCATCATGGCAACTATCAAATACTTAAATGATACACAATTGCTTAAAGGTCCTAACTATTCAGCATGGAAAACTAAGATGAAAGCCATCTTGACTATAGAGGAAATGTGGGATTTAGTAGATGGCACTGAATCAAGACCCACATCAGCAGGAGTAGATCAAAAAGCATGGGATAAAAAGAACAATCATCTTCTCATGTTGATCCTCCTAGCAACTACTGATGAGATCCAGCCTCACATAAGTGAAGCTAAAAATGGTAAAGATGCATGGGATGCACTTAGTACCATTTTTGAAGGCAAGAATCAATCAACTGTTCTAAACCTTCAAACACAACTTCATACACTCCATATGAAGTCAGGTGAATCAATAGAACTCTTCCTCTACAGAGTGTCAGAATTGAAGTCAAAGCTAAATGCTTTAGGAGCCAAAGTAGAAGATACTATTATGACTTCAGTAATATTGAGGGCTCTTCCCGAATCCTATAAAATGTTGATTACATCCCTTAATGTATCTCAAAGATCAGTCACCTTTGTGGAGTTAGTCAATTTGCTTCAAACAGAGGAAGCAAATCAACTCCAAAGTGATGAAGTGTCAAACAATGCACTTTACTCAAACAATCAAGGTGAAAAGAAGAAAGGAAACTTTCGAAAGGGAGGATCATCTTCAAAAGGTAAGGGAAAGAAAACTCAAAAGAGGTTTTGCTCGCATTGTAAAAAGGATAACCATGACACCAATCGGTCTTTTGGTTTAAAAACAAGCAAAACAAGAAAGGCAAAGGCACATCACATAAGCAACACAAAGGCAATATTGCTAGTGAAGTGTCTAATTCCGATTCTGATTCTGGTTCAGAAAAAGCACACAAAGTGCTCATGGCTAAGACAATATTGTAGAGGGAAAGCAAATTTGTCACCTTAAGCAAGCACCATTTCCTCTCTCTTTTTTTAGGCTTCATAAATAGCATAAGTTTTTGTTTGAAGTACTTGCAATAAAGGGGTGATTGTACCTCTTTTAGGCTTCATAAATAGCAAACTCTCATTGTTTGAAGTACTTGTAACAAAAGGAGGGAATTTTCTGGTGAAAAATTTTCCTAGGAGGCAATCTTTGTACAATCCTTCACAAAGCTTCTTGAGTTGCACATATTTTGCAATTAAGGGGGGATAAATATTTCTTTTCTTACTTCACACAATTTTTTGTAAAAAGGGAAGAAGACTTATAAGGGTGCATTTTCGGCAGTGACCGACACCTTAGTCACACTTCTTTCAAAAATTTCATTACATGTTTTTGCAACAAGGGGGGAAACTTATAAGGGTGCATTTTTGGCAGCGACCGACACCTTAGCTACCTTATCAAAACTTTTGCAAAATCATATTGTAACCGAATGAACCTCGTATGAAGTGATCTACTCTACTACACCTAGTGGTTGTAGTGGCTGGTTACCCATGCAATTCGGTTGGATGACAAGATTACAATAAGGACATTCGTTGATGTGAAGACAAAGTGAGGAATGACCCACTTTTTGCTTAGGAGCAGCCAGAGCACTGTGATAGAGCAAGAACCAACAGTTCAACATCTTTTTCACTATATTGGGATAGTTATATACATTACCCAAATAATGTAATAAGGGGGGATGTTAGAGTAATATTCCATCATTTGGGATATTTACCCTTTTCCTACACTAGGTAGAATTTATTGTATTGCATGGTAAAAAGTAGTTTGTTACTTTTTACCACTAGTATTTACTTTTACTAGTTACCTAGGTTAGTTCTTTGGTTTATCGATATTTATTTGGTTGACTGATATTATGGACGACAAGTTAGTGGTTAGTCTACGTAGTCAATTTTATTACGTTAGTAGGTTAGGATATTATTATTGTTGCACTATACATAATCCTACCTATGAATAATAATGTTAATATTTTTCCTTCCATATTTCAGAAGGGAGAGGAGCAGAGGCATAATTAGAAATTATAGGGATAAAATTATCACGGCCTATGCAAAGAACATCAAAGTTCAATCCAAAAACTTGGCTGAAGCAAGAGCTTTGTATCAAGGTCTACTAGTCTTAGAAGGTCTTGGTTTCAACAACTTAATCATTGAAGGAGATTTCTTGCTTATCATCAACTATCTCAAAGCATCTCAATCCCCTTCATGGAACCTTTCCAACATCATTTGTGAGTGCAAGAGGCTTTCTAGTAAGTACACTAATGTGATTATCCAACATATCTTGAGAGAAAGAAACAAAGCTATTGACTCACTTTCTCATAGTGGCATAAAGGAAGATACCCTTTGGGTTTGGCATGTTAATTTTTCTTAGGACCTTAGATCTATCAACTAGGATGATGACATTTGTTTACTTTAAAATTCCTTTCCATTTGGCTCACCGATTTGTCATTCACATGTTCCTTGGTGTCGGTTTATGCAATGTGAGTGTTAGCCTCTCCATGGTTGAGTAGTTGTTGGTATTTATGGTTTTTTTGGTTGTGGTTAAGCTTGGGTTTCTTTCCTCTCTCATGTTGGTTAGAGTTGATGTTTTTGCTGCTTCCTTTTTGGTTTTCCTTGGGTCAATCTTGTTGATTTACCCTATTTCATTTTTTTATACTTTGTAAAAGGTTCAGGGTCCCTTTCAAAACCCTTTCCCATAAATAAAAAAAATAGGGTCCTAAGTAACTTTGTAAGTTTTGAATTTTCACATACATACAAAGAAAGCAACTCATATGAGGACCATATTGCTAATTTAGGTACCTAAATTAAAGGACTGAATGTGTGAAAAGATAACTTTTTACATGATATTATTTTGGTAGCAAGAAAAGACTATGAGCATCTCAATTAATATTTATAACATGTTACTTGCTAGGAGTCTTTGGAACTCCCTCTCCAAGACTGTAAAGATGTGTTTTGACTTTTTGTGGGCTTGCTTCCTATCTCATTTTGTTTTTGGGGTGCTTTGCTTATGGTTCTTAAGTTTGGTTTAGTTTATAGGCTTCTTATGACCTTTACAACATGTATGGGAGTGTTATCTTGTTGGTTTCTTTTTTAACTTGGTTCATGTTCACCTAGATCTATACTATATCTTCTGGATAGTGATGTAATTATGTAAAAGGTTCAAGAACCCTTTCAAAACCCCTTCTTTATATCTTATCAAAATAATAAAAACAATTAATGTTAAGCTTATATATACATCACCATTAGTAAAATGTTTGAGTGAATTATTAATATTGAAAATTAAAATAATTATTATTTTTAATTAATAAATTATATTTTATTTTTAAAATTTATATTTCAAATAAAATTAAGTATGTTATTATATTTTAATTATTTATAGTTTGATTGATTGATTAATTATTATTATCTTTTTTATAATAAATCTTATACAATTTTTTTTTTTTAATGTGTCTTATATTTTTATTTAGTCATAATTCAATTACACACTATTTACTCTTTTGTAAATTTATAATCCATATATAAATATCTCACAATAGCTTATTCATACTATTAGCAACAAAAAAATGCAATTGTACTTGGTTCATTTTGTTAGTATTAATTATGTTATGATTATTTAAATTCTTTTCGACTAAATCACCAATTCACTTATTATCATCCCCTTTCTCTCATTTTCATGGATACTATTGATGTCGTTACATTCTCTTTTAAATTTATAGTCTTGGTTATTCTACTATATTAAAGGTATATGATTTCCTTTCTTTGGAATCATTCTACCACTCACACTATAAAACTTTTTTAGATTGAGCTATGGTAAGAGTGTGCAACTTCTTAAGACATTGTGGTGTTCATTAAAAGGATTTTTTTTAATTACAAAATAATAAATTTATAATATGTTATTGACAAATACTTAATTACAATTCTATATAATTAAATTCAATAATTTTAAACAAATTATATATATTAAATGATCTATTTTAATATGAATATATTATTTAATATATTTATAATATGCAATATAAAATTATTATAATATTAATAAAAAATTATTTAATCATAAAAAAGCTTTTAGTAAAACTTATTCGTACTATCAAAAAAAAAAAAATATATATATATATATATATATATATATATATATATATATATATATATATTTAATTGGTTGGAAGAAGAGGTTTTGAAATAATCCCCAAACCTTTTACAAAGTGAGAAAGCCCACAAAGAGGGGCTTCCAAAAGAAAAGAAAAACTAAACTGAGACAAGGTCCACAAAGGATTTAAATTTGAATTTTCCCACCCAAGCAAGGGTGCCACTCAAACAAGAAATTCAAAAATAAAAAACTCTCACCAAGGCATGGGAATTCCACTCAAACTATCATTTTGAAAATTAAAAAAAAACTTCAAGGGGTCTCTCCAAGATCGATCAAACAAGGAAAATTTCTTGAGATATGAGGGTAAAGAAGCATCCTAGAGAACTACATACCTAGAAACATGTCAACATGAGTCCACAAGATACTCTCCTAGAAAGGTGGTTGCATACCACCAGATGAATATAGGCAGACCTCTTGGCCCCTCATGAACTAAGCTCTCTAAGAGATCATGTGCCCATAGGATTATCTCAGAGGAAGATAAAACTATCATAGACCACTAAACCAAAAATAAGAGGCCCATTTGGAAAGTCATAGATCATCAAAGGAAACATTGGGCAATCTCCTAGTCTTTGGTAAAAAAACTCTTCAAGAGAACATGCATCCACATGATGCTCATAGGAAGGGAAACACATTGCAGACCATCAAAGAAAAAAATAAGGGTCCCTCTTAGCCCTTGGTAAAATAGCTTTTCTAGAGAGCACACATTCACAAGATACTCTCTCAAGAAGGTAATGCTATTATATACTGTTAAAGAAAAACCTAGGTCCCCCTTGTCCCCTAGTAAAACAACTCTCTAAGAGAGCATGCATCCATAATATTCTCTACTAGGAAGGAAAGATTGTTGCAGAACATCAAAGAAAAAATTACGTGTCCTTTGGACCCCTAGTAAAACAACTCTCCAAGAGAGCACGCGTCCATAGGATGCTCTGCCAGGAATGGAAAGCCATCACAAACCACTAAAGGAAAATTTGAGGGCCCTCTTGGCCCGTAGTAAAATAACTCTCTAAGAGAGCATGTACCCACATGATGATCTCCCAATAAGGAAAAGCCATTGTATAAGTCGTTGTATACCATCGAAGGAAGAACTAGGGGCCATCATAGCCACTAGTAAAATAGCTCTTCAAAAGAGCATGCATCCACAGGATGCTCCCCCAATAAGGGATTGTCATTCCCTTCCAGACTATCGAAGGAGAAACTAGGGGATCTCTTGGCCCCTAGTAAAATATCTCTCTAAGAAATCATGCATGCATAAGATGCTCTCCTAGGAAGGTAAAGCCATCATAGACCACAAAAGTAAAAACTAGGGGCTTTCCTGGCCCCTAGTAGAGTATATATTTAAGAAAGCATGCGTCCATAAGATGATATCCAAGGAAGGTAAAGCTAACATAGATCATCAAATAAAAAATTGGGAACTCTCTTGTACATTGGTAAAATAACTCTCTTAGAGAGTATGCATCCACATGATGCTCTACCAGGAAGGAAAAATTATCGTAGACCATTGAAGAAAAAATTGAGGGTTCTCCTTGCCCTTGGTAAAATATCTCTCCAAGAGAGCACGTGTCCATAGGATTCTCTCATAGGAAGTAAAAGCAATCACATATAATCAAAAGAAAAATTGGGTACCCTCCTAGATCTTGGTAAAATAACTCTCCAAGAGAGCATGCATCCATAGGATGCTCTCCTAGGAAGGAAAAGGCATCATAGATTACAATAGGAAAAATTAGGGATCCTCTTGGTCCTTGGTAAAACAACTCTCTAATAGAGAAGTACATCCACAAGATGCTCTCCTAAGAAAAGGAAGTCATCATAGACCATCGAAGGAAAAACTAGGGCCCCTCCTAGCCCCTTGTAAAATAACTCTCTGAGAGAGCATGCATCCACATGATGCTCTCCTAGGATGGTGAAGTCATCATAGATCGTTGAAGGAAAATTTGGGGTCCTTCTAATCCATGGTAAAATAGCCCTTCTAGAGAGCACGCGTCTACAATATGCTCTTCTAGGAATGGAAAACCATCACAAACCACCAAAGAAAAATCTAGGTTCCTTCCTAACACCTGGCATACATCCATAGGATACTATCCTATAAGAGAAAGCCATCAGAGCCAAAATTAAATGGGTAGTGTGATAAATACCTACAATAGGGATGATCAGTCTCCTCTCTCTTCCCAACCACGAACCCTCATAAATCTAGGAAACACAACCAAATATCACGGTTTGAACCTTGGACCTTTTGAAGAAGAGCCAAACTCCAAACCGTTGCATTGTCCCCACTAGGACTCTTAATAAATGGGTAGTTGGATAAACCATTATGATTGACATATAGGGTTAAAGAATATCATCCTAGAATAAAATTAAATGAGTAGTGTGATAAACCCCTACTACTGATGCATAGGGCTAAAATTTATTTGGGTAGTGTGATAAACCCCTACAACCAATGCAAAGGACTAAAATTTATTTGGGTAGTGTGATAAACCCCTACAATCAACGCATAGGGATGAGTAGTCTTGTCCCAACCATGACCCCTCATAAAGTAGAGAGCTACACTTATCAATAGGGAATTAATAACCAAAAGTTACAGTTTGAACCTTAGACCTCATGAAGAAGAGGTAAACTCCAAACTATTGTGTTGTCCCCACAATTAGATTAATATTGAAAAATTACCAAATTAGTATTAGATTAATATTATCACTTTTTGCTGGTAGAAAAATATAGCAATAATTGGTATGCAACATTTTAAGTCTTCCTTCTATATATCTTGGCATAACACCTGTTTCATAGCAATATGACAGATGTGATGTGGAAAAATGTTATTGACATAATTCTCAAGAAATTAGCTAGCTAGAAAAAAGCCCCGTTGAGTCAAGATGCCAAGGTAAATATTGTCCAAGCAATCCTCCAGAGCATTTCGGTCTTCTTTATGTCTGTCTTCAAAGTCTCAACCTTAATATGTCATAATATTGAGCAAATGCAAAGAAAATTTCTTTAGTCTAGGATTGAAAACCACAATAGACAGCTGATAGTAGCTTTGGATAAAGTTTTCTCTAAGAAATATAAAGGTGTATTAGGCTTCGAGAAAGTTCACCAAATGAACATGGGCCTCTTGGCCAAAAAGCGATGGAGAATTACCAAAGAAGCTCAAGCTTCATGGATGGAGATAATCAAAGGTAAATATATCTAGTATAATTCCTTCTTGGAAGAATTCCCCATTCTCAACGAATCACACTTTTGGAACTCAATCATCCATACCAATGAAATTATCAAAAAAGGCCAAAGATGATGACTTGGATCTGGCAGGAATATTAAATTTTGGGAAGACTCTTGGCTAAAGGACCATTCATTAATCAACGAGCCAAGTCTTATCATTCTGAAACCTATCATAGACCAACTATTTGGAGATAGAGTGGCTAATTTTATTTATCAAACATCCAACTATAGGCAATGGAAAATTATTCCTACCAATAACCTTAGCAATGAACTTAAAAATGCTACAATAGAAATATCAAAACTACTAAGGGTCTTAGTAAATCCAAATATCCAGTCCAGAGAAACTCATATTGGAAACTTTGCAATGATGGTCAATTTACTATTAAAACTATATATCACATTCAAGATCCTCTAGCAGAGTCATGGGCCTGTACAAAGTTTATCTAGATAAAACACTTAATTCCAAAGGTGATTTTCTTTTCTTGGCTTACCTCTAAGAATAAAATTTTAACTACTGATAATCTCATTAAAAGAGGTATGTACATCACCAAATATTGTGATCTGTGTAAGTCTAATTGGGAGTCAACCTTTCATTTAATCCTGGAATGTTCGTTCTCCATTGGCATATTGAACTCTCTCTTTGATCTCTTTAGCATTGTGTAGGTCCAACCATCATCCCTTTTTCAATTGTTAGAACAATGGCCAAATCCCTTTTCCAATCCCCAACTAAATTTCCTTTGGTCCACTTGTCTACATCATTACCTATGGCAAGTATGGTTGTAATGTAATAATAAGGTGTTTAACTGTTTGAGCAAAAATCCTTGGTTTATCTTCCACCGTTTCATCACTCTTGCCTTGGAGAATGCACAACTTGTTTCTACATCTAAAGTCCCTAAACTTGAAACTTACTTGTTTAATATGTTCAAGTTAAAGTGCAATCCTTCTGTAGCCTCCAAAACCCTCATTGATAGATCTATTATTAAGTGGACTCCTCCTCTAGTTAGTTGGTTAAAACTAAATTTTGATGGCGTAATAAAAGGGAATCCTGGGTGGTTGGCACTGGGCGAATGATTATAAATGATAAGGGTCAAATAATCTTTGCTTATGCGGATAATAATGGTATTTGGTCCAACAACCTTGCAGAAGTGAGAGACATGTACTAAGGTTTGATAATTATGCAAGAGTTTGATTGTGACCACATCATTTTTGAAAGTGAGTCCATGCTTGCTATCAATTGGCTTAAAGGAAATCAATTCCGACCATAGAGTGTTCACAATATGATTAATGAATACAAAAGCTTATTGGGCCGGTATGCAAACATCATTATCTACCATATGTATATAGACGGAAATAAAGCAGCAGATTTACTTGTAAAAAAAGAAGTTGGGACTCGTGGAGGTAAACCATGGTGATGGAATTTGTTTACTTTAGCAAGTATGGTGTTCCAAGTAAGCCTATTGGACTCCAAATGAGACTCCCTAATATTTGAATCACTTCCTACAAGGTATTTTAATTCCTCACGAGAATTTTGAGTTGTAGATCAATGTCAGGTCAAGTGACAGTTATGGTTTATTAATCTAGTTTACTTGTTCATGGTTTGCTTGTTTTGACAGTTTCTCCTATTTATTTTTTGTGATTGTTGGGAAGTGTTAGGTTTCTCTTTTTGTCTTTTTGGATGGTTTGAATAGGTTTCCCCAATGTTTTTTTTTATTTGTTCGACTTTCAATGTTGATCCAGTTAAATTCACACCTATTTCTCTGTAAAAGAACCTGGGTCCTTTCACAACCTCTCTATCAATAAAAAAATATTATCACTGTTAAATTAATGCTCTCACAAAGCTTTTACCCCAGTAAACGTATGTCCAATTTATATACATAACGAATATTTGCTCTTAATCACATAATATATAAAACAAGGTATATTAATGTAATACAAAATTTCTGCCACGCAGCCCTCAGGTTAAGATCCTACCTCTGGTTTTTTCTTTTCTCTTCATCCATTTTGCAAAATTTAATAACTAAAAGATGCATTTCCTATCCTGGATGTTTGAAAAATGCTCTTCGTAAATCAATTAAATTTATTAGGTGCATCCAACTATAATTTTTTTTTTTCACATAACACAAATAAAACCGTATCAAGTCTGCAAACAGTAGTATATGAAATGCACAGCAGCCTCAGTGATGTTTTTACACTTTCATTAACGAAATAAACATGTGAAAGATCACCAGAGAGATATATCATCCAACTCATCCAACATGAAGCTGCAAGCCGTGGACAGACCGCCATCGTCATGGTCAATTGATGAATTGATTCTGCAAACATTACAAGGCGACCTCTTACTTGAAATTTTTTTCCTCTTTTACAAGATTTTCTTCTCTCCAAGGCGAAAACGCCAACTAAGAAGGGAAAAAAATGAACTTACATGCGCTCACTGTTACTGGTTAATGAAAGGTCGATAAAACAAGGTGACTCTGGAAGTTTCATGTTCTGTTGTGGAGGTTTGGTAGTTGATACAGCGCAAGATCGCTCAACATCATTATCAGGAAATCTTGGTGCCACTTTATATGACTTGCCTTCACAGAGCTGAAATGTATACGACAATCATACATTTTCAACCCACTTAAGTCATATATCCATGCCCTAAATAAAATAAACTTCCTTTACGTACCATTTTGCGGAACTCATTTTTTTCGGCTTGCAACTGCTGCACCTGGATTATTCCAATGACAATTTAAGTCGCTTCATAACCAGATATTTTTTCTTGAAAAATTGTAATAGTGTCGTCACTTCCCTTCTTGGTAAGACTAAACTGTAACCCAAAAGAGGAAGGAAAAAAAGAAGTAAAAACTATATACCCATGCCCTTACTAAATAAACTTCCTTAACGTACCATTTTGCGGAACTCTTCCTTTTCGGCTTGCAACTGCTGCACCTGGATTATTCCAATGATAATTTAATTTGCTTCATAACCATATGTTCTTTGATAAATTATAATTATGTGGTCATTTTATTTTTTTAAGATGAAACTGTAACCCAAAAGACGAAGGAAAAAAAAAAACAGAAAAACTATAAGATGCAGCTCCATTTATCGAAGAAGTAAAGAACATTAATGCTCACTTCTACATGGGTCACATAATGTGAATTTTGGTAGAATTTGAATTAAATATTCTATTTATATTCTCATCTTGGTGGTATATAAACAGATGTAGTTATAGTTGTTACCCAGCATTTCAGACCAATTATTTCTTTTACCTGTTGCTCTGAGAGTTGGTCCTGCCACAACATAGATTGTTAGTCATGGAAGAATGCTTCAATGAAACAACTTTTGCATCCCAAAAATTCCAACCATATCAGTGTATTGTACTACAACACAGAGTATAAACAACACCGGCTACACCATAACTACGAGCTGTAAGAATTACCTTTCTAAGACGTATTTGTCTTTTTCCTATTTCAAGTTGCTCGTCTAATTCTTTTAACTTACTCGGAGACAAAGAATACAGCTCCTTTCCAAGTGAAATCCTACAAATGCAATAAAAACAAAACATTATGGCTATCAAACATGCAAATGAAGTAAAATCTAAGGGTCGGAAAAGAAAATTCCTTAACATATAGTTGAAAAGAACAAATTCAACCTTAAAGAACTCCCGAGTGTGGTCTCTTGCATCTCCTGCACTGATTTTTCTATGCTTAAATTAAATGGTCGCTGTTGAAAGAAAACACTACAAGACATTATTTCAAAGGATGTATTCACCCAATTACTTCTGATAGGCAATATAATTGAAATCGAGCATTCAATATTTAAAAAGATAATTATCAGAATTTCTATATTTAACATAGGAAGACGAAAACATGTATATCCCCTTTGTTCCAATAAGGTATGTAGAACTAAAACAAAGAGAAAGGAAAATTAAAATAAGAGCATTAATAATATTTTCAAACATTTTGATACAGAGTTGAAGGTGGTCCCAAACATTACATATTACTGCGGAATAAATCCGGTAATGAGCGCAGCCGAATAAATACGGAGCAAAAGGAGTGAGATAAAAATAGCTTTGGAAAAATTCAGAATGATTTTTTTCGAAAATCAAGGAGTTGAATTTGAACGGAGCGAAAATTAAAAAGACAATATATGAGCAGGAATTAATAAAAAAAATTGTGAGCGAAAATTAACCAAGATGTTAAATCGGCCCTAAACCTAATTCCGCAATTTGAAATTAAAAATGAAAATCATTTTCATAAAGGAAAATGACTTTCTCGAATTTAACAAAGGCGAGTATTTTGGGTAATTTACTAGAGAGGAGTTTTAATTTAACTTATCCAATAATCATCGGAATATAAAGAGTATGAGTGGAATAAAATTTTAGGGGAATATTTCAAAGGACATCCACAGCGGAATTGAAATAAAATCAAACCCTAACTTTGCAAAGTGATTTACTTAATATATTTCAATATCATGTGGAAAAAAAATACAATGAAGGTATTCTATTGTTCAAGATGAAAATATATCCACATACATATAAAAATTACAACAAATTGTAGGATAAATTAAACGAGAGGATTTTTGAAGACTGTAGCTTTAATATTCTCCTCTCTAGCATTCACCTTCTTCATCCACGTTTTCTCCAACTTCAATCTCTCTCACAAAATGATACCAACGGATCATATTTATAGCTGGGAATGGGGGAAAAGCTCACCAACATTCTGACATGCATTAAATTGAAAAATATGGTGTCTATCCAATCACTGAATAATTCCAACCACCAGTAATAACTTTGAACACTTTAAAGTACGACGATTAGATTTGGAAGACAAGATCTATCAAAGATCTGTCATGTGAAATCTGATTTAATTTCTAACATCCTCCTTTAAATCAGATTTTACAAAAACATTAACATTGAGCATTTTCCATAATTTTTTAAAGTCTTTCTCCAAAGGTTCTGTGAAAATATCTACAACATTGTATTTAGACCTGTAAAACAATAACTTAATCCCATAACATGGTCTTTAGACCTGCAAAATAATAATTTAATATCATTAGCTTTTACCAATTCTCTAATGAAGTGGTAGCAAATATCAATATGTTTGGTCCTTCGATGAAACACCAGATCCTTTGACAATGCTATGACAAAATTATTATCACAAATATGGTTGTTTCCCCTTTTGGTTGATGATTCAGCTCACCCAAAATTCTTCTAAGCCAAACTGCTTGGCATGTGGTTGAAGTGGTAGCAACATACTCTGCGTCAATAGTGGACAATGCAACAATTTGTTACTTCTTTGATGACCAAGAAATTGCTCCTGATATAAGATGGAAAGCATAACTAAAAATGCTCTTCCTATCATCTATACTGCCAGCCCAATCGCTATCTTTGTAGCCAACAAGTTCATGCTCGTCTTTCATTGCATAATAAATTCCATGGGTTTTGATTCTATTGACATATGGTAAAATTATTTTCCCTACCTGTGAGTGTTCTTTTATGACTCCATAAATTTGCTAATAAAACTCACTGTAAACATTAAATTTGGTCTAGTTGCAGTCAAATACATCAGGTTTCCAACTAACCTTTTGTAGAAAGTTAGATCAACATTGTTGTCATAATCATTCTTGCTCAATTTCAAGCATGTTGCAACTAGCGTAATTGCCGGTTTGATATCCTCCATTTTAAACCTCTCCAAGATATATTTTGCATACGTATCTTAATATATGAAGATACCATCCGTGGATTGGGTAACTTCAATGCCAAGAAAATATTTCATCATCCCTAAGTCCGTCATCTCGAACTCCTACTTCATGGTATTTCTAAACTTCTAAAATAACATATTTCTATTGCTAGTATAAATCAGATCATCTACATACAAGTAAAATATTATCATCTCCTCCTCTTCATTTATCTTCATGTAGAGAGTGTGCTCATATGGGTATTTTATTAAGCCATTCTCCTGAAATTATGCATCAATTTGGTTATATAAAACCTTGGGTACTTGCTTCAACCCATACAAGGATTTCTTTAACTTTAGGAACTTATCTTCTTGCCCTTTTAGCTCATAGTCGGGTGGCTGGTCTATGCAGACCTCCTCTTCCAACACTTCATTTAGAAAAGTGGAATTGACATCCATTTGGTAAACATTCCACCCTTTCTAGGCTACTAGTCCTAAAATCAAGTTGATTGTGTCAAGTCTCACTACAGGTGCATACACCTCATGATAGTCAATCCCTGACTTTTGTATGTTGTCTTTTACAACCATTATGGCTTTATGCCTTTCAAATTCACCTTGGATATTAAACTTAGTTTTACATATCTATTTCACTCAAATGGTCGAATGGTCTTATTACCCGATGGAAGATCCATTAAATCCTAAGTTTGGTTCTTCTCTATGGCTTCTATCTCATCATCCATAGCTTTCACCCAAGTTCTATTCTAAATTGCTTCTTCAAATGAAATTGGATCACACTCAAAAAAGAAAGCAAAATCAAAATGTTCTTCCTCTTCAATTTTATTTCTTGTTACCTCATATATGTCTTGCAAGCTCCTTATCTTTTATGGTGTATTCAAGTTGGATATCCTTCTTGCAAGTGGAGGCGTTTGTGATGATGATCCTATGTTGTTGCTAGCACCAAAAGTACTACTTGAAGATACAAGTAGATGCACTTTATCTTCTTCCAAGTCCTCAGAATCAATATTTGTTGGCTCTTGCTGACCAGTCTTGGATTTCTAGTTCCAAGCTTCATCTTCCAAGAACTTTACATCTCAACTTATAATCAACTTGTTTGTGATAGGGTTATACAACATGTAAGACTTTGATTCTTCACTATACACAGTGAAGATGCATTTTTTTACTTTATCGTCTAAATTATTTCTCTTCTCATATAGAATATGTGCATATGCTATGCACCTAAAAACTCTTAAATAAGCAACGCTTAGATTATTGTTACCCCAGGCTTCTTGAGGAATCTTGTCCTTCATATTTTTTGTGGGACACCTATTCAAAAGATAAACTACACAACATATAGCTTCTTATTAGAACTCATGTGGTAATCCTTTTGCCTTTAGCATACTCCTTGTCATATTCATTGTTGTTTTTTTATTCCCATCTGCAACACCATTCTATTGTGGTATGTATCTAGATGTGAACTACCTTTTAATTCTATTTGCTTTGCAAAAATTATGGAATTCATTGGAGATGTATTCACCTCCTCCATCTATTTTGATATTATTCATATAATAGCCACTTTGTTTTTTGACCAAGGCTTTGAACTCCTTAAATTTTTCAAAAGCAGATGGGATATACCAATGTACTCCAATTGAAATCATCTATGATAGTTAGGAAGTATTTTTTGTTGGCAAATGATCATGTTTGCATAGGCCAAAAAATATCTAAATGCACTATATCCAATGGGTGGGAAGATCTCCATGACTATCCTATAGTAAATGCATCCCTGTGCTACTTACCAACTAGGCAACCTTCACATGATTTATTGGGTTGCTCAATAAGAGGTAATACCTTCACCATATATTTCTTGTGCAGCAGGTTCAGTCCAATGAAACTCATGTGACCATATATTAGATGCCATAACCATGTAGAATATTTCACAACTACACTAGATGAGAGCAATAGTTCATTTTGAATATGTAGGGGAAACATATTATTCTTTGTCATGGACACATTTGCTATGAGACCACTTTCTTTATCTTTGATGATGTAGACTCCATTTTTAGTTTCACAGTGTACCCCGTCTACATAAGTTGTCCAACGTTTAGTAAATTGTGTTTCAATCTAGGCACATAATAGACTTTAGAGATGTGCCTTTTTTCACCTTACTTGGTTCAGATAATAATTTTCCCTTTGCCCATGATAGGTACCTTACTGTTGTTTCCCATATTCACCTCAGACTTGATGGTTTCATCCAACTGTAAGAACATTTCTCTATTACCATACATGTGGTTACTACAACCACTATCAAGATACCGGGTATTCTTCTGCCTCTCCTCATCAATGCTGCAAGTTAACATCATAGTCCCACATACATATGTATTATACACAGTATTATTTTCATTTGTATAGTGGGCTTGCTGCATGTTTTTATTGGCCAACTTATTTCTACACTCATTACTCCAATGGCTAAATTTATTGTAATAATAAAATTAGATCTTAGATTTATAATACCTATGATTTGATACTCCTTGCTAATTTCTACCGTTACCTCTTCCTCCTACTTGACGAAAGTTACAATTGGTCTCTCCTTAATTTATATTTGACCTTCCTCCTTTCTTATGTCCTCTTTCTACTTACGTCTATTATTTTATCCTCTTCAACCTTGAGAAGTGGAAGTGGCATGGTGGGATTATTCTCTTATTCCACTATCTCTAAATGAGACTTACATCTTAAATGCTTGGTCTAATAAGAACTGAGATGATCGATTCAGCATCTGCTTATATTTTTGTAGAGAATCCATGAGTTCATCTACAGAGAGTATTTTTAAATCCCTATATTCTTCAATTTCTATCACTATTGAGTCAAACCTTGCTAGTAGGCTCCTCAGTATTTTCTTCACTATTCTTTGATTCTCAACATTCTCACCATTCAACCTCATTTGGTTGATGATACCCATAGTGTGGGTAATGAAATCACTCATGAACTCTGATTCACTCATCTACAAGTTTTTGAACTCCCTTATCAGCATATGCAACCTCAGCAACTTCACTTTATTGGTGCCCTAGAAAGAGCTGGCTAAAATTTATCATAACTCCATTGATTTGGTTGCTACTACAATTCTTAGGAATATAGTCTCCTCAAATACTTGCATTATGTAAAATAATACCTTTTGATACTTCTAATTTTCCTTCAATAGATATGACTCCACTTGGGAGAAAGTGCTTAATGCTGCTGCATCTACGGATTTTATGTAACCATTCTGCACCATGTCCTATAGCTCTTGAGAATCCAAATAATATATTTTGGATGCTCTAGTAATCATAGTTCTTGCCCTTGAATCATGAGATCTTCAACAGCAAATAATTACCCTCAGAAGTTATTGTTTCTTCAACCTTCTACTAATGGTACTAGCTATGATACCAATTTGAAATAATACACACAGTGGAATAAATACAAAGCAAAGGGAGTGTGATAAAAATTTCTTTGGAAAAATCTAGCGAAATTCAAATTCCGTAATTTGAAATTCCACAAATGCCTTTTTCAAAAATTGAGGAGCTAAATTTGATCGGAGCGGAAATTAACAAGGCAATATATCACTGGAAATTAATAAAATAATTTTCAGTGGAAATTAACCAAGATGCGAAATCCCCTAAACATAATTCCATGATTTGAAATTAAAAATGATCGAGTGGAATTTTTTGTGAGCAAATTATCACAGAGGAAAATTATTTTCTAGAATTTAACAAAAAAGAGTGTTTTCGGAATTTACTTGACCGGAGTTTAACAAGAGAGTGGGATGCTTGAATTTTACAAAGCAAAATATATTATAGAATTTAACTTATCCAACCAATGGAATAGAGAGAGTATGAGGAGAATAAAATTTCAATAGAATATTTCAAAGGGCATCCACGAGCGGAATTAAAATAAAATGAAACCCTAACTTTGCAAAGTGATTTACTCAATATATTTCAATATAATGCGGAATCAAAATACATTGAAGGTATTATATTGCTCAAGGTATAAATACATCCACATACATCTGCAAAAGAAAAAATTGCAGGATAAATCAAACCAGAAGATTTATGAAGACTATAGCTTCAATATTTGACTCTCTAATATTCACCTTCTTTGTCCGCATTTTCTCCAACTTCAATCTCTCTCACAAAATGATAGCAGAAGATCATATTGATAGCTAGGAATGGGAAAAAAGCTCACCATGCATTATATTGAAAAATATGGTATCTATCCAATTGCCAAATAATTCCAACCACCAGTTATAACTTTGAAAACTTTAAAGTACGATGATCATATTTGGAAGATAAGATCTATCATAGATCTTTCAAGTGAAATCTGATTTAATTTCAAATAATTACCTCTTCAACAAAAGACAATATGGGTGAGTGGGATTGCAACGTAAATATTTGAGCTTGGATCCTATTAATAAGATTGCAACAATTTACCATTGTTCTATAATAGATTCAACTAACCTAGTTTATAAACTATTTTGATAACAGGAAATGCAGGGCGCTTTGCCTTGATAATATTATATAAAAAAAAAGTCCAAAATCAGGCTTTTTAATTGAAAGTCAAAAAAAAAAATTAAAAGTGCAATTATGCAGAAAATATTTTACAAAAAAGGAAGTAGTTAGTTCTACTTTTTTGAAAGTTTAAAATCCTTATTTCGAGCATTCTATTCTAGTGGTATGTCCTGAGGTGACCCTAAACACCATGTAATAGAAACAAAGAATATGATACAAGGAAGCTACTTTCTTACACCACCCATGTGTGAAATTCCATGAGGATCTGGGTAAATGTGTAGGACTATTATCTACTTTGCTAACTTGCTAGTTTAAAATTGAAACTCTTATAATGTGATTCACATAGAATGGTTTACTAAGATTTACAAATTAAGATTTTTGTCACATGATCTTTTATTTTCATTTTTTTAGACTTATAACTGTAATTTTCTAGACTTGATGGTATTTTTTAAGTCTGAATAAAGTTCTTACACTATGTTTTTATTAATTTTCCATGATTAATGGTTGATATTTTTTTACCATATAGTTTTTTATTTATTGGTGAATATGGGGTTTTGAAAGGATCCTATAATATTTTACAAAAATATGATGATTGAGGGAAGAACTCCCAACCAATCTAAAATAAAAGCAACAAATCCTTTGTGGGCCATCAAAGATAAATTTCTAAAAATAAGAGGAGAAGCCCACATAGGGTTATGATAGAAAGCCTCATAAGGAACTTAGATAATCCCTCCTAGGGCATTAAGAAATTATTCTCGTTTTGAAACATATCTTCCATACATGGAACTGGGTGATATTTGTGAAGTCCATACTATAACAGGTCTTCCATACATGACAACTGTTATCACTTGTGAGAGTCACATTATGGTGGATAGATACTAGGTATTGAATGACACCTATGAATTCTTCATTGATACACATATTTCCCATGCACCTAGGTATAAGAATAGATATAGTTTGAATAATTCTTTCAACACCAATGATCTCAAATATATGGATATGCATTGTAAACCCTTCCATAGTAATATGGAAACTTTGTGCTACAAAAAAGATGTGGATGATGTTAACACTGGATCAATATGGAAATACATCCACATACATCTGCAAAATAAAAAAATGTAGGATGAATCAAAATAGAATATTTCTAAAGACTGTAGCTTCAATCATCGGCTCTACGACATTCACCTTCTTCGTTCGTATTTTCTCCAACTTCAATCTCTCTCACAAAATGATACCAGTGGATCATATTTATAGTTGGGAATAGGGAAAAGGTTCACCAATATTTTTATATGCATTAAATTGAAAAATATGGTATCTATCCAATCATCGAATAATTCCAACCACTAGTAATAACTTTAGATACTTTAAAGTATGGCGATCATATTTGGAAGATAAGATCTATCATAGATCTGTCAAGTGAAATTTGATTTAATTTCTAACAATTAAATCTTCAATAAAACACAAGATGGATGAGTGGAATTGCAGCGTAAATATTTTAGCTTGGATCCCCTTAATAAGATTACAACAATTTACCATTGTTCTACAATAGATTTTACTAACCTTGGTTATTAACTATTTTGATAGCAAGAAATGAAAGGTGCTTTGTATTGATAATATTATATAAAAAACAAGTCCAAAATCAGGATTTTTAAATGAAAGTGAAACAAAAAATTTAAAAGTGTAATTATGCAGAAAATATTTTGTAAAAAAAGGAAGTAATTAGTTCTGCATTTTCGAAAGTTTAAAATCCTGAGTTTGAGAATTATCTTCTAGTGATATATCTCGAGATGACCCAGAGTGCCATGTAATGGAAAAAAAGAATATGATACAAGGAAGCTACTTTTTTACACCACCTGTTGTCACTTGCGAGAGTTGCATTGTGGTGGATCAAAATTAGGTATCAAATGACACCTGTGAATTATTCATTGATACACATATTTCCCATGTGGCTAGGTATAATAATAGATATAGTTTGAAGACCTACACTCTAACTAGTTGTACGAGTGGACACCTTGCACAGATACACTTGTGAATTTATTATATTATTTGAAGTTACTAGCTAACTACCCCCTAAATTAATCTACTACTCTAGTTATGCACCAAGGGTGGTACATTTACATGACCCAAATGATGTAATATACTCTAACATGTAAATATACTTAATGAATGAATATTAGAGTCTATTTTAAGGTTAATTCTTTTTATTTTGAAAGAAATGAAGTTTAAGTCTTTTTATTTTAAAAGGAATGAGGTTTAAGTCTTTTTATGGAAATAAAGGAAGTTAGGGTCATTTCTATTTGAATGACTATCCTTTAGAAATAATAGAAAGGATAACAATTTTCTAATATAAAAATAGGAGAGAAATGTTGAAAATTTATTTAATTGATTAGGGTTAAGGGGCCGTAATTAGTTAAATAAAATGATGTTTTAAGTATTTAATTGATCAGGGTTAAGGGGCCTTAAATAGTTAAATAAAATGATGTTTTAAGTATTTAATTGATTAGGGTTAAGGGACCTTAATTAGTTAAATAAAATTATGTTTTAAGTATTTAAGGTGCCTTAATTAATTAAATAAAATGATGTTTTAAGTATTTAATTAATTATGGTTATTGGACCTTAATTAGTTAAACACATGTTGATTGTTTATTTAATTGATTAGGGTTAAGGGGATTTAATTAGTTAAAGAAAATGATGTTTTAAGTATTTAATTGATTAGGGTTAAGGAGCCTTAATTAGTTAAGGTTAAAGGGCCTTAATTAGTTAAATAAAATGATGTTCTTAAGTATTTAATTAATTAGGGTTAAGTGGCCTTAATTAGTTAAATAAAATGATGTTTTAAGTATTTAATTTAATTAGGGCTTATGGGGCCTTAAATAGTTAAATAATATGATGTATTAAGTATTTAATTGATTAGGGTTTATGGGGGCTTAATTAGTTAAATAAATAAATGATTTTAACATGAACCTTAACTGATAAAAGGATGTTATACTAAATTACTCATATTTGATACATGACCTTCCTTGATGTTGAGTGAATGATTTATAAAATGTGTTTGGTGATTGTAAATTTGTAATTTGGCATATGAAATTTTAAATACGCTAGATTAAATAATCATTTAGTAGATGTATTATGTGTATGCTTCATAGAAACATTAGTTATTATGATTCCTTACCACCACCAATTGAGAAAATGAAGAACAAGGACTAAGGAGGGTACTTATGATACAAACAACTATCTTTGGTTAGGTCATGATAAAGACTTTATAAATAAATCTATTAAAGGGTGGACTCTAAATGATAAAACTCTATTTGATTTATTAATGGAATGATTTATTCTTTAGAATTATGGATTACTCCTACCATACTTGGACTATGTAATTATTTGTTTAAATGAATGGAAAATATATCTCTTACTGGTTGTTAGATAAAGTACCTTGATTTTATAGTTTCACTAGCTATTTTATGGTTTAGTTATATCTTGACATAACTTTAAGTATCCATTTTTTATATTTTTTATAGATACCATTTTCCATGTTTGATTTAGTTAGATAGATTTAGTAATTATCCTCTTATGTTTTGCAGGTTTTTAAACGTTTTAAATAGTTAATAGGCTACATAGATATTAGTATGATTAAAGTTTGTGCTAGAAGTAGAGTAAAATAATCTAAGATGTTATGGGATCTCTTAGGATTATTTATGGATGGCTTACTATTAGAGAGACAAAAACTAACTAGACTATACTTCAAGAATAGGACTATCTATGAAAGGTTTAAGTTACCTTGTTAGAAATCTGAGATGAGTAGCTTATTTGTAATATGCGTAGTATACCTACATAGATAGACTTGTGTATGGTATAGATATGGACATACCCTTCAATTAATAGAAGAAGATAAGATGGTCGTCACAAAATTGAGACTAATACCTTATTTAAATATTCGTAGTATACCTACACAAACAGAATTGTGCATGGTACAAATATTGATGTATTCTAAGTAGATTTTAGAAATAAAGGTAGTTTGTTAGAAATAAAAGACAAACCACTTTATACTTTAGGTTAGCTTAGATATCTTTGTAATTATACACATATTTATCGGAATATAGACATCTTGCTTGTGTTTATGTTAGTTGTTATTGTTTTAAAAAACATCATACAACCCTTTTATTTAGCTTAGTTAGATTTTTGGGTTGTTATACCATGCTACATCCGCTTTATCACCATTTAAACTAAGGTTTTGATAATTTAATTGTCTATCACTCCTTATTTCATTGTATATTTTATCTTACTTCCTATTTTTATGCATATGCTAAGGTGCCAAATTGTTAATCAAATATTATTTATTGGTAGTTGCATGATACCTTATTACTTGCAACTCCCAATCAAGCTTATATCATCTCCATGAAATTTTTGTAAACTCCCTATTAGTTTCAATTAGGACTTTATACAAATAGGTATTAGCTACCCTGCTTTCTCTATCAAAGTAATTCTTAATGTCTCTCTAGGAGAGGTTTACATTTTATATAAAATCAACTCCTTGGGGTGGATTGAAAGGATTTAGCATTGTATTATTATTCTATTGCATTTATTTTTAAATCCATTAACATGTTGGTACAATTCCTATTGCTCACATTCATTAACATTGATATTATTGTCATATTGAAGTATTGTTGGGGCTACTTGATGATCTCCTCCTCTTGTTATTAAGTTATTTGTAACCATGGGCATGGTAAAAAGTACGTTTAATATTTAAGTGGTCTCTTGATGAGAATATCCTTTAGTAATCTTAATTTGAAAGTGGAAAATTTATATTGTTGTTTTTACCATTAGTATTGATGCAATGTAATCAAGTAATAGGTTAGCACAAAGATATTAATATTAACACCCAATAAATTGAGGTTGATGTCAAGTCCATGAAAATTACCTAGTCAAATATAACTACCACTAGTAGTTGAAAAAGTTGTTTTATCCAAAGGTAGAATAGGTGACAAAGATATTATTATTGGAGATAAATTAGTTCCAATGGCGATATCCATATCATGATCTAATGGAATAATATTTCCATAATAGATTGACATCATATTTAATAAAGGTTATATTGCCACTATTTGGGTGCCAAAATGGTTGTTGGTACCAATTATAGTTGTGGAACCATAATTAACTATGGTGTTAGTTTAAAGAATAAAATATCTAAGTGGGGCTAGTATTTGTGTAACCTTTATAATGTAATATAGACCAATATGTAACTTGAGGTAGCTCCACACTTGTGTGTTTCCTTGGATGAATAAAAACTATAATATAATCTATTTAGGATAAAAAATACAAATATATCTTGCTACGCTCACTAAATGTTGTATATATTGTTATAATCCTAGTAATTGTTTAATTAAACCATTGCTTTAATATATAAACAACATAGGATCAATAATATTAATAGTGAGGAGTCTTAAAATTATATAAATACCATAGCCATTTTCAAAACATGGGGTTTTTTTAAAATATCATGCCAATTTAATTTTGATCATCAATTTACCTCTTTTGTCTTTCAATATTTGGAATAATTTTTAATGAAGTGGTGAGTTGTTACCCTAGTTGATAACTTTGATGTTTATTGAACAAATATACTACTTTGGATTCCAAACCTTGAAAACCCACCTTGTTTCTTTACCCTTTAGTCATCAAATTTTAGTTCTAATCCATTGTATAGTTATTTTAAAGGAGATTAACTCCATACTTGATTAAAAAAAATGAATAATATATTTATTGAATATTGGAAGGATATCAAAGGTTTAATTAAATAAAGTATTTTGCTAGCATAAATATGAAGCCATCCAACTCAAAAAAAACACACGTTTTCCCTAGTGACCATTTAAAAATTTTAATCCCAAATGCCAAATTTTGAATTAAGGAAATATAAACTTCTACATTATTAGTTTAGATATTCAAATATTGGGTATTGATCATTTGGAATTTGGACCCATACAAATAATTTAACAGGTGGTTCTACATGCAGAACATGCACATAGAACCACCTATTAAATTTCAAGGTAAACAGGTGTACGGTTCACAATTTATGGCTTTGGCAAGGTGCATCATTGCTCTATGCTATGTATGCTTGCAAGTTGCTCATTGTGATAGGATATTATAGTGTAAAATAATGTAAATATTCTGATAATAGAATACCTTGCTTTTGCACTTTCTTTTTCAAGCTTCTTCTGGTGGTTTTGATGGTGGCTTTTTTGTACCAATCCATGTAGGCAAGGGCTAATTTGATATTGTCTTATTTTCTAGACAACTCTCTCAGTTGTTTGGTTAATTTGGTAATGAATCCAACCTAATAATCATGTTGATGGTATATTTTTGAAATAGTAATTTCTGCACTAAATTTTTACCTGTAAAAAACTCTTATTGCACCTCGAATTTGAGATTCACCAAGTCTTGATTTGTAGCGTCAATTCACTAATTTAATGGTTGCCTTATTATTCTCCACTCCTTGGAGTATTTTCAATCTACTTTCTGGCTTCTATAGGCCATAATACCTTGCAGGCATTGATTTCTAAATAGTGTCTTTAGACATTTTGATTATTTGTAGATTTTTGTGCCTTTGATCTTAACAATCAATACACAAAATAAACCTTTGAAAGTAACTAGTTTAATGAACAACTAGTATAGTGTAATGAACCAATAATATTTCCAAATTAACGTATTTTAATAATCTCACCTTATTGCTCCTATTAATAAGCTCTCAAAGTAGTTTCAAATGCATAAATGATCATTGCAAATTTCTTAATGTAGTTCTCTTATCAACAATTTGATAATAGGAAGAATGTATCTAAGTCCTATTAATGTGCAAGTAAGGAGCCTTAAGAAAAAATATCTTTTGTATTTTCTTTGAGGAATTAAAATGCAACCTTCTATTTTATAAATTTTAAATTCTAATAAGTTACTTAATGAAGTTAAGTAGTAATCCAAATTAAGTGTTCAACTAATGAACCTTTTGCACCTAAGTTTCTTACCTTTGATGATGAAGATGAGTTGATTCACCAAATTTCTTATTTGGAATGGTGGTTGCTCACAACTATGAATGCTTCTAGTCTACTACTATGAAATTGTAGTAGATGATTTCAACTTCTCCTTCAATATCTAGCCTGGAACTTTGAATTTTGTAGCTAGTAACACTATCTTTATTATCGCCCTATAGTAGTCAATCTATTAACTAAAATGTGTCTTCTTAGGTATGAAGGACAATATCTAAATATTATTGTATTTGGTAGGATTATTTTTTCTAAGTTCTGACTTCAAACAAATATTTCTTCTCAAGAATATAAAACTCTTGAGGTCTTCACCAATATTCTCTCTAAAGTTTTAAAAATTGTTTGCCAAATATTTTTCCTTTGGGATTATTATCAGATGGCAATAATTGTCCCAATTCTTTCACTATATTTAGTAGTATATTTCTTGAATGAGTTCTCCTAGGAACTTCTTTTATGGCTTATCCAATTTTTGCAATGAGGCTCTCCAAGCCTTCTCCTTGTTTCTCCTTAAGACTTCTCAAAGATATTTAGTCTTGCAACTCCTTTGGTCTTATTTATGATACCTTTCATTCAACCTTTAATTATGAAAGTGTTGGCAATGAGATCTTCTTCATGGATATCTAGAATAGGACTTTTAATAGTCCTTCTCTATCAATTCCAGGAATGGAAGTTCTTCGATGAGATATTTCATGGATCTCTTCAACTTCTTCTAGAGGAAGTCTTCTATCAATAAATGAGATCACCAACATCCTATCTCTTAAAAAATCTTCTCTAGAGTCTTCTTTCAGTTCAATGAATTTTATATGGAGTCTTCTTCTAACTCAAGAACTCTTCTTTAGAATCTTCTTCAGGTTCAAGGATTCTATGGCCTTTTCCTTTGGATCAAGTCTTCTATGGCATTTTCTTCTATATCAAGATTTATGTGGACTTTCCTTTTGCAATAAGTCTTCTATGGCCTTCTTTTTAGCAATGGGTAGGTCTACAATAGGACTCCCTCAGGTTCCTATAATATCCTCTTCTTTCATTTGTTTCTTCTAGTGTTGGATTGATTCTAAAAAGAAATTCTTCCTATCTCTCTTGTAGGAAGCGTTCCGATTTTTTTGAATCTCTATTTCCTACAATAAACTATTATTATAATGAATCTAAATATGTCAATTATGAATCTTCACTAGTTGATTTGTTAATCTAGTAGAATGAATATTGAGTCCTATTCTTCACAAGTTTTTATAACTCTGTGGAAATACTCTAGCCAAATACAATCTCAAAAAATCTAGAACTAATATTTGCTTTTCCTCTCTATCTCTCTTATGACAGCATTTTCATGCAACGATACACAATAAAAAATCTAGTTTGCAAAGACAACAAATTTCAATATTATAATAGCAATTGTGATCTCTTGTCACTCTCCCTAATCCTATCGACATACCGTAGCTCTGATACCACTATTAGATTTTGATAATATAGAATATGGGAGAATGCAATCACATAATGTAAAATATGTAAAAATGTAAGATGCTAAAACATGCTTTTAATGGAAAGTTATAGAAATGATACAATGCAATATGAAGGAAATGAACACTTCAGAACTGATGCTAAAGAATTACATTGTACTCCCTCACCAATCTATATGGTGATCTATCTAGTATACCTACTACTACCTATAGCGATATATAATCACTCACTATGAGGCCATTTATATATAAATATGGATTGCTTAATTAAAGAATTATAAATATGCTAGATTAAATAATCATTTAGTAAATGTATTATGTGCATGATTCATAGAAACATTAGTTGTTATGATCCCTTACCACCACCAATTGAGAAAATGAAGAACAAGGAATAAAGAAGGTACTTATGATGCAAACAACTATCTTTGGTTAGGTCATGATAAAGACTTTATAAATAAACCTATTAAGGGGTGGACTCTATATGAGCAACCTCTATTTTATTTGTTAATGTAATGATTTATTCTTTAGAATTATGGATTGCTCCTGCCATACTTGGAATGTGTAATTATTTGTTTAAATGAATGGAAAATGTATCTCTTACTAGTTTTTAGATAAAGTACCTTGATTTTATAGTTTCACTAGCTATTTTATGGTTTAGTTATATATTGACATAACTTTAAGCATCAATTTTTTATATTTTTTATAGATACCATTTCCATGTTTTATTTAGATAGATAGATTTAGTAATTATCCTCTTATGTTTTGCAGGTTTTTAAATGTTTTAAATAGTTAATTAGACTAGATAGATATTAGTATGATTAAAGTTTGTGCTAGGAGTAGAGTAAAATAATCTAAGCTATTATGGGATCTCTTAGGATTATGGATGGATGACTTACTATTAGAGAGACAAAAACTAATTAGACTATACTTAAAGTTAGTTTAAAAAATGAATAGGACTATCTATGAAAGGATTAAGTTACCTTATTACTTGCCACTCCCAATCAAGCTTCTATCATCTCCATGCAATTTTTGTAAATAGCTTCAATCAATACTTTATACAACTAGGTCTTAGCTACCTTGCTTTCTCTATCAAAGTAATTCTCAATGTCTCTCTGGGAGAGGTTTACATTTTATAAAAAATCACCCCCTTGGGGTGTATTGAAAGGATTTAGCATTGTATTATTAATATATTGCTACAATTCCTATTGCTCACATTCCTTTACATTGATATTATTGTCACCTTGAAGTATTGTTAGGGAGACTTGATGATCTCCTCCTCTTGTTATTAAGTTATTAGCAACCATGGGCATGGCAAAGAGTATGTTTAATATTTAAGAGGTCTCTCGATGAGAGTCTCCTATAGTAATGTTAATTTGAAAGTGAAAATTTTATATTGTTGTTTTCATCATTAGTATTGATGCAATGTACTCAATTAATAGGTTAGCACCAAGATATTGAGATTAAAACCCAATAAATTGAGGTTGATGTCAATTCCATGACTATTACCTAGTCAAATATAACTACCACTAGTGGTTGAATAAGTGGTTTTCTCCAAAGGTAGAATAGATGACAAAGATGTTATTATTGGAGATAAGTTAGTTCCAATGGCGATATCAATATCATTATCTAATGGAATAATATTTCCATAATAGATTAACATCATATTTAACGAAGGTTATATTGCCACCTAGTTTGGTGCCAAAATGGTTGTTAGCACCAAGTATAGTTGTGGAAACATAATTAATTATGGTTTTAGTTTAAAGACTAAAATATCTAAGTGGGGGCTAGTATTTGTGTAACCTCTATAAATTAATATAGACCAATATGTAACTTGAGGTAGCTCCAGCCTTGTGTATTTTCTTTAACAAAGAACAACTATAATATAATCTATTTAGGATAAAAAATAGAACTATATCTTGCTACCCTCACTAAATGTTGTATATATTGTTATAATCCTAGTAATTGTTTAATTAAACCATTGCATTAATATCTAAACACCATAGGATCAATAATATTAGTAGTGATGAGTCTTCAAATTGGATAAATACCATAGCCTTGTTCAAAATATGGGGATTTTTTAAAATATCATGCCACTTTAGTTTTGATCATCAAGTTACCTCTTTTGTCTTTCAACATTTGGAATAATTTTTAATGAATTTGTGAGTTGTTACCCTAGATGATAACTTTGATGTTTATTGAATAAATATACTACTTTGGATTCCAAACCTTGAAAACCCACCTTGTTTCTTTACCCTTTAGTCATCAAATTTTAGTTCTAATCGATTGTATAGTTAATTTAAAGGAGAGTAACTCCATACTTGTTTAAAAAAATGAATAATAGATTCATTTACTTTTGGAATGATATCAAAGGTTTAATTAAATGAAGTATTAGGCTAGCATAAATATTAAGCCATACAAGTCAAAACAAACACACATTTTCCCTAGTGACCATTTAAAATTTTTAACCCCAAATGCCAAATTTTAAATTAAGGAAATTTAAACTTCTACATTCTTAGTTTAGATATTCAAATATTGGGAACTTATCATTTAGACTTTGGACCCATACAAATATTTTAACAGGTGGTTCTGCATGCAGAACATGCATGCAAAACCACTTGTTAAATTTCAATGTAAACGAGCATACGGTTCACAAGTTATCGCTTCGGCAAGGTGCATCATTGTTCTATGCTATGTATGCTTGCATGTTGCTCATTGTGATAGGATATTATGGTGTAAAATAATGTAAATATTCTTATAATATGCTTTTACCCCTTGTTTTGCAATCTTCTACTGGTGGTTTTGATGGTGGATTTTTTTTACCAATCCTTGTAGGCAAGGACTAATTTGATATTTTTTTATTTTCTAGAAAACTCTCTCCTTTGCTTGGTTAATTTGGTAACTAATCCAAGCTAATAATCATGTTGATGGTATATTTTTGAAATAGTAATTTTTGCGCTAATATTTTACCTATAAAAAACTCTTAGTGCACCTCGAATTTGAGATTCACCAAGTCTTGATTTGTAGCTTCAATTCACTAATTTAATTGCTGCCTTCCTATTCTCCACTCCTTGGATGAATTTCAATATATTTGGTGGCTTCTATAGGCCATAATACCTTGCATGCATTAAGTTCTAAATAGTGTCTTTAGACATTTTGATTATTTGTAAATTTTTGTGCCTTTGATCTTAACAATCAATACATAAAATAACCCTTTGAAGGTAACTAGTTTAATGAACAACTAGTATAGTGTAATGAACCAATAATATTTACAAATTAACGTATTTTAATAATCTCACCTTATTTCTCCTATTAATAATCTCTCAAAGAAGTTTCAAATGGATTAATGATCATTGCAAATTTCTTAATGTAGTTCTCTTATCAATAATTCGATAATAGGAAGAATGTATCTAAGTCCTATTGATGTGCAGGTAATGAGCCTTAAAAAAAATTATCTTTTGTATTTTCTTTGAGGACTTAATATGAAATCTTCTATTTTACAACTTTCAAATTCTAATAAGGTACTTAATGAATTTAAGTAGTAATCCAAATTAAGTGTTCAACTAATGAACCTTTTGCACCTAAGTTTCATACCTTTGATGATGAATATATTGATGAGTTGATTCACAAAATTTCTTATTTGGAATGGTGGTTGATCACATCTATGAATGCTTCTAGTCTACTACTCTGAAATTGTAGTAGATGATTTCAAATTCTCCTTCAAGATATAGGTTGGTACTTTGAAGTTTTGTAGCTAGTAATACTATCTTGATTATCGCCCTGTAGTAGTCAATCTATTAACTAAAATGTGTCTTCTTAGCTATGAAGGACAATCCCTAAATATTCATGGATTTGATAGGTTTATTTTGTCTATGTTCTGACTTCAAACAAAGATTTTTTATCAAGAATCTAAAACTCTTTAGGTCTTCATGAATATTCTCTCTGAATTTTGAAAAAAAAATTGCCAAATATTTCTCCTTTGGGCTTGTTATTGGATGGCAAAAATTGTCCCAATTCTTTCCCTATATTTGGTAGTATATTTCTCCAATGAGTTCTCCTAGGAAATTCTTTGATGGCTTCTCCAATTTTTGTAATGGGGCTCTCCAAGCCTTCTCCTTGTTTCTCCTTATGACTTCTCCAAGATATTTAGTCTTGCAACTCCTTTGGTATTATTTATGAGACCTTTCATTCAACCTTCAATTATGAAAGTGTTGGAAATGAGATATTCTTCATGGATATATGGAATAGGGCTTTTAATAGTCCTTCTCTATCACTTCCAAGAATGAATGTTCTTCAATGAGATATTTCATGGATCTCTTTAGCTTCTTCTAGAGGAAGTCTTTGATCAACAAATGAGATCACCCATATCCTATCTCTTATAAAATCTTCTCTAGAGTCTTCTTTCGGTTCAATGACTCTTCTATGGAGTCTTCTTCTAACTCAAGAACTCTTCTTTAGAATATTCTTCAGGTTCAAGGCTTCTATGGCCTTTTCTTTTGGATCAAGTCTTCTATGGCATTTTATTCTATAGCAATAATTCTATGGACTTTCCATTTGCAATAAGGCTTCTATTGCCTTCTTTTCAGCAATGGACAGGTCTACAATAGGACTCCCTCAGGTTCCTAGAGTATCATCTTCTTTCATTTGTTGCTTCTAGTGTTGGATTGATTCTAAAAAGAAATTCTTCCTAGCTCTCTTTTAGGAAGCATTCCAATTTTTTTGAATCTCTATTTCCTACAATAAACTATTATTATAATGAATCTAAATATGTCAATGATGAATCTTCACTAGTTGATTTGTTAATGTAGTATAATGAATATTGAGTCCCAGTCTTCACGATTTTTTTATAACTCTGTGGAAATACTCTAGCCAAATACAATATCAAAAAATCTAGAACTGAGATTTGCTTTTCCTCTTTATCTCTCTTGTGATAATATTTGCATGCAACGATACACAATGAAAAATCTAGTTCGCAAAGACAAAAAAATTCAAGCTTATAATAGCAATAGTCATCCCTTGTCGCTCTCCCTAATTCTATCAACTTACCATAGCTCTGATACCACTATTAGATTTTGATAATGTAGGATATGGGAGAATGCAATCACATAATGTAAAATATGGAAAAATGTAATATGCTAAAATATGCTATTAATGGTAAGTTATGGAAATGATACAATGCAGTATTAAGGAAATGAACACTTCAGAACTGATGCTAAAGAACAAAATTTTACTCCCTCACCAATATATATGGTGATCTATCTAGTATACCTACTACTACCTACAATGATATATAATCACTCACTATGAGGTCCTTTATATATAAATATGGATTGATTGACCTACACTCTAACTAGTTGTATGAGTGGACACCTTGCACATAGATACTTTTGAATTTTTTATATTATTTGAAGTAACTAGCTTACTACCCCCTAAATTAATCTACTACTCCATTTATGCACCAAGGGTCATACATTTACATGACCCAAATGATGTAATATACTCTAACATGTAAAGATACTTAATGAATGACGATTAGAGTTTATTTTAAGTTTAATTATTTTTATTTATTTATTTATTTATTTATTTATTTATTTATTTTTATTTGTGGAAAACATCCCAAAAGGGATGCCACTTTCGGGTAAGATCCAAGAAGGCAAGGGTATCCATTCTGCAAAAAATGCCCAGGACTCAGACCTGGCCTACCACATTTGACATACTCAAGGAGGAAACAAACACACAAAACCAATTTAAAAATAAGTAAATAACAACAAAAATAATAAAATAAAATAAAAAACATGCTCCTTGAGTGTGTCAAAAACAAAAGCACAACCAAACACACAATAATATAAAATAAACCACAACACAAACCACATAGAAAAACACAAGAACCACATAATAAAACACAAACAAGACAAAAACAATAGAACACTACAAAGACATAACCCAAAAAAGAACATGAAAAATAAACACAACCAAAACCAAAAAAAATAGAATAAAATAAAATAAAAATAAAACTAAAAAACAACCAACAATAGACAATAAACAAAAACAAAAAACATAGAAAACACTCACACATAAAAAACAAGAATTAAAACAAACAAAGAGAAACCCAAAAACAATAATGAAAAAAACACAAGAACAATAACAAAAAACATAAAAAAAAACACAAAACAACAAAAACACATGAAAAATAAAAAACAACACAAAGAACACAAAGAAAAAAAACAAAACAAAATAACCCACCCACCATAAAAAACTAAACAAAACAAACAAAACAAAAAACAAAAAAAATTGAACATAACAATGACCTATCTAGACCTGAAGACTAATAAGGCAAGAATCAACAGAGGAAACAAAATAAAGAATAGAATGAGCTAGGGAACTAAAAAAACTGAATGAACCAAAGAGAAGCAAAAAAAAAAAACAAGAAGAAACTAGGTACCTTCAAAACTGGAGCCATTCAAAGAAATGATAGAAAGAAGAGCTTCCCTAATTTGAGAAGCCCACCATATAGGAAGTGTGGCCATAACAAGTAAGATCACATTTATCCAAAGTTCAATTAGCTAAAGCATCAGTACTCTTGTTTTGATCTTTGACCACATGATTGTAATCAACTTTCAAAAATCTCATCTGGATTAATTGAATCTTCTCAATAATTATTTGTATTCTCCAATCCACCTTATGATTCTTAGAAGGAGTCTTCAAGAGATTAATCATAAGTTGAGAGTCAGACTCAATTAACACCTTTTCCCATCCAACCTTAGTGGCCTCCTGAAGGCCTCTGAGGATACCATACCCCTCAGCAATTTTATTGGAAAGAATACCCAAATTCTTAGCAAAAATAAAAACCAGGGAGCCATATGAAAGTCTACCAATTCTTCCCACACTCGCTTTTTCAGGGTTCCCTCTAGAGGCTCCATCAGTATTGAATTTTCCAAAATCCTTAGGAGGAGGATGCCAATTTCTAGTCCTATCCATATTACTAATACTCACATTCCTTTTAAGTTGGTTGGCCTTAGAAGATTTAATCTTCAATATTTGCATCACTTGATCCCATATTTGGTGGGAGTTTTGGGGGTGATTAAGGAGTTGATGGACTGATTCAACTAAGTTGGCTATGGTATTTTGCCAAATATAGTAAATATCCTTCCTATCTTGATTAAAATTTTGACTGTTCCTTTCATTCCAAATATTCCAAAGAAGAATGGTAGAACCCATCTAAACTAATTGCCTAATAAAATGATCAACACCCTCTTGAATAGGCCAATCTCTCCAAAGCTATTCAAAAGTAAAAAATTGGACCACTGTAAGCCAAGTAAAGTGGCCATTCTCCTCCATAGCTCAGAGGCTAAAGTACACTCAATAAAAATATGGTTGAGATTTTCTACATTCTCTTCACACATTTCACATCTAAAGGGCTATGAAAACCATGCTTCATAAGTTGCTCACCAGTAAGCACCCTACGATGCAATAAAAGCCAATTAAAGAACCTCACCTTAGGCCAGAGATTTTGAGCCCACAATCAAGAAAATATGTTAGAAGAATGGTTGGGATTATTATGGCATAATGTCAAATAACCTTGAGCAACTGAATACTCACCCTTAGTAGTGTTGTTCCATCCAAAACAATATTTTTCATGGGACAAAGAGAGGGATCTCATATGAAGTATGCCTTGGATATCTTATCTTTGCCTTTCTATGATTTGAATAGGCCAGTACTCAATAGGGATCCAATATCTACCAACCTTTGAATTACCAGTATGGTACCAACAATAATTAGCCACATTTATCCAATTAGCTCGGTGAAGCTCCTCCATCCAAGGCCTCTAATTCTTTTTATTTTTAAAGGAATGAAGTTTAAGTCTTTTTATTTTAAAAGGAATGAGGTTTAAGTCTTTTTATGGAAAGAAAGGAAGTTAGGGTTAATTCTATTTGAACGACTATTCTTTAGAACTAATAGAAAGACAACAATTTTATAATATAAAAAGAGGAGAGAAATATTGACAATTTATTTAATTGATTAGGGTTAAGGGGCCTTAATTAGTTAAAGAAAATGATGTTTTAAGTATTTAATTGATCAGGGTTAAGGGGCCTTAAATAGTTAAAGAAAATGATGTTTTAAGTATTTAATTGATTAGGGTTAAGGGGCATTAATTATTTAAATAAATTGATGTTTTAAGTATTTAAGGTGCCTTAATTACTTAAATAAAATGATTTTTTAACTATTTAATTAATTAGGGTGAATGGGCCTTAATTAGTTAAACAAATGTTGATTTTTTATTTAATTGATTAGGGTTAAGGGGATATAATTTGTTAAAAAAAATGATGTTTTAAGTATTTAATTCATTAGGGTTAAGGAGCCTTAATTATTTAGGTTTAAAGGGCCTTAATTAGTTAAAGAAAATGATGTTTTAAGTATTTAATTAATTAGGATTAAGGGACCTTAATTAGTTAAAGAAAATGATGTTTTAAGTATTTAATTAATTAGGTTTTATGGGGCCTTAAATAGTTAAATAAAATGATTTATTAAGTATTTAATTGATTAGGGTTTATGGTGGCTTAATTAGTTGTTTCAGGTGAGTTGGAGAGGAGAGGGCAATCATCTAAGGGATGTCCCAGGTTCGAATCTTAACCCTACCAAAAAGCTGAATTGGGTACCCAAAATCCAATTGATAATGTTGGTGCAGGAAGCGTTGGGTGTGACCCCTGAGTGACTTTGATGGTGTAGAACCCCCTGTTCATGATCTCTTAGACCAAGGCAGCACCGCAAGGGGTTTTTCGCTTAAAAAAAATAAAAAATTAGTTAGATAAATAAATTATTTTAAGTATTTACTTAACCTAAGGGATGAATTTTATGTTAGAACAAGAACCTTGACTGATAAAAGGATGTTATACTAAATTCTCATATTTGAAACATGACCTTCCTTGATTTTGAGTGAATGATTTATAAAATGTGTTTGGTGATTGTAAACTAGCAATTTGGCATATGAAATTATTAATACGCTAGATTAAAAAATCATTTAGTAGATGTATTATGTGCATGCTTCATAGAGACATTAGTTGTTATGATCCCTTACCACTATCAATTGATAAAATGAAGAAAAAGGACTAAGGAGGGTACTTATGATCCAAAAAACTATCTTTGGTTAGGTCATGATAAAGACTTTATAAAAAAACCTATTAAGGGGTGGACTCTATATGAGCAACCTCTATTTGATTTATTAATGTAATTATTTATTCTTTAGAATTATGGATTACTCTTGCCATACTTGGACTATTGTAGACACCAAAACAGCACCAATCCAATTATGTGATTGCAAACATTGATCGCATTGACACACACAGCCCCAAGGGCAGCCCCCAGAGGTTAAACAGTGGTCCTAACCACTCTCACAGCAGTTTTGGAAGGTTAGAAATCAATTTGGCACCTTCAGGAACTTTGCTCAGTATCCATTCCACCCAGGGATGAATTCAAACTGGGATTCGCCCCACCCAGGAATGAATTCTAGATTCGCTCCAGGGTGGGGCGAATTGTAGGTTTGACGGGCAAAAAGTCAAATCTTGACAAATGGCAGCTCAGATCCGCCACTTAATGCTTCCTTCATCGTATGGGAGTGTGGGTGAGCGTTTTCGAGCGTTAGAGGTTGTTACAAGGGTAGTCATGAAGTCCCTATTCAGGGAGGAATCTCCTCCCCCTAGGAAGGCATGATTTCCAAGTGGCGCCTCTGCATGCCCATTTCAAGAGACCTCTAGGTCTATAAATTGGTGAGTTTCCTCACCCCAAAATATACATAGAAGGAGCATTTTGGAGCAACGAAGTGTTGTCATTTTACTTTCACACCCACACCCTTTTTGAGTTGTGTCTTTCACATCCTTGATCTCTTTCGGAGAGGAGGTCATAGGGTGGTTATTGGAAGCACAAATCCAGAACCAAACCCAAAATTTGGCCATGATATCCCACCCAATTTTCCTAAAATACCCCACAAGAGATTTTGGACCCATCCCAAGTGGATTGGTGCCGAAATCAGGCCCCAAACGATGGGCGGCCTGCCTCCGGGCGCCCCCCTCCCGCACTGCTACAATCCTAATCACCCCTCTTCGGAGCGATTGGAAATCTATGGCAGATTTTCTTTCTTTCATTTTTGCATTCAATTCTATGGTGCTTAGATAGGTTCCCCTTTTAATTTCATTTCGTTTTGAATAATTTTGATCATGTTTCTATCTTCGTTCGCCTTTACTAACTTGCAGGTAGCATCATCAAATTCCCATTGACGGAGGCCAAATTGGGAAAATATGACCATTTGGGTCTTCCCAAAATGCCCCCAATTAGCTAACCCCAAGTTTTCAGGTCGTTTGGAGCCTCCTAGACAGGACATTGGGCACAGTACCTTTTCGGCGTTTTGTTGCAGGTGAATTCGTCCCGCCCTGGAGCGAATTCAAATCGGTGAGGAATTTCCTGACTGTTCCATTTGCAATATTTTCTTTGGGATGCCTTGATGCCCCTGTCAAATTTTCAGAGCATTTGGATTCATTTTAGTCATAGTTTAATTCACTTTTCTCATTCACTTATCGTAGGCTTGGGGATTGCATGCTTTACTTTATCTATAGCTGCTACTGACTATTTCTTGTTCCTTTGAATGTAGGATCTAGACATAGGAGGAGCAGCAAGGAGTCAAGACTCACTAACGTGAGCGGCGGTGATGTTTGGTCCACCCATTTTACATGTGGGCACGCGGAAGAAGGAAGGGCATCCATGGATGTAACAAGAACGCTTATCTAAACGCTCCTAGCCCTTGGAAAGGGAGGATGTGCATTGTAACCGAGTTGTGAAACATATCAATAAAAAGGGCTGTCTTATTTATTTGCATTTTTTTCATTTCGATTCGCTCATGCTTTTCCCTCTTTTCATGCGCTTTCAAATTCCTAGGATTTAGCGTTAAGTCTAAGTTTAATTTGCATCGCATCTTCGCTTTCCTTTTTGTTTCCGTATCCTCATGCTTTCAGTGGCGATCATGGTGGGACCTTGTTCTTTTCTTTTAGTATCAGAGATATGATTGAAACTTGGTTGTTTTTGCTTGTAGGTACCGAGTTTTCGTATGCTGACTGTTGTTCGTTCCATCAGGAGGTGGATACAGAGTTGTAATTCGTCCTACCCAGGGACGAATGGGAATTTGCCCCACCCTGTGACGAATACAATCCTGTAATTCATTTCTCCCTGGGATGAATTTTTGTCTATGTATTTTCAGGGTAGAAACTCAGAACCGGCAGATTTGGGCAGAGAAAAGGTAGGGATTCTGAACTTTTCTTGTCATTTTCTGTTTTTAGTTTTTCTATTTTTAGGTTACTTGTTTGCTTAGGGAAAATTTTCTTTTGCTGCTTGCTTGCTTCCCTTTTGCAAAATAAAAAGAACCCCACACATCATGTGGTAACATAAACACCAAGGAGCTGGTCGTAAAACCCCAACCCTTGATCAAGACCAACGATGGATTTCATCACCACCTTGGCTTGAATTTTGCATTCATAAACCCCGATCGCTACTGTTGCTAGACGTAAATCCTGACGAAAACTGACCGAGTGTAGCTGGGGTGATTCCCAGCATGCGAGGATAAGTCTTCTATGGTAGGTGTCAAAAATAGGGCGATCCCCCTTTCATACCGCCTACGTTCCACGTACCATCTGCTCTCACGTACCTATAGTTTCCCTCACGTAAGGGCGGGTATATAGAGAGGTTGGTATATCAGCCTGGCAATGGTATATCGAAGGGGCGACCAATTTTGGGAGCCATAAGAGCCATCATTTTGCATTTAAACATTCTTTACAAAAACTTTCAAAACAAAAATCAAAACACACTAAACCAGGTTTAGGACACACTTTTAATCTTTAAACAAGATAATCATTGCTTTGTGTGTGTGTGACCTTTTCTGTTTAGTGTAGCATAAAAAATCATAAAAAGAATAAAAAAAAAAAAACCTACATAGCTTGTAGAAGAACACCACCATGGTGTACACCCGTAGCCAAGCCCAATCAAGGGCGGAAGCTGCGGAGAGTGTACAAGGGGGCACAAGTCACCTCCGCTACAGCACCAAGGACTTGGTCATACCGCCTTGGCGGCCTGACCCACGAGAGAGTCCGCATCATCCCATTTCAGAATGGGACTATAGAGGCACCCCTTTGAGGGACACGCCCATTCATCATAGCCCCTTTCAGGAGGATTCCTTACACGTGGCACTCAACATAGATAAGAAGGCTCCCTTAGAAGCTCGATATGAGTGGCCACCACACAATGAAGTGCTAGAGCGGCATAGTGTCCATGAGGAGAGGCCACATGATTATGGCATCCCTCCTTTGCCCCCCATCACTGTTAGAACCAATAGACAAAATCCAGAGCGCAAGGCTCTTCAATCAGGGTGAGCCAACTCTGCCCACCCCTTTCACACATACGAAAGGGAGCATGAGGAAGACCATTACATTCCTCCAGAGCAATATACAACGTGGGAGCCATGCGCTTCCGCACCTACTATATACCATGATCACCTACTAAGGCCAGAGCCTCGGGTAAATGCCACCAACCTCGACAGAGGGAAGCGACCTATTGAGATCTCGGATCATCACGACCAAGGTAAGTGCATAGGAGAGGCATCTAGGCCTCCTAGGCTCAATATGGCGAAACAAATTGACCTGGCAGTCACCAGACATGCCACCCACCAAGCACAAATCACGTGGCTTGAGCAAGATCAATAGCAGCTAGAGCATCTATATCACCTTAGCAAGGAGCGCATTCGGTGCCAAACAGATGAGCTGCTCCATAACCCGGTGCCTGAGAGGGTTCCAACCCCTCACACCCAAAGAGTGGAACCATATGAGAGGCGCAACCCCTTGGTGTGAGATAGGTCTTCGTGACCTTACCAAGTGCCGCCTCCGAGACCTCCTAGACCTGAGCGGGAGGCCACTCCCCAGAAAAATGATGGGTACCCTCTATGGGGACCCACTCAGGGTCATAGGTCTCATCTAGAGACTCCTCAAGAAGCTTACGAGGAGTATGAGCAAGAAGCATAGCAGGCCAAAATGCCCTACCAAGGCGGAGGGGTTGCTATCCGGCCACCCCTCCATAGGCCTCAAGTCTCCCACAACCCACAATGGGAGCAAACTAAAGAAGAAGAGATTAAATCTTCAGATGCATATAAAGTGCTGCTAGAGCATCTGGAGTCTGTGGAAACCAAAACTTATGGGCCCCAAAAGCCCACTTTACGCCAACTCCGCAGTCATCCCGTGCATCCGTCAGTTCCAACACCCCCTTACCCTAAACACTTTAAGCTACCTCAGTTGGCAGTCTTTAGAGGTGAGGAGGATGCCCAAGAGCATGTGACGAGATTCCTAAGCCAATGCTTCGGCATTCAAGACAATGATGCTTTGTTATTAAGAACATTTATAACCACATTCGTAGGCCCTACCTCGGATTGGTTTACTCAATTACCAAAGCATAGCATTAACAACTTAGATCAGTTAGTGGATGTGTTCCTCGAATGCTTCACCTTCAACACCAAGAAGAAGGCATCACTAAGTGACTTAGCCAGCCTCAGGAAGTATGAGGAAGAAACCATGGCGGCCTATGGGAATCGATGGAGGGCTTTGCTCTCAAAGCTGCCCTACCTCCCTCCTATGTTCGACCTCACTCAAATGTTCTCCAAGAGCTATTTGAGATCGATCTCTATGCTATTGCAGCTGCAGCAATATGCCACCTTAGAAGAAGCTTTGGCACAAGCTAGGATCATTGAAGAGATCAAGATACAGGATGGCGAGATAGCCAAACCTAAGAAAAAGAGTGGACTAAGAACACAAAAACAGGGACTACACAACAAAAACCCATTGCGGTAAATCAAGTTGCCATAAATGTCCCTAAGCCTACACAAGAAATACAGCCTCAAAAGGCTAACTATCAGGCGGTGCCTCCTAATAATTATGAAAAAGAAAACCAGAAGCAGGAGCAAAATCAGCAGCATCACCCTAGGTGATAGTACACACCTTATACGGAGTCTAGGGACTCCCTATTTGACCGCTTGTCAGCGGTGAACTTGATCAACCTTCCAGAGATCCAAACCATAGATCCCAATGCACCGAAGCCTAAGGGATACTGGGAGGACTTGTATTGTAGGTTCCACAGGAGGAGGGGACATGACCTGAATGCATGTTGGAAGTTCAAAGGTTTGATACAAGACCTAATTGACAATAATACATTGGTAGTGGACAACCCCGTAGCGCCAAAAAACCAGCAGATGGGAGTTTTCAAAGACCCCTTGCCTTCCCGTGAGGCACAGGAAAAACCCCTTCAAGTCAATGAGGTGCAACAAAATTTCCCCATGCAAGGGTATGTAGGAATGATAAGCATAGTGACTAGGAACAAGAGATACCCAGGAGTTTCCCTCGAGGCAGCAACAAGAGAGGTTCCATCGACGTCACAACCTCAACAACACCCTATGCAACCACCTCCGCCTAGACCCATGGCCACGATTCGGACCAAACTCACGCAGAGTTTGAGGACCACATCGGCTAGGCTCTCCATATATGAGCTTATACAACAATCAACACCCCATCGGGAGGCTCTCATGGAGATATTGAAAGCCATCGATTTGCAGCCCCACGAAGCGAATTCCTTCAACAACTTCGTGGGACATGTCAAACGATGCATGGAGCTAGTCATCACATTTCGAGAGGATGAAGTTAAATCAGTGTCTGATGACATGGCAGATCCACCCCTGCACGTTATCGCATGGGTCAATGGGATCCCCTATAAGAGGGTGTTGGTAGACACGGCTCATCCAGTAACATCATTACCACAATGACATTGAAAAATCTAAAGTTTCCAGCCTCTCACATTACGGCTTCCACCTATACACTGCGAGCATTCAATGATGCGATATTCTTGACAGTTGGCACAATTGTCCTACCCATTCAAGTAGGACAAAAGACGATACCTACATTGTGCCATATTTTGGAAGGTGAGATGGCTTATAACATCTTACTGAGGCGGCCATGGATCAGGGACATTGAGTGTGTCCCTTCGATAGCTCATCCGTGTTTGAAGTATACATTTGAAGGAAGTATGTAGTCCCAAGGACTTGGACCCTTATTTGCAATGCGATGGATGCCGCAATCGACCCTTATTGACACTTGGTTTGTTATCCATCTAGACATGTCTGATTACAAGTCGGGCATGGGGTTCAACCACCCCCGGCCCTTGGACATCTTGGTAGAGGACATGCATGGCCTAGGGATAGGCAACAAGGGTGGATTGGCATTAGATATCTATGCCAACCCTAACACAATGTATACATTGGGGGATTACCTCCCATGGTCAACAACCACCCTTGTTAACCTCACTAACCCTTGCCCTTTGCTGGAGAGAGGCAAAAGTTCGGGGACTCACTTTCAAGGAGGGTATAGATAGTGTCAAGAGGGATCTTCGAAGGATGAGTCATAGTATGAACCAGCATCATATGACCCCTTTGAATCAGATAGTGATCACTCCCAAGTGATCCCCATGAATGACTATCAAGAGAGCCTCTTGACAATGTTCCCCCTAGAGGCTCCAATCGAGCCAGTGTCGCGTCAAGAGAATCAGGTCCCCCCACGGAGAGTGGAACAACCATAATGGGGCCAGATTAATTTTCTCGAGAAGGACGAGCCTGTAGTACCTCAAATAGTTGTTGGAGCCAACGAGGGCTTTTGGATCTTCGATAGTGATTACAAATATGAAACATAAATGACATATCTTAATCACATGCGATAGATGCAACAACCATACCCCTTGGATATTAATGACATATTTGAACAGATGGGCATAGTGCCATGGCATGAGTGGTACGTAGACCCAGCGGGGTGGGACCAAGTGTTGGATCCGCCGCTCCAGGTATACGAAGAGCACCTTCCACCCTGAGACCCTAGAGTGCTATCAGTGTCGAGGGTAGACCCTATCCTCCTATCAGCACATAGGGCCGATCCATTCGTGCCAATCCCTATAGATCCAGATCCGGAGGGTAGGAATCATCTAGAATGTTCAAATCACCACACCCATGGTAATGGAGACCAAAATAATTTCATCAACATGATCTCCATTGACTTAACCACCCCCATCCACAATCCGGCTGATCCAGCATGGTCATTGCATCTAGACATAGATGCCATAGACTGGGATCACGTCAATTCACCTCCATCCCCATCAGAGTACTGGCCTTTCGATAAAATACTTCATTTTACCCCAGGGTCAACTCAGGATATCTTCCATGCTGAAGAGGAACCCGAGGTTCCCAACACGGATTTAAACTCAACAAATGATATCCATTTGATCCCGAATCCACACCAGTTGGAGGACGGATCCCACATGTCGATCGAGGAGACGACTGACATAGACATCGGCTCAGATCCAATGAATTCACAGATCATCAAGCTAGGGGTAAGTCTATCCCCCGAAGAGCAAGCCGACTACATTGCCCTTCTCAAAGAGAAGAAGGAGGTTTTTGCATGGTCATACAGAGACATGCCGGGACTAGATCCACAGCTAGTCATGCATAATCTAATGCTTGATTTGATAGTCAAGCCAGTTAAGCAAAAACTACGTAAGATGCACCCAATAGTGGCCTTGATGGTCAAATACGAATTACAAAAGCTGTTGGATGCACAGTTTTTCATCTACGTGGATTATCTGCCATGGTTGTCCAACATGGTGCCCATCAAAAAGCTCGACGGGAGGATTCGCATATGCACTAATTTTTGAGATCTAAACAAAGCAAGTCCTAAGGATGATTTCCCCTTGCCGAGCATCGACGCATTGGTAGACGCTACTGCAGGCCACGAAATGCTATCCCTCATGGATGGTTTCTTGGGATACAATCAAATTCGTATCAATCCCGAAGACCAACTAAAAATGGCATTCACAATGCCTTGGGGGACATTTTGTTATAAGGTCATGCCTTTTGGCCTTAAAAATGCTGGTGCCACCTACCAACGTGCCATGACGTACATCTTCCACGATTACATGCATACAACTTTGGAAGATTACATGGATGATTTGTTGGCCAAATCTCTTTTGCGCCCAGATCATATCGATGACTTAAGCAAGATCCTCGATCGCCTCATGGAACATAAAGTTAGACTGAATCCCAAGAAGTGCGTATTTGGCATCACATCTGGAAAACTCTTGGGTTTCATAGTCTCAAAGCGAGGCATCGAGGTGGACCCAAACAAAGTCAAGGCAATCCTTGAAATGCTTCCCCCAACTACCATCAAGCAGCTCAGAAGCTTGCAAGGGAAGGTCACATCAATCAAGCGCTTCATAGCATAGCTATCTGACAAGTGCCGACCCATGAACAAATTATTGCACAAGGGGGTAGCATTTCACTAGGATGACGAGTGCCAGTCAGCCTTTGACGACATTAAACGATACTTGGCTTCACCACAAGTATTGGCACCACCTAGACCAGGAGTGTCATTCTACTTATACATCTTAGCTACTGAGGTGGCACTGGGTGCCATGCTAGCCTAGAAGAATGAACTTCACAAAGAACAGGCTACTTACTATCTTAGTCGCACCCTGGTCAGTTATGAACTTAACTATGCATACATTGAGAAACTCTACTTGGCAGTGGTGTTTGCTACCAAAAAGCTATGCCACTACATGCTGAGCAACACTACGTATGTTGTGTCTAAGGAGAATCCATTGTGATACATGATGAGTCGTACTTATCATAGTAGCCACACGGTGAAATGGATTATGTTGTTGATGGAATTTGACATAGAGTTTATTGGACAGAAATCCATCAAAGGACAAGTCATAGCCGATCAACTAGCAGAGGCTCCTCTCGAAGATGATCAGCCTCTGGTCATAGAACTACTCGATGATGGGGTCTTCCATGTCTCAGAATCGCCAGATTTTGATGAGCTTGAGTCACAGGCTGACATAACCCTATTTTTTTATGGTTCTAAATGTGAGCAAGGAGGTGGCATGGGAATTGTATTCTTCACACCGCAAGGGGCTCCAATGCCTCTGTCATTTAAATTAGACTTCCCGTGCACCAACAATAATGTCAAATATGAAGCCTTGCTCATAGGTCTTCAGACAACAATCACCATGAACATCAAGCGATTGAACATCTTTGGTGATTCACTGCTAATTGTCAACCAATTCAAAGGGGTATTCCAATGTAAATGCCTAGTTTTGTAGGCCTACAAAGCCCTTGTGGACAAATTCCTGGCAAAGCTTGAATGGTACGACATCGAGGCACTCCCTCGGTCATCGAATCATTTTGCGGACACTATGGCCTCCTTGGGGTCACTAATCCCGCAAGACCTTTCTGGTGATATGACAACCATTCAAGTCAAAACGCTATCACAATCCATGATGGACCATGCAAGCTCTAACTTGATGCCAAGAATCCACATGATCTAGATTGAACCACCTCAAGATAGGTTCTCTCGAATCCACGATCATCTGAAACATGCCAACTGGGGGTCCTTGTTCTCCCCTACTCCCCTTAATAGCAACACAACGCTATTATTACAAGTTCTTTCCCGCTTAGCGTTTGCTAGGGATGAACTTCAAGAGGGATTGGTTGTTCATACCATCGAGGCTTCTGATCAGCAAGATTGGTATTCACCCATAAGGGACTACCTCAAGTTAGGTAACCTCCCACTTGGATTGATGCATGCCACAAAATGAGCATTCAAGCAGAAAGTGGCAAAGCATGTCTTGTTAGGAGACATTTTGTACCGTCATAGCTATGAAGGGATCCTCCTTCGATGCTTGGACCAGCAAGAGTCCACTTGGGCGATCGCCCAAGCGCACGATGGTACATGTGGTGGCCACTTCAATGGTATGGCTATCACCAAGCGCATTCTTCGCATGGGCTATTATTGGCCATCTTTAGAGCGATATTGTAGCGCATATGTGAGGAAGTGCGTGAAGTGTCAACATCATGCTAATTTGATGCACGTACCTTCCCAAGCCTTGCAGTTGATCCAGTCGGCTTGGCCATTTTCACAATGGGGCTTAGATCTAATTAGAAAGATCTCCCCTGCATCGTTAGGCCGTCACATGTTCATCATAACGGCCACAAAGTATTTCACCAAGTGGGTGGAAGCAGTTCCGCTTACCTCTACGACTGGAACCCGCATTGCGGAGTTCATTTTGCATAACATCATATGTCATTTTGGTATTCCATCCAAGATAATCTCGGATAATGGGACGTCATTCAAGAACAAAGATGTGCGTGCTTTGACCACAAAGTACAAAATTCAGCACATTTTTTGACACCCTATTATCCGCAGGCAAATGGGCAAGCAGAGGCATCAAACAAAATGCTAGTTGCCATCCTCAAAAATATAGTCATGGATAGTCATAAGGATTGGCACATTCAGATCCCACTTGCCCTGTGGGCTTACCGCACTAGCATTCGGACACCCACTGGGGCAACTCCATTTTCGCTCGTGTATGGCTCTGAGGCTGTCATGCCTCTCGAGTTGGAGATTCCTTCCCTATGCATTTCAATGCAAGAGTTCATCGATGATGACACTACGTGGCAGGCCCGATTAGACCAGCTTACGTTGCTCGATGAATGACATGTTAATGCTCTCGAGCATTTACGTATCTATCAAGAGTGACTTAAGAGAGCATACAACATGAAAGTTCACCTGAGGGACTTTTAGGTTGGTGACTTGGTTTTAAAATAGAACCAACAGAACTCTAGCTTGCCGCCCCATCTAAGGGACAAGTTCATGGCAAACTGGTTAGGTCCCTATGTAGTTGATAGTAAAATAGGGCCTAGAACATACCGCCTAGCCTCTCTTGATGGAATCAAACAACTAGAACCCTTGAACATCAGTCATTTGTGGCCATTCCATATCTAGAAGAGCCACAGCCCAACCAAAAAGCTCCAAGGATTCCCATAAATCTCTTGGTCATCCCAAAAAGCTCCAAGGATTCCCATAATCGCTTGGTCAATCCCAAAATGCTCCAAGGATTCCCATAATCGCTTGGTCAACCCAAAATGCTCCAAGGATTCCCATAATCGCTTGGTCAATCCCAAAATGCCCCAAGGATTCCCGTAATCGCTTGGTCAACCCAAAAAGCTCCAAGGATTCCCACAATCGCTTGGTCAAAAATAAGAAAATTCAAAAACAACAAAATCATCAAAAATAACAAAAATTTGCATCTCATTTCCATGCATACTCAAAATCATCACAACAATACAGAGCTCTTTTTGCATCTCATCTTCATACTCACAAAAATCAATCCAAAAAAAAAAACACAAACATATATAGTTGCATTAAGCATCACATCTAGACATTGCATATTTGTGGTCATCTAGGTCAGGGTGCCATAGACTGGAATTACTTGGAAAATCCATCTTGTTCCATATTTTTCCACTTTATAAAACAATCCATCACAAATAAACGCCATTCACATCTTTTTGCCATACCATAGTCAGTGGCCTTTTAATGTATCAAGAGTTTTCGTCATTCAGTTGTCAATAGCTTTTTAACCAAATGTTGTACAAAGTCAGATAGATTTTACAAAGGTAGAGTTCTACTTGGATCACACCTTGTTACGTAGCATCCCAACACAAGTTAAAACACATAAAAATTCCCAAGTTGTGTGAACGAAATATGAAACCTGCAAAGCAATCCAGGTCACCATAAGCGAAATGGTTATCTTGCTCATCCCCCTATGCGAATGACCCCAAGAATGTTGAGAGTTGGCAAAAGGACAAGAATCTTCCCTACCCAATTCCCCAAGAATCCCAAGTTCTCAAAAGAAGTTGCAAACATCATACAAATTTGCAAAAGGTCAAAACTCCAAAAATTTGACATCACAACCAAAGTGCATACATCCAAAGGCACATACAATAGTGATTCTCATTACTCATTATTCAAATCCCTTGCTCAAAAGAAAAATAACAAAAATAAACAGTGATTTTTATCACTATAAACAAGCAAGTATCCCAATACAATTGAAGAAAAGAAGGGAGTCAAACTTGAATCCCTGGAACTCTCAGCATTCAGAAGGTCATGAGATAAACCTCAGTACCGGTTTGGTTGATAGCCTATCGGTCACTCGTGGCAAACCTCCCGCATGATGATATATCTGTCGCATTAACTTGTGTACAGATCAATGTTTGCATGTGGATGAGCTAGCTTATGGTATCCTGGATCGCATCGTAGATTAATTTAACTAAATACAACAAAGGAGTTAGTGGGGCTAATTAGGTGATCCTCGATACAGGTTTGGTTGACAGCCTATCTAGCACTGGCGGTATCCTGACAAATACCACATAAAACGAACTCAATTGCACACACAGGGATGTGAAATAACTTGGTCAAAGACAAGTCCGATTCATACCTTGTTCAAAAGTCTTGTAAGATAAAATACAATTTTGGATAGTTAGTTAAAACATCTAAGTCTCAAAAAACCTAACTACATTCTAAACCAACTTTCAACCCTACTTCACCATCAGAAAATACAAAATACCGTATACATAAAAATTCATTTACCACAACAATCGCCTAGGACAAAAAGCCATAAGTTCTAAATAGTCTATGGTGCCATCACCAAAAATCACAAATTCAATTCATTCATATTCATTTTGCATATCACAAACATTAAGGAAACATTTGCATTCATCATAACACATGCATCCATCAATATAAATTAGCATGCAAACATACACATTCATCAATCATTAGGCATAACATCAAATCATGACATGTGTATAAAAAAAATAAAATCATCTGTATATATATCATCAAAATTGCCCGCAGGCTACAATAACCGGTCCTCTGACCTAGCAAAAATTTCAAAAAAAATAGCAAAAATTGCACAAAAATGCACCAAAACAGCTAATAAACTTGCCCGATGAAAGTTCTTTTGCACTTGACTTCTCGGGAATGCAAAATGGATGTCGGGGTCACAAATCCTCACTATCCTCCTCCCTAAGAAGGCTACCATAGCCGTACCGCTCCACGGGAGGACGAATTTTCAAGAATTTCATCCCCAAACGGCGTCGTCAAAATAGGTCAAAATCCAATCAAAAATAGCAATAACATTGCCGAACGAAGGCGCCTTGGCGCCTGACATTCTTGGCATCCAAAATAGATATTGGGGTCACAAATTGTCACTATCCTACTCCCTAATAAAGCTACCATAGCCGAACCGCTCCATGGGAGAACATATATTTGACAATCTCATCCCCAAAAAGTGTCACCAAAAAGGGTTAACACCCACCAAAAATAGGTCTAAATGTCGAAAGCTACACACGTGTAACGCTAAACATCTGAAGGCACCCTTGCACAAGTCATTTTTGGTCAAGTGACTAGTCACTTTTCTCATGAAGGTCATTCCCTCATCGATTCATCGCTTGAGGGGGTAGTCACACTTAGTCACCAGTCAACAAGTACACACCCAATTAAGGAAAACAACATGCATTCAAAGAATCATTGACAAAGACAATCATGCTCTTGCTTGGGGTAGTAAACAAGCAATAATCACAAGCTGATCAAATCACTTGGCATTTCGTGAATCATGAACTCAAGGTTCTCACAGACAAAAGGTTGCGCCCTTTGCCTATTCATGACTGATCAATGTCCAAGATCAAGTAACACCTCATCGAAAAATGTTAACACTTGAATTAAGTTCCTTTGCTCGTTAGAAGCAAGGATTCAAGAATGCATGCCCTTTCCATACTTGGGGCATCAAAAGTTGGTTAGGTTACTGAGAAACCCTAATAATTTAGTGCTTTGGTTATCTATTTTTTCTCGACGCTATGCCATGCACAACACATCCCAAAAAGGGGCATCTGTAGACACCAAAACAACACCAATCCGATTATGTGACTGCAAACATTGATCGCATTGACACACACAGCCCCAAGGGCAGCCCCCAGAGGTTAAAAAGTGGTCCTAACCACTCTCATAGTAGTTTTGGAAGGTCAAAAATCAATTTTGCACCTTCAGGCACTTTGCTTAGTATCCGTTCCACCCAGGGACGAATTCAAACTGGGATTTGCCCCACCCAAGGACGAATTCCAGATTCGCTCCAGGGTGGGGCAAATTTCAGGTTTGATGGGAAAAAAGTCAAATCTTGACAAATGGTAGCTTAGATCCACCACTTAACACTTCCTTCATCGCATGGGAGTGTGGGTGAGTGTTTTCGAGCATTAGAGGTTGTTACAAGGGCAGTCATGAAGTCCCTATTTAGGGAGGAATCTCCTTCCCCCTAGGAAGGCATGATTTCCAAGTGGCACCTCTGCATGCCCATTTCAAGAGACCTCCAGGTCTATAAATTGGTGAGTTTCCTCACCCCAAAAGATACAAAGAAGGAGCATTTTGGAGCAACGAAGTGCTGTCATTTTACTTTCACACCCACACCCTTCTTGAGTTGTGTCTTTCACATCCTTGATCTCTTTCAGAGAGGAGGTCATAGGGTGGTTATTGGAAGCACAAATCTAGAACCAAACCCAAAATTTGGCCATGATATCCCACCCAATTTGCCGACAATACCCCACAAGAGATTTTGGACCCATCCCAAGTGGATTGGTGCCAAAATCAGGCCCTAAACGATGGGCGGCCTACCTCCGGGTGCCCCCTCCCTGCACTGCTACAGTCCTAATCACCCCTCTTCGGAGCGATTGGAAATATGTGGTAGATTTGCTTTCTTTCATTTTTGCATTCAATTCTATGCTGCTTAGATAGGTTCCCCTTTTAATTTCATTTCGTTTCGAATAATTTTGATCATGTTTCTATCTTCATTCGCCTTTACTAACTTGCAGGTAGCATCATCAAATTCCCATTGATGGAGGCCAAATTGGGAAAATATGACCATCTGGGTCTTCCCAAAATGCCCCCAATTAGCTAACCCCAAGTTTGCAGGTCGTTTGGAGCCTCCTAGATAGGACATTGGGAACAGTACCTTTTTAGCGTTTTGTTGTAGGTGAATTCGTCCCGCCCCGGAGCGAATTCAAATCGGCGAGGAATTTCCTGACTGTTCCATTTGTAGTATTTTCTTTGGGATGCCTTGATGCCCCTATCAAATTTTTAGAGCATTTGGATTCATTTTAGTCATTTTATAATTCATTTTTCTCATTCACTTATCGTAGGCTTGGGGATTGCATGCTTTACTTTATCTACAGGTGCTACTGACTGTTTCTTGTTCCTTTGAATGTAGGGTCTGGACATCGGAGGAGCAGCAAGGATTCAAGACTCACCAACGTGAGCGATGGCGACATTTGGTCTGCCCATTTTACATGTGGGCACGCGGAAGAAGGAAGGGCATCCATGGATGTAACAAGAACGTATATCTAACGCCCCTAGCCCTTGAAAAGGGAGGAAGCGCATTGTAACCGAGTTTGTGAAACATATCAATAAAAAGGGCTGTCTTATTTATTTGCATTTTTTTCATTTTGATTCGCTCATGCCTTTCCCTCTTTTCATGTGTTTTCAATTCCTAGGATTTAGCGTTAAGTCTAAGTTTAATTTGCATCGTGCCTTCACTTTACTTTTTGTTTCCATATCCTCATGCTTTAAACTATGTAATGATTTTTTTAAATGAATGGAAAATGTATCTCTAACTGGTTTTTAGATAAAGTACCTTGATTTTATTGTTTCACTTGCCATTTTATGGTTTAGTTATATATTGACATAACTTTAAGCATCCATTTTTTATATTTTTTATAGATATTATTTTCCATGTTTGATTTAGATAGATAGATTTAGTAATTATCCTCTTATGTTTTGTAGGTTTTTAAATGTTTTAAATAGTTAATTAGACTAGATAGATATTAGTATGATTAAAGTTTGTGCTAGGAGTAGAGTAAAATAACCTAAGATATTATGGGATCTCTTAGGATTATGGATGGATGACTTACTATTAGAGAGACAAAAACTAAATAGACTATACTTCAAGTTAGTTTAAAAATGAATAGGACTATCTATGAAAGGATTAAGTTACCTTGTTACAAATATGAGATGAGTAGCTTATTTGTAATATGCGTAGTATACCTACATAGATAGACTTGTGTATGGTATATATATGGGCATACCCTTCGATTAACAGAAGGAGATAAGATGGTCATCACAAAAATTAGACTAATACCTTATTGAAATACTCATAGTATACCTACAAAAACAAAATTGTGCATGGTATAAATATGGGTGTATTTTAAGTAGATTTTAGAAATAAAGGTAGTTTTTTAGAAAGAAAAGACAAACCAATTTAGACTTTAGGTTAGCTTATATATCTTTGTAATTATACAGATATTTATCAAAATATAGATATGTTGCTTGTGTTTATGTTAGTTGTTATTGTCTTAAAAAAAATTGTAGAGCCCCTTTATTTAGCTTAGTTATATTTTTGGGTTGTTACACCATGCTATATCTGCTTTATCACCATTTAAACTAAGGTTTTGATAATTTAATTGTCTACCACTCTTTATTTCATTGTATATTTTAACTTACTTCCTATTTTTATGCATGCTAAGGTGCCAGATTGTTAATCAAATATTCTTGATTGGTAGTTGCATGATACCTTATTACTTGCAACTCCCAATCAAGCTTCTATCATCTCCATGAAATTTTTGTAAACCCCCTATTAGCTTCAATCAAGACTTTATACAACTAGGTCTTAGCTCCCATGCTTTCTCTATCAAAGTAATTCTCAATGTCTCTCTAGGAGACGTTTACATTTTATATAAAATCACCCCCTTGGGGTGGATTGAAAGGATTTAGCATTGTATTATTACTCTATTGGATTTACTTTTGAATCCATTAACATGTTGCTACAATTCCTATTTCTCACATTCCTTTACATTAATATTATTGTCACCTTGAATAATTGTTGGGGTAATTTGATGATCTCCTCCTCTTGTTATTAACTTATTAGCAACCATGGGCATGGCAAAAAGTACGTTTAATATTTAAGTGGTCTCTTGATGAGAGTCTCCTATAGTAATCTTAATTTGAAAGTGGAAAATTTATATTGTTGTTTTCACCATTAGTATTGATGCAATGTACTCAAGTAATAGGTTAGCACCAAGATATTGAGATAAAAACCCAATAAATTGAGGTTGATGTCAAGTCCATGACTATTACGTAGTCAAATATAACTACCACTACTGGTTGAATAAACGATTTTCTCCAAAGGTAGAATAGGTGACAAAGATGTTATTATTGAAGATAAGTTAGTCCTAATGGCGATATCAATATCCTGATCTAATGGAATAATATTTCCATAATAGATTGACATCATATTTAACTAAGGTTATATTACCACATAGGTGGGTGCCAAAATGGTTGTTGGCACCAAGTATAGTTGTGTAACCATAATTAATTATGGTCTTAGTTTAAAGACTAAAATATCCAAGTGGGGGCTAGTATTTGTGTAACCTCTATAAAGTAATATAGACCAATATGTAACTTGAGGTAGCTCCACACTTGTGTGTTGCCTTGAACGAAGAACAACTATAATATAATCTATTTAGGATAAAAAATACAACTATATCTTGCTACCCTCACTAAATGTTGTATATATTGTTATAATCCTAGTAATTGTTTAATTAAACCATTGATTTAATATCTAAACATAATAGGATCAACAATATTAATAGTGAGGAGTCTTCAAATTGTATAAATACCATAGCCATGTTCAAAATATGGGTATTTTTTAAAATATCATGCCACTTTAGTTTTGATCATCAAGTTAACTCTTTTGTATTTCAACATTTGAAATAATTTTTAATGAAGTGGTGAGTTGTTACCCTAGTTGATAAATTTGATGTTTATTGAACAAATATACTACTTTGGATTCCAAACCTTTAAAACCCACCTTGTTTCTTTACCCTTTAGTCATCAAATTTTAGTTCTAATCCATTGTATAGTTATTTTAAAGGAGAGTAACTCCATACTTGATTAAAAAAAATGAATAATAGATTCATTGACTTTTGGAAGGATATCAAATATTTAATTAAATGAAGTATTAGGCTAGCATAAATATGAAGCCATCCAAGTCAAAACAAACACACATTTTCCCTAGTGACCATTTAAAAATTTTAACCCCAAATACCAAAGTTAGAATTAAAGAAATTTAAACTTCTACATTCTTAGTTTAGATATTCAAATATTGGGTATTGATAATTTGGAATTTGAACCCATACAAATAATTTAACAGGTGGTTCTGTGTGCAGAACACGCACGCAGAACCACATGTTAAATTTCAAGGCAAACGTGCGTACGGTTCACAAAATATGGCTATGGTAAGGTGCATCGTTGTTCTATGCTATGTATGCTTGCAAGTTGCTTATTGTGATAGGATATTATGGTGTAAAATATTGTAAATATTCTTATAATATAATACCTTATTTTTCAAGCTTCTTCTTGTGGTTTTTATGGTGGATTTTTTGTACCAATCCTTGTAGGCAAGGGCTAATTTGATATTGTATTATTTTCTAGACAACTCTCTCCTTTGTTTGGTTAATTTGGTAATGAATCCAACCTAATAATCATTTTTATGGTATATTTTTGAAATATTAATTTCTACACTAAATTTTTACCTATAAAAAACTCTTAATGCACCTCGAATTTGAGATTCACCAAGTCTTAATTTGTAGCTTCAATTTACTAATTTAATGGCTGCCTTATTCTTCTCCACTCCTTGGAGGATTTTCAATCTACTTGATGGCTTCTATAGGCCATAATACCTTACAGGCATTGAGTTCTAAATAGTGTCTTTAGACTTTTTGATTATTTGTATATTTTTGTGCCTTTGATCTTAACAATCAATACATAAAATAACCCTTTGAAAGTAACTAGTTTAATGAACAAATAGTATAGTGTAATGAACCAATAATATTTCCAACATAATTTCTTTTAATAATCTCATCTTATTACTCCTATTAATAAGCTCTCAAAGTAGTTTCAAATGCACTAATGGTCATTGTAAATTTATTAATGTAGTTCTCTTATCAATAATTCGATAATAGGAAGAATGTATCTAAGTCCTATGAATGTGCAGGTAATGAGCCTTAACAAAAATTATATTTTGTATTTTCTTTGAGGACATAAAATGCAACCTTCTATTTTACAACTTTCAAATTCTAATAAGGTACTTAATTATGTTAAGTAGTAATCCAAATTAAGTGTTCAACTAATGAACCTTTTGCACCTAAGTTTCTTACCTTTGATGATGAATATATTGATGATTTGATTCACCAAATTTCTTATTTGGAATGGTGGTTGCTCACAGCTATGAATGCTACTAGTCTACTGCTCTAAAATTGTAGTAGATGATTTCAACTTCTCCCTCAAGATCTAGCCTAGAACTTCGAAGTTTTGTAGCTAGTAATGCTACATTGATTATCGTCCTATAGTAGTCAATATATTAACTAGAATGTGTCTTCTTAGCTATGAAGTACAATATCCAAATCTTCTTGGATTTGGTAGGTTTCTTTTTTCTAAGTTCCGACTTCAAATAAATATTTCTTCTCAAGAATCTAAAACTCTTGAGGTCTTAATGAATATCTCTCTGAAGTTTGAAATTTTTTTTGCCAAATTTTTCTCCTTTAGGCTTGTTATTGGATGGCAACAATTTTCCCAATTCTTTCACTATATTTTGTAGTATATTTGTCCAATGAGTTCTCCTAGGAACTTCTTTGATGGTTTCTCCAATTTTTGCAATGAGGCTCTCCAAGCCCTCTCCTTGTTTCTCCTTAAGAATTCTCCAAGATATTTAGTCTTGCAACTCCTTTGGACTTATTTATGAGACCTTTCATTCAACCTTCAATTATGAAAGTGTTGGCAATGAGATCTTCTTCATGGATATCTAGAATAGGACTTTTAATAGTCCTTCTCTATCACTTCTAGGAATGGAAGTTCTTCGATGATATATTTCATGGATCTCTTCAGCTTCTTCTAGAGGAATTATTCTATCAACAAATGAGATCACCAATATCCTATCTCTTACAAACTCTTATCTAGAGTCTTCTTTTGGTTCAATGACTCTTCTATGGAGTCTTCTTCTAACTCAAGAACTCTTCTTTAGAATCTTCTTCAGGTTTAAGGCTTCTACGACCTTTTCTTTTGGATCAAGTCTTCTATGGTATTTTCTTCTATATGAATACTTCTATGGACTTTCCTTTTTCAATAAGGCTTCTATGGCCTTATTTTCAGCAAATGGGCAGGTCTACAATAGGACTCCCTCAGGTTCCTAGAATATCCTTTTCTTTCGTTTGTTGATTCTAATGTTGGATTTATTCTAAAAAGAAATTCTTCCTACCTCTCTTGTAGGAAGTTTTCCAATTTTTTTGAATCTCTATTTCCTACAATAAAATATTATTATAATGAATATGAATATGTCAATGATGAATTTTCACTAGTTGATTTGTTAATCTAGTAGAATGAATATTGAGTGCTAGTCTTCATGAGTTTTTTATAACTCTATGGAAATACTCTAGCCAAATACAATCTAAAAAACTCTAGAACTAAGATTTACTTTTCCTCTCTATCTCTCTTGTGACAACATTTGCATGCAACGATACACAATGAAAAATCTAGTTTACAAAGACAACAAATTTTAAGCTTATAATAGTAATAGTGATCCCTTGTCGCTCTCCCTAATCCTATCGAATCACCGTAGATATGATACCACTATTAGCTTTTGATAATATAGGATATGGGAGAAGGCAATCACATAATGTAAAATATGCAAAAATTTAAGATGCTAAAATATGGTATTAATGGAAAGTTATGGAAATGATACAATGCATTATGAAGGAAATGAACACTTCAGAACTAACGCTAAAGAACTACATTGTACTCCCTCACCAATCTATATGGTGATATATCTAGTATACCTACTACTACCTACAGTGATATATAATCACTCACTATGAGGCCCTTTATATATAAATATGGATTGCTTGACCTACACTCTAACTAGTTGTACGAGTGGACACCTTGCACATAGACACTTGTGAATTTATTATATTATTTGAATTAAATAGCTAACTACCCCCTAAATTAATCTACTGCTCTAGTTATGCACCAAGGGTGGTACATTTACATGACCCAAATGATGTACTATACCCTAAAATGTAAAGATACTTAATTAATGAATATTAGAGTCTATTTTAAGGTTAATTATTTTTATTTTGAAAGGAATGAAGTTTAAGTCTTTTTATTTTAAAAGGAATGAGGTTTAAGTCTCTTTATGGAAATAAATAAAGTTAGAGTCACTTCTATTTGAATGACTATTCTTTAGAACTAATAGAAAGGACAACAATTTTCTAATATAAAAAGAGGAGAGAAATGTTGACTATTTATTTAATTGATTAGGGTTAAGGGGTCTTAATTAGTTAAATAAAATGATGTTTTAAGTATTAATTGATCAGGGTTAAGGGAACTTAAATAGTTAAACAAAATTATGTTTTAATTATTTAATTGATTAGGGTTAAGGGGCCTTAATTAGTTAAATAAAATGATGTTTTAAGTATTTAAGGTGCCTTAATTACTTAAATAAAATGATGTTTTAATTATTTAATTAATTAGGGTTAATGGGCCTTAATTAGTTAAACAAATGTTGATTGTTTATTTAATTGATTAGGGTTAAGGGGATTTAATTAGTTAAAGAAAATGATGTTTTAAGTATTTAATTGATTAGGGTTAAGGAGCATTAATTAGTTAGGGTTGAAGGGCCTTAATTAGTTAAAAAAAATGATGTTTTAAGTATTTAATTAATTAGGGTTAAGGTGCCTTAATTAGTTAAATAAAATGATGTTTTAAGTATTTAACTAATTAGGGTTTATGGGGCCTTAAATAGTTAAATAAAATGATGTATTAAGTATTTAATTGATTAGGGTTTATGGGGGCTTAATTAGTTAAATAAATAAATGATTTTAAGTATTTAGTTAACCTGAGGGATGAATTTTATGTTAGAACATGAACCTTGACTGATAAAAGGATGCTATACTAAATTACTCATATTTGAAACATGACCTTCTTTGATGTTGATTGAATGATTTATAAAATGTGTTTGGTGATTGTAAACTTACAACTTGGCATATAAAATTATAAATACACTAGATTAAAGAATCATTTAGTAGATGTATTATGTGCATGCTTCATAGAAACATTAGCTGTTATGATCCCTTACCACCACTAATTGAGAAAATGAAGAACAAGGACTAAGGAGGGTACTTATGATCCAAAAAACTATCTTTGGTTAGGTCATGATAATAAATTTATAAATAAACCTATTAAGGGGTGGACTCTATATGAGCAACCTCTATTTTATTTATTAATGTAATGATTTATTCTTTAGAATTATGGATTACTCTTGCCATACTTGGACTATGTAATGCTTTGTTTAAATGAATGTAAAATGTATCTCTTACTGGTTGTTAGATAAAGTACCTTGATTTTATAGTTTCACTAGATATTTTATGGTTTAGTTATATCTTGACATAACTTTAAGCATCAATTTTTTATATTTTTTATAGATACCATTTTCCATGTTTGATTTAGATAGATAGATTTAGTGATTATCCTCTTCTATTTTACAGGTTTTTAAATGTTTTAAATAGTTAATTAGAATAGATAGATATTAGTATGATTAAAGATTGTGCTAGGAGTAGAGTGAAATAATCTAATATATTATGGGATATCTTAGGATTGTGGATGGATGACTTACTATTAGAGAGAAAAAAAACTAATTAGACTATACTTCAAGTTAGTTTAAAAAATGAATAGGACTATCTATGAAAGTATTAAGTTACCTTGCTAGAAAGATGAGATGAGTAGATTATTTGTAATATGCATAGTATACCTACATAGATAGACTTGTGTATGGTATAGATATGGGCATACCCTTATATTAATAGAAGGATATAATATGGTCCTCACAAAAATGAGACTAATACCTTATTGAAATACTCGTAGTATACCTACACAAATAGAATTGTGCATGGTATAAATATGTGTGTATTCTAAGTATATTTTAGAAATAAAGGTAGTTTGTTAGAAATAAAAGACAAACCACTTTAGACTTTAGGTTAGCTTAGATATCTTTGTAATTATACACATATTGATCGGAATATAAACATCTTGCTTGTGTTTATGTTAGTTGTTATTGTTTAAAAAAAATTCATACAACCCCTTTATTTAGCTTAGTTAGATTTTTGGGTTGTTATACCATGCTACATCTGCTTTATAACCATTTTAACTAAGGTTTTTATAATTTAATTGTCTACCACCCTTTATTTCATTGTATATTTTATCTTACTTCCTATTTTTATGCATGCTAAGGTGCCCGATTGTTAATCAAATATTCTTTATTGGTAGTTGCATGATACCTTATTGCTTGAAACTCCCAATCAATCTTATATCATCTCCATGAAATTTTTGTAAACTCCGTATTAGCTTCAATCAAGAATTTATACAACTAGGTCTTAGCTACCCTGCTTTCTCTATCAAAGTAATTCTCAATGTCTCTCTATGAGAGGTTTATATTTTATATAAAATCAACCCCTTGGGGTAGATTTAAAGGATTTAGCATTGTATTATTACTCTATTGCATTTAATTTTGAATCCATTAACATGTTGCTACAATTCTTATTGCTCACATTCCTTTACATTGATATTATTGTCACCTTGAAGTATTGTTGGGGTGACTTGATGATATCCTCCTCTTGTTATTAAGTTATTAGCAACCATGGGCATGGCAAAGAGTATGTTTAATATTTAATTGGTCTCTTGATGAGAGTCTCCTATAGTAATGTTAATTTGAAAGTGGAAAATTTACATTGTTGTTTTAACCATTAGTATTGTTGCAATGCACTCAAGTAATAGGTTACCACCAAGATATTGAGATTAACACCCAATAAATTGAGGTTGATGTCAATTCCATGACTATTACCTAGTCAAATATAACTACCACTAGTGGTTGAATAAGTGGTTTTCTCCAAAGGTAGAATAGGTGACAAATATGTTATTATTGGAGATAAATTAGTTCCAATGGCGATATTAATATCATGATCTAATGGAATAATATTTCCATAATAGATTGACATCATATTTAACTAAGGTTATATTGTCATCTAGTTGGGTGTCAAAATGGTTGTTGGCATCAAGTATAGTTGTGGAACCATAATTAATTATGGTGTTAGTTTAAAGACTAAAATATCTAAGTGGGGGCTAGTATTTTTGTAACCTCTATAAAGTAATATAGACCAATATTTAACTTGAGGTAGCTCCATACTTGTGTGTTGCCTTGAACGAATAACAACTATAATATAATCTATTTAGGATAAAAAATACAACTATATATTGCTACCCTCACTAAATGTTGTATATATTATTATAATCCTAGTAATTGTTTAATTAAACCATTGCTTTAATATCTAAACACCATAGGATCAATAATATTAATAGTGAGGAGTGTTCAAATTAGATAAATACCATAGCCATATTCAAAACATAGGGATTTTTTAAAATATCATGCCACGTTAGTTTTGATCATCAAGTTACCTCTTTTGTCTTTCAACATTTGGAATAATTTTGAAGTGGTGAGTTGTTACCCTAGTTGATAAATTTGATGTTTATTGAACAAATATACTACTTTGGATTCCAAACCTTGAAAACCCACCTTGTTTCTTTACCCTTTAGTCATCAAATTTTAGTTCTAATCCATTGTATAGTTATTTTAAAGGATAGTAACTCCATACTTTATTAAAAAAAATGAATAATAGATTCATTGAATTTTGGAAGGATATCAAAGGTTTAACTAAATGAAGTATTAGGCTACCATAAATATGATGCCATCGAAGTCAAAAAAAACACACATTTTTCCCTAGTGACAATTTAAAAATTTTAACCCCAAATGCCAAATTTTGAATTAAGGAATTTTAAACTTCTATGTTCTTAGTTTAGATCTTCAAATATTGGGCATTGATCATTTGGACTTTGGACCCATACAAATAATTTTAAAATGATATTAATGTTGTATTATTTTGGGTTCCTAATGTGGGAGACGTAGTAATGACATGCTAACACATGTCCAACTCTTTAAATAACATGAATTCACCCAAAATCCAAACATGACAAGACCTTAAAAGTAAATTTGAAGTGAACGCTTACCATAGTTAGATTTGGCTGGTAAAATTAAATATCTAACAATCAAAACACCTCTAGTAATAATTTACAAGGGCCAAACATCCTTCCCTCATCATGATGGATTTTATTGAATGCACCTTACCTTCTAGACTTGAAAATTATCTAACCAAATATCCCTTCTAGCATGCTTGACCTTAGATGAGTAACTCATATGTTTGTAATTTTGGCTTCATCATGAAATACTAATGGTATGGAAGCCTTAGGTACTCCAGTACACCTCTTCGGGAAATCCTAAATAAATCTCCTCTCTAGCAATATCAAATTTACATGAAATGCGCTTAACCTTAAGTATGTTTAGCTTTCTTTTTTGATTTGTACAGATTCACAAAAACAAAATAAGTTTGGTTCATTATGTGAATAAAGAAAATGACTTGGAGAGAGAATTGTCTTAGTCTTCCATAGTTGTGGATTTTTTCTTAATGTTAATTCACTATGTATGATATTATTTACATATTTTTCGCTTTGTTCTGAAATTTAATTCACTATGCATGATATTATTTAAATTTTTTTCCTTAATAACGCAACCCACCTATAACCTTGCTGAAATTGCTAAACAAAATTATTTTAAATAAAAAAAAAAATTAATCATAAAGTTTGGTGTTGAGACAAGTAATTAGAATAACTTGGTTTACTTATGAGATACATAACATAAAAATAAAATATAAAAAATAGTTTCACAAAATAAAAATATTTTAAATTCTTAATGAAAACAAAATGCAAGTCCTTTCAAAGTTACCTAAAAATTACTCCAATGTAAAAAAAATGGAAATTAGTATTAATAAATAAATGAAGCATAGAGTTCTTAATTGAAATATAATAAATATTTAAATTTTATAAATAATTCTAATTAACTAAATTTATAATGCATTAATTAATTAAAGTAATACTCACATGTTAATCCTTATCTTTTCCTTTAAAAAAGTTGATTGAAGAAAATGACAAAGGTCAAACCTAGATATTTGTCATACATGATCTCCTATGCACTTGCTTGCATAAATAATATCTTTGCATGAGACTCTCCATATTCCTAATAATACAACAACATTATACAATATAAGAAAACTATATCTTAAACATCAAACATATTTCTTGAAATATCCTTATAAAATATATCTTATAAATTATAGTACTAAATGTTTTAAAATTGATATTTTAGGCTATAGCATTTCATATCTTTCATACGACAAAGAGTTTGGTTTCTTTTGATATAATAAATAAATCCATATTTATATGTGTTATATTATGGCTAAATATGCAAATATAAAAAAATTAGCATAAGAGTATTATCTATTGTTAAGTAATTTTCTATATAAATTAGATTATTTAACAATATAATTTACTTTATATTAATTTGTGTTCAAAGTTATAAAATTAAACCTTTGATTAAGTATGTAAGAGGAGATCAATTTCCGAGTTATGTATGATAAATGTAAATTTGGAATATCAAAATCTTCCTTTCTTTATTCTCACAAAGTTTATTTTCCCTCCTAAACTATTCATATGTCACAATTACTTATAATTTCAAAAATAATCTACTTATATAATGATTGGACAAATAAAAAATGAGATCTAATTGATATATTTACAATTGATTAATTAAAAAGCACCAAAGTAGAGAATAACAATGGATGAAATTTTTATTATCTTACACTTTAGTTGCATTAACTCAACAAGTGAAAAATAAAGAGAGCATTGATATATAAAATAGGAAGGAAAATATTTATTATCATATAATTGTGGTTTACATAATAGGTATGGAAAATATTTTTTATATGAATTTAAAATATATATAATTTTTAATTTAACAATAAGTATAGAAAAAAATACCATTGGGACACAAATATTATCCAAGTCCATAGCAAATTGCATGTACCATAGACTAGAAATATCTATACCATGGATGTTAGATAAACAAAAACAAGTATAAAATAGTATTGAAATTTTTTATTAATATGTACACTATAAATGAGGATCCAATTTTAAACACGAACTAGCATTTGGACTTTTGACTTAAGTGTTGCAAACCATTTTAAATGAATGTAGATTATTTATCAATTTTGATTTATAATAATAATCACATAAAAATACCTATTGTGCATGTACATTATATAAATCTATAATATGTCTAAGTACTATTTACAATAACTATCTTTAACTATAATTTTAATATAGTAAATGGATGATAACATAGGAAGGAAATATTACATTAGTAAGTAAATTACAAGCACTATTCACAAGTCCAAATCGAAGTATTAGAATAGTATTGTTATTGATGCCTTTAAAGATCCTCTAGTTGCATAAGAAATGAGAAACAAAAATATCCATAAATATTTGAGTCTATCACCTTTAAAGGGGAGTACCATTGTTCCACAAAACCAAGGATCAAATGAGGCACCACCCATGAATAACCAAAGGCTTGAAGTAGCAAGTTGAGAATATTTCTTGAGAAAGGATAAAGAATAAAGAGGTGCAAGATTGATTTCTCATCCACCTTGCACAAAGAGTACATATTGGGATACAAAATCCTTTATTCTTGAGATTATCTATTATTAATATTCTGACTTGAAGGTAAGGCCAAAGGAATATAATAGCTTTTGGAAAGATATATTTTAACCACACTCTACTATAGAAAACCTAAGAATAGACTCATACTTAGATATCATATAGCTTTATCTAGCCAAGTAAATTCCATAAGAAGAATTAAACTGTATTTCTATCTATGGTAAATTCAATATGTTTATTAGCATTTATAGGAATCCTTTTTCTTTATACATGATCATTACTAAAATTCATTCTAAACTCTAAGAATTTAATTGAATACTTTATAAATATATTAAGAACCATATTGAATTCTTATTAAAGGCTAGCCTTGTTTATTAAAGTAATAAAAAGTAATCCTTACTATACTTTCTTGAGCCTCTCATTTTTTGGTTGTTAGATACTATTAGAAGATCCAACTATGTTAATTCAAAAATTTATAAAATACTATCAACTATCTCACACCCTTTTCATGTAGTTATTATCATAAAATTATGACTAAAGCATATTACGGGTTGGACACAATAGAAATAAATTCAACTTTAAATTTAATAAAGATACAAGCATGTGAAGCATGCCATATGTAAATTTTAGTTTATATTTAATTTTTTTATGTTCTATACATGTTCATGTATATCATTACAAAAGTACCTTAAAATATGTATAATGAATTGAATGTATGCAAGAGCATCCAATTGGTCCATAGAAGAAGAAATAAAAAGAATAAAATAAGAATAATGGTTTGAGATCATGGTTTCGAGTACATGTTTTTTAGAATATGGGTTTGGGGAACATGGAGTTTGGACCGTCAGTTTTGCACATGGTTTTAGACCATGGGTTTTGCACATGATTTTGGACCATGCATTTAACACATAGTTTTAGAACTTGTATTTTTGCACATGATTTATGTCTCTTATTTTACGTTGGTTATATGCCTATAATTATGTACATAATTAGAAGGGAGGAAAGTGAAGTGAAAAAAGGATTGGAGATAGATATTTGGAACTTTATGGAGTGCTTGCAAGAGGTATACTATGTATAATAACCTCTTAAGAAAGTTATAAAATTTTGTAGCTACAACTCTAGAGTTAATGTGCTTGGAGCATAGCTTATCATATCTAAGTGGGAATATTGTAAGAGTGTCACATTGCAAATATTTTCATATTTTGGTTGCATATATTTTAATATAGTGTTGAAGATGTTTCAGTGGACTATTGCAAATATTCAAGGTTGTGTTTATAATTTGTGAAGCCTTCAATGTAAGGCTATAATATATATGATTTGTAGAAATAATTTTTTTTCTCTAATTTTGATTTATTATATACGGTGTAATATGTTGTCTAATATTGGAATTTTTAAGTTATTATATGGGTTTGTCTATTATTGGTTACTACATACTATAATCAAGTAATATCAGATTAATTTATAGAGTAAAATCCTACTCATGATCTAGGCTAACCTTTCTAGGATAATTCTTAGTGCTTGGAAAATGGAATGAATAGGTAGTGCTATAGGCATGTCAATCAAAGGGTGGAGGAGTAGGCCCCAAGAATACTATAAACACATACTTGTTAAAAGCAATTAGAGATTTATGGGATCAAATGTAATCCATGGAAACTTCCTAGAGAATTAGAAGGGAGGATGAAATAACTGACTATATATATGTTGAAAATGAATAACTTGAGGAAGGAGATTAACTAGAACAAAGATTAATCAAGGTGATTGCTACGATTGGAAGCAACCCAAAGATGGTTTTTTCTATTTATGTTAGAATTCTAGATCCAAATGAGTTGACAAACTAGAACATAGAGATGGAAAAATATTTTGATCTAGAGAAAATAGAGGATCCTAAGAGGTTTAATAGGGTCATTACCAAGTTAAAGGGTTACACATCCTTATGGTGCGATAAAGTGCAAAAATAAAAAATCTACGAAGGAAGAGAAAGGATCAAAGCTTGGGATCAAATGGGGAGTAAACTAAAGAGAAAAATATTGCTAGTTGATTATTCCATGATGTTGTATAGGAGGATATAAAATATCTATGAGGTATTTAGTGTAAAGCATTATACTAAGGAGTTCTTTAAATTAACCATTAGGGATGGTCACTCAGAAGAAACCATAGAAAATATTGTAAAACACATCAATAGATTGAGGTTAGCAATCCAAGATGACATCAAGTTATTAAATATCCAAATAGTGGAAGAATCCTACCAATATGCTTTGAAGGCTAAGGAAAAAATTGCTAGAAAAATGCAATAAAGCTGAAGTAAAGGAATAGTCCAAGGAAAGCAAATAGGAAAATATGAACAAAATTCTAAGAAGTATGAAGATGAAGTTGCAAGTAGCTCATAGCTAGGGTTATGCATAGTGGTGAATATTCACAAATTGGATGAATATTAGGATTTCCAAAATTAGAAATTGGCAAATATGAGGACCCTCGATGTCGGCCCATTCGCTTAAAATTTTCAAGACTAATTTTTTCTTAGGGTCAATTTGCCACAATATATATCCAAACATAGGTATATTTGTACTAATTGAAAATATCTTTTTGATCATGATCTAATGGTGGTGTTTTTATGAAGTTATAAGGTAATTTAATAGGTCAAAATTTACCCCAAATATGACCTTACTTTTTAGGGCTTCAAATACCTCAAATTTTGGTGTGAAGATGATTGATTTGATTTGCTTAGGATTCACCTTGATTTTGATTAGGATTCACCATTTTTTCACAAGTACATTTTGAGTCCAACCCCTTATGCATAACCTTGATCATAGAATATAATATTTCAACCTTCTAAAGGTAGAGAATATAGATTCTGATGATATGGTTAATGATTTAGTGGCACTTATTGTGGAGCATAATGACATTGAGCCTTTGAATATCAAGAACTTGGTCAAGAGAATAAAAGGGCTAAAAATAGAATAAATGTTACACAAGTAGAATAGGTGAGAGAAGAGATAAATACACCTATAGCATATGATATTGAAGAATATTTTATGGTTCAAATAACATTGGTAAATCCAACAAAAAAATAGAGGAGCCATGATAAAGGAGAAGCATATTTAGTACCACAATAAAGTCTAGAGGAAAATGAGATAAAGTGGTAATGGATAATGATAGCACTAATAATTTGGTCTCGAACAAGGTGGTGGAGAAGCTAGCATTCAATATTATGGGACATCCAAACTTCTACATAGTTTCATTGTTACAAAACAGTCCTGGAGTGATGGTAACAAAGAAATGTAAGATTATATTTAAAATTCATCCTTACTATGATGAAGTGTGATGTAGTTCCAATGGATGCTTATCATGTTCCTTTGGGGATATCGTAGAAATATGAGCATAATGCAATCCATGATAGAAAGAATAATACCATCACAATACCTAAGTCTTGTATAAAATGGAGCTACTACCACTATGAGAAGAAATAGAGGAGACTAGGAGTGGAATAGTAATACGATAAACAATTCTTAAGAGAAGCTAAGGAGCCTCAGGTGTGCTATGGTATGATTTATCAAATGGAATAGAAGGAATAAGAGATAACAACTAAAGTAGTAGACATACTACATGATTATTTAAACATTGTCTCTCAAGAATTTCTAGAAGGACTACCAACTATGAGAAAGAATTCTTATCAATCGATTAAATTTTAGGAGCTAGGTTTACCAAAAAGGAACCTCAATAGATAGATCCTAAGAAAATGATAGAGTTGAAATGACAAGTGCAAGAATTATTGGATAAAGTACTGATTAAGTAAAGTTTGAGTCCTTATGCAATATTGATAGTGTTGACATCAAATAATGATGAAGAATTGAGAATGTGCACTAATTTTATAGCCATAAATAATATTATCATTTGTTATATTATCTAACTAGTACTAAGTACTTCTCTAATGTAGATTTAAAAATTGGCTATCACCAAATCAGGATAATAGAAGATGATGAATGGAAGACTGCATTTAATACTATCATGTGTTGTATGAGTGGCTAGTTATACCATTTGGGTTAAATGATGCCCTAAGCATGTTCATGATATTAATGAATGACATTTTGAATTTGTTCCTAGGACTATTTATTGTATTATATCTAGATTTTGTACTAATATATAAGGAATAACACTTACAACATATGAAACACATTTTAGAGAAGTTAAAGGAAGAGAGACTACTAATAAATCTTAAGAAATTTCCATTCTTGAAGAAGTAACTAATATACTTTGGATTTATGATATCAAGAGAAGGGTTGAATATGGACCCCACAAAGGTAGTTTTCATTAAGGAGTGGTCAACCCATAGAAATATGACAAAGGTAAGAAGTTTTCATGCGTGAGCAAGTTTCTATCAAAATATTATAAGCAATTTTAGTTGCATGCAAAAAGATATGTTCACATGGAATGTTGAAGCAAAAAGAATCTTTCATCTACTAAAGAATGTGGTCATTGAACAACTAGTGTTCATAGCACCTAATTTTGAAAAGGTTATGTGGAGAGTCATGCTAATGGAAAGGAAATTCAATTTTTCATAAGTGAAGAAAATCAAGTAGATTCAAGAATAAAACTAGGAGAAGATCAAACAAGTATTGTAAGAAACGATTGTCAAGATGACAAGGAACAAGTCGTACAAGGAAAATTTTATTATATATGAAGGAAATAGACTTGAAGAGTTTTAGTGGCTTTTAGAAGTAGAGCTTGCTTGGAGGAGCAACTAGTAAACACAGTTATAAAAGCTATATGAGTAGGATCTCGTATTTTCTATACCCCTAAAGATTGATGCAAGAGCATTCAATTTATCCATAGAACAAAAAAATAAAAAGAGAATAATTGTTTGAGACCATGGTTTGGGGTACATGGTTTTTGTCCCATGGATTTGGGTATATGGTTTCTATCCCATGTGTTTGGGGTGCATGGTTTTTAAACCATATGTTTTGCACATGGTTTTAGACCATGGGTTTGACACATGGTTTTACAACATGGATTTTTTACATGGTTTTTTGCTTTTTGTTTTATATTTTTTTTATACATATAAACATGTACACAGTTATAAATGAAGTAATTGAATGAAAAAGAGTGTTGGAGCCAAATATTTAGTACTCTATGGACTACTTGCATGAGGCATATTGGGTATAGTAACCTTAAAAGAATGTTCCAAAATCCTATGGCTACAACTATGGAGTTAAAATGTATGGAGCACAAATTGTTACGTCCAAGTCGACATATTGTAAGAGTGTTGTGTCATAAATATTTTTATATTCTAGTTGTAATATTGTGTTGCAAATATTTTAGTGGAATATTTGCAAATGCTTTAGGGTTGTGTTTGAAATTTTTGAAGCCTTCAGTGTAAGGCTATAATATTATTATATTCTAGTGGAGTGTTGTAGGTATTTTAGGGTTGTTCTTGTAGTTTGTGAGGCCTTATGTGTAAGGATATAATATTATGATTTATGAAAATACTTCTATTACTCTAAAAAACACACACATTGCTATCTACTTTGTTTCTGAGTTATTATGTAGGGTGTTATCTATTGTCTATTATTGGTTTTTTTGAGTTATTCTATAAGGTTATCTATTATCTATTATTGGTTTCTACAGACTATGATAAAGTGGTATTACGTTAGTTTTTAGAGTGAAATCCTACCAATGACCAAGGCAGTTTGCACCACAAATACATTACAAAATAGATTATTTCCTTAGTATAAATGTTTAATTCTCAATGGATTTGTTCTCATATAGAATCACATTATAGTTCTATAGTGAAAAATAATATTATTATATTTTTAAAATAAATTGTCATACTATTTTCTTTGTATATCCTCTCATGATATACAATAATATAATCATAACATTAAATCGTTCAATAATATATATGTTTCCAAAGGAAGAATAATAAAGTAAAGAAAATCTTAAATATAACATATCTAATAATGTTTAAAATAACTTGTTTAACCCAGTCAATATTGTTGATTAGGATTTAAGAATTAATTTTGACATGAAATATTACTTGAATATTATTAACTTACATTTTCTAAAGATAAAATACACAAAGGACATTCGCTTGAGCATTTTAAAGAATACAAATCAAAGGCTAATAATATGTAAAATAAAGGGGAAGATATAAAACATTAAAAAATTTATAGTATACCAAAATTTAGAAGTAATAAACATTAAAAAAATACTATTATTTGCTTTTGTCATCACAAAAGAAATTTTAATGAAAAGGAGCTATCTAGGTACAAATAACCTCTTTGTGTATCTAATAAATAAGTTGTAATAACAAATGTTAGTTTAAAAATTGATTCAAGATTCAAGTTTATGATATGTTAATGATAAGAAACAAACCAAAGTATATCCTTGATATTACCCACTAATGTTTTTGTTGAAATAATTTCTTTCTTGAGTTCAATAGAATCATTTTTTGCGTGTAGGAGAGTGAGAACTTCTTGCTTGTTGCTCTGGTCACTCTTATTTTATGTTAGGTTTATTTTTATACTTCCTGGTTGGAACCTTGTGGTTTTAAATGGTCCCCAACCCTAGTGGGCTAGTAAATAGTGTTGGCATCACGAGAGAGAAGACAAGTAAAAATGGATGCCCATACAACCTGAGATGCCCAACTTAAATCTAGATTCGACTAGATTAAAGTTGAGGATATGGTCTCAAAAGAATTTTTTTAGTCTCTTCGAGGAATTGAAACATCCAAAAAATAAAGTAGATCCATGAAGAGAAACACATCCTTATAAATCTACCTGATATCTTGTAGGTTTTTGTTTACCATTATCTAAATATTTTCCAAGCTCAAGAACCTTCATTGGATCAATCCCATGCTCTTTAGCAATGTGTTAGAGTATTTCCTTACCATATTTCTACTCCTTAGGAAGCCCTCTATGATAGCATCTTAACATAGGATGAGTTCAAGGTTGCAGTCTTATTAATGGCCAATGATAAGGTTCAAAGTTATGATGGGTTTCTCTATGAATTTTACAAATCTCTATGGGATATTGTGGGGATAAATCTACACCATATGTATATAGAAGCCTTTAGGACCATATTTATATGTCATTTGATAAATAGAAATCATATTAAACTGATTTCCATATTAGGGGACCCTAAGGACATTTGCAATTGTTGATCCATCACCTTGTTAATTGTATATTACAATATTATATCTAAATCCATTGCTCTTAGGGTTATAAATATACTCCCCTTGATTATATGACAAGAGCAAACTAGATTTATTAAGAGTAAATATTTCTTGGATAACATTATTGTTATCTTGGAAGGAATGGAATGGGTAAGACAATCCCATAAACGGTATTTTTTCTTAAAATTGACTTTGCTAAAGCATATTATAGTATTTAATGACCCTTCATCCTATCCATGGGACTATCAATGCAAATTTTATTTTATTTAGGATGTAGCTCTAGATCCCAAATTAGCTCACTTCTCTTGGTGTTTGCTATTTTAGGGATTGCCAGTTGGGAACAACTAGTCCACTTGGGGGTGAGAAACCCCAAATGCCCTTTTTTTTAGCATTATAATTCCATTATACATTCATTCTAGTTTTTTTCTATATTCCAAGAAACCTATACCTGAATTCATAACTTCTTATAGACACTTAGACCTAACCAATTTTCTTAGCATATGTTTGTCCTTAGGGATATGAATGACATGCATGTAAGCATTGACCAAATTTATATTATTTTTAGATTAGAGATTATATTTCACATATTTTAAGGATCCTAATAATATTATTATTTCTAATATGATTTTTTTCATAGACTTCTCTCCTTATGCAAAATTTATGATTCTCTTTAATGTGATGTTATAGATTCATGCCCAAGCTAACAATGTGTCTCTTGAGATAAAAAAACTTAGAGAATTTACTTGAAAAATGGGTTAAAACCTATTACTTTTTAGCTAGAGGCCTACCCTCTCCTCCCAATCTTCATACTCAACCTCTCTTAAGAGGGCAAAGGCTAGACCATAGTCATATAGCTCAAGGCTCTCATAGTCCCAGGTCTAGTATAAGATTAAACAATTATTTGGGTTAGTTTTTCTCTCAAGATAGCACCGAAGCATGGACCTCCACTTTACCCCCTTCTACATAAATACAAGGATAGGTTTAGGATGCATCCACTTAGGAGTAGGGATGTGGCTCCAAGGATTGTCCTTCTTCTTCAGGATGGGCTCCTATGAATTCTATTTAAGACACTCTAGCTTAGCACCTTCTTGATGAATGGGAAACACTTCCAAAAGAATAAAACACTTAATTTATCTGGGGCAACCCATATGACAAGGATCCTCACCCATCTATTGGTGTTTTTTCTTTTTAGGGTTTAGATATTCCTATCTAGTTGTAGTTATTTTTGTTGTTTTAAGTTTAATATTTTCTGTGTACGCCCTAGGGCCCTATTTAAAACTTTGGATAGAATATTAATTTGAATTTTTAGGGTGTGCTTCCATACCATCAATTTTTTGTGATAAATGTATTTATTATTATTTTAGTAATAAAAGTCACTTTTCAAGAGAAAAAAAATCATTTTGACAACTTGAATGCACTTTGGTTATATATTATAAGGAAATATAAATGATATAATTTTTTTTGCTAGTTAAACAAACATCATGGGTTTCCACTATTCATAATGTTGATTGTAATAAATATTATATAAAGAACATAATGATTTACAACATGGTGAAAAGTAAAGCTTAATATAATTATCAATTTGATTCAAAACTATGTTCTAGCTTTCTCAGAGGAAAGTAAAAGATTGAGTGATGGTGGATGTTACATACATTAAAGTAGTTAATATGTAGACCCTTAAATTTTTTATTTTTTTATAAATTGAAAGATACACATATAGAACATGAATTTAACCTAAACTATTAAATAAAAATAATATATATTTTTTTTTTATAAACATAAAACTCTAATTATAGATGGTTAATGGACTATTGATTTTTCCATATATTAATCTATTACTTGATTACTAAAAATTGTTATAATATATTAGATACAAATAAGAAATAAGTTTTGGATTGTAAAAGTATAAAGTGTTTTCACGCAATCCAATTAAAGATAATTTTTTATAGATTATATTAAGTGAGACACAATGTTGTTGGTCATGTAGTTAGAATCAAGACTATATTCTAGATTGTGTATGTTTAGAATAATGAGAAATTACAATGTCCAATAGCTCTCTTCTTTATGTCCTCAATATTATAATATGAGAAGTGGAATACTTATATAAAGAAAATCTAAATTCATAACATTACCTTAGAATTTAAAAGCATTAATGTTCAAATACCTATATATTTTATTTATTTATTTTTTGTGTAGAGAACCTCTACAATCCCTATCCTATTTGGTAAATATAAAGTCAATGGGATCCCCAAAATCTAGGGAATCAAACTAAGAAAGCCCATTAGTAATAACTTGGCCACTACCAACTAGCCTATCCCTTTCTGTGTAGTCCAAATCGCTATATCACTTAGTAGTGGAGTGTTTGCACATTTAATGCTTCATTCTATGTTTTATCTAATTGAAAGGTATTTGTGTATCAAGCATGAATTTTAGGTTATGGTTGTAATACCTTTCCCTTTATCAAACTAGTACTTATATAATTTTAAAATTATTTCATATATTTTTAAAGTCTTATTATATTAACTCAACCTTAATGTATTTATGATTGGAAACGTTATCTCTATTAATAAATTAATTAATATTTCTTGTATCTATGGTTGTGTGGTTTGTTTCTTTATGTCTGTGAAGGTATGGTTAATCAAGGTTTAAGGTTGCTATAAAGAATGGAATTAAATTATAATAATTGAATCAAATAGGTAAAATTAATATTGTTTACTAAAAAGGTCAAGAAGGTTAGTCATTTAAGTTGAGGAGGATAATATTCATTTGAAAAACATTATTTTTTTTAGAGAAATACCTATTGAAAATACTATCATATATAGGTTTTGAAGTGCATCATAATATTGAGAAATTTTGGTTTCTACCATTCGTGTTGCCCCTACATCACCCATTTTTTACAAGGATAAAGACAAGAATTTTGATTTTTTTTTTTAATTATTACCAAGATATGAAAAGAATTCACATTTTAGTGATGGGAAATATTTGAACCATACTCCTTATTGAAAATCTACCTATTTAACTAGTTGATCTTTTGTCATTTGACATTTTTTCCCACAATCATACATGTGTTTCTCAAATTGAGTCTTTTTCATGAAAATCATGGAATTTAAGCACAATATAGTTTTTCAACATATTTCCTCCAATCATAATATTTCATTTTTATTTTCTCCTTTGGTGGATAAAAAACTCACTCTAATATGATCTAGATGTGGTAAAAATTAAATGTGCGCTATTGATGGTACACTCCTAGAAAAATACAAATGGATTTAAAATAGTTCATTAATAAAACATGAGTTTTTTGACTTACAAGTTATGAATATTTTTGGTTAAAATAGGAAAATTTAATGTATAACATATTATCTTATTGGTAATGTGATTCAAGGACTTCATAAGGTTCTCTAGTCATAGGGGTTATGTATCCTTATGTTAACTGGTTTTATGCCTCCCTTACCTACTACTAGGTTTGACTAGAATCCTCATAAAATTTAAATGAATCAACTTGTTTTTGTGTTTATGTATAATTTATGACTAATTATTTAGTGTGTATTAAAACCACTTATGTAATTACATAATAAAATATATTGGATTGCATAATTAGGTAGTTAAAACAAAAAAAATTCTATAAATTGTGGAGACTTTTGTTGAATTTCTAAATTTTCAATCAGTTCCTACTCTTTAACCATCACATAAATTTTCTAGTGTGAGTTTTATTATATTTAGGACAAAATTTAAATTTTATATCAGCTCTTATTTTCACTAAAATTTGTAGATTCAAGTTCATTGTTGAGCTACTCTCTGAAATGGATATTAAAATCAATAATAAAACATCATAATTAGCATGAATTATGTTGTACGAACAAATTTTGAAATAGAAATGCAATGGGTGTTGTGCAAAGGCTTTTTAACACTCATGGGTTGTCCTGATATCAACTTGACTAATTATTTGACAATGAGAACAATTTATAGTTAAATTTTGTAAAAAAATCCATTTCAACTAGTGAAGGAGATGATGGATTATCCTCTAGGACAAGTGCTTGATTAGATTTAGATTATCTAGCAATGCACACATTACTTAACTTTTTTGCGATGAAGTTGGGAATATTCATTTGTAATCATCACTAGAAAATAATTTATCTTTATTAATATTTTGTATGGATTATGTGCATTTCTCAAGGTTTTTAAAATAATTGATTTTTTATTCATTTACTTGACATATCACTCTTTATAGTCGTTAGCCTGACGTGATATAGTTTTATGGCATATTATTCTTTTTTTGGGCCATTTTTATTGGTTATTGTTTTAACCTTTGAAAAATATTCTTTCTTTTATCACTATATGAAACAACAAAAAATAAATAAAGTGAAATGACTAAAAATAATTTCAGGTTGGATCTTTTCAAGATTGCTTAAGAGTGACCATTAATTACCATCTACTTAAAAATATAGTCCCAAATTTACAATGAATCTCAAAATTGAATTAATAGGAGATATATTATTTTTCTTAATATAAATGACTTATTTATAGATCTTATTAGGGATAAAATATTCTAATAACAAAGGCTTTGGATCAAATTACTTTAATTCGTACTTATTCTCATGTGTCTATTGTTTTCTAGAGTTTACATTTGCTCTATAATCTTTTTGTAATATGTCAATATTAAATAATTATATATATTTTTTGTGTTATTTTAGTTTTTTTTATTTGGATAATTACTATCCCACATGTCATTTGGATTTAGATTAGCTTAATTTTCAAATACTTCTCTCAACTATTTCCAAATAAGTATAATTATAAGAAGTTTTTTAATAATCTTGAACTATGTATCGCATATTGGTAAAAAGAATTTAATCAAGACAATATTTTTCCCATACCTTGTAGTTTCTATGCTTGTCAATCTCATTATTGGGTACATCATCACTTTATCATTCAACCGTACATATAAAAATAATTAATAACCAACTAATTTGCATGAAAATATCAAACGATCGTAGTTATTAGCTATTATATATATAGATATATATGGTCTAGTTATCTTTCAATCTATAGTTTTACACTAGTCTCCAACTTCATGTAATTTAGATTTAACATAGCTTCGCATACTCTAGTAACAGTATTTGTCCATTGGTCTTGCAACCTATCATGATTTACAATAGTTCTTGAACACAAATAATAATAGAAATTATTTTAACCAGTTACATATCGTTGCTATAGTCTACATATCTTTCTAGTTCTTGGATTTCAATTACTTTTTACTTGTCATTTATAAGACCATATAATTGGCAAACACTTGAAAACAATATTTGGCTCATGAGGACATCTTACATTCCAGTTTTATTTACTTCTTTGTTATTATGAATTATACCAACCATTAGGTGTAAAAATATAATATCAAATAAACAAAGTCAAAAATATATTATGAAATTCTTTAGATATGGTGAGACTATTTTAACTATGTAGTATGCATTATAATTTTATGGGAAACATGTGATAAATGTGTCAAAAATCACTGGCAAGATATAAAAATCAACATCCAACATTGATGTATTGAGGTACTATCAGTTATTATGAAGTTGCATTTATTTATGTGGATTTTTAAACCTAGAATAGAAACTTGTTATGACAAAAAGCTTTAATTGAGAGATATCACAAACTTTATGATCCTTTTATAATAAAATATCTTATTTGATGCCCACTTAGATTTATATTAGCTATTAAAAGTGTATGGATTACATGCTTCTACATTACAAGAGCCATGTTAGCAACTACATCCAAATATGCTTAGTGGCTACAAATATATATGGCTATATTGGTTTGTAATTTAGTTAGTCAACTAGTTTTGGGGTGATGTAGTTCTCCATATATATTCACTTCACAATCGTAAGCCAAAAGCACAATATCATTATAACATAAAAAATAATTTTATGTGGGCAATATTGATCAAGCTATCAAAATAAATATCTCAAGGTAAAAAGAAAAACCTAGTTTTTAGTTGAATATTGAATTAATTGGTAGGATAAATATTAGGCATGTGAGTTACAAATATTTTATTTTAATCAAATAATTACTTTTTTAGTTAAAATTGACAAATAAAGGTTTGAATATTCTCTTGGAAACAAGATATTTATGTTAGAAATAGATTTTATTTCATCATTTGGGTTATGTAAATGTATCCTACAAGGTACATACTTAGAACATCAAATTACTTTAGGGGGAAGTTATCTAGTTACTTCATGCAATGTAATAAATGCATAAGTGTTAATGTGCAAGTTGTCCCTTGCACAACTAGGTAGAATATTGGTAAAGAAGCCTATTTTCTATATAAGAAAGGCCTCATTGTTAGATATATATAGAGTCATGGGACATAGTCAGATAGTGTAACTTAGAGGATAGTACAATTATGTGTAGATCACCATACATTGGTGATGGATACAACGTAGTTCAGTAGATTTATTAATGGAGTATGCATTTCCTCCATAGCTACATTGTATTCTTTTATGTCATTTCTCTTTACAACATATTTTAGTCATCTAGTAGATTTACTTTCTTTAATATTAATTTACATCTTGTGATTGTTATCTCCCAGTGATCGTTACATCAAAAGCTAATAGTGGTATCAGAGCCATGTTATATCTAACCATAGTAATTCAATAGTAAAACCACCATTATTATTGAGCTTGAGTTTTTTGTCAAACTAATGCACTGCTGGACCAGCCACTATCAAAAACTCCACTATCAAAAACTCTCAGAAGAGTCTATGTGGTCTAATTAGAAAGAGTCAAAAAAATAGAATGAAAAGAAATCTTAGTTCTAGAAATACTAAGATTGCATTTGACTAGAGTTTTTTCACAAAGTTGTAAGAAAAACTTGTGAAGACTAAGACTCATCATTCAATCCACTAGATTGACAAATCATCTAGTGAAGATCATCTAAGATATCTGGAATTTTTTAACTATTACCTAAAGTTTATTTTGTTGTAGAAAAGTAATTCTTAGAGTATTGGGACTCATCCTATAATATAAATCTAGGAGACTCCAACTTCATTACCCGGAGGTCAGCATATCTTCATGGTACAGAGATTAGTTCCTTTTACAAGAGAAGAATACTATGAAAGAAGACTTGTAGTAAAGATTCATGGTGAAGTCATGAGACTGAAGATCTATATTGTTGGATTAAAGAACTTTACATTTGAAGAAAAATCCATAGAAGTCTTGATACAAAAAGGCCATAAAAACCTTTAAGAAAAGGTCATAGAAGCCTCAAATAAGAAGCCACAAAATTCTTGTTATTGAAAAGGCCATAGAAGCCTTGATTTTGAAAATGCCACAAAGGCCTTGATACTAGAAAGTCCATAGAAGCCTTGATACTAAAAAAGCCATAGAAGCCTTAATACTAAAAATGCCATAGAAGCCTTAGTACTGAAAAGGCCACAAAAGACTTGATATTGAAAAATACCATAGAAACCTTATTCCTAAAGAAGAATTTGAAGAGAATATCTGATTCAGAAGCTAACTAAATATTTTAGTACTAATATTTTTGTTGTAGGGAAACAAAATTCAGTGAGTTGGAAAATTTTCTACAAGAAAGCTAGTAAGAGTATCTTCTTCATAATAAACTCAATACCTGAAGCAAAATCGAAGAGATTAGGAGAATATCTCATTTCAGAACTTCTAGTCAAGGAAGAATAAGGACTAGGTGAATTTTGCTCAAACCCAGAAGCAACAGAATTAGAGATCCAGAAGAATATATCACTACCAACACTTCTATAAGTAGAAGGTTGAAGATAATGTCTCAAAGAATACCATCAAAAACTACAATATCAAAGACCTTGGTAAGGTCTCATCGAGCATCTAGAAAAGGCTAGGAGAGCCTTACTAAAGAAATTTGCAAAAGATAACTGATTGGAGAAATCCACTACCAAAGAGAAGCCTCTCATAATTAAGGACTTGGGATAATTGTTTCCATCCGATAACAAGCCCAAGAGAAGAATAATTTGACAAGGAGTGTCAAATTCATGAAGAAGAATTTGGAAAGGATTTCCAAATCCTAAAATAATATCCTTATTGAAGTTATAATTCGACAAGAAGACTTGAAGATAGAAGAAGCTCACCAAATCTTAGAGATTTGAATATTTTCTCTCACAACAAGAAGGCGCCACTTTAGAGGTAAATATTTCTCAAAAATCTATAGCAGAAGGAGGAGAATGCAAGAGGAGGACAATCCACCAAATCCTAGGCTCATGAAATAATATTTAAGATCATAATTTGGTGAAGGAGTTATTCAAGAAAGTCTACAAAGAACTGCAAGATCCTAATCGAAGTAGCAAATTGATGATCCTAGACACCAAGATCTACATCCTCTAAAAATTTGAAAAAATAGCTGTAAATATTTTCAAAAGGTGAGCAACATTTGGTGCAAGTAGATTCATTAATTGGATTACTTATTAGATTTGTTATAGCACCTGAATTTGGATTAAAGTTGCAAGAATAAAATTAAATTATAGTCTTCAAAATTATAAAAAAAAGGTTATTTTTAAGGTTCATTTTCACATTAATTAGGAGTTGATTAGATTTAAGATTTCAACTATCTATCAACTACCTATCATATACTTTGGAAATAAAAAGAATACTAAGTCCTACAATACTAAATTATAGTGAAATTGTAGAATAATTATTGAAGGTTCATTTCAAATTGTAATTGATTATTTTTAGTAAATTTATTAAGTGCATTATCTTGAGAGTTGATTGGAGTGATATGGTGAAATTGTTAGTGCATTAAAATAAAGTCTATTAAATTTAGTTTTCACTATTATAGTACTATTATTTCACTATTTTTTTTTATTTTTTTGAAGGGCACAAAATATGATTTATATCAAGTGTCTAAAGACACTATTAAAGCACAAAAATATGCAACACATTATGGCCAAGTGAAGCCACCAAAATAGGTTAGAATCCTCCAAAACTTGGAGAAGAACACAACTAACCAAAAAAAAAATAGAAGCTTCAAATATTGAGACTTGGTGAGTCTCAAATCCAAAGCATTACAAGGTTAGATGCAAGAAAAGAAAGTACAAAAAATTACAATAATTAAAGAGCTTCTATCTACTATTATCTAAGCTTGGATTTCTTATCAAAGTGTCCAAGAAAAAAAGGGAAGTCGTCTACTCAAAAAATACAACCTCAAAACCCTTATATTGTAGAAACAAATCTGCCACAAAACCTTAATTTCAGATCTAAAAAAAAGAGTACAAAATAAGGTGCATTAAAGGATTTTTATATACAATTTATGGTACATTTTATTCCACTACTCTAATATGGTTTTTACAACAAAGGAACATATTTTAAAGTGCCTTAAAAGGCTCAATAACTATAGGGTAAATCATCCAAGGAATACTGAACGTCAACACTCTTCTTCCCAAGAAAAAGGATCCACTCAAAGGTCTCATATTGGATGGACAAACCAGCAAAATCAAAGCCCACATAAGGATATCATTGAGCTGTATTTACGTAGACAAAAAGAGTGCACATTTACAAAGAGAAGGCATAAAAATCTACATAGGAATAAACATGTTTGAGGAATATAAGACAAGGAACAAACATGTTACATTCAAGGTCTTAAAACTGGAGAAGATTTTCCACCAAAGGAAGCACTAAAAATACCATTCAAAGCTCCATAGTGCCTCATAAATCCACCTGTAAAATAAAATATTGCTTGCTACCCAAGAAACATAGCAAAGAAAAGGGATGGCATATGAAAGGACTTAAGGATTTATAATATTCTCCTTGGAAGGTATTACAGGAAAGGGCTTCATGTAGAGATCTTGAATACCACTTGGTATAAAATTTCTAGGCCATCATTTTATCTCTTAATACTCAAGAAACCTCATGCAGGAGTTACAGGGAATATCAAGGAAGTGGTGAAACTTGTTATCCTCCACAAGCTTCACATAAATACCCACACAAGTGCCCATACATTACATAATTACCAAGAAGTATTCAACAAGGAATTGGTATATTAAAGAAGGGGAGGAGTGCTCATATGTAACGGGTGTGACACTTGTCACAAAGCTCAAGATTATTCCTCCATAAAAGTTTCCCAATGTCCAAATTTCAAAGGCACAATAAAGCATTGTCAAATCCATCCAAGTGTAGCATGGAATGAAGGAAGAAGGAGCATTAAAGGCTCCTGGTCTTGAAGGTCAAACCTTCCTATGTTTGCAGTGCCTACGTTTCAGCATTGAAGATAAGGAATTCCAAAGCATCTCCATTGATTCTAGCACAATAGGTAACCTTAATATTGTTGTTATATCCAACCAAAAAAAGCATTGAACAGTGAGGAGGTTTAGCATCTGAAGGTAAGGTTTAATCCCATTTTATTATTGATTTCATTTTTGGAGATATAAGGGTTATAAGCTAAGGTTAAATCTTATATTTTGAAAGCAAAAGCTATAAGGGATAACTTACAAAATTGAAATAATATTTACAATTTAACCTATAAGAAATAATAAATTCTACTTTGATTAAATTCTTTAATAATTTGCAAATATTATTAATTTTCTAATTTTCCAAATTTGGGAGCCATAAGTGTTACTACATAAAATTAATTTATTGGAAATTAGAAATAATCCAAGGATTATAAAAATATGTTATTAATATTTTTACTAAGTTTATAAAATTTTAATTTTCTTGTCTCAAAATTTCTCAAAAGGGACAAAAAAAATACAACATTAAAACCTCTTCAAAATTGAAAAGTTTGTTGGACATTTTGAGTCCCTAAGTTAAAGTTGTCATTGATTTCATTAATACCAAAGATTTTAGCAGTAAATAAAGAAGATAAATATGGTTATTTGATATCTAGGAAGAAGGCCAAAGATCAAGTGAAACAGTGCAAAAGACAGAAGTTAAAAAGGAGTTATAATATTTTTTTTATAAATTATTTAAATTCAATGTGAATTTAAATTTTATAAATAAATATTAAAGGTACTTTATCAAAGGATATAATATTATAATATGAGTTATTATAATATTAAGGTGGTGAAAAAGAGGCCAAAGAAAAATATTAATAATAATATTTTACTACACCCAAAGATGGGTGTTAGAATTTAAATATTCGAAGCATATTACAAAGGTTTATCCTCTCTGATGTGATGTGGGTTAATTGCATTTTTAATCACTGGCATTCTTAAGCAAAGGAGGAAGATTAATATTTAAACCTATGCCTAAAGGGCATTAAGATCATCCTTGCTCGATTGAAAATATAGCATACGAATTAATTAATGTAGAGCTCATGAAACAGATATGCAGATTTTAAGTTTGAATTACCAGCGAAAGAAACAAAAGGGACATCATAAAATAGTTTGAAGTCAACTAGGCACCTTGGCCTAGTGGCAAGAGGGTTGCAGCTTACGTTTTGTGTGCAAGGAGGCCAGCACTCGAGTCTCAGCGAAATTTCTTGATAGGTGTGTTGAAAGTTCCAATTGTGAGGTGCACGTTTTGTGAAACAATGAGGGGATAAAGTTTTTGAAGCACATGGTGCTTCACCTATCTCCAATGAGCGTGTAGCTCGTGTTGTTGTTGGCACCATGGTTGAGACGTTAGAGTGGGCTGCATTGAGAGTTTGAAACTCTCCAAAGGCAAAGGTAATATTTTGATTTTAATTTTAATTAAATACCTAAGTTGGAGGTATAAGGTTGTTTAGTGGTTGAAATTTGGAAAGGTTGCTTTGCAATAAAATTGTGGTAGTTGAAAATTATCTCTAGGAGTTATAATGAGAATTATATTTTATATTTAAAGTCTTAAAATTACTATTGAGGAATTTTGAAAGGTTAAGACTTTGTGGGTAGTATGTTATTTTGAATTAAGGGTTTTTGTGACTATTGTGAGGATATTGATTATTATTTAAGTTCGAGTGATAAGGTGTAATTTTGATATTATATTTGTGATATGTTTTATTGAAGAAAATTATCCTGTAACCCTTATTGAGATTGGCAAAGAAGTAATTGTGAGTGTGGCAGATTTGTGAGACCAACTACTTGTCAAACAAAAGGTATGGGAAAATTCCTTCTTGGTTGAGTTGATTGATTGGCTTTATTGAAAATTAATATTTGAGTGAAAAGGACTTGATTAGGGTTTCCTTTTCGAAGGTGGTTGAGTTATTGCTTCAAGGTTTTCTGATTTGAGAGTTGAGATTATAAAATATTATGCTAATAAAAAATTATTTTCACATCTATTAGTTGCTCAAGAGAAAAATATAATGTAAGAAAATAAAATATGACATATATGAATGAAATTAAGGCTCATAAGTAAAAATGTATGTATTCATTATGCTTACTTAAGAGATCGTATGGTGAAAAAAAAGAGTGTATTCAACAATGTTAAAAATAAATTATGTATGATTATCACGTTACACAAACAATATTTAAAAAATCTCTAATTTACTTATAATAAAGATAATCTATAGATAATAAGGCATATAATCATATGTTTTTTATTAGCAATGACTTGATTTGGTATGATCTTTATTGAGAGGATTATAATAAACATGAACACAAAAAATATGCACCACAATTCTATAAAATACATATCAAAGATGTTGACTTTATGTTTCGACCTTATAATTATGTTTCTCTTAAATGTTGATGATGAGAGTTATAATTGATACCATGCATATGATAGTGTTTATCATGCATATATACTATGGTAAACTTAAATAATTTAAGATCAAATAAAGAGAAAACACTTTGATGCGGGGGCACTTGAAGACCAATCATCTGATGACCAGTTGTTGAGAAATCAAGAAGGCTAATTATCCCAATAGTTGTTATAGTAATTGTACTCTGCTATTATATCTAAGGTTTACAAATGTATATGGAAAGGAAAGAGAGATGGCAAAGGAAAAGAGATAAAAAATTAAAATAAGAAAAGAGGATAATAAAGTTGGAAAAAATGACCAATAAGGAGGAACGATAGTTCAAAGTAGAGAAACATAGATTTTGAGAAGAATGCTAAGAACATAGAGAAATCTATTGTAGATTCACATTATGTAAATATTTTATCATTCAAGCTAAAATATTAATATCAAAAACCCCTTTTGACTCTATCTCAAGTACTATCTAAAGGAACATGTATATTATTGATAAATTTATGTGTATAAGCTTATCTAAATAATTGCAGGTTAATGATTGAAAACATAGTGGAGGTAACAACAATTATCAATGATTCAAAATTTGTATGAAATATCAGCATTGAACCTCGAATGTAATCTCCCATTTTTCTAGAAACCTTCCTTCTATAATATATGTATGATTGTATTCCAAGGTATAATGGACATATGATTATCATCTAAGGTTGAATTGACCTATGAATATCATCCAAGGTAGAGCAATGAGAACCTATTGATAGAAATATATTTAGGGAAACCATAATCTAGAGTATGCTCTTCGAGCTATTGTAATCAAAATATGACGTCCCAAGGGGTGTGAAGGCATCATTAATATTTTTAATTCTAATGATAAAAATTGTCCATATCATTTAATAATTGTATAATTAAACCATGATATAATTAACCATTACACTCAATTAACGTATCATATGAAGTAAACCATTGTACAACTAAACAATTTATTATGAATCATACAATGGGATTAAGTCACTGCCTAAGGTGTCATACAATAAAATTGTCATATTATCATATAAATATTAGAATAGTACGATAGTGAGAGATCATATCATGGAGAATTGATTGTATGAAGGATATTGTCGTCTTGATGTCAGCATCATTTTGGTATCAAATATAGTAGATCTTTGAGGATTGATACATGCCTAATAAAATATGGTATAATGAGGAAGAGGAATATGATGTGGTCCTTGAACCATTAATATAGATAAAATGATGAGATGAATCATTTCTCAACTAGATCCACTTCAAAACTACCTAGAGGAGAGGCATTCAATTAGAAAATATATGTGATAATAAAGAGGAGGAAGCAGATAAACCATAAGTTTAAAATAAATGAAAAGAAATATATCCAAAAGAAAGAATAATATATGTAGTTTCTAATATGGGAAATAAGCCAAAGTGAGAAATCCTATCATTTAACAGATGTTTAAACCTCAAATAAATCATCAATTGGATTGTGAATATGGAGAAACATTTTTATTTTGAAACAATAGAAGATCCCAAGAATATGAAGTTTGCATATGCAAAGATAAAAGTACATGTGTCCTTATGGTCAAACCATGATCAAAATAATAGATTAAAAAAAAAAAAATCAAAGGATTACGATATGGGAGAAAATGGTCACCAAACTAAAGGCCAAATTCCTCTTGTCGAATTACCAATTGGGTCTTTTTAGGATACTAGAAAAATTAGGAGAAAAAAATATGATTGTGAAAGATCACATAGAGGAATTATATGATCTCACTATTTAGGCCAGTTATATAGAGGATTATGAGGAGAGGTTTTGAAGTATATCAATAGAATATGGTTGTCCATACAATATGAAAAAAGTATGATGAGAATGTGGAAGGTAGAAGAATCCTACCAATATGCCTTAAAGGCAAAGGAGAAATTTATCATGAAGGCAACAATATAATCAAAGAGGAAGAGGATAGTAATCATATGGACAAGGACAAACAAGTGGTGGAAGAGGACAACAAAAACAAGAATAAGAAGCTATTACTTCTCAAGATTATTTTAGCTAGAATGTAATAGGAGGTGGAGACTTATCATGAGGAAGAGATAGTTTTAGAAGAGGAAGGGCTAGAGTACTCCTCAAAAGGTGTTATAAATATGGATAATATGGTCATCAAATAGTTGAATGTCTAATAGCACAAAAAATTCATAGTAAAGGAAGGGTGCTAAGGAACCATATGTAGAAGAGAGTGCTATTGAAACTAGATAAGAAGGAATCTAAAATTGTTCAAAGGAGAAATATTTTTAGAATAGTATGCTACTCTAGAGGCAAATGTTGCAAGGTCATTATGGACAATGGGAGTGTGGATAATCTAGTATCCACTAAAATGGTAAAGAAATTGGGGTTCAATAATATAGAACATCCCAATCCATACAAGATCTCTTGGTTGTAAAAGGAACATCAACTTTTAGTTAGTGAATAGTGTTAGGTGAAATTTAAAAATGAAATTTTTAAGGATGAGGTCATGTATGATATTATACCTATGGAATTTTGCCATGTGCTATTAGGAGGACCTTCACAATTTGATAGAACAAAAATAAGTGATGGTAGGAAAAACACCTACACTATAGTGAAATATGGTAATAAGTATGTACTAAGCCTATTGAAGGACGATGGTCCTAAAGTATGTTTGATTTATGGAAAATAATTTTTGAAGGAGATGACAAATAAGAAGGTGTGTTTTACTTTAATTTATAAAACCAAAAAGGATAGAATAGGAAGTATGAATCTCAAGTAAGGTGAAGTATTTGTTAGAGTACACAAAATTTTTGATAGAATAATTATTAGGTAGAATACCATGAAGGAGACAATGGTGAGGGACCAGTAGCAAAATTGTGGAATATTCCAGCATCTACTCCAGATATGGAAGAGATAGAAGAGATCCTGGATACACGAATCAAAAAAAGTACCAAAAATAGGCAGTATGCAGAATATCTGGTTAAGTGGAAAGGCAGACCTATTGAAGATTCATCTTGGTTGTCGAAGGCTGAGGTTGAATGCCTTGGTTTTCTTCCAACAATAGAGAAGTGAAGGTCACTTCTCAAAATTACTCTGGTGTCTAATGCAGGGAGCATCCAGTGGTGTAAGAGTGATCTTGCATCACCCAAAACTTTTTTTTTTTTGTAAAACTAGTTTAACTTGTAGGAGATTTTTGAAGGTCTTAGAGGTCAAATTTGAGGACTTTTGGCTAGATTCGAGCCATGCCACACTAAATCAACAATTATTTTGCTTAGCTCGTTTCATGCTGTTTTCAAAAACATGATGTAATAGTCAATCGGGTCAACGAGTGCGAAGTTATGACCTCGACAAGTTGCCCCCAAAATTCAAATTTGAATTTTAATGGTTTTAGGTGGGAAAAAAGGAAAACAAGGTATTTGAGGGAATTTTCTAAATTGTAAAGTGGCCTTTTCTCTTGTATCCTTATTTTTGGCATGAAAGTAATGAAAGGTTGGATTCTCTATATTTTTCAAAGGAAAAAATACCTGTGTATCATTTGTTTTGTGTTGCTAGTGTAACGTGATCTACACCAAGTGGTATCATAGCAAGAGTTCCTGAGTGTGTAAATAGATCGTTGAACATGAGGCAGTTTACACCAAGATCTGTGGTTAAGGTTTGTGAGAGAAGTGAGCAGAATGCCTCCACGAAGAAACTATGGTGGTGGGAGAAATATGGTGCCAGAGGAATATTTCAGAGCTTTGCGAAGGCAAGTTCAGGATCTGCAAGAGGAGCTGCGTACAGGGTTTGAGCCAAGGAGAGAAGAAGGTAGTGAAGATGAAGTTGAAGAAGAAGAGGACCAGTTTGAGAAATAAGAAGAGGTAGTAGATCATGCACAAGCCAGGTTATACAGAGCCATATCTCATATTGGAAAGATACCGAAGATGGAGGTTTCTACGTATTTTGGAAATCTTGATCCAGAGGAGTTGATTGACTGGATTAATGATTTTGAAGAATACTTTGAGTATGAGGAGGTTGAAGATCCTGATAGGGTCAATTTTTCTAAGACCAAGCTGAAGGGTCATGCCGGAATATGGTGGAAGGGAGTGCAGCTAGACAAAAATAAAAGAGGAAAAGAAATGATAACAAAATGGGAGCGGATGTCAGAGAAGTTGAAGAGGCAGTTCATCCCAAGTGACTATGAGTTGGATCTGCTAAAGAAAATGCAAAGGTTTGAGGTAATCAAGTAAGTCTATCAAAGAATACACAGAGGATTTTTATAAAATTGTAATCAGAATAGGCCATTCAAAGGCCAACAAGGAGAAGGTATCTCGTTATATTAATGGATTACGAGCAAGTATTCAAGAGGAGTTATGTCTGGTCAGGATGACCACCATAGAGGATGCTTACCAATATGCCCTGAGGGTTGAAGATAAGCTAAACAAAAATTTTGAGAGCAAGCAAAAAGGAAGAGGTCATGGTGGAAGAACAAATGGAGGACAAAATGAATATTATAAGAAGAATGGAGAAGATAGCAGTAGTCAGGACCAAAAACGAGATAATTCTTACTACGCCCATGATCATAACAATGGTTACCATAGAGGAATAGGAAGGTCTGGACGAGGGTTTGGAAGAGGAGTATTTCATGGAACCTGTTTCCACTATGGCGAAGAAGGACATCGAGGATACAAGTGACCACAACAACAAGAGAGGACAAATAGGAGGCCTTAAGGTAATGCCCGAGCTGCGGTCATTGATGAAGGTGCTGAATTTGAGCACTCTAAAGAAGCAGAAAGAGGAGAAGTTCTAATCACAAGGAGAGCCTTGCTAAAAGAGGAGAGAGACCCAGATCATAGGAAGAGCTTATTTCGCACAAGGTGTAAATGTGCAGGTAAGATTTGTAATATTATCAAATATAATGGTAGCACAGATAACCTAGTTTCAAAAGGAATGGTTACCAAATTACAATTAAAGAGGAAGAGGAACCCGCATCCATATCGGATTGCGTGGTTACAGAAGGACCATAGGGCTTTGGTAAGTGAGCAATGCTTGGTAAAATTTAATATTGGTAATTACCGTGATGAGGTCCTGTGTGACATCCTGCCTATGGATGCTTGCCATTTATTGTTGGGAAGGCCATGGCAGTTTGATCAGTGTGCAGTGCATGATGGTCATGCCAACACTTACTCCTTGACAAAGAATGGAGTGTGTCATAAGCTAAAGCCCCTAAAGGAGGTGGACAAAAAGGTATGTAGCAGTGCAAGAATCTGTTTAATTTAAGGGTGAAGGTTTTTGGATGGTTTGAAGCATGAGCATATGTTCTATGCATTAATTCCTAGTGTTAGGGAAGAAGAATGCAAATATACCCCAGTAGAAGTCTTAGGTCTATTAGAAGAATTTCTAGATATTATATCAAATAATGTGCCTGAGGGTTTACCACCAGTGAGGAAGAACAGTCACCATATAGATATGGTACCAGGATCTAGTTTACCCAATAAGGCAACCCATAGAATGACTCATGTAGAAAGTGAGGAGCTAAACATGTAAGTCCAAGAGTTGCTGAAAAAGGGACTGATTCGGGAGAGCTTGAGTCCATGTGCAGTACCTATAGTACTAGCACCAAAGAAATATGGAGTGGAGAATGTGTAGAGACTCTCGAGATATTAACAAGATCACCATAAAATACAAATTTCCATATTATGGACTGTTTAAGTGGAGCCAAGTACTTCACAAAGATTGACCTGAAGAGTGGGTACCATAAGATTCATGTCAAAGAAGGATATGAGTGGAAGACAGCCTTCAATACCAGAGAGGGTTTGTATGAGTGGTTGGTAAGGGTTTTTGAGAAGTTGATGGAGGAGCAGTTGTTGATTAATTTGAAGAAGTGTAGTTTTGTGAAGAAGGAGTTAGTGTATCCGGGATTTTTCATCTCAACCGAAGGTCTAAAAATGGACCCGAAAAAGATGAGGGCTATCATTGAATGGCCTACTCCAAGAAGCATAATTGAGGTAAGATCATTTCATGTGTTAGCAAGTTTTTATAGAAAATTCATTAGAAATTTTAGTAGTATTTGTGCACCCCTTATAGAAACAATGAGAGGAGATAAGAAAGAATTTAAGTGGATCTTAGGAGTAGATAAGAGCTTTGATATGTTGAAGAAGAAGGTCACAGCAGCAACCTATTTTGGCACTTCAGATTTTAATAAGGTATTTCAGGTAGATTGTGATGCTAGTGGTAGTGTCCTAGGATCTGTATTGAGTCAAGAAGATAAACCTGTTGCTTATTTTAGTGAGAAACTCAATGATGCTAGAAATAAGTATTCAGTTTATGATCAAGAGTTTTATGCTATAGTTCAGGCTCTATAGAAGTGGAGGCATTATTTGTTGCCAAAAAAGTTTGTTCTATATACTGATTATCAGGCCTTACAGTATATTAATAGCCAAGGGAAGCTAAATCAGAGGCACTTGAAGTGGGTTGACTTTCTACAGAGTTATACCTTTGTGTTGAAGCATAGGAGTGGAAATTCAAATAGATTTGTAGATGCCTTAAGTAGAAGGCAGTGTTTGTTGATAGAAATGAAGGTGGAAGTTGTAGGGTTTGACAAACTTAAGGGTCTCAGACCCTGAAGATCCTAATTTTACAGAGGCTTGGAGGGCTTGCTTGGCACTGTTACTTTGGACAAGACTAAGTGGTTGGATTTTCTGATCCAAGATGGAATGTTGTTTAGAGAAAATAAATTATGCATTCTAAAGAGTTCAATGAGGGAGAATCTAGTCAAGGAGAAACACAGTGGAGGGTTGGCTGGACACTTTGGTCGAGATAATACCATTACCCTTGTTAGTGAGAACTACTATTGGCAAAATTTGCAGCAAGATGTGAAGAGATTTGTGCAAAGTTGCAGAGTATGGTAGATGGCAAAGGGTGTGAGACAGAACACTAGATTATATCAGCCATTACCTGTACCAAAGAGACCATGGGAGGACATTAGCATGGATTTTTTTCTTGGCGTACCAAGGACGCAGAGGGAAAATGACTCCATATTTGTGGTGGTTGATAGGTTTTCAAAGATGGCACATTTTATTCCCTGTCATAAAACTAATGATGCAGGTTCATGTTGCGAGTTTATTTTTCAAAGAGGTGGTACAACTTCATGGTCTACCAAAGAGTATAGTTTCCGACGAGAGATACCAAGTTTTTGGGTATTTCTACGTAACCTTATGGAAGAAATTGAAGACAATTTTGAAATTCAGTTATGCATACCACCCACAGATTGATGGACAAATAGAGGTGGTGAATAGAATTTTGGGTAATCTATTGAGATGCTTGATAGGAGATAAGCCCAAGGGATGGTATTAGGATTTGCCACTGGTGGAATTTGCATACAAAAATTTTGTAAATAGGAGTACTAACAAATCTCCATTCCAGATAATATATGGGAGCAGTCCAAGAAATGCTTCTAAGTTGAGGAAGATGGATACAGGGGAAAAGTGCAGTACTGAGGCCGAGGACTTTGTAGAGCATCTGAAGAGCTTGCATGAACAAGTTAAGAAGCATATTACTAAGATGAATACTCAATATAAGACAAGGGCAGACCAGAAGCGACGGTTTAAGGAATTTGAAGTGGGAGATGAAGTTATGGTCCATATGAGAAAAGAAAGGTTTCTCGCTAAAACCTATAAAAAGTCAAGATGAAGAATTTTAGACCATGCAAAATCATAGAAAAACGGGATTCAGGCAATGCATATGAAGTGGAATTACCAAGTGGGCTTAACATATCACTTGTTTTTAACATTTTAGATTTGGTAGAATACCATGAAGGAGACAATGGTGAGGGACCAGTTGTAGAATTGTGGAATATTCCAGCATCTACTCCAGATAAAAAAGAGTAGAAGATATCATGGATACACGCATCGAAAAAAGTACCAAAAATAGGCAGTATGCAAAATATCTGGTTAAATGGAAAGGCAGACCTATTGAAGATTCATCTTGGTTGTCAAAGACTGAGGTTGAACGCCTTGGTTTTCTTCCAACAATAGAGAAGTGAAGGTCACTTCTCAAAATTACCTTGGGTGTATGATGCAGGAGCATCCAGTGGTGTAAGAGTGATCTTGCATCACCCAAAAAAAAAAATTGTAATTTTTTTTTTTATTTTGTAAAACTAGTAAAACTAGTTTAACTTGCAAGAGATTTTTGAAGGTCTTAGAGGTCGAATTTGAGGATTTTTGGCTAGATGCGAGCCTTTGTTCCTTTGTGTAGTGAGCCAAGTCTCACCCTGCATAGATCGTTTCGTGCCGTTTCTAAAAACATGTTGTAATAGTCAATCAGGTCAACAAGTGCGAAGTTATGACCTCGACAAGTTGCCCCCAAAATTCAAATTTGAATTTTAATGGTTTTAGGTGGGAAAAAAGGAAAACAAGGTATTTGAGGGAATTTTCAAAATTGTAAAGTGGCCTTTTCTCTTGTATCCTTATTTTTGGCATGAAAGTAATGAAAGGTTGGATTCTCTGACTTGTTCAAAGGAAAAACTACCTATGTATCATTTGTTTGGTGTTGCTAGTGTAACGTGATCTACACCAAGTGGTATCAGAGTGGGATTTTCTGAGTGTGTAAACAGATCACCGGATGTGAGGCAGTTTACACCAAGATCTGTGGTTAAGGTTTGTGAGAGAAGTGAGCAAAATGCCTCCACGAAGAAACTGTGGTGGTGGTAGAAATATGGTTCCAGAGGAATATTTCAGAGCTTTGCAAAGGCAAGTTCAGGCTCTATAAGAGGAGCTGCATAGAGGGTTTAAGGCAAGGAGAGAAGAAGGTAGTGAAGATGAAGTTGAAGAATAAGAGAACCAGTTTGAGGAATAATAAGAGGTAGTATATCCTACATAATCCAGGTTATACAGATCCATATCTCATATTGGAAAGAGACCGAAGATGGAGGTTTCTACGTATTCTAGAAATCTTGATCCAAAGGAGTTGATTTACTAGATCAATGATTTGGAAGAATACTTTGAGTATGAGGAGGTTGAAGATCCTGATAGGGTCAATTTTGCTAAGACCAAGCTAAAGGGTCATGCCAGCATATGGTGGAAGGGAGTGCAGCTAGCAGTAGTCAGGACAAAAAGGGATATAATGCTTACCGTCCCTGTGATCAGAACAATGGTTACCATAGAGGAAGATGAAGGTCTGGACGAGGGTTTGGAAGAGGAGGATTTCGTGGAACCTGTTTCCACTGTGGAAAAGAAGGACATTGAGCATACAAGTGTCCACAACACCAAGAGAGGACAAATAGGAGGCCTGAAGGTAATGCCCGAGCTGCGGTCATCGATGAAGGTGCTGAATCTGAGCACTCTGAAGAAGCAAAAAGAGGAGAAGTGCTAATCACAAGGAGAGCCTTGCTAAATGAGGAGAGAGACCCAAATCATAGGAAGAGATTATTTCGCACAAGGTGTAAATGTGTAGGTAAGATTTGTAATATTATCATAGACAATGGTAGCACGGATAACCTAGTTTAGAAGGAATGGTTACCAAATTAACATTAGATAGGAAGAGACACCCGCATCCATATCGGATTGCATGGTTATAGAAGGACCATAGGTCTCTGGTCAGTGAGCAATGATTGGTAAAATTTAATATTGGAAACTACCGTGATGAGATCCTGTGTGACATCCTACCTATGGATGCTTGCCATTTTTTATTAGGAAGGCCATGGCAGTTTGATCGATGTGCAATGCATGATGGTCGTGCCAACACTTACTCCTTGACAAATAATGGAGTGCACCATAAGCTTAAGACCCTGAAGGAGGTGGACAAAAAGGTATGTAGCAGTTCCATAATCTATTTAGTTGAAGGGAGAAGATTTTTGAATGGTTTGACGCATGAGCATATGTGCTATGCATTAATTCCTAGAGTTAGGGAAGAAGAATGCAAATATACCCCAGTAGAAGTCTTAGGTCTATTAGAAGAATTTCCAAATACTATATCAGATAATGTGCCTGAGGTTTTACCACCAATGAGGAATACCAATCACCATATAGATTTGGTACCGGGATCTAGTTTACCCAATAAGGCAGCCCATAGAATGACTCCTGTAGAAAGTGAGGAGCTAAACGGGCAAGTCCAAGAGTTGCTGAAAAAGGAACCGATTCGGGAGAGCTTGAGTCCATGTGCGATACCTACAATACTAGCACCAAAGAAATATGGAGAGTGGATAATGTGTATAGACTCTCGAGCTATTAACAAGATCACCATAAAATACAGATTTCCATTGCCAAGGATTGATGATATTATGGACTGTTTGAGTGGAACCAAGTACTTCAAAAATATTGACCTAAAGAGTGGGTACCATCAGATTCATGTCAGAGAAGGAGAAGAGTGGAAGCCTTCAAGACCAGAGAGGGTTTGTATGAGTGGTTGCTAATGCCATTTGGGCTAACCAATGCACCAAGCACATTCATGCGGCTGATGAATGAGATATTGAAGGAGTTTTTAGGAAAATTTGTCATTGTCTATTTGGATGACATTTTAATATTTAGCATGACCCTAGAAGAGCACTCGATGCATATCAGAAGGGTTTTTGAGAAGCTGAAGGAGGAGCAGTTGTTGATTAATTTGAATATGTGTAGTTTTGTGAAGAAGGAGTTAGTGTATCTAGGATTTGTCATCTCAACCAAAGGTCTAAAAATGGACCCAGAAAAGGTGAGGGCTATCATTGAATGGCCTACTCCAAGAAGCATAACTGATGTAAGATCATTTCATGGTCTAGCAATTTTTTGCAAAAAAATCATTATAAATTTCAGCAGTACTTGTGCACCCCTTATAGAAACAATGAGAGGGGATAAGAAATAATTTATGTGGACCTTAGGAGCAGATAAAATCTTTGATATGTTGAAGAAGAAGGTCACAGAGCAACCTATTTTGGCACTTCCATATTTTAATAAGGTATTTCGGTAGATTGTGATGCTAGTGGTAGTGCCATAGGAGCTGTATTGAGTCAAGAAGGTAAACCTATTGCTTATTTTAGTGAGAAACTCAATGATGCTAGGAAGAAGTATTCAGTTTATGATCAAGATTTTTATGCTATAGTTCATAATCTAAAGAAGTTGAGGCATTATTTGTTTCCAAAAGAGTTTGTTCTGTATACTGATCATCGGGCCTTACAGTATATTAATAGCCAAGGGAAGCTAAATCAGAGGCACTTGAATTGGCTTGAGTTTCTACAAAGTTATACCTTTGTGTTGAAGCACAGGAGTGGAAAGACAAATAGAGTTGCAAATGCCTTAAGTAGAAGGCAGTGTTTGTTGATAGAAATGAAGGTGGAAGTTGTAGGGTTGGACGAACTTAAGGGTTTGTAACCTGAAGATCCTAATTTTGCAGAGGCTTGGAGGGCTTGCTTGGCACTCGTTACTTTAGACAGGACTAAGTGGTTGGATTTTCTAATCCAATATGGAATGTTTTTTAGAGGAAATCAATTATGCATTCCAAGGATTTCAATGAGGGAGAATCTAGTCAAGGAGAAACATGGGGGAGGGTTGGATGGACACTTTGATCGGCATAAGACCATTACCCTTGTTAGTGAGAACTACTATTGGCCATAGTTGCAAAGCAAGATGTGAATATATTTGTGCAAAGTTGCGGAGTATGCCGGATGGCGAAGGGTGTGAGATAGAATATTGGATTATATCATCCATTACCTATACCTGAGAGACCATGGGAGGACATTAGCATGGATTTTGTTCTTGGCCTACCAAGGACATAGAGGATAAATGACTTCGTATTTATGGTGGTTGATAGGTTTTCAAATATGGCACATTTTTTGCCCTGTCAGAAAACTAATGATGCAGTTCATGTTGTAGGTTTATTTTTCAAAGAGGTGGTACAACTTCATGGTCTACCAAAGAGTATAGTTTCTAACAGAGATACCAAGTTTGTTGGGTATTTCTAGAGAACCTTATGGAAGAAATTGAAGACAGATTTGAAATTCAGTTATGCATACCACCCACATATTGATGGACAAACAGAGGTGGTGAATAGAATTTTGGATAATCTATTGTGATGCTTGATAGGAGATAAGCCCAAGGGATGGGATTAGGTTTTTCCATTGGTGGAATTTGCACACAACAATTCTCGCAATCAGGAGTACTAACAAATCTCTATTCCGGATAATATATGGGAGCAGTCCAAGAAATGCTTCCGAGTTGAGGAAGATGGATACAGGGGAAAAGTGAATTGCTGAGGCTGAGGACTTTGCAGAGCATCTAAAGAGTTGCATGAAGAAGTGAAGAAGCATATTACTAATATGAATCCTCAATATAAGACAAGGGCAGGCCAAAAGTGACGGTTTAAGGAATTTGAAGTAGGAGATGAAGTTATGGTCAATCTGAGAAAAGAAAGGTTTCCTGCTAAAACCTATAACAAGTTGAATATGAAGAAGTTTGGACCATGCAAAATCATAGAAAAACAGGATTCAGGCAATGCATATGAAGTGGAATTGCCAAGTGGGCTTAACATATCACTTGTTTTTAACATTTCAGATTTGGTAGAATACCATGAAGGAGACAATGGTGAGGGACCAATAGCAGAATTGTGGAATATTCCATGATCTACTACAGATAGGGAAGAGATAAAAGAGATCCTAGATAGGCAGTATGCAGAATATCTGGTTAAGTAGAAAGGCAGACCTATTGAAGATTCATCTTGGTTGTCGAAGGCTGAGGTTGAATGCCTTTGTTTTCTTCCAACAATAGATAAATTAAGGTCACTTCCCAAAATTACCCTAGGTGTCTGATGCAGGAGCATCCAGCGGTGTAACAGTGATCTTGCATCACCAATTGGTTTTTTTTTTTGTAAAACTAGTTTAACTTGCAGGAGATTTTTGAAGGTCTTAGAGGTCGAATTTGAGGATTTTTGGCTAGATGTGAGCCTTGGTGCGCTATACAAATTATCACCCCACTTAGCTCGTTTCATGACATTTTTGAAAACATGTTGTAGTAGTCAATCGGGTCAATGAGTGTAAAGTTATGACCTCGACAAGTTGCCCCCAAAATTCAAATTTGAATTTTAATGGTTTTAGGTGGGAAAAGGGGAAAATAGGGTATTTAAGAGAATTTTCGAAATTGTAAACTGGCCTTTTCTCTTGTATCCTTATTTTTGGCATGAAAGTAATGAAAGGTTGGATTCTCTAACTTTTTCAAAGGAAAAAATACCTTTGTATCATTTGTTTGGTGTTGCTAGTGTAACATGATCTACACCAAGTGGTATAAGAGTGGGAGTTCCTGAGTGTGTAAATAGATCGCCGAACATGAGGTAGTTTACACCAGGATCTGTGGTTAAGGTTTGTGAGAGAAGTTAGTAGAATGCCTCCACGAAGATCACCATAAAATACAGATTTCCATTGCCAAGGATGGATGATATTATGGACTATTTGAGTGGAGCCAAGTACTTCACAAAGATTGACCTGAAGAGTGGGTACCATCAGATTCATGTCAGAGAAGGATATGAGTGGAAGAAAACCTTCAATACCAGAAAGGTTTTGTATGAGTGGTTGGTAAGGGTTTTTGAGAAGCCGAGGGAGGAGCAGATTGTTGATTAATTTGAAGAAGTGTAGTCTTGTGAAGAAGGAGTTAGTGTATCTGGGATTTTTCATCTCAATCGAAGGTCTAAAAATGGACCCAAAAAATGTGAGGGCTATCATTGAATGGCCTACTCCAAGAAGCATAACTGAGGTAAGTTCATTTCATGGTCTAGCAAGTTTTTACAAAAAATTCATTAGAAATTTTAGTAGTATTTGCGCACCCCTTACAGAAACAATGGGAGGGGATAAGAAAGAATTTAAGTGGAACTTAGGAGCAGATAAGAGCTTTGATATTTGGAAGAAGAAGGTCACAAAGAAACCTATTTTGGCACTTCCAAATTTTAATAAGGTATTTTAGATAGATTGTGATACTAGTGGTAGTGCCATAGGAGTCGTATTGAGCCAAGAAGGTAAACTTGTTGCTTATTTTAGTGAGAAACTCAATGATGCTAGGAAGAAGTATTCAGTTTATGATCAAGAGTTTTATGCTATAGTTCAGGCTCTAAAGAAGTGGAGACATTATTTGTTTCCAAAAGAGTTGTAGATGCCTTAAGTAGAATGCAGTGCTTGTTGATAGAAATGAAGGTGGAAGTTGTAGGGTTTGACGAACTTAAGGGTTTGTACCATGAAGATCCTAATTTTGTAGAGGCTTGGAGGGCTTTCTTGGCACCTGTTACTTTGGACAGGACTAAGTGGTTGGATTTTCTAATCCAAGATGGAATGTTGTTTAGAGGAAATCAATTATGCATTCCATAGATTTCAATGAGGGAGAATCTAGTCAAGGAGAAACACAGTGGAGGGTTGGCTGGACACTTTGGTCGGTATAAGACCTTTACCCTTGTTAGCGAGAACTACTATTGGCCACGGCTTGTAGCAAGATGTGAAGATATTTGTGCAAAGTTGCGGAGTATGCCATATGGCGAAGGGTGTGAGATAGAACATCTGGATTATATCAGCCATTACCTATACCTGAGAGACCATGGGAGGACATTAGCATGGATTTTGTTCTTGGCCTAGCAAGGACACAGAGGGGAAATGACTCCATATTTGTGGTGGTTGACAGGTTTTCAAATATGGCACATCTTATTCCCTGTCAGAAAACTAATGATGCAGTTCATGTTGTAGGTTTATTTTTTAAAAGAGGTGGTATGACTTCATGGTCTACCAAAGAGTATAGTTTCTAACAGAGATACCAAGTTTTTTGGGTATTTCTGGAGAACCTTATGGAAGAAATTGAAGACAAATTTAAAATTTAGTTCTGCATACCACCCACAGACTAATGGAAAAATAGAGGTGGTGAATAGAAGTTTGGGTAATCTATTGAGATGCTTGATAGGAGACAAGCCCAAGGGATGGGATTTGGTTTTGCCACGGTGGAATTTACTTACAACAATTTTGTCAATAGGAGTACTAATAAATCTCCATTCCAGGATCATATATGGGAGCAGTCCAAGAAATGCTTCTAAGTTGAGGAAGATGGATACAGTGGAAAAGTGCACTGCTAAGGCCGAGGACTGTGTAGAGCATCTGAAGAGCTTGCATGAAGAAGTGAAGAAGCATATTACTAATATGAATACTAAATATAAAACAAGGGCAGACTAGAAGCGACGGTTTAAAGAATTTGAAGTGGGAGATGAAGTTATGGTCCATCTCGAGAAAATAAAGGTTTCTGCTAAAACCTATAACAACCTCGAAGATGAAGAAGTTTGGACCATGCAAAATCATAGAAAAATGGGATTCAAGCAATGCATATGAAGTGGAATTTCCAAGTGGGCTTAACATATCACCTATTTTTAACATTTTAGATTTGGTAGAATACCATGAAGGAGATTATGGTGAGGGACCAGTAGCAAAATTATGGAATATTCCAGCATCTACTCCATATACGAAAGATATAGAAAAGATCCTGGATACACGCATCGGCAAAAGTACCATAAATAGGCAGTATGCAGAATATTTGGTTAAGTGGAAAGGCAGACCTATTGAAGATTCATCTTGGTTGTCGAAGGTTGAGGTTGAATGCCTTGGTTTTTTTACAACAATGGAGAAGTGAAGGTCACTTCTCAATATTACCCTGGGTGTCTGATGCAGGAGCATCCAGTGGTGTAAGAGTGATCTTGCATCACCCGAAAAAAAAAAAATTGTAATTTTTTTTTATTTTGTAAAACTAGTAAAACAAGTTTAACTTGCAAGATATTTTTGAAGGTCTTAGAGGTCGAATGTGGATTTTTGGCTAGATACGACCCTTGGCGTGAAGGGCTAATATACGAGTTGCTTAGCTCGTTTCATGTCATTTTTGAAAACATGTTGTAATAGTCAATCGGGTCAATGAGTGCGAAGTTATGACCTCGACAAGTTGCCCCAAAAATTCAAATTTTAATTTTAATTGTGAGTGTGGCAGATTTGTGAGACCAACTACTTGTCAAACAAAAGGTATGGGAAAATTCCTTCTTGGTTGAGTTGATTGATTGGCTTTATTGAAAATTAATATTTGAGTGAAAAGGACTTGATTAGGGTTTCCTTTTCGAAGGTGGTTGAGTTATTGCTTCAAGGTTTTCTGATTTGAGAGTTGAGATTATAAAAAATTATGCTAATAAAAAATTATTTTCACATCTATTAGTTGCTCAAGAGAAAAATATAATGTAAGAAAATAAAATATGACATATATGAATGAAATTAAGGCTCATAAGTAAAAATGTATGTATTCATTATGCTTACTTAAGAGATCGTATGGTGAAAAAAAAGAGTGTATTCAACAATGTTAAAAATAAATTATGTATGATTATCACGTTACACAAACAATATTTAAAAAATCTCTAATTTACTTATAATAAAGATAATCTATAGATAATAAGGCATATAATCATATGTTTTTTATTAGCAATGACTTGATTTGGTATGATCTTTATTGAGAGGATTATAATAAACATGAACACAAAAAATATGCACCACAATTCTATAAAATACATATCAAAGATGTTGACTTTATGTTTCGACCTTATAATTATGTTTCTCTTAAATGTTGATGATGAGAGTTATAATTGATACCATGCATATGATAGTGTTTATCATGCATATATACTATGGTAAACTTAAATAATTTAAGATCAAATAAAGAGAAAACACTTTGATGCGGGGGCACTTGAAGACCAATCATCTGATGACCAGTTGTTGAGAAATCAAGAAGGCTAATTATCCCAATAGTTGTTATAGTAATTGTACTCTGCTATTATATCTAAGGTTTACAAATGTATATGGAAAGGAAAGAGAGATGGCAAAGGAAAAGAGATAAAAAATTAAAATAAGAAAAGAGGATAATAAAGTTGGAAAAAATGACCAATAAGGAGGAACGATAGTTCAAAGTAGAGAAACATAGATTTTGAGAAGAATGCTAAGAACATAGAGAAATCTATTGTAGATTCACATTATGTAAATATTTTATCATTCAAGCTAAAATATTAATATCAAAAACCCCTTTTGACTCTATCTCAAGTACTATCTAAAGGAACATGTATATTATTGATAAATTTATGTGTATAAGCTTATCTAAATAATTGCAGGTTAATGATTGAAAACATAGTGGAGGTAACAACAATTATCAATGATTCAAAATTTGTATGAAATATCAGCATTGAACCTCGAATGTAATCTCCCATTTTTCTAGAAACCTTCCTTCTATAATATATGTATGATTGAATTCCAAGGTATAATGGACATATGATTATCATCTAAGGTTGAATTGACCTATGAATATCATCCAAGGTAGAGCAATGAGAACCTATTGATAGAAATATATTTAGGGAAACCATAATCTAGAGTATGCTCTTCGAGCTATTGTAATCAAAATATGACGTCCCAAGGGGTGTGAAGGCATCATTAATATTTTTAATTCTAATGATAAAAATTGTCCATATCATTTAATAATTGTATAATTAAACCATGATATAATTAACCATTACACTCAATTAACGTATCATATGAAGTAAACCATTGTACAACTAAACAATTTATTATGAATCATACAATGGGATTAAGTCACTGCCTAAGGTGTCATACAATAAAATTGTCATATTATCATATAAATATTAGAATAGTACGATAGTGAGAGATCATATCATGGAGAATTGATTGTATGAAGGATATTGTCGTCTTGATGTCAGCATCATTTTGGTATCAAATATAGTAGATCTTTGAGGATTGATACATGCCTAATAAAATATGGTATAATGAGGAAGAGGAATATGATGTGGTCCTTGAACCATTAATATAGATAAAATGATGAGATGAATCATTTCTCAACTAGATCCACTTCAAAACTACCTAGAGGAGAGGCATTCAATTAGAAAATATATGTGATAATAAAGAGGAGGAAGCAGATAAACCATAAGTTTAAAATAAATGAAAAGAAATATATCCAAAAGAAAGAATAATATATGTAGTTTCTAATATGGGAAATAAGCCAAAGTGAGAAATCCTATCATTTAACAGATGTTTAAACCTCAAATAAATCATCAATTGGATTGTGAATATGGAGAAACATTTTTATTTTGAAACAATAGAAGATCCCAAGAATATGAAGTTTGCATATGCAAAGATAAAATTACATGTGTCCTTATGGTCAAACCATGATCAAAATAATAGATTAAAAAAAAAAAAATCAAAGGATTACGATATGGGAGAAAATGGTCACCAAACTAAAGGCCAAATTCCTCTTGTCGAATTACCAATTGGGTCTTTTTAGGATACTAGAAAAATTAGGAGAAAAAAATATGATTGTGAAAGATCACATAGAGGAATTATATGATCTCACTATTTAGGCCAGTTATATAGAGGATGATGAGGAGAGGTTTTGAAGTATATCAATAGAATATGGTTGTCCATACAATATGAAAAAAGTATGATGAGAATGTGGAAGGTAGAAGAATCCTACCAATATGCCTTAAAGGCAAAGGAGAAATTTATCATGAAGGCAACAATATAATCAAAGAGGAAGAGGATAGTAATCATATGGACAAGGACAAACAAGTGGTGGAAGAGGACAACAAAAACAAGAATAAGAAGCTATTACTTCTCAAGATTATTTTAGCTAGAATGTAATAGGAGGTGGAGACTTATCATGAGGAAGAGATAGTTTTAGAAGAGGAAGGGCTAGAGTACTCCTCAAAAGGTGTTATAAATATGGATAATATGGTCATCAAATAGTTGAATGTCTAATAGCACAAAAAATTCATAGTAAAGGAAGGGTGCTAAGGAACCATATGTAGAAGAGAGTGCTATTGAAACTAGATAAGAAGGAATCTAAAATTGTTCAAAGGAGAAATATTTTTAGAATAGTATGCTACTCTAGAGGCAAATGTTGCAAGGTCATTATGGACAATGGGAGTGTGGATAATCTAGTATCCACTAAAATGGTAAAGAAATTGGGGTTCAATAATATAGAACATCCCAATCCATACAAGATCTCTTGGTTGTAAAAGGAACATCAACTTTTAGTTAGTGAATAGTGTTAGGTGAAATTTAAAAATGAAATTTTTAAGGATGAGGTCATGTATGATATTATACCTATGGAATTTTGCCATGTGCTATTAGGAGGACCTTCACAATTTGATAGAACAAAAATAAGTGATGGTAGGAAAAACACCTACACTATAGTGAAATATGGTAATAAGTATGTACTAAGCCTATTGAAGGACGATGGTCCTAAAGTATGTTTGATTTATGGAAAATAATTTTTGAAGGAGATGACAAATAAGAAGGTGTGTTTTACTTTAATTTATAAAACCAAAAAGGATAGAATAGGAAGTATGAATCTCAAGTAAGGTGAAGTATTTGTTAGAGTACACAAAATTTTTGATAGAATAATTATTAGGTAGAATACCATGAAGGAGACAATGGTGAGGGACCAGTAGCAAAATTGTGGAATATTCCAGTATCTACTCCAGATATGGAAGAGATAGAAGAGATCCTGGATACACGAATCAGAAAAAGTACCAAAAATAGGCAGTATGCAGAATATCTGGTTAAGTGGAAAGGCAGACCTATTGAAGATTCATCTTGGTTGTCGAAGGCTGAGGTTGAATGCCTTGGTTTTCTTCCAACAATAGAGAAGTGAAGGTCACTTCTCAAAATTACCCTGGGTGTCTAATGCAGGAGCATCCAGTGGTGTAAGAGTGATCTTGCATCACCAATTGTTTTTTTTTTTTTGTAAAACTAGTTTAACTTGTAGGAGATTTTTGAAGGTCTTAGAGGTCAAATTTGAGGACTTTTGGCTAGATTCAAGCCATGCCACACTAAATCAACAATTATTTTGCTTAGCTCGTTTCATGCTGTTTTCAAAAACATGATGTAATAGTCAATCGGGTCAACGAGTGCGAAGTTATGACCTCGACAAGTTGCCCCCAAAATTCAAATTTGAATTTTAATGGTTTTAGGTGGGAAAAAAGGAAAACAAGGTATTTGAGGGAATTTTCTAAATTGTAAAGTGGCCTTTTCTCTTGTATCCTTATTTTTGGCATGAAAGTAATGAAAGGTTGGATTCTCTATATTTTTCAAAGGAAAAAATACCTGTGTATCATTTGTTTTGTGTTGCTAGTGTAACGTGATCTACACCAAGTGGTATCATAGCAAGAGTTCCCGAGTGTGTAAATAGATCGTTGAACATGAGGCGGCTTTACACCAAGATCCGTGGTTAAGGTTTGTGAGAGAAGTGAGCGAGAATGCCTCCACGAAGAAACTATGGTGGTGGGAGAAATATGGTGCCAGAGGAATATTTCAGAGCTTTGCGAAGGCAAGTTCAGGATCTGCAAGAGGAGCTGCGTACAGGGTTTGATCCAAGGAGAGAAGAAGGTAGTGAAGATGAAGTTGAAGAAGAAGAGGACCAGTTTGAGAAATAAGAAGAGGTAGTAGATCATGCACAAGCCAGGTTATACAGAGCCATATCTCAGATTGGAAAGAGACCGAAGATGGAGGTTTCTACGTATTTTGGAAATCTTGATCGAGAGGAGTTGATTGACTGGATCAATGATTTTGAAGAATACTTTGAGTATGAGGAGGTTGAAGATCCCGATAGGGTCAATTTTTCTAAGACCAAGCTGAAGGGTCATGCCAGAATATGGTGGAAGGGAGTGCAACTAGACAAAAATAAAAGAGGAAAAGAAATGATAACAAAATGGGAGCGGATGTCAGAGAAGTTGAAGAGGCAGTTCATCCCAAGTGACTATGAGTTGGATCTGCTAAAGAAAATGCAAAGGTTTGAGGTAATCAAGTAAGTCTATCAAAGAATACACAGAGGAGTTTTATAAAATTGTAATCAGAATAGGCCATTCAAAGGCCAACAAGGAGAAGGTATCTCGTTATATTAATGGATTACGAGCAAGTATTCAAGAGGAGTTATGTCTGGTCAGGATGACCACCATAGAGGATGCTTACCAATATGCCCTGAGGGTTGAAGATAAGCTAAACAAAAATTTTGAGAGCAAGCAAAAAGGAAGAGGTCATGGTGGAAGAACAAATGGAGGACAAAATGAATATTATAAGAAGAATGGAGAAGATAGCAGTAGTCAGGACCAAAAACGAGATAATTCTTACTACGCCCATGATCATAACAATGGTTACCATAGAGGAATAGGAAGGTCTGGACGAGGGTTTGGAAGAGGAGTATTTCATGGAACCTGTTTCCACTATGGCGAAGAAGGACATCGAGGATACAAGTGACCACAACAACAAGAGAGGACAAATAGGAGGCCTTAAGGTAATGCCCGAGCTGCGGTCATTGATGAAGGTGCTGAATTTGAGCACTCTAAAGAAGCAGAAAGAGGAGAAGTGCTAATCACAAGGAGAGCCTTGCTAAAAGAGGAGAGAGACCCAGATCATAGGAAGAGCTTATTTCGCACAAGGTGTAAATGTGCAGGTAAGATTTGTAATATTATCAAATATAATGGTAGCACAGATAACCTAGTTTCAAAAGGAATGGTTACCAAATTACAATTAAAGAGGAAGAGGAACCCGCATCCATATCGGATTGCGTGGTTACAGAAGGACCATAGGGCTTTGGTAAGTGAGCAATGCTTGGTAAAATTTAATATTGGTAATTACCGTGATGAGGTCCTGTGTGACATCCTGCCTATGGATGCTTGCCATTTATTGTTGGGAAGGCCATGGCGCTTGATCAAGGTGCAGGTGCATGATGGTCATGCCAACACTTACTCCTTGACAAAGAATGGAGTGTGTCATAAGCTAAAGCCCCTAAAGGAGGTGGACAAAAAGGTATGTAGCAGTGCAAGAATCTGTTTAATTTAAGGGTGAAGGTTTTTGGATGGTTTGAAGCATGAGCATATGTTCTATGCATTAATTCCTAGTGTTAGGGAAGAAGAATGCAAATATACCCCAATAGAAGTCTTAGGTCTATTAGAAGAATTTCTAGATATTATATCAAATAATGTGCCTGAGGGTTTACCACCAGTGAGGAAGAACAGTCACCATATAGATATGGTACCAGGATCTAGTTTACCCAATAAGGCAACCCATAGAATGACTCATGTAGAAAGTGAGGAGCTAAACATGTAAGTCCAAGAGTTGCTGAAAAAGGGACTGATTTTCGAGAGCCTGAGTCCATGTCCAATAGCTATAGTACTAGCACCAAAGAAATATGGAGAGTGGAGAATGTGTAGAGACTCTCGAGATATTAACAAGATCACCATAAAATACAAATTTCCATATTATGGACTGTTTAAGTGGAGCCAAGTACTTCACAAAGATTGACCTGAAGAGTGGGTACCATAAGATTCATGTCAAAGAAGGATATGAGTGGAAGACAGCCTTCAATACCAGAGAGGGTTTGTATGAGTGGTTGGTAAGGGTTTTTGAGAAGTTGATGGAGGAGCAGTTGTTGATTAATTTGAAGAAGTGTAGTTTTGTGAAGAAGGAGTTAGTGTATCTGGGATTTGTCATCTCAACCGAAGGTCTAAAAATGGACCCAGAAAAGATGAGGGCTATCATTGAATGGCCTACTCCAAGAAGCATAATTGAGGTAAGATCATTTCATGTGTTAGCAAGTTTTTATAGAAAATTCATTAGAAATTTTAGTAGTATTTGTGCACCCCTTATAGAAACAATGAGAGGAGATAAGAAAGAATTTAAGTGGATCTTAGGAGTAGATAAGAGCTTTGATATGTTGAAGAAGAAGGTCACAGCGCAACCTATTTTGGCACTTCCAGATTTTAATAAGGTATTTCAGGTAGATTGTGATGCTAGTGGTAGTGTCCTAGGATCTGTATTGAGTCAAGAAGATAAACCTGTTGCTTATTTTAGTGAGAAACTCAATGATGCTAGAAAGAAGTATTCAGTTTATGATCAAGAGTTTTATGCTATAGTTCAGGCTCTATAGAAGTGGAGGCATTATTTGTTGCCAAAAAATTTTGTTCTATATACTGATTATCAGGCCTTACAGTATATTAATAGCCAAGGGAAGCTAAATCGGAGGCACTTGAAGTGGGTTGACTTTCTACGAGTTATACCTTTGTGTTGAAGCATAGGAGTGGAAATTCAAATAGATTTGTAGATGCCTTAAGTAGAAGGGAGTGTTTGTTGATAGAAATGAAGGTGGAAGTTGTAGGGTTTGACAAACTTAAGGGTCTCAGCACTCGAAGATCCTAATTTTACAGAGGCTTGGAGGGCTTGCTTGGCACCTGTTACTTTGGACAAGACTAAGTGGTTGGATTTTCTGATCCAAGATGGAATGTTGTTTAGAGAAAATAAATTATGCATTCTAAAGAGTTCAATGAGGGAGAATCTAGTCAAGGAGAAACATAGTGGAGGGTTGGCTGGACACTTTGGTCGAGATAATACCATTACCCTTGTTAGTGAGAACTACTATTGGCAAAATTTGCAGCAAGATGTGAAGAGATTTGTGCAAAGTTGCAGAGTATGGTAGATGGCAAAGGGTGTGAGACAGAACACTAGATTATATCAGCCATTACCAGTACCAAAGAGACCATGGGAGGACATTAGCATGGATTTTTTTCTTGGCGTACCAAGGACGCAGAGGGAAAATGACTCCATATTTGTGGTGGTTGATAGGTTTTCAAAGATGGCACATTTTATTCCCTGTCATAAAACTAATGATGCAGTTCATGTTGCAGGTTTATTTTTCAAAGAGGTGGTACAACTTCATGGTCTACCAAAGAGTATAGTTTCTGACAGAGATACCAAGTTTTTTGGGTATTTCTACAGAACCTTATGGAAGAAATTGAAGACAATTTTGAAATTCAGTTATGCATACCACCCACAGATTGATGGACAAATAGAGGTGGTGAATAGAATTTTGGGTAATCTATTGAGATGCTTGATAGGAGATAAGCCCAAGGGATGGTATTAGGATTTGCCACTGGTGGAATTTGCATACAAAAATTTTGTAAATAGGAGTACTAACAAATCTCCATTCCAGATAATATATGGGAGCAGTCCAAGAAATGCTTCTAAGTTGAGGAAGATGGATACAGGGGAAAAGTGCAGTACTGAGGCCGAGGACTTTGTAGAGCATCTGAAGAGCTTGCATGAACAAGTTAAGAAGCATATTACTAAGATGAATACTCAATATAAGACAAGGGCAGACCAGAAGCGACGGTTTAAGGAATTTGAAGTGGGAGATGAAGTTATGGTCCATATGAGAAAAGAAAGGTTTCCTGCTAAAACCTATAAAAAGCTGAAGATGAAGAATTTTAGACCATGCAAAATCATAGAAAAACGGGATTCAGGCAATGCATATGAAGTGGAATTACCAAGTGGGCTTAACATATCACTTGTTTTTAACATTTTAGATTTGGTAGAATACCATGAAGGAGACAATGGTGAGGGACCAGTAGTAGAATTGTGGAATATTCCAACATCTACTCCAGATAAAAAGAGTAGAAGATATCATGGATACACGCATCGAAAAAAGTACCAAAAATAGGCAGTATGCAAAATATCTGGTTAAGTGGAAAGGCAGACCTATTGAAGATTCATCTTGGTTGTCAAAGACTGAGGTTGAACGCCTTGGTTTTCTTCCAACAATAGAGAAGTGAAGGTCACTTCTCAAAATTACCTTGGGTGTATGATGCAGGAGCATCCAGTGGTGTAAGAGTGATCTTGCATCTCCCAAAAAAAAAATTGTAATTTTTTTTTTATTTTGTAAAACTAGTAAAACTAATTTAACTTGCAGGAGATTTTTGAAGGTCTTAGAGGTCGAATTTGAGGATTTTTGGCTAGATGCGAGCCTTTGTTCCTTTGTGTAGTGAGCCAAGTCTCACCCTGCATAGATCGTTTCGTGCCGTTTCTAAAAACATGTTGTAATAGTCAATCAGGTCAACAAGTGCGAAGTTATGACCTCGACAAGTTGCCCCCAAAATTCAAATTTGAATTTTAATGGTTTTAGGTGGGAAAAAAGGAAAACAAGGTATTTGAGGGAATTTTCAAAATTGTAAAGTGGCCTTTTCTCTTGTATCCTTATTTTTGGCATGAAAGTAATGAAAGGTTGGATTCTCTGACTTGTTCAAAGGAAAAACTACCTATGTATCATTTGTTTGGTGTTGCTAGTGTAACGTGATCTACACCAAGTGGTATAAGTGTGGGATTTCCTGAGTGTGTAAACAGATCACCGGATGTGAGGCAGTTTACACCAAGATCTGTGGTTAAGGTTTGTGAGAGAAGTGAGCAGAATGCCTCCACGAAGAAACTGTGGTGGTGGTAGAAATATGGTTCCAGAGGAATATTTCAGAGCTTTGCAAAGGCAAGTTTAGGCTCTATAAGAGGAGCTGCATAGAGGGTTTAAGGCAAGGAGAGAAGAAGGTAGTGAAGATGAAGTTGAAGAATAAGAGAACCAGTTTGAGGAATAATAAGAGGTAGTATATCCTACACAATCCAGGTTATACAGATCCATATCTCATATTGGAAAGAGACCGAAGATGGAGGTTTCTACGTATTCTAGAAATCTTGATCCAAAGGAGTTGATTTACTAGATCAATGATTTGGAAGAATACTTTGAGTATGAGGAGGTTGAAGATCCTGATAGGGTCAATTTTGCTAAGACCAAGCTAAAGGGTCATGCCAGCATATGGTGGAAGGGAGTGCAATCTAGCGATAGTCGGACAAAAAGGGATATAATGCTTACCGTCCCCGTGATCGGAACAATGGTTACCGAGAGAGGAAGAGGAAGGTCCGGACGAGGGTTTGGAAGAGGAGGATTTCGTGGAACCCGTTTCCACCGTGGAAAAGAAGGACATTGAGCATACAAGTGTCCACAACACCAAGAGAGGACAAATAGGAGGCTCGAAGGTAATGCCCGAGCTGCGGTCATCGATGAAGGTGCTGAATCTGAGCACTCTGAAGAAGCAAAAAGAGGAGAAGTGCTAATCACAAGGAGAGCCTTGCTAAATGAGGAGAGAGACCCAAATCATAGGAAGAGCTTATTTCGCACAAGGTGTAAATGTGTAGGTAAGATTTGTAATATTATCATAGACAATGGTAGCACAGATAACCTAGTTTCAGAAGGAATGGTTACCAAATTAACATTAGATAGGAAGAGACACCCGCATCCATATCGGATTGCATGGTTATAGAAGGACCATAGGTCTCTGGTCAGTGAGCAATGATTGGTAAAATTTAATATTGGAAACTACCGTGATGAGATCCTGTGTGACATCCTACCTATGGATGCTTGCCATTTTTTATTAGGAAGGCCATGGCAGTTTGATCGATGTGCAATGCATGATGGTCGTGCCAACACTTACTCCTTGACAAATAATGGAGTGCACCATAAGTCAAGACCCTGAAGGAGGTGGACAAAAAGGTATGTAGCAGTTCCATAATCTATTTAGTTGAAGGGAGAAGATTTTTGAATGGTTTGAAGCATGAGCATATGTGCTATGCATTAATTCCTAGAGTTAGGGAAGAAGAATGCAAATATACCCCAGTAGAAGTCTTAGGTCTATTAGAAGAATTTCCAAATATTATATCAGATAATGTGCCTGAGGTTTTACCACCAATGAGGAATACCAGTCACCATATAGATTTGGTACCAGGATCTAGTTTACCCAATAAGGCAGCCCATAGAATGACTCCTGTAGAAAGTGAGGAGCTAAACAAGCAAGTCCAAGAGTTGCTGAAAAAGGAACTGATTCGGGAGAGCTTGAGTCCATGTGCAGTACCTACAATACTAGCACCAAAGAAATATGGAGAGTGGATAATGTGTATAGACTCTCGAGCTATTAACAAGATCACCATAAAATACAGATTTCCATTACCAAGGATTGATGATATTATGGACTGTTTGAGTGGAACCAAGTACTTCAAAAATATTGACCTAAAGAGTGGGTACCATCAGATTCATGTCAGAGAAGGAGAAGAGTGGAAGCCTTCAAGACCATAGAGGGTTTGTATGAGTGGTTGCTAATGCCATTTGGGCTAACCAATGCACCAAGCACATTCATGCGGCTGATGAATGAGATATTGAAGGAGTTTTTAGGAAAATTTGTCATTGTCTATTTGGATGACATTTTAATATTTAGCATGACCCTAGAAGAGCACCTGATGCATATCAGAAGGGTTTTTGAGAAGCTGAAGGAGGAGCAGTTGTTGATTAATTTGAAGATGTGTAGTTTTGTGAAGAAGGAGTTAGTGTATCTAGGATTTGTCATCTCAACCAAAGGTCTAAAAATGGACCCAGAAAAGGTGAGGGCTATCATTGAATGGCCTACTCCAAGAAGCATAACTGATGTAAGATCATTTCATGGTCTAGCAATTTTTTGCAAAAAAATCATTATAAATTTCAGCAGTACTTGTGCACCCCTTATAGAAACAATGAGAGGGGATAAGAAATAATTTATGTGGACCTTAGGAGCAGATAAAATCTTTGATATGTTGAAGAAGAAGGTCACAGAGCAACCTATTTTGGCACTTCCATATTTTAATAAGGTATTTCAGGTAGATTGTGATGCTAGTGGTAGTGCCATAGGAGTCGTATTGAGTCAAGAAGGTAAACCTGTTGCTTATTTTAGTGAGAAACTCAATGATGCTAGGAAGAAGTATTCAGTTTATGATCAAGATTTTTATGCTATAGTTCATAATCTAAAGAAGTTGAGGCATTATTTGTTTCCAAAAGAGTTTGTTCTGTATACTGATCATCAGGCCTTACAGTATATTAATAGCCAAGGGAAGCTAAATCAGAGGCACTTGAATTGGCTTGAGTTTCTACAAAGTTATACCTTTGTGTTGAAGCACAGGAGTGGAAAGACAAATAGAGTTGCAAATGCCTTAAGTAGAAGGTAGTGTTTGTTGATAGAAATGAAGGTGGAAGTTGTAGGGTTGGACGAACTTAAGGGTTTGTAACCTGAAGATCCTAATTTTGCAGAGGCTTGGAGGGCTTGCTTGGCACTTGTTACTTTAGACAGGACTAAGTGGTTGGATTTTCTAATCCAATATGGAATGTTTTTTAGAGGAAATCAATTATGCATTCCAAGGATTTCAATGAGGGAGAATCTAGTCAAGGAGAAACATGGGGGAGGGTTGGATGGACACTTTGATCGGCATAAGACCATTACCCTTGTTAGTGAGAACTACTATTGGCCATAGTTGCAGCAAGATGTGAATATATTTGTGCAAAGTTGCAGAGTATGCCAGATGGCGAAGGGTGTGAGATAGAATATTGGATTATATCATCCATTACCTATACCTGAGAGACCATGGGAGGACATTAGCATGGATTTTGTTCTTGGCCTACCAAGGACATAGAGGATAAATGACTTCGTATTTATGGTGGTTGATAGGTTTTCAAATATGGCACATTTTTTGCCCTGTCAGAAAGCTAATGATGCAGTTCATGTTGTAGGTTTATTTTTCAAAGAGGTGGTACAACTTCATGGTCTACCAAAGAGTATAGTTTCTAACAGAGATACCAAGTTTGTTGGGTATTTCTAGAGAACCTTATGGAAGAAATTGAAGACAGATTTGAAATTCAGTTATGCATACCACCCACATATTGATGGACAAACAGAGGTGGTGAATAGAATTTTGGATAATCTATTGTGATGCTTGATAGGAGATAAGCCCAAGGGATGGGATTAGGTTTTTCCATTGGTGGAATTTGCACACAACAATTCTGTCAACAGGAGTACTAACAAATCTCTATTCTAGATAATATATGGGAGCAGTCCAAGAAATGCTTCTGAGTTGAGGAAGATGGATACAGGGGAAAAGTGAATTGCTGAGGCTGAGGACTTTGCAGAGCATCTAAAGAGTTGCATGAAGAAGTGAAGAAGCATATTACTAAGATGAATCCTCAATATAAGACAAGGGCAGGCCAAAAGTGACGGTTTAAGGAATTTGAAGTAGGAGATGAAGTTATGGTCAATCTGAGAAAAGAAAGGTTTCCTGCTAAAACCTATAACAAGTTGAATATGAAGAAGTTTGGACCATGCAAAATCATAGAAAAACAGGATTCAGGCAATGCATATGAAGTGGAATTGCCAAGTGGGCTTAACATATCACTTGTTTTTAACATTTCAGATTTGGTAGAATACCATGAAGGAGACAATGGTGAGGGACCAATAGCAGAATTGTGGAATATTCCATGATCTACTACAGATAGGGAAGAGATAAAAGAGATCCTAGATAGGCAGTATGCAGAATATCTGGTTAAGTAGAAAGGCAGACCTATTGAAGATTCATCTTGGTTGTCGAAGGCTGAGGTTGAATGCCTTTGTTTTCTTCCAACAATAGATAAGTTAAGGTCACTTCCCAAAATTACCCTAGGTGTCCGATGCAGGAGCATCCAATGGTGTAAGAGTGATCTTGCATCACCAATTGGTTTTTTTTTTTTGTAAAACTAGTTTAACTTGGAGGAGATTTTTGAAGGTCTTAGAGGTCGAATTTGAGGATTTTTGGCTAGATGTGAGCCTTGGTGCGCTATACAAATTATCACCCCACTTAGCTCGTTTCATGCCATTTTTGAAAACATGTTGTAGTAGTCAATCGGGTCAATGAGTGTAAAGTTATGACCTCGACAAGTTGCCCCCAAAATTCAAATTTGAATTTTAATGGTTTTAGGTGGGAAAAAGGGAAAATAGGGTATTTAAGAGAATTTTCGAAATTGTAAACTGGCCTTTTCTCTTGTATCCTTATTTTTGGCATGAAAGTAATGAAAGGTTGGATTCTCTAACTTTTTCAAAGGAAAAAAATACCTGTGTATCATTTGTTTGGTGTTGCTAGTGTAACATGATCTACACCAAGTGGTATAAGAGTGGGAGTTCCTGAGTGTGTAAATAGATCGCCGAACATGAGGTAGTTTACACCAGGATCTCGTGGTTAAGGGTTGTGAGAGAAGTTAGTAGAATGCCTCCACGAAGATCACCATAAAATACATGATTTCCATTGCCAAGGATGGATGATATTATGGACTATTTGAGTGGAGCCAAGTACTTCACAAAGATTGACCTGAAGAGTGGGTACCATCAGATTCATGTCAGAGAAGGATATGAGTGGAAGAAAACCTTCAATACCAGAAAGGTTTTGTATGAGTGGTTGGTAAGGGTTTTTGAGAAGCTGAGGGAGGAGCAGTTGTTGATTAATTTGAAGAAGTGTAGTCTTGTGAAGAAGGAGTTAGTGTATCTGGGATTTGTCATATCAACTGAAGGTCTAAAAATGGACCCAAAAAATGTGAGGGCTATCATTGAATGGCCTACTCCAAGAAGCATAACTGAGGTAAGTTCATTTCATGGTCTAGCAAGTTTTTACAAAAAAATCATTAGAAATTTTAGTAGTATTTGCGCACCCCTTACAGAAACAATGGGAGGGGATAAGAAAGAATTTAAGTGGAACTTAGGAGCAGATAAGAGCTTTGATATTTGGAAGAAGAAGGTCACAAAGAAACCTATTTTGGCACTTCCAAATTTTAATAAGGTATTTTAGATAGATTGTGATACTAGTGGTAGTGCCATAGGAGCTGTATTGAGCCAAGAAGGTAAACTTGTTGCTTATTTTAGTGAGAAACTCAATGATGCTAGGAAGAAGTATTCAGTTTATGATCAAGAGTTTTATGCTATAGTTCAGGCTCTAAAGAAGTGGAGACATTATTTGTTTCCAAAAGAGTTGCAGATGCCTTAAGTAGAATGCAGTGCTTGTTGATAGAAATGAAGGTGGAAGTTGTAGGGTTTGACGAACTTAAGGGTTTGTACCATGAAGATCCTAATTTTGTAGAGGCTTGGAGGGCTTTCTTGGCACCTGTTACTTTGGATAGGACTAAGTGGTTGGATTTTCTGATCCAAGATGGAATGTTGTTTAGAGGAAATCAATTATGCATTCCATAGATTTCAATGAGGGAGAATCTAGTCAAGGAGAAACACAGTGGAGGGTTGGCTGGACACTTTGGTCGGTATAAGACCTTTACCCTTGTTAGCGAGAACTACTATTGGCCACAGTTGTAGCAAGATGTGAAGATATTTGTGCAAAGTTGCAGAGTATGCCATATGGCGAAGGGTGTGAGATAGAACACTGGATTATATCAGCCATTACCTATACCTGAGAGACCATGGGAGGACATTAGCATGGATTTTGTTCTTGGCCTAGCAAGGACACAGAGGGGAAATGACTCCATATTTGTGGTGGTTGACAGGTTTTCAAATATGGCACATCTTATTCCCTGTCAGAAAACTAATGATGCAGTTCATGTTGTAGGTTTATTTTTTAAAAGAGGTGGTATGACTTCATGGTCTACCAAAGAGTATAGTTTCTAACAGAGATACCAAGTTTTTTGGGTATTTCTGGAGAACCTTATGGAAGAAATTGAAGACAAATTTAAAATTTAGTTCTGCATACCACCCACAGACTAATGGAAAAATAGAGGTGGTGAATAGAAGTTTGGGTAATCTATTGAGATGCTTGATAGGAGATAAGCCCAAGGGATGGGATTTGGTTTTGCCACAGGTGGAATTTACATACAACAATTTTGTCAATAGGAGTACTAATAAATCTCCATTCCAGATAATATATGGGAGCAGTCCAAGAAATGCTTTTGAGTTGAGGAAGATGGATACAGTGGAAAAGTGCACTGCTAAGGCCGAGGACTGTGTAGAGCATCTGAAGAGCTTGCATGAAGAAGTGAAGAAGCATATTACTAATATGAATACTAAATATAAAACAAGGGCAGACTAGAAGCGACGGTTTAAAGAATTTGAAGTGGGAGATGAAGTTATGGTCCATCTGAGAAAATAAAGGTTTCCTGCTAAAACCTATAACAACCTGAAGATGAAGAAGTTTGGACCATGCAAAATCATAGAAAAATGGGATTCAAGCAATGCATATGAAGTGGAATTTCCAAGTGGGCTTAACATATCACCTATTTTTAACATTTTAGATTTGGTAGAATACCATGAAGGAGATAATGGTGAGGGACCAATAGCAAAATTATGGAATATTCCAGCATCTACTCCATATACGAAAGATATAGAAAAGATCCTGGATACACGCATCGGCAAAAGTACCATAAATAGGCAGTATGCAGAATATTTGGTTAAGTGGAAAGGCAGACCTATTGAAGATTCATCTTGGTTGTCGAAGGTTGAGGTTGAATGCCTTGGTTTTTTTACAACAATGGAGAAGTGAAGGTCACTTCTCAATATTACCCTGGGTGTCTGATGCAGGAGCATCCAGTGGTGTAAGAGTGATCTTGCATCACCCAAAAAAAAAAAATTGTAATTTTTTTTTATTTTGTAAAACTAGTAAAACTAGTTTAACTTGCAAGATATTTTTGAAGGTCTTAGAGGTCGAATGTGGATTTTTGGCTAGATACGACCCTTGGCGTGAAGGGCTAATATACGAGTTGCTTAGCTCGTTTCATGTCATTTTTGAAAACATGCTGTAATAGTCAATCGGGTCAATGAGTGCGAAGTTATGACCTCGACAAGTTGCCCCCAAAATTCAAATTTTAATTTTAATGGTTTTAGGTGGGAAAAAAGGAAAACAGGGTATTTGAGAGAATTTTTGAAATTGTAAAGTGGCATTTTCTCTTGTATCATTATTTTTGGCATGAAAGTAATGAAAGGTTGGATTCTCTAACTTGTTCAAAGGAAAAAATACCTGTGTATCATTTGTTTGGTGTTGCTAGTGTAACGTGATCTACACCAAGTGGTATAAGAGCGAGAGTTCTTGAGTGTGTAAACAGATCGTCGAACATGAGGCAGTTTACACCAAGATCTATGGTTAAGGTTTGTGAGAGAAGTGAGCATAATGCCTTTGTGAAGAAACCATGGTGGTGGGAGAAATATGGTGCCAGAGGAATATTTCAGAGCTTTGCAAAGGCAAGTTCAGGCTCTGCAAGAGGAGCTGCGTAGAGTGTTTGAGCCAAGGAGAGAAGGTAGTAAAGATGAAGTTGAAGAAGAAGAGGACCAGTTTGAGGAAGAAGAAGAGGTAGTAGATCTTGCACAAGCCAAGTTATACAAAGCCATGAGTAGATCCTAAGTAGACTCTCGAGCTATTAACAAGATCACCATAAAATACAGATTTCCATTGCCAAGGATGGATGATATTATGGACTATTTGAGTGGAGCCAAGTACTTCACAAAGATTGACCTGAAGAGTGGGTACCATCAGATTCGTGTCAAAGAAGGAGATGAGTGGAAGACAACCTTCAAGACCAGAGAGGGTTTGTATGAGTGGTTGGTCATGCCATTTGGGCTAACCAATGCACCAAGCACATTCATGCGGTCGATGAATGAGGTATTGAAGGAGTTTTTAGGAAAATTTGTCATTGTCTATTTGGATGACATTTTAATATTTAGCAGGACCCTGGAAGAGCACCCGATGCATATCAGAAGGGTTTTTGAGAAGTTGAGGGAGGAGCAATTGTTGATTAATTTGAAGAAGTGTAGTTTTGTGAAGAAGGAGTTAGTGTATCTAGGATTTGTCATCTCAGCCGAAGGTCTAAAAATGGACCCAAAAAATGTGAGGGCTATCATTGAATGGCCTACTCCAAGAAGCATAACTGAGGTAAGATCATTTCATGGTCTAGCAAGTTTTTACAGAAAATTCATTAGAAATTTCAGCAGTATTTGTGCACCCCTTATAGAAACAATGAGAGGGGATAAGAAATAATTTAAGTGGACCTTAGGAGCAGATAAGAGCTTTGATATGTTGAAGAAGAAGGTCACAGAGCAACCTATTTTGGCACTTCCAGATTTTAATAAGGTATTTCAGGTAGATTGTGATGCTAGTGGTAGTGCCATAGGAGTTGTATTGAGTCAAGAAGGTAAACCTGTTGCTTATTTTAGTGAGAAACTCAATGATGCTAGGAAGAAGTATTCAGTTTATGATCAAGAGTTTTATGCTATAGTTCGGGCTCTAAAGAAGTGGAGGCATTATTTGTTGCCAAAAGAGTTTGTTCTATATACTTGATCATCGGGCCTTACAGTATATTAATAGCCAAGGGAAGCTAAATCAGAGGCACTTGAAGTGGGTTGAGTTTCTATAGAGTTATACCTTTGTGTTGAAGCACAGGAGTGGAAAGTCAAATAGAGTTGCAGATGCCTTAAGTAGAAGGCAGTGTTTGTTGATAGAAATGAAGGTGGAAGTTGTAGGGTTTGACGAACTTAAGGGTTTGTACCCTGAAGATCCTGATTTTGCAGAGGCTTGGAGGGCTTTCTTGGCACCTGTTACTTTGGACAGGACTAAGTGGTTGGATTTTCTGATCCAAGATGGAATGTTGTTTAGAGGAAATCAATTATGCATTCCAAGGAGTTCAATGAGGGAGAATCTAGTCAAGGAGAAACACAGTGGAGGGTTGGCTGGACACTTTGGTCGAGATAAGACCATTGCCCTTGTTAGTGAGAACTACTATTGGCCATAGTTGCAGCAAGATGTGAAGAGATTTGTGCAAAGTTGCAGAGTATGCCAGATGGCGAAGGGTGTGAGACAGAACACTGGATTATATCAGCCATTACCTGTACCAGAGAGACCATGGGAGGACATCAGCATGGATTTTGTTCTTGGCCTACCAAGGACATAGAGGGGAAATGACTCCATATTTGTGGTGGTTGACAGGTTTTCAAAGATGGCACATTTTATTCCCTGCCAGAAAACTAATGATGCAGTTCATGTTGCAGGTTTATTTTTCAAAGAGGTGGTACGACTTCATGGTCTACCAAAGAGTATAGTTTCTGACAGAGATACCAAGTTTGTTGGGTATTTCTGGAGAACCTTGTGGAAGAAATTGAAGATAGATTTGAAATTTAGTTCTGCATACCACCCACAGACTGATGGACAAATAGAGGTGGTGAATAGAAGTTTGGGTAATCTATTGAGATGCTTGGTAGGAGATAAGCCCAAGGGATGGGATTTGGTTTTGCCATAGGTGGAATTTGCATACAACAATTCTGTCAATAGGAGTACTAACAAATCTCCATTCCAGATAATATATGGGAGCAGTCCAAGAAATGCTTCTGAGTTGAGGAAGATGGATACAGGGGAAAAGTGTAGTGCTGAGGTCGAGGACTTTGCAGAGCATCTGAAGAGCTTGCATGAAGAAGTGAAGAAGCATATTACTAAGATGAATACTCAATATAAGACAAGGGCAGACCAAAAGCGACGGTTTAAGGAATTTGAAGTGGGAGATGAAGTTATGGTCCATCTGAGAAAAGAAAGGTTTCTTGCTAAAACCTATAACAAGTTGAAGATGAAGAAGTTTGGACCATGCAAAATCATAGAAAAATGGGATTCAGGCAATGCATATGAAGTGGAATTGCCAAGTGGGCTTAACATATCACCTATTTTTAACATTTCAGATTTGGTAGAATACCATGAAGGAGACAATGGTGAGGGACCAGTAGCAGAATTATGGAATATTCCAGCATCTACTCCAGATACGAAAGAGATAGAAGAGATCCTGGATACACGCATCGACAAAAGTACCAAAAATAGGCAGTATGCAGAATATCTGGTTAAGTGGAAAGGCAGACCTATTGAAGATTCATCTTGGTTGTCGAAGGCTGAGGTTGAACGCCTTGGTTTTCTTCCAACAATAGAGAAGTGAAGGTCACTTCTCAAAATTACCCTGGGTGTCTGATGCAGGAGCATCCAGTGGTGTAAGAGTGATCTTGCATCACCCAAAAAAAAAAATTGTAATTTTTTTTTAATTTTGTAAAACTAGTTTAACTTGCAGGAGATTTTTGAAGGTCTTAGAGGTCGAATTTGAGGATTTTTGGCTAGACACGAGCCTTGGCGCGAAGAGCCAAGGATCGCCCCGCTTAGCTCGTTTCATGCCATTTTTGAAAACATGTTGTAATAGTCAATCGGGTCAACGAGTGCGAAGTTATGACCTCGACAAGTTGCCCCCAAAATTCAAATTTCAATTTGAATGGTTTTAGGTGGGAAAAAGGGAAAATAGGGTATTTGAGGGAATTTTCGAAATTGTAAAGGGGCCTTCTTCTCTTGTATCCTTATTTTTGGCATGAAAGTAATGAAAGGTTTGATTCTCTGACTTGTTCAAAGGAAAAATACCTGTGTATCATTTGTTTGGTGTTGCTAGTGTAACGTGATCTACACCAAGTGGTATCAGAGCGGGAGTTCCTGAGTGTGTAAACAGATCGTCGGACGTGAGGCAGTTTACACCAGGATCTGTGGTTAGGGTTTGTGAGAGAAGTGAGCAGAATGCCTCCACGAAGAAACCATGGTGGTGGGAGAAATATGGTGCCAGAGGAAGATTTCAGAGCTTTGCAAAGGCAAGTTCAGTGCTCTGCAAGAGGAGCTGCGTAGAGGGTTTGAGCCAAGGAGAGAAGAAGGTAGTGAAGATGAAGTTGAAGAAGAAGAGGACCAGTTTGAGGAAGAAGAAGAGGCAGTAGATCCTGCACAAGCTAGGTTATACAGAGCCATATCTCAGATTGGAAAGAGACCGAAGATGGAGGTTTCTACGTATTCTGGAAATCTTGATCCAGAGGAGTTGATTGACTGGATCAATGATTTGGAAGAATACTTTGAGTATGAGGAGGTTGAATAGGGTCAAGTTTGCTAAGACCAAGCTGAAGGGTCATGCAACCATATGGTGGAAGGGAGTGCAGCTAGACAAAAATAAAAGAGGAAAAGAAAGGATAACAAAATGGGAGCGGATGTTGGAGAAGTTGAAGAGGCAGTTCATCCCAGGTGACTATGAGTTGGATCTGCTAAAGAAAATGCAAGGTTTGAGGCAATCAAGTAAGTATGTCAAAGAATACACAGAGGAGTTTTATAAAATTGTAATCATAATAGGCCATTCAGAGGCCAACAAGGAGAAGGTAGCCCATTATATTAATGGGTTACGAGCAAGTATTCAAGAGGAGTTAAGTCTGGTCAGGATGACCACCATAGAGGATGCTTACCAGTTTGCCCTGAGGGTTGAAGAGAAGCTGAATAGAAGGTTTGAGAGCAAGCAAAGAGGAAGAGGTCATGGTGGAAGAACTGGTGGAAGAACAAATGGAGGACGAAATGAAGATTATAAGAAGAATGGAGAAGCTAGCAGTAGTCAGGACCAAAAGGGAGATAATGCTTACCGCCCCCGTGATTAGAACAATGGTTACCAGAGAGGAAGAGGAAGGTCTGGACGAGGGTTTGGAAGAGGAGGATTTCGTGGAACCTGTTTCCACTGTGGCGAAGAAGGACATCGAGCATACGAGTGTCCACAACACCAAGAGAGGACAAATAGGAGGCCTGAAGGTAATGCCCGAGCTACGGTCGTTGATGAAGGTGCTGAATCTGAGCACTCTAAAGAAGCAGAAAGAGGAGAAGTGCTAATCACAAGGAGAGCCTTGTTGAATGAGGAGAGAGACCCGGATCAGAGGAAGAGCTTATTTCGCACAAGGTGTAAATGTGCAGGTAAGATCTGTAATATTATCATAGACAATGGTAGCACAGATAACCTAGTTTCATAAGGAATGGTTACCAAATTGCAATTAGAGAGGAAGAGACACCCGCATCCATATCGGATTGCATGGTTACAGAAGGACCATAGGGCTTTGGTCAGTGAGCAATGCTTGGTAAAATTTAATATTGGGAATTACCGTGATGAGGTCCTGTGTGACATCCTGCCTATGGATGCTTGCCATTTGTTGTTGGGAAGGCCATGGCAGTTTGATCGGTGTGCAGTGCATGATGGTCGTGCCAACACTTACTCCTTGACAAAGAATGGAGTGCGCCATAAGTTGAAGCCCCTGAAGGAGGTGGATGAAAAGGTATGTAGCAGTGCTAGAATCTGTTTAGTTGAAGGGAGAAGGTTTTTGGATGGTTTGAAGCATGAGCATATGTGCTATGCATTAATTCCTAGAGTTAGGGAAGAAGAATGCAAAGATACCCCAATAGAAGTCTTAGGTCTGTTAGAAGAATTTCTAGATATTATATCAGATAATGTGCCTGAGGGTTTACCACCAGTGAGGAAGATCAGTCACCATATAGATTTGGTACCAGGATCTAGTTTACCCAATAAGGCAGCCCATAGAATGACTCCTGTAGAAAGTGAGGAGCTAAACAGGCAAGTCCAAGAGTTGCTAAAAAAGGGACTGATTCGGGAGAGCTTGAGTCCATGTGCAGTACCTAGTACTAGCACCAAAGAAATATGGAGAGTGGAGAATGTGTACAGACTCTCGAGCTATTAACAAGATCACCATAAAATATAGATTTCCATTGCCAAGGATGGATGATATTATGGACTGTTTGAGTGGAGCCAAGTACTTCACAAAGATTGACCTGAAGAGTGGGTACCATCAGATTCATGTCAGAGAAGGAGATGAGTGGAAGACAACCTTCAAGACCAGAGAGGGTTTGTATGAGTGGTTGGTCATGCCATTTGGGCTAACCAATGCGCCAAGCACATTCATGCGGTTGATGAATGAGGTATTGAAGGAGTTTTTAGGAAAATTTGTCATTGTCTATTTGGATGACATTTTAATATTTAGCAGGACCTTGGAAGAGCACCTGATGCATATCGAAGGGTTTTTGAGAAGCTGAGGGAGGAGCAGTTGTTGATTAATTTGAAGAAGTGTAGTTTTGTGAAGAAGGAGTTAGTGTATCTGGGATTTGTCATCTCAACCGAAGGTCTAAAAATGGACCCAAAAAAGGTGAGGGCTATCATTGAATGGCCTACTCCAAGAAGCATAACTGAGGTAAGATCATTTCATGGTCTAGCAAGTTTTTACAGAAAATTCATTAGAAATTTTAGCAAGATTTGTGCACCCCTTACAGAAACAATGAGAGGGGATAAGAAAGAATTTAAGTGGACCTTAGGAGCAGATAAGAGCTTTGATATGTTGAAGAAGAAGGTCACAGAGCAACCTATTTTGGCACTTCCAGATTTTAATAAGGTATTTCAGGTAGATTGTGATGCTAGTGGTAGTGCCATAGGAGTCGTATTGAGTCAAGAAGGTAAACCTGTTGCTTATTTTAGTGAGAAACTCAATGATGCTAGGAAGAAGTATTCAGTTTATGATCAAGAGTTTTATGCTATAGTTCAGGCTCTAAAGAAGTGGAGGCATTATTTGTTGCCAAAAGAGTTTGTTCTATATACCGATCATCATGCCTTACAGTATATTAATAGCCAAGGGAAGCTAAATCAGAGGCACTTGAAGTGGGTTGAGTTTCTACAGAGTTATACCTTTGTGTTGAAGCACAGGAGTGGAAATTCAAATAGAGTTGCAGATGCCTTAAGTAGAAGGCAATGTTTGTTGATAGAAATGAAGGTGGAAGTTGTAGGGTTTGACGAACTTAAGGGTTTGTACCCTGAAGATCCTGATTTTGTAGAGGCTTGGAGGGCTTGCTTGGCACCTGTTACTTTGGACAGGACTAAGTGGTTGGATTTTCTGATCCAAGATGGAATGTTGTTTAGAGGAAATCAATTATGCATTCCAAGGAGTTCAATGAGGGAGAATCTAGTCAAGGAGAAACATAGTGGAGGGTTGGCTGGACACTTTGGTCGGGATAAGACCATTGCCCTTGTTAGTGAGAACTACTATTGGCCACAGTTGCAGCAAGATGTGAAGAGGTTTGTGCAAAGTTGCAGAGTATGCCAGATGGCGAAGGGTGTGAGACAGAACACTGGATTATATCAGCCATTACCTGTACCAGAGAGACCATGGGAGGACATCAACATGGATTTTGTTCTTGGCCTACCAAGGACACAGAGGGGAAATGACTCCATATTTGTGGTGGTTGATAGGTTTTCAAAGATGGCACATTTTATTCCTTGCCAAAAAACTAATGATGCAGTTCATGTTGCAGGTTTATTTTTCAAAGAGGTGGTACGACTTCATGGTCTACCAAAGAGTATAGTTTCTGATAGAGATACCAAGTTTGTTGGGTATTTCTGGAGAACCTTGTGGAAGAAATTGAAGATAGATTTGAAATTCAGTTCTGCATACCACCCACATACTGATGGACAAATAGAGGTGGTGAATAGAAGTTTGGGTAATCTATTGAGATGCTTGATAGGAGATAAGCCCAAGGGATGGGATTTGGTTTTGCCATAGGTGGAATTTGCATACAACAATTCTATCAATAGGAGTACTAACAAATCTCCATTCCAGATAATATATGGGAGCAGTCCAAGAAATGCTTCTGAGTTGACGAGGATGGATACAGGGGAAAAGTGCAATGCTGAGGCTGAGGACTTTGCAGAGCATCTGAAGAGCTTGCATGAAGAAGTGAAGAAGCATATTACTAAGATGAATACTCAATATAAGACAAGGGCAGACCATAAGCGACGGTTTAAGGAATTTGAAGTGGGAGATGAAGTTATGGTCCATTTGAGAAAAGAAAGGTTTCCTGCTAAAACCTATAACAAGTTGAAGATGAAGAAGTTTGGACCATGCAAAATCATAGAAAAATGGGATTCATGCAATGCATATGAAGTGGAATTGCCAAGTGGGCTTAACATATCACCTATTTTTAACATTTCAGATTTGGTAGAATACCATGAAGGAGACAATGGTGAGGGACCAATAGCAGAATTATGGAATATTCCAGCATCTACTCCAGATACGAAAGAGATAGAAGAGATCCTGGATACACGCATCGGCAAAAGTACCAAAAATAGGCAAGATGCAGAATATCTGGTTAAGTGGAAAGGCAGACCTATTGAAGATTCATCTTGGTTGTCGAAGGCTGAGGTTGAACGCCTTGGTTTTCTTCCAACAATAGAGAAGTGAAGGTCACTTCTCAAAATTACCCTGGGTGTCTGATGCAGGAGCATCCAATGGTGTAAGAGTGATCTTGCATCACCCAAAAAAAAATTGTAATTTTTTTATTTTATTTTGTAAAACTAGTAAAACTAGTTTAACTTGCAGGAGATTTTTGAAGGTCTTAGAGGTCGAATTTGAGGATTTTTGGCTAGACATGAGCCTTGGCGCAAAGAGCCAAGTTTCGCTTAGCTCGTTTCATGCCATTTTCGAAAACATGTTGTAATAGTCAATCGGGTCAACGAGTGCGAAGTTATGACCTCGACAAGTTGCCCCCAAAATTCAAATTTCAATTTGAATGGTTTTAGGTGGGAAAAAGGGAAAATAGGGTATTTGAGGGAATTTTCGAAATTGTAAAGGGGCCTTTTCTCTTGTATCCTTATTTTTGGCATGAAAGTAATGAAAGGTTTGATTCTCTGACTTGTTCAAAGGAAAAATACTGTGTATCATTTGTTTGGTGTTGCTAGTGTAACGTGATCTACATCAAGTGGTATCAAAGCGGGAGTTCTTGAGTGTGTAAATAGATCATCGAACGTGAGGCAGTTTACACCAAGATCTATGGTTAGGGTTTGTGAGAGAAGTGAGCAGAATGCCTCCATGAAGAAACCATGGTGGTGGGAGAAATATGGTGCCAGAGGAAGATTTTAGAGCTTTGTAGAGGCAAGTTCAGGCTCTGCAAGAGGAGCTGCGTAGAGGGTTTGAGCCAAGGAGAGAAGAAGGTAGTGAAGATGAAGTTGAAGAAGAAGAGGACCAGTTTGAGAAAGAAGAAGAGGTAGTAGATCCTGCACAAGCTAGGTTATACAGAGCCATATCTCATATTGGAAAGAGACCAAAGATGGAGGTTTCTACGTATTCTAGAAATCTTGATCCAGAGGAGTTGATTGACTGGATCAATGATTTGGAAGAATACTTTGAGTATGAGGAGGTTGAAGATCCAGAGAGGGTCAAGTTTGCTAAGACCAAGCTGAAGGGTCATGCCAGCATATGGTGGAAGGGAGTGCAGCTAGACAAAAATAAAAGAGGAAAAGAAAGGATAACAAAATGGGAGCGGATGTTGGAGAAGTTGAAGAGGCAGTTCATCCTAGGTGACTACGAGTTGGATCTGCTAAAGAAAATGCAAGGTTTGAGGCAATCAAGTAAGTCTGTCAAAGAATACACAGAGGAGTTTTATAAAATTTTAATCATAATAGGCCATTCTGAGGCCAACAAGGAGAAGGTAGCCCATTATATTAATGGGTTAAGAGCAAGTATTCAAGAGGAGTTAAGTCTGGTCAGGATGACCACCATAGAGGATGCTTACCAGTTTGCCTTGAGGGTTGAAGAGAAGCTGAACAGAAGGTTTGAGAGCAAGCAAAGAGGAAGAGGTCATGGTGGAAGAACTGGTGGAAGAACAAATGGAGGACGAAATGAAGATTATAAGAAGAATGGAGAAGCTAGCAATAGTCAGGACCAAAAGGGAGATAATGCTTACCGCCCCCATGATCAAAACAATGGTTACCAGAGAGGAAGAGGAAGGTCTGGATGAGGGTTTGGAAGAGGAGGATTTCGTGGAACCTATTTCCACTATGGCGAAGAAGGACATCGAGCATACGAGTGTCCACAACACCAAGAGAGGACAAATAAGAGGCTCGAAGGTAATGCCCAAGCTGCATTCGTTGATGAAGGTGCTGAATCTGAGCACTCTGAAGAAGCAGAAAGAGGAGAAGTGCTAATCACAAGGAGAGCCTTGTTGAATGAGGAGAGAGACCCAGATCAGAGGAAGAGCTTATTTCGCACAAGGTGTAAATGTGCAGGTAAGATCTGTAATATTATCATAGACAATGGTAGCATAGATAACCTAGTTTCAGAAGGAATGGTTACCAAATTGCAATTAGAGAGGAAGAGACACCCGCATCCATATCGGATTGCATGGTTGCAGAAGGACCATAGGGCTTTGGTCAGTGAGCAATGCTTGGTAAAATTTAATATTGGGAATTACCGTGATGAGGTCCTGTGTGACATCCTGCCTATGGATGCTTGCCATTTGTTGTTGGGAAGGCCATGGCAGTTTGATCGGTGTGCAATGCATGATGGTCATGCCAACACTTACTCCTTGACAAAGAATGGAGTGCGCCATAAGTTGAAGCCCTTGAAGGAGGTGGATGAAAAGGTATGTAGCAGTGCTAGAATCTGTTTAGTTGAAGGGAGAAGGTTTTTGGATGGTTTGAAGCATGAGCATATGTGCTATGCATTAATTCCTAGAGTTAGGGAAGAAGAATGCAAAGATACCCCAATAGAAGTCTTAGGTCTATTAGAAGAATTTCTAGATATTATATCATATAATGTGCCTGAGGGTTTACCACCAGTGAGGAAGATCAGTCACCATATAGATTTGGTACCAGGATCTAGTTTACCCAATAAGGCAGCCCATAGAATGACTCCTGTAGAAAGTGAGGAGCTAAACAGGCAAGTCCAAGAGTTGCTAAAAAAGGGACTGATTCGGGAGAGCTTGAGTCCATGTGCAGTATCTATAGTACTAGCACCAAAGAAATATGGAGAGTGGAGAATGTGTACAGACTCTCGAGCTATTAACAAGATCACCATAAAATATAGATTTCCATTGCCAAGGATGGATGACATTATGGACTGTTTGAGTGGAGCCAAGTACTTCACAAAGATTGACCTGAAGAGTGGGTACCATCAGATTCATGTCAGAGAAGGAGATGAGTGGAAGACAACCTTCAAGACCAGAGAGGGTTTGTATGAGTGGTTGGTCATGCCATTTGGGCTAACCAATGCACCAAGCACATTCATGCGGCTGATGAATGAGGTATTGAAGGAGTTTTTAGGAAAATTTGTCATTGTCTATTTGGATGACATTTTAATATTTAGCAGGACCCTGGAAGAGCACCTGATGCATATCAGAAGGGTTTTTGAGAAGCTGAGGGAGGAGCAGTTGTTGATTAATTTGAAGAAGTGTAGTTTTGTGAAGAAGGAGTTAGTGTATCTGGGATTTGTCATCTCAGTCGAAGGTCTAAAAATGGACCCAAAAAAGGTGAGGGCTATCATTGAATGGCCTACTCCAAGAAGCATAACTAAGGTAAGATCATTTCATGGTCTAGCAAGTTTTTACAAAAAATTCATTAGAAATTTTAGAAGTATTTGTGCACCCCTTACATAAACAATGAGAGGGGATAAGAAAGAATTTAAGTGGACCTTAGGAGCAGATAAGAGCTTTGATATGTTGAAGAAGAAGGTCATAGAGCAACCTATTTTGGCACTTCCAGATTTTAATAAGGTATTTCAGGTAGATTGTGATGCTAGTGGTAGTGCCATAGGAGTTGTATTGAGTCAAGAAGGTAAACCTGTTGCTTATTTTAGTGAGAAACTCAATGATGCTAGGAAGAAGTATTCAGTTTATGATCAAGAGTTTTATGCTATAGTTCAGGCTCTAAAGAAGTGGAGGCATTATTTGTTGCCAAAAGAGTTTGTTCTATATACTGATCATCAGGCCTTACAATATATTAATAGCCAAGGGAAGCTAAATCAGAGGCACTTGAAGTGGGTTGAGTTTCTACAGAGTTATACCTTTGTGTTGAAGCACAGGAGTGGAAAGTCAAATAGAGTTGCAGATGCCTTAAGTAGAAGGTAATGTTTGTTGATAGAAATGAAGGTGGAAGTTGTAGGGTTTGATGAACTTAAGGGTTTGTACCTTGAAGATCCTAATTTTGCAGAGGCTTGGAGGGCTTGCTTGGCACCTGTTACTTTGGACAGGACTAAGTGGTTGGATTTTCTGATCCAAGATGGAATGTTGTTTAGAGGAAATCAATTATGCATTCCAAGGAGTTCAATGAGGGAGAATCTAGTCAAGGAGAAGCACAGTGGAGGGTTGGCTGGACACTTTGGTCGAGATAAGACCATTGCCCTTGTTAGTGAGAACTACTATTGGCCATAGTTGCAGCAAGATGTGAAGAGATTTGTGCAAAGTTGTAGAGTATGCTAGATGGCGAAGGGTGTGAGATAGAACACTAGATTATATCAGCCATTACCTGTACCAGAGAGACCATGGGAGGACATCAGCATGGATTTTGTTCTTGGCCTACCAAGGACATAGAGGGGAAATGACTCCATATTTGTGGTGGTTGACAGGTTTTCAAATATGGCACATTTTATTCCCTGCCAGAAAACTAATGATGCAGTTCATGTTGCAGGGTTTATTTTTCAAAGAGGTGGTACGACTTCATGGTCTACCAAAGAGTATAGTTTTTGATAGAGATACCAAGTTTGTTGGGTATTTCTGGAGAACCTTATGGAAGAAATTGAAGACAGATTTGAAATTCAGTTCTGCATACCACCCATAGACTGATGGACAAATAGAGGTGGTGAATAGAAGTTTGGGTAATCTATTGAGATGCTTGGTAGGAGATAAGCCCAAGGGATGGGATTTGGTTTTGCCATAGGTAGAATTTGCATACAATAATTCTGTCAATAGGAGTACTAATAAATCTCCATTCCAGATAATATATGGGAGCAATCCAAGAAATGCTTCTGAGTTGAGGAAGATGGATACAGGGGAAAAGTGTAGTGTTGAGGCTGAGGACTTTGCAGAGCATCTGAAGAGCTTGCATGAAGAAGTGAAGAAGCATATTACTAATATGAATACTCAATATAAGACAAGGGTAGACCAGAAGTGACGGTTTAAGGAATTTGAAGTGGGAGATGAAGTTATGGTCCATCTGAGAAAAGAAAGGTTTCCTGCTAAAACCTATAACAAGCTAAAAATGAAGAAGTTTGGACCATGCATAATCATAGAAAAATGGGATTCAGGCAATGCATATGAAGTGGAATTGCCAAGTGGGCTTAACATATCACCTATTTTTAACATTTTAGATTTGGTAGAATACCATGAAGGAGACAATGGTGAGGGACCAATAGTAGAATTATGGAATATTCTAACATCTACTCCAGATACGGAAGAGATAGAAGAGATCCTGGATACACGCATCGGCAAAAGTACCAAAAATAGGCAGTATGCAGAATATCTGGTTAAGTGGAAAGGCAGACCTATTGAAGATTCATCTTGGTTGTCAAAGGCTGAGGTTGAACACCTTGGTTTTCTTCCAACAATAGAGAAGTGAAGGTCACTTCTCAAAATTACCCTCGGGTGTCTGATGCAGGAGCATCCAAGTGGTGTAAGAGTGATCTTGCATCACCCAAAAAAAAAATTGTAATTGTTTAATTTTGTAAAACTAGTAAAACTAGTTTAACTTGCAAGAGATTTTTGAAGGTCTTAGAGGTTGAATTTGAGGATTTTTGGCTAGACATGAGCCTTTGCATGATGTAAGGATCGCCTCGCTTAGCTCGTTTCATGCCATTTTTGAAAACATGTTGTAATAGTCAATCGGGTCAACGAGTGCGAAGTTATGACCTCGACAAGTTGCCCCCAAAATTCAAATTTGAATTTTAATGGTTTTAGGTGGGAAAAAGGGAAAACAGGGTATTTGAGGGAATTTTCGAAATTGTAAAGGGGCTTTTCTCTTGTATCCTTATTTTTGGCATGAAAGTAATGAAAGGTTGGATTCTCTGACTTGTTCAAAGGAAAAATACCTAGTATCATTTGTTTGGTGTTGCTAGTGTAACGTGATCTACTTCAAGTGGTATCAGAGCGGGAGTTCTTGAGTGTGTAAATAGATCGTCGGACGTGAGGCAGTTTACACCAGGATCTATGGTTAGGGTTTGTGAGAGAAGTGAGCAGAATGCCTCCATGAAGAAACCATGGTGGTGGGAGAAATATGGTGCCAGAGGAAGATTTTAGAGCTTTGTAGAGGCAAGTTCAAGCTCTACAAGAGGAGCTACGTAGAGGGTTTGAGCCAAGGAGAGAAGATGGGAGTGAAGATGAAGTTGAAGAAGAAGAGGACCAGTTTGAGGAAGAAGAAGAGGTAGTAGATCCTACACAAGCTAGGTTATACAGAGCCATATCTCAGATTGGAAAGAGATCAAAGATGGAGGTTTCTACGTATTCTAGAAATCTTGATCTAGAGGAGTTGATTGACTGGATCAATGATTTGGAAGAATACTTTGAGTATGAGGAGGTTGAAGATCCTGAGAGGGTCAAGTTTGCTAAGACCAAGCTGAAGGGTCATGCTAGCATATGGTGGAAGGGAGTGCAGCTAGACAGAAATAAAAGAGGAAAAGAAAGGATAACAAAATGGGAGTGGATGTTGGAGAAGTTGAAGAGGTAGTTCATTCTAGGTGACTACGAGTTGGATCTGCTAAAGAAAATGCAAGGTTTGAGGTAATCAAGTAAGTCTATCAAAGAATACATAGAGGAGTTTTATAAAATTTTAATCAGAATAGGCCATTCGAGGCCAACAAGGAGAAGGTAGCCCGTTATATTAATGGGTTAAGAGCAAGTATTCAAGAGGAGTTAAGTCTGGTCAGGATGACCACCATAGAGGATGCTTACTAGTTTGCCTTGAGGGTTGAAGAGAAGTTGAACAGAAGGTTTGAGAGCAAGCAAAGAGGAAGAGGTCATGGTGGAAGAACTGGTGGAAGAACAAATGGAGGATGAAATGAAGATTATAAGAAGAATGGAGAAGCTAGCAGTAGTCGGACCAAAAGGGAGATAATGCTTACCACCCCGTGATCATAACAATGGTTACCAGAGAGGAAGAGGAAGGTCTGGACGAGGGTTTGGAAGAGGAGGATTTCGTGGAACCTGTTTCCACTATGGTGAAGAAGGACATCGAGCATACGAGTGTCCACAACACCAAGAGAGGACAAATAGGAGGCCTAAAGGTAATGCTCGAGCTACGATTGTTGATGAAGGTGCTGAATCTGAGCACTCTGAAGAAGCAGAAAGAGGAGAAGTGCTGATCACAAGGAGAGCCTTGTTGAATGAGGAGAGAGACCCAGATCGGAGGAAGAGCTTATTTCGCACAAGGTGTAAATGTGCAGGTAAGATCTGTAATATTATCATAGATAATGGTAGCATAGATAACCTAGTTTCAGAAGGAATGGTTACCAAATTGCAATTAGAGAGGAAGAGACACCCGCATCCATATCGGATTGCGTGGTTGCAGAAGGACCATAGGGCTTTGGTCAGTGAGCAATGCTTGGTAAAATTTAATATTGGGAATTACCGTGATGAGGTCCTGTGTGACATCCTGCCTATGGATGCTTGCCATTTGTTGTTGGGAAGGCCATGGCAGTTTGATCGATGTGCAAGTGCATGATGGTCATGCCAACACTTACTCCTTGACAAAGAATGGAGTGCGCCATAAGTTGAAGCCCCTGAAGGAGGTGGATGAAAAGGTATGTAGCAATGCCAAAATCTGTTTAGTTGAAGGTAGAAGGTTTTTGGATGGTTTGAAGCATGAGCATATGTGCTATGCATTAATTCCTAGAGTTAGGGAAGAAGAATGCAAAGATACCCCAAGTAGAAGTCTTAGGTCTATTAGAAGAATTTCTAGATATTATATCAGATAATGTGCCTGAGGGTTTACCACTAGTGAGGAAGATCAGTCACCATATAGATTTGGTACCAGGATCTAGTTTACCCAATAAGGCAGCCCATAGAATGACTCTTGTAGAAAGTGAGGAGCTAAATAGGCAAGTCCAAGAGTTGCTAAAAAAGGGACTGATTCGGGAGAGCTTGAGTCCATGTGCAGTACCTATAGTACTAGCACCAAATAAATATGGAGAGTGGAGAATGTGTACAGACTCTCGAGCTATTAACAAGATCACCATAAAATACAGATTTCCATTGCCAAGGATGGATGACATTATGGACTATTTGAGTGGAGCCAAGTACTTCACAAAGATTGACCTGAAGAGTGGGTACCATCAGATTCGTGTCAAAGAAGGAGATGAGTGGAAGACAACCTTCAAGACCAGAGAGGGTTTGTATGAGTGGTTGGTCATGCCATTTGGGCTAACCAATGCGCCAAGCACATTCATGCGGCTGATGAATGAGGTATTGAAGGAGTTTTTAGGAAAATTTGTCATTGTCTATTTGGATGACATTTTAATATTTAGCAAGACCCTAGAAGAGCACCTGATGCATATCAAAGGGTTTTTGAGAAGCTGAGGGAGGAGCAATTGTTGATTAATTTGAAGAAGTGTAGTTTTGTGAAGGAGTTAGTGTATCTGGGATTTGTCATCTCAACTGAAGGTCTAAAAATGGACCCAAAAAAGGTGAGGGCTATCATTGAATGGCCTACTCCAAGAAGCATAACTGAGGTAAGATCATTTCATGGTCTAGCAAGTTTTTAAATTATTAGAAGTTTGGTATTTGATGACCTTATGGAAGAAATTAAGAGGATTTGAAATAATTATACAGGATGGACAAACAGAGGTGGTGAATAGAAGTTTGGGTAATCTATTGAGATGCTGAGTAGGAGGTAAGCCCAAGGGATGGGATTTGGTTTTCAGTGAGAATTTGCATACATAATTTGTCAATAGGGTACTAATAAATCTCCATTCTGTATAATATATGGGAGTAGTCCAAGAAATGATTTTGAGTTGAGAAATATGGATATAGGGAAAAATTGTAGTGTTGAGGTCGAGGACTTTGTAGAGCATCCAAAGATCTTGCATGAAGAAGTGAAGAAGCATATTACTAAGATGAATACTCAATATAAGACAAGGGCAGACCCGAAGTGACGGTTTAAGGAATTTGAAGTGGGAGATGAAGTTATGGTCCATCTGAGAAAAGAAAGGTTTCCTGCTAAAACCTATAACAAGCTGAAGATGAAGAAGTTTGGACCATGCAAAATCATAGAAAAATAGGATTCAGGCAATGCATATGAAGTGGAATTGCCAAGTGGGCTTAACATATCACCTATTTTTAACATTTCAGATTTGGTAGAATACCATGAAGGAGACAATGGTGAGGGACCAATAGTAGAATTATGGAATATTCCAGCATCTACTCTAGATACGGAAGAGATAGAAGAGATCCTGGATACCCGCATCGGCAAAAGTACTAGAAATAGGCAGTATGCAGAATATCTGGTTAAGTGGAAGGGTAGACCTATTGAAGATTCATCTTGGTTGTCGAAGGCTGAGGTTGAACGCCTTGGTTTTCTTCCAACAATAGAGAAGTGAAGGTCACTTCTCAAAATTACCTTGGGTGTCTGATGCAGGAGCATCCAGTGGTGTAAGAGTGATCTTGCATCACCCAAAAAAAAATTGTAATTTTTTAATTTTGTAAAACTAGTAAAACTAGTTTAACTTGCAGGAGATTTTTGAAGGTCTTAGAGGTCGAATTTGAGGATTTTTGGCTAGACGCGAGCCTTGGTGCAAAGAGCCAAGGTTTGCCTCGCTTAGCTCATTTCATGCCATTTTCGAAAACATGTTGTAATAGTCAATCGGGTCAACGAGTGCGAAGTTATGACCTCGACAAGTTGCCCCCAAAATTCAAATTTGAATTTGAATGGTTTTAGGTGGGAAAAAGGGAAAATAGGGTATTTGAGGGAATTTTCGAAATTGTAAAGGGGCCTTTTCTCTTGTATCCTTATTTTTGGCATGAAAGTAATGAAAGGTTTGATTCTCTGACTTGTTCAAAGGAAAAATACCTGTGTATCATTTGTTTGGTGTTGCTAGTGTAACGTGATCTACACCAAGTGGTATCAGAGCGGGAGTTCCTGAGTGTGTAAACAGATCACCGGACGTGAGGCAGTTTACACCAGGATCTGTGGTTAAGGTTTGTGAGAGAAGTGAGCAGAATGCCTCCATGAAGAAACCATGGTGGTGGGAGAAATATGGTGCCAGAGGAAGATTTCAGAGCTTTGCAAAGGCAAGTTCGAGGCTCTGCAAGAGGAGCTGCGTAGAGGGTTTGAGCCAAGGAGAGAAGAAGGTAGTGAAGATGAAGTTGAAGAAGAAGAGGACCAGTTTGAGGAAGAAGAAGAGGTAGTAGATCCTGCACAAGCTAGGTTATACAGAGCCATATCTCATATTGGAAAGAGACCGAAGATGGAGGTTTCTACGTATTCTAGAAATCTTGATCCAGAGGAGTTGATTGACTGGATCAATGATTTGGAAGAATACTTTGAGTATGAGGAGGTTGAAGATCCTGATAGGGTCAAGTTTGCTAAGACCAAGCTGAAGGGTCATGCCAACATATGGTGGAAGGGAGTGCAGCTAGACAAAAATAAAAGAGGAAAAGAAAGGATAACAAAATGGGAGCGGATGTTGGAGAAGTTGAAGAGGCAGTTCATCCCAGGTGACTACGAGTTGGATCTGCTAAAGAAAATGCAAGGTTTGAGGCAATCAAGTAAGTCTATCAAAGAATACACAGAGGAGTTTTATAAAATTGTAATCAGAATAGGCCATTCAGAGGCCAACAAGGAGAAGGTAGCCCATTATATTAATGGGTTACGAGCAAGTATTCAAGAGGAGTTAAGTCTGGTCAGGATGACCACCATAGAGGATGCTTACCAGTTTGCCCTGAGGGTTGAAGAGAAGCTGAACAGAAGGTTTGAGAGCAAGCAAAGAGGAAGAGGTCATGGTGGAAGAACTGGTGGAAGAACAAATGGAGGACGAAATGAAGATTATAAGAAGAATGGAGAAGCTAGCAGTAGTCAAGACCAAAAGGGAGATAATGCTTACCGCCCCCGTGATCAGAACAATGGTTACCAGAGAGGAAGAGGAAGGTCTGGACGAGGGTTTGGAAGAGGAGGATTTCATGGAACCTATTTCCACTGTGGCGAAGAAGGACATCGAGCATACGAGTGTCCACAACACCAAGAGAGGACAAATAGGAGGCCCGAAGGTAATGCCCGAGCTACGGTCGTTGATGAAGGTGTTGAATCTGAGCACTCTAAAGAAGCAAAAGAGGAGAAGTGCTAATCACAAGGAGAGCCTTGTTGAATGAGGAGAGAGACCCAGATCAGAGGAAGAGCTTATTTCGCACAAGGTGTAAATGTGCAGGTAAGATCTGTAATATTATCATAGACAATGGTAGCACAGATAACCTAGTTTCAGAAGGAATGGTTACCAAATTACAATTAGAGAGGAAGAGACACCCGCATCCATATCGGATTGCGTGGTTACAGAAGGACCATAGGGCTTTGGTCAGTGAGCAATGCTTGGTAAAATTTAATATTGGGAATTACCGTGATGAGGTCCTGTGTGACATCCTGCCTATGGATGCTTGCCATTTGTTGTTGGGAAGGCCATGGCAGTTTGATCGATGTGCAATGCATGATGGTCATGCCAACACTTACTCCTTGACAAAGAATGGAGTGCGCCATAAGCTGAAGCCCCTGAAGGAGGTGGATGAAAAGGTATGTAGCAGTGCTAGAATCTGTTTAGTTGAAGGGAGAAGGTTTTTGGATGGTTTGAAGCATGAGCATATGTGCTATGCATTAATTCCTAGAGTTAGGGAAGAAGAATGCAAAGATACCCCAAGTAGAAGTCTTAGGTCTGTTAGAAGAATTTCTAGATATTATATCGGATAATGTGCCTGAGGGTTTACCACCAGTGAGGAAGATCAGTCACCATATAGATTTGGTACCAGGATCTAGTTTACCCAATAAGGCAGCCCATAGAATGACTCCTGTAGAAAGTGAGGAGCTAAACAGGCAAGTCCAAGAGTTGCTAAAAAAGGGACTGATTCGGGAGAGCTTGAGTCCATGTGCAGTACCTGCAGTACTAGCACCAAAGAAATATGGAGAGTGGAGAATGTGTATAGACTCTCGAGCTATTAACAAGATCACCATAAAATACAGATTTCCATTGCCAAGGATGGATGATATTATGGACTGTTTGAGTGGAGCCAAGTACTTCACAAAGATTGACCTGAAGAGTGGGTACCATCAAATTCATGTCAGAGAAGGAGATGAGTGGAAGACAACCTTCAAGACCAGAGAGGGTTTGTATGAGTGGTTGGTCATGCCATTTGGGCTAACCAATGCGCCAAGCACATTCATGCGGCTGATGAATGAGGTATTGAAGGAGTTTTTAGGAAAATTTGTCATTGTCTATTTGGATGACATTTTAATATTTAGCAGGACCCTGGAAGAGCACCTGATGCATATCAGAAGGGTTTTTGAGAAGCTGAGGGAGGAGCAGTTGTTGATTAATTTGAAGAAGTGTAGTTTTGTGAAGAAGGAGTTAGTGTATCTGGGATTTGTCATCTCATCCGAAGGTCTAAAAATGGACCCAAAAAAGGTGAGGGCTATCATTGAATGGCCTACTCCAAGAAGCATAACTGAGGTAAGATCATTTCATGGTCTAGCAAGTTTTTACAAAAAATTCATTAGAAATTTTAGCAGTATTTGTGCACCCCTTACAAAAACAATGAGAGGGGATAAGAAAGAATTTAAGTGGACCTTAGGAGCAGATAAGAGCTTTGATATGTTGAAGAAGAAGGTCACAGAGCAACCTATTTTGGCACTTCCAGATTTTAATAAGGTATTTCAGGTAGATTGTGATGCTAGTGGTAGTGCCATAGGAGTTGTATTGAGTCAAGAAGGTAAACTTGTTGCTTATTTTAGTGAGAAACTCAATGATGCTAGGAAGAAGTATTCAGTTTATGATCAAGAGTTTTATGCTATAGTTCAGGCTCTAAAGAAGTGGAGGCATTATTTGTTGCCAAAAGAGTTTGTTCTATATACTGATCATCAGGCCTTACAGTATATTAATAGCCAAGGGAAGCTAAATCAGAGGCACTTGAAGTGGGTTGAGTTTCTACAGAGTTATACCTTTGTGTTGAAGCATAGGAGTGGAAAGTCAAATAGAGTTGCAGATGCCTTAAGTAGAAGGTAGTGTTTGTTGATAGAAATGAAGGTGGAAGTTGTAGGGTTTGATGAACTTAAGGGTTTGTACCTTGAAGATCCTGATTTTGCAGAGGCTTGGAGGGCTTGCTTGGCACCTGTTACTTTGGACAGGACTAAGTGGTTGGATTTTCTGATCCAAGATGGAATGTTGTTTAGAGGAAATCAATTATGCATTCCAAGGAGTTCAATGAGGGAGAATCTAGTCAAGGAGAAACACAGTGGAGGGTTGGCTGGACACTTTGGTCGGGATAAGACCATTGCCCTTGTTAGTGAGAACTACTATTGGCCACAGTTGCAGCAAGATGTGAAGAGATTTGTGCAAAGTTGTAGAGTATGCCAGATGGCGAAGGGTGTGAGATAGAACACTGGATTATATCAGCCATTACCTGTACCAGAGAGACCATGGGAGGACATCAGCATGGATTTTGTTCTTGGCCTACCAAGGACACAGAGGGGAAATGACTCCATATTTGTGGTGGTTGATAGGTTTTCAAAGATGGCACATTTTATTCCCTGCTAGAAAACTAATGATGCAGTTCATGTTGCAGGTTTATTTTTCAAAGAGGTGGTACGACTTCATGGTCTACCAAAGAGTATAGTTTCTAATAGAGATACCAAGTTTGTTGGGTATTTCTGGAGAACCTTGTGGAAGAAATTGAAGATAGATTTGAAATTCAGTTCTGCATACCACCCATAGACTGATGGACAAATAGAGGTGGTGAATAGAAGTTTGGGTAATCTATTGAGATGCTTGATAGGAGATAAGCCCAAGGGATGGGATTTGGTTTTGCCATAGGTGGAATTTGCATACAACAATTCTGTCAATAGGAGTACTAACAAATCTCCATTCCAGATAATATATGGGAGCAGTCCAAGAAATGCTTCTGAGTTGAGGAAGATGGATACAGGGGAAAAGTGTAGTGCTGAGGCTGAGGACTTTGCAGAGCATCTGAAGAGCTTGCATGAAGAAGTGAAGAAGCATATTACTAAGATGAATACTCAATATAAGACAAGGGCAGACCAGAAGCGACGGTTTAAGGAATTTGAAGTGGGAGATGAAGTTATGGTCCATCTGAGAAAAGAAAGGTTTCCTGCTAAAACCTATAACAAGTTGAAGATGAAGAAGTTTGGACCATGCAAAATCATAGAAAAATGGGATTCAGGCAATGCATATGAAGTGGAATTGCCAAGTGGGCTTAACATATCACCTATTTTTAACATTTCAGATTTGGTAGAATACCATGAAGGAGACAATGGTGAGGGACCAGTAGCAGAATTATGGAATATTCTAGCATCTACTCCAGATACGAAAGAGATAGAAGAGATCCTGGATACACGCATCGGCAAAAGTACCAAAAATAGGCAGTATGCAGAATATCTGGTTAAGTGGAAAGGCAGACCTATTGAAGATTCATCTTGGTTGTCGAAGGCTGAGGTTGAACGCCTTGGTTTTCTTCCAACAATAGAGAAGTGAAGGTCACTTCTCAAAATTACCCTGGGTGTCTGATGTAGGAGCATCCAGTGGTGTAAGAGTGATCTTGCATCACCCAAAAAAAAAATTGTAATTTTTTTAATTTTGTAAAACTAGTAAAACTAGTTTAACTTGCAAGAGATTTTTGAAGGTCTTAGAGGTCGAATTTGAGGATTTTTGGCTAGACATGAGCCTTGGTGCGAAGATCCAAGGTTTGCCCCGCTTAGCTCGTTTCATGCCATTTTCGAAAACATGTTGTAATAGTCAATCGGGTCAACGAGTGCGAAGTTATGACCTCGACAAGTTGCCCCCAAAATTCAAATTTGAATTTTAATGGTTTTAGGTGGGAAAAAGGGAAAATAGGGTATTTGAGGGAATTTTCGAAATTGTAAAGGGGTCTTTTCTCTTGTATCCTTATTTTTGGCATGAAAGTAATGAAATGTTTGATTCTCTGACTTGTTCAAAGGAAAAATACCTGTGTATCATTTGTTTGGTGTTGCTAGTGTAACGTGATCTACACCAAGTGGTATTAGAGCAGGAGTTCTTGAGTGTGTAAATAGATCATCGGACGTGAGGCAGTTTACACCAGGATCTATGGTTAGGGTTTGTGAGAGAAGTGAGTAGAATGCCTCCATGAAGAAACCATGGTGGTGGGAGAAATATGGTGCTAGAGGAAGATTTTAGAGCTTTGTAGAGGCAAGTTCAGGCTCTGCAAGAGGAGCTGCGTAGAGGGTTTGAGCCAAGGAGAGAAGATGGTAGTGAAGATGAAGTTGAAGAAGAAGAGGACCATTTTGAGGAAGAAGAAGAGGTAGTAGATCCTACACAAGCTAGGTTATATAAAGCCATATCTCAGATTGGAAAGAGACCGAAGATGGAGGTTTCTACGTATTCTAGAAATCTTGATCCAGAGGAGTTGATTGACTGGATCAATGATTTGGAAGAATACTTTGAGTATGAGGAGGTTGAAGATCTTGATAGGGTCAAGTTTGCTAAGACCAAGTTGAAGGGTCATGCCAGCATATGGTGGAAGGGAGTGCAGCTAGATAAAAATAAAAGAGGAAAAGAAAGGATAACAAAATGGGAGCGGATGTTGGAGAAGTTGAAGAGGCAGTTCATTCCAGCTGACTATGAGTTGGATCTGCTAAAGAAAATGCAAGGTTTGAGGCAATCAAGTAAGTCTGTCAAAGAATACATAGAGGAGTTTTATAAAATTTTAATCAGAATAGGCCATTCTGAGGCCAACAAGGAGAAGGTAGCCCATTATATTAATGGGTTACGAGCAAGTATTCAAGAGGAGTTAAGTCTGGTCAGGATGACCACCATAGAGGATGCTTACCAGTTTGCCTTGAGGGTTGAAGAGAAGCTGAATAGAAGGTTTGAGAGCAAGCAAAGAGGAAGAGGTCATGGTGGAAGAACTTGTGGAAGAACAAATGGAGGATGAAATGAAGATTATAAGAAGAATGGAGAAGCTAGCAATAGTCAGGACCAAAAGGGAGATAATGCTTACCACCCCCGTGATCAGAACAATGGTTACTAGAGAGGAAGAGGAAGGTCTGGATGAGGGTTTGGAAGAGGAGGATTTCATGGAACCTATTTCCACTATGGGGAAGAAGGACATCGAGCATACGAGTGTCCACAACACCAAGAGAGGACAAATAGGAGGCCTGAAGGTAATGCTCGAGCTGTTGTTGTTGATGAAGGTGTTGAATCTGAGCACTCTAAGAAGCAAAAAGAGGAGAAGTGCTGATCACAAGGAGAGCCTTGTTGAATGAGGAGAGAGACCCAGATCAGAGGAAGAGCTTATTTCGCACAAGGTGTAAATGTGCAGGTAAGATCTGTAATATTATCATAGACAATGGTAGCACAGATAACCTAGTTTCAGAAGGAATGGTTACCAAATTGCAATTAGAGAGGAAGAGACACCCGCATCCATATCGGATTGCGTGGTTGCAGAAGGACCATAGGGCTTTGGTCAGTGAGCAATGCTTGGTAAAATTTAATATTGGGAATTACCGTGATGAGGTCCTGTGTGACATCCTACCTATGGATGCTTGCCATTTGTTGTTGGGAAGGCCATGGCAGTTTGATCGGTGTGCAGTGCATGATGGTCATGCCAACACTTACTCCTTGACAAAGAATGGAGTGCGCCATAAGTTGAAGCCCCTGAAGGAGGTGGATGAAAAGGTATGTAGCAGTGCTAGAATCTGTTTAGTTGAAGGTAGAAGGTTTTTGGATGGTTTGAAGCATGAGCATATGTGCTATGCATTAATTCCTAGAGTTAGGGAAGAAGAATGCAAAGATACCCCAGTAGAAGTCTTAGGTCTGTTAGAAGAATTTCTAGATATTATATCAGATAATGTGCCTGAGGGTTTACCACCAGTGAGGAAGATCAGTCACCATATAGATTTGGTACCAGGATCTAGTTTACCCAATAAGGCAGCCCATAGAATGACTCCTATAGAAAGTGAGGAGCTAAATAGGCAAGTCCAAGAGTTGCTAAAAAAGGGACTGATTCGGGAGAGCTTGAGTCCATGTGCAGTACCTACAGTACTAGCACCAAAGAAATATGGAGAGTGGAGAATGTGTACAGACTCTCGAGCTATTAACAAGATCACCATAAAATATAGATTTCCATTGCCAAGGATGGATGACATTATGGACTGTTTGAGTGGAGCCAAGTACTTCACAAAGATTGACCTGAAGAGTGGGTACCATCAGATTCGTGTCATAGAAGGAGATGAGTGGAAGACAACCTTCAAGACCAGAGAGGGTTTGTATGAGTGGTTGGTCATGCCATTTGGGCTAACCAATGCACCAAGCACATTCATGCGGCTGATGAATGAGGTATTGAAGGAGTTTTTAGGAAAATTTGTCATTGTCTATTTGGATGACATTTTAATATTTAGCAAGACCCTGGAAGAGCACCTGATGCATATCAGAAGGGTTTTTGAGAAGTTGAGGGAGGAGCAGTTGTTGATTAATTTGAAGAAGTGTAGTTTTGTGAAGAAGGAGTTAGTGTATCTGGGATTTGTCATCTCAGCCGAAGGTCTAAAAATGGACCCAAAAAAGGTGAGGGCTATCATTGAATGGCCTACTCCAAGGAGCATAACTGAGGTAAGATCATTTCATGGTCTAGCAAGTTTTTACAAAAAATTCATTAGAAATTTTAGCAATATTTGTGCACCCCTTACAGAAACAATGAGAGGGGATAAGAAAGAATTTAAGTGGACCTTAGGAGCAGATAAGAGCTTTGATATGTTGAAGAAGAAGGTCATAGAGCAACCTATTTTGGCACTTCCAGATTTTAATAAGGTATTTCAGGTAGATTGTGATGCTAGTGGTAGTGCCATAGGAGTTGTATTGAGTCAAGAAGGTAAACCTGTTGCTTATTTTAGTGAGAAACTCAATGATGCTAGGAAGAAGTATTCAGTTTATGATCAAGAGTTTTATGCTATAGTTCAGGCTCTAAAGAAGTGGAGGCATTATTTGTTGCCAAAAGAGTTTGTTCTATATACTGATCATCAGGCCTTACAAGTATATTAATAGCCAAGGGAAGCTAAATCGGAGGCACTTGAAGTGGGTTGAGTTTCTACAGAGTTATACCTTTGTGTTGAAGCACAGGAGTGGAAAGTCAAACAGAGTTGCATATGCCTTAAGTAGAAGGTAGTGTTTATTGATAGAAATGAAGGTGGAAGTTGTAGGGTTTGATGAACTTAAGGGTTTGTACCCTGAAGATCCTGATTTTGCAGAGGCTTGGAGGGCTTGCTTGGCACCTGTTACTTTGGACAGGACTAAGTGGTTGGATTTTCTAATCCAAGATGGAATGTTGTTTAGAGGAAATCAATTATGCATTCCAAGGAGTTCAATGAGGGAGAATCTAGTCAAGGAGAAGCACAGTGGAGGGTTGGCTGGACACTTTGGTCGGGATAAGACCATTGCCCTTGTTAGTGAGAACTACTATTGGCCACAGTTGCAGCAAGATGTGAAGAGATTTGTGCAAAGTTGCAGAGTATGCCAGATGGCCAAGGGTGTGAGACAGAACACTAGATTATATCAGCCATTACCTATACTAGAGAGACCATGGGAGGACATCAACATGGATTTTGTTCTTGGCCTACCAAGGACACAGAGGGGAAATGACTCCATATTTGTGGTGGTTGACAGGTTTTCAAAGATGGCACATTTTATTCCCTACCAAAAAACTAATGATGCAGTTCATGTTGCAGGTTTATTTTTCAAAGAGGTGGTACGACTTCATGGTCTACCAAAGAGTATAGTTTCTGATAGAGATACCAAGTTTGTTGGGTATTTCTGGAGAACCTTGTGGAAGAAATTGAAGATAGATTTGAAATTCAGCTTCGCATACCACCCATAGATTGATGGACAAATAGAGGTGGTGAATAGAAGTTTGGGTAATCTATTGAGATGCTTGGTAGGAGATAAGCCCAAGGGATGGGATTTGGTTTTGCCATAGGTGGAATTTGCATACAATAATTCTATCAATAGGAGTACTAACAAATCTCCATTCCAGATAATATATGGGAGCAATCCAAGAAATGCTTCTGAGTTGAGGAAGATGGATACAGGGGGAAAAGTGCAGTGTTGAGGCTGAGGACTTTGCAGAGCATCTGAAGAGCTTGCATGAAGAAGTGAAGAAGCATATTACTAAGATGAATACTCAATATAAGACAAGGGCAGACCAGAAGTGACGGTTTAAGGAATTTGAAGTGGGAGATGAAGTTATGGTCCATCTGAGAAAAGAAAGGTTTCCTGCTAAAACCTATAACAAGTTAAAAATGAAGAAGTTTGGACCATGCAAAATCATAGAAAAATGGGATTCAAGCAATGCATATGAAGTGGAATTGCCAAGTGGGCTTAACATATCACCTATTTTTAACATTTCAGATTTGGTAGAATACCATGAAGGAGACAATGGTGAGGGACCAATAGCAGAATTGTGGAATATTCCAGCATCTACTCTAGATATGAAAGAGATAGAAGAGATCCTGGATACCCGCATCGACAAAAGTACCAAAAATAGGTAGTATGCAGAATATCTGGTTAAGTGGAAAGGCAGACCTATTGAAGATTCATCTTGGTTGTCGAAGGCTGAGGTTGAACGCCTTGGTTTTCTTCCAACAATAGAGAAGTGAAGGTCACTTCTCAAAATTACCCTGGGTGTCTGATGCAGGAGCATCCAATGGTGTAAGAGTGATCTTGCATCACCCAAAAAAAAATTGTAATTGTTTAATTTTGTAAAACTAGTAAAACTAGTTTAACTTGCAGGAGATTTTTGAAGGTCTTAGAGGTCGAATTTGAGGATTTTTGGCTAGATGCAAGCCTTGGCATGAAGAGCCAAGTTTGCCTCGCTTAGCTCATTTCATGCCATTTTCGAAAACATGTTGTAATAGTCAATCGGGTCAACGAGCGCGAAGTTATGACCTCGACAAGTTGCCCCCAAAATTCAAATTTGAATTTTAATGGTTTTAGGTGGGAAAAAGGGAAAATAGGGTATTTGAGGGAATTTTCAAAATTGTAAAGGGGCCTTTTCTCTTGTATCCTTATTTTTGGCATGAAAGTAATGAAAGGTTTGATTCTCTGACTTGTTCAAAGGAAAAATACCTATGTATCATTTGTTTGGTGTTGCTAGTGTAACGTGATCTACACCAAGTGGTATCAGAGCAGGAGTTCCTGAGTGTGTAAATAGATCACCGAACGTGAGGCAGTTTACACCAAGATCTATGGTTAAGGTTTGTGAGAGAAGTGAGCAGAATGCCTCCATGAAGAAACCATGGTGGTGGGAGAAATATGGTGCCAGAGGAAGATTTCAGAGCTTTGTAGAGGCAAGTTCAAGCTCTACAAGAGGAGCTGCATAGAGGGTTTGAGCCAAGGAGAGAAGATGGGAGTGAAGATGAAGTTGAAGAAGAAGAGGACCAATTTGAGGAAGAAGAAGAGGTAGTAGATCCTACACAAGCCAGGTTATACAGAGCCATATCCCAGATTGGAAAGAGACCAAAGATGGAGGTTTCTACATATTCTAGAAATCTTGATCCAGAGGAGTTGATTGATTGGATCAATGATTTGGAAGAATACTTTGAGTATGAGGAGGTTGAAGATCCTGATAGGGTCAAGTTTGCTAAGACCAAGTTGAAGGGTCATGCTAGCATATGGTGGAAGGGAGTGCAGCTAGATAGAAATAAAAGAGGAAAAGAAAGGATAACAAAATGGGAGCGGATGTTGGAGAAGTTGAAGAGGCAATTCATTCCAGTTGACTACGAGTTGGATCTACTCAAGAAAATGCAAGGTTTGAGGCAGTCAAGTAAGTCTGTCAAAGAATACATAGAGGAGTTTTATAAAATTTTAATCAGAATAGGCCATTCTAAGGCCAACAAGGAGAAGGTAGCCCATTATATTAATGGGTTACGAGCAAGTATTCAAGAGGAGTTAAGTCTGGTCAGGATGACCACCATAGAGGATGCTTACCAGTTTGCCTTGAGGGTTGAAGAGAAGCTGAATAGAAGGTTTGAGAGCAAGCAAAGAGGAAGAGGTCATGGTGGAAGAACTGGTGGAAGAACAAATGGAGGACGAAATGAAGATCATAAGAAGAATGGAGAAGCCAGCAGTAGTCAGGACCAAAATGGAGATAATGCTTACCACCCCCGTGATCAGAATAATGGTTACCAGAGAGGAAGAGGAAGGTCTAGACGAGGGTTTGGAAGAGGAGGATTTCGTGGTAGAGTATGCCAGATGGCAAAGGCTGTGAGACAAAACACTGGATTATATCAGCCATTACCTGTACTAGAGAGACCATGGGAGGAAATTAGCATGGATTTTGTTCTTGGCCTACCAAGGGAGCAGAGGGGAAATGAATCTATATTTTTCCTGGTTGACAGGTTTTCAAAGATGGAACATTTTATTCCCTGTCAGAAAACTAATGATGCAGTTCATGTTGCAGGTTTATTTTTCAAAGAGGTGGTACGACTTCATGGTCTACCAAAGAGTATAGTTTATGATAGAGATACCAAGTTTGTTTGGTATTTCTAGAGAACCTTATGGAAGAAATTGAAGACATATTTGAAATTCAGTTCTACATACCACCCACAGACTGATGGACAAACAAAGGTGGTGAATAGAAATTTGGGTAATCTATTGAGATGCTTGATAGGAGATAAGCCCAAGGGATGGGATTTGGTTTTGCCACTAGGTGGAATTTGCATACAACAATTCTATCAATAGGAGTACTAACAAATCTCCATTCCAGATAATATATGGGAGCAGTCCAAGAAATGCTTCTGAGTTGAGGAAGATGGATACAGGGGAAAAGTGCAGTGCTTATGCTAAGCATATTACTAAGATGAATACTGAATATAAGACAAGGGCAAACCAGAAGCGACAATTTAAGGAATTTGAAGTGGGAGATGAAGTTATGGTCCATCTAAGCAAAAAAAGGTTTCTTGCTAAAACCTATAACAAGCTGAAGATGAAGAAGTTTGGACCATGCAAAATCATAGAAAAATAGGATTCAGGCAATGCATATGAAGTGGAATTGCCAAGTGGGCTTAACATATCACTTATTTTTAACATTTCAGATTTGGTAGAATACCATGAAGGAGACAATGGTGAGGGACCAGTAGTAGAATTGTGGAATATTCTAGCATCTACTCCAGATACGGAAGAGATAGAAGAGATCCTGGATACACGCATCGGTAAAAGTACCAGAAATAGGTAGTATGCAGAATATCTGGTTAAGTGGAAAGGCAGACTTATTGAAGATTCATCTTGGTTGTCGAAGGCTGAGGTTGAACGCCTTGGTTTTCTTCCAAAAATAGAGAAGTGAAGGTCACTTCTCAAAATTACCTTGGGTGTCTGATGCAGGAGCATCCAGTGGTGTAAGAGTGATCTTGCATCACCCGAAAAAAAAATTGTAATTTTTTTTTTGTAAAACTAGTAAAACTAGTTTAACTTGCAGGAGATTTTTGAAGGTCTTAGAGGTTGAATTTGAGGATTTTTGGCTAGATGCGAGCCTTGACTTCTTTTAGCCAAGTCCCAAACCGCTTAGCTCGTTTCATGCCATTTCCAAAAACATGTTGTAATAGTCAATCGGGTCAACGAGTGCGAAGTTATGACCTCGACAAGTTGCCCCCAAAATTCAAATTTGAATTTTGATGGTTTTAGGTGGGAAAAAGGGAAAATAGGGTATTTGAGGGAATTTTCGAAATTGTAAAAGGGAATTTTCTCTTGTATCCTCATTTTTGGCATGAAAGTAATGAAAGGTTTGATTCTCTGAGTTGTTCAAAGGAAAAATACCTATGTATCATTTGTTTGGTGTTGCTTGTGTAACATGATCTACACCAAGTGGTATCAGAGCGGGAGTTCTTGAGTGTGTAAACAGATCACCGAATGTGAGGCAGTTTACACCAGGATCTATGGTTAAGGTTTGTGAGAGAAGTGAGCAGAATGCCTCCACAAAGAAACCATGGTGGTGGGAGAAATATGGTGCCAAAGGAAGATTTCAGAGCTTTGCAGAGGCAAGTTCAGGCTCTGCAAGAGGAGCTGCATAGAGGGTTTGAGCCAAGGAGAGAAGAAGGTAGTGAATATGAAGTTAAAGAAGAAGAGGACCAGTTTGAGGAAGAAGAAGAGGTAGTAGATCCTGCACAAGCCAGGTTATACAGAGCCATATCTCAGATTGGAAAGAGACCGAAGATGGAGGTTTCTACGTATTCTAGAAATCTTGATCCAGAGGATTTGATTGACTGGATCAATGATTTGGAAGAATACTTTGAGTATGAGGAGGTTGAAGATCCTGATAGGGTCAAGTTTTCTAAGACCAAGTTGAAGGGTCATGCCAGCATATGGTGGAAGGGAGTGCAGCTAGACAGAAATAAAAGAGGAAAATAAAGGATAACAAAATGGGAGCGGATGTTGGAGAAGTTGAAGAGGCAGTTCATCCCAGGTGACTACGAGTTGGATCTGCTAAAGAAAATGCAAGGTTTGAGGCAATCAAGTAAGTCTGTCAAAGAATACATAGAGGAGTTTTATAAAATTTTAATCAGAATAGGCCATTCTGAGGCCAACAAGGAGAAGGTAGCCCATTATATTAATGGGTTACGAGCAAGTATTCAAGAGGAGTTAAGTCTGGTCAGGATGACCACCATAGAGGATGCTTACCAGTTTGCCCCGAGGGTTGAAGAGAAGCTGAACAAAAGGTTTGAGAGCAAGCAAAGAGGAAGAGGTCATGGTGGAAGAACATGTGGAAGAACAAATGGAGGATGAAATGAAGATTATAAGAATAATGGAGAAGCTAGCAATAGTCAAGACCAAAAGGGAGATAATGCTTACCGCCCCTGTGATCATAACAATGGTTACCAAAGAGGAAGAGGAAGTTCTGGACGAGGGTTTGGAAGAGGAGGATTTTGTGGAACCTATTTCCACTGTGGGGAAGAAGGACATAGAGCATACGAGTGTCCACAACACCAAGAGAGGACAAATAAGAGGCTCAAAGGTAATGCCCGAGCTACGGTCATTGATGAAGGTGTTGAATCTGAGCACTCTAAGAAGCAGAAAAGGAGAAGTGCTAATCACAAGGAGAGCCTTGCTGAATGAGGAGAGAGACCCAGATCAGAGGAAGAGCTTATTTCACACAAGGTGTAAATGTGTAGGTAATATCTGTAATATTATCATAGACAATGGTAGCACAGATAACCTAGTTTTAGAAGGAATGGTTACCAAATTGCAATTAGAGAGGAAGAGACACCCGCATCCATATCGGATTGCATGGTTGCAGAAGGACCATAGGGCTTTGGTCAGTGAGCAATGCTTGGTAAAATTTAATATTGGGAATTACCATGATGAGGTCCTGTGTGACATCCTACCTATGGATGCTTGCCATTTGCTGTTGGGAAGGCCATGGCAGTTTGATCGGTGTGTAGTGCATGATGGTCGTGCCAACACTTACTCCTTGACAAAGAATGGAGTGTGCCATAAGTTGAAGCCCCTGAAGGAGGTGGACGAAAAGGTATGTAGCAGTACCAAAATATATTTAGTTGAAGGGAGAAGGTTTTTGGATGGTTTGAAGCATGAGCATATGTGCTATGCATTAATTCCTAGAGTTAGGGAAGAAGAATGCAAAGATACCCCAGTAGAAGTCTTAGGTCTGTTAGAAGAATTTCTAGATATTATATCAGATAATGTGCCTGAGGGTTTACCACCAGTGAGGAATATTAGTCACCATATAGATTTGGTACCAGGATCTAGTTTACCCAATAAGGCAGCCCATAGAATGACTCTTGTAGAAAGTGAGGAGCTAAACAGGCAAGTCCAAGAGTTGCTAAAAAAGGGACTGATTCGGGAGAGCTTGAGTCCATGTGCAGTACCTGTAGTACTAGCACCAAAGAAATATGGAGAGTGGAGAATGTGTACAGACTCTTGAGCTATTAACAATATCACCATAAAATATAGATTTCCATTGCCAAGGATGGATGACATTATGGACTGTTTGAGTGGAGCCAAGTACTTCACAAAGATTGACCTAAAGAGTGGGTACCATCAGATTCGTGTCAAAGAAGGAGATGAGTGGAAGACAGCCTTCAAGACCAGAGAGGGTTTGTATGAGTGGTTGGTCATGCCATTTGGGCTAACCAATGCACCAAGCATATTCATGCAACTGATGAATGAGGTATTGAAGGAGTTTTTAGGAAAATTTGTCATTGTCTATTTGGATGACATTTTAATATTTAGCAAGACCCTGGAAGAGCACCTGATGCATATCAAAAGGGTTTTTGAGAAGTTGAGGGAGGAGCAATTGTTGATTAATTTGAAGAAGTGTAGTTTTGTGAAGGAGTTAGTGTATCTGGGATTTGTCATCTCAATCGAAGGTCTAAAAATAGACCCAGAAAAGGTGAGGGCTATCATTGAATGGCCTACTCCAAGAAGCATAACTGAGGTAAGATCATTTCATGGTCTAGCAAGTTTTTACAAAAAATTCATTAGAAATTTCAGCAGTATTTGTGCACCCCTTACAAAAACAATGAGAGGGGATAAGAAAGAATTTAAGTGGACCTTAGGAGCAGATAAGAGCTTTGATATGTTGAAGAAGAAGGTCACAGAGCAACCTATTTTGGCACTTCCAGATTTTAATAAGGTATTTCAGGTAGATTGTGATGCTAGTGGTAGTGCCATAGGAGTTGTATTGAGTCAAGAAGGTAAACCTGTTGCTTATTTTAGTGAGAAACTCAATGATGCTAGGAAGAAGTATTCAGTTTATGATCAAGAGTTTTATGCTATAGTTCAGGCTCTAAAGAAGTGGAGGCATTATTTTTTTCCAAAAGAGTTTGTTCTATATACTGATCATCAGGCCTTACAGTATATTAATAGCCAAGGGAAGCTAAATCAGAGGCACTTGAAGTGGGTTGAGTTTCTATAGAGTTATACCTTTGTGTTGAAGCACAGGAGTGGAAAATCAAATAGAGTTGCAGATGCCTTAAGTAGAAGGTAGTGTTTGTTGATAGAAATGAAGGTGGAAGTTGTAGGGTTTGACGAACTTAAGGGTTTGTACCCTAAAGATCCTGATTTTGCAGAGGCTTGGAGGGCTTGCTTGGCACCTGTTACTTTGGACAGGACTAAGTGGTTGGATTTTCTGATCCAAGATGGAATGTTGTTTAGAGGAAATCAATTATGCATTCCAAGGAGTTCAATGAGGGAGAATCTAGTCAAGGAGAAACACAGTGGAGGGTTGGTTGGACACTTTGGTCGGGATAAGACCATTTCCCTCGTTAGTGAGAACTACTATTGGCCACAGTTGCAGCAAGATGTGAAGAGATTTGTGCAAAGTTGTAGAGTATGCCAGATGGCGAAGGGTGTGAGACAAAACACTGGATTATATCAGCCATTACCTATACCAGAGAGACCATGGGAGGACATCAGCATGGATTTTGTTCTTGGCCTACCAAGGACACAGAGGGGAAATGACTCCATATTTGTGGTGGTTGATAGGTTTTCAAAGATGGCACATTTTATTCCCTGCCAGAAAACTAATGATGCAGTTCATGTTGCAGGTTTATTTTTCAAAGAGGTGGTATGACTTCATGGTCTACCAAAGAGTATAGTTTTTGATAGAGATACCAAGTTTGTTGGGTATTTCTGGAGAACCTTATGGAAGAAATTGAAGACAAATTTGAAATTCAGTTCTGCATACCACCCATAGACTGATGGACAAACAGAGGTGGTGAATAGAAGTTTGGGTAATCTATTGAGATGCTTGATAGGAGATAAGCCCAAGGGATGGGATTTGGTTTTGCCACAGGAGGAATTTGCATACAACAATTCTGTCAATAGGAGTACTAACAAATCTCCATTCCAGATAATATATGGGAGCAGTCCAAGAAATGCTTCTGAGTTGAGGAAGATGGATACAGGGGAAAAGTGTAATGTTGAGGCCGAGGACTTTGCAGAGCATCTGAAGAGCTTGCATGAAGAAGTGAAGAAGCATATTACTAAGATGAATACTCAATATAAGACAAGGGCAGACCAAAAGTGATGGTTTAAGGAATTTGAAGTGGGAGATGAAGTTATGGTCCATCTGAGAAAAGAAAGGTTTCTTACTAAAACCTATAACAAGCTGAAGATGAAGAAGTTTGGACCATGCAAAATCATAGAAAAATGGGATTCAGGCAATGCATATGAAGTGGAATTGCCAAGTGGGCTTAACATATCACCTATTTTTAACATTTTAGATTTGGTAGAATACCATGAAGGAGACAATGGTGAGGGACCAATAGCAGAATTGTGGAATATTCCAGCATCTACTCCAGATACGGAAGAGATAGAAGAGATCCTGGATACACGCATCGAAAAAAGTACCAAAAACAGGTAGTATGCAGAATATCTGGTTAAGTGGAAAGGCAGACCTATTGAAGATTCATCTTGGTTGTCGAAGGCTGAGGTTGAACGCCTTGGTTTTCTTCCAACAATAGAGAAGTGAAGGTCACTTCTCAAAATTACCCTGGGTGTCTGATGCAGGAGCATCCAGTGGTGTAAGAGTGATCTTGCATCACCCAAAAAAAAAAAATTGTAATTTTTTTTTATTTTGTAAAACTAGTTTAACTTGCAAGAGATTTTTGAAGGTCTTAGAGGTCGAATTTGAGGATTTTTGGCTAGACATTCCAAGGCTCATCTCGCTTAGCTCGTTTCATGCCGTTTTCGAAAATATGCTGTAATAGTCAATCGGGTCAACGAGTGCGAAGTTATGACCTCGACAAGTTGCCCCCAAAATTCAAATTTGAATTTTAATGGTTTTAGGCGGGAAAAAGGGAAAACAGGGTATTTGAGGGAATTTTTGAAATTGTAAAGGGGCCTTTTCTCTTGTATCCTTATTTTTGGCATGAAAGTAATGAAAGGTTGGATTCTCTAACTTGTTCAAAGGAAAAAATACCTGTGTATCATTTTTTTGGTGTTGCTACTGTAACGTGATCTACACCAGGTAGGGGGCACACAATTCACTAGTCATTGAGATATTATTTTCAAAGGCTACTATTCTAATTGGGTTGAATTTTGTTTACGAACAAGGGTTGATGGGCGGTTTGCATCATTTTCCTCCATTACTTACTTCTTAGATCTCATTAGATAATTTGACTAGACCTGATGTCTTTTTCCTATTAGATTACCCATCTTGTCAGATTCTGCATAGATTTCTTCCTCATCCTATGCGGTTAGGATTTAGCCTTGAGAAACATAACTAGGTTGTATGGTGGTGATCCAGGAATTATGCTTTAGCATCTCATGTTTAGCTTTTAAATATGAGTTGGATGACATCACCTCTTGTGTTGAAGTGGCCAAATGTTGTGATGTTTCTCCTAGGTTGATTTGACAAAGGTAATTTTTAGGAGGTAGGTAGTACCATGTGGTAGTCTCCTCTATATAATTATTTTGAATAAGGATTAATTCCCTAACATGTTAAAGAAATTTTGTTTGTAGATGGGTTACCATTGGTAGTATTTTCTAATAATGCACTTGAGATTGACCATTTTCTTAAGTAATTTGGAACTGGGACATGGAATACTCGATGGGAAGGTTTTTATACCCCTTGTTTCCTTGTGAAAAGGACTTTTAGGAATTTTAATAGGGATATCTTGAGGCATTCTATTTCATTTTCATAAAAAACATTTGATTAACTATAAATATAAGCAGCTTGTGGGATAAGTCTTGCTCAAGATCCATAGTGGTTGATGGAATTTGGTTTTTCAAGGATACATCAACTCATCATGAATGGGGGATGACTACGAGGTCACTAACTGAGTAATAGAAATTAGGGATTGTACATTGGGGTATAGAGTCATGGGAATCCTAAGGTCTAGTCTTCCAATTTGAATTAAATCATGCTCAACATGGATTTCCAATTCATATGATTTTAGTAGGGATTTTCCTCATATAGATTTAATCATCATTAAAATCTTAGAATATAAGGCTTTTAAATAGTATATAAGAGTCATACCTAGTGGGGGATGCATCTCCTCTAGTATTCTATGCTAAGATTTATGAAATTTGAGGTTGTAATCCTCAATTGCATCCATGGAAGCTCTTCTCATTATTTCTAGTTATTTCAAGAGTGATACCCCATCTACCCTTTTTCTTAAATATTTCAAAAAAAATATTATCGAGTTGGTCCTAATAGTTGGTTGAATTGGGTTGTAGTGTGATGTACCATTATCAAGATTTTTCTCTTAAGGATGTTTCTAGCAATCTTAAAGTCATATTTTATTTTGATATGTTGTGGATCGTACACATGCTGCCCATATGGTTAAAGTGCTCAATGAGGGTGGTGAGATCTCTATCGATGAAATAGATGAGAGACTTGAAAACAGACTAGAGTATTTATTCCCATCTTTCATTTAGTATTGATGGTGCTAGTGGACCTATATCATCTATGTGGGGAATCTTCTCAAAGTTAGTGGTGGGGGTGGAGCAACCATATTATATACGAAAACTTTCCTTCTTTATGGAATAGTTGTAGATAGTTTTAGTAACTTTTATCATATTTTGTAGGTATAAAAACCCAAATACAATATTTTCATCTAGATTTCTCTAGTTTTTTTCTCTAGGATGGAATTGGTAGGTGAATGTAGCTTTATGCTTTCAAAAAGTAGATAGATTTAGGTCTTTATCCAAACATCAAGTTTGTGTCTTCAACAAAGGTTTCTTCTAGTGTTTTTTCTAGAGGGAAGTCACCATGTGAGAAAGGAGGTGCTTCGACAAGCGAGAATAGACTAAGACCCTCATCAAGTCTCAAACCTACTCCTTGTTGCAATTTTAAAACCAATGATGTATCATTAAGATCCCATCAGGCATAACATTAAACTATTATCATATATGATTACCTACCTAGGAAAATCATGTCTCACGTGGAGTGATAAAGTAGGTCATGGTTGAGAGTGTCGGGTTTGGATTAGTTGGGGGTCTCTAGGAGTATTTTACAAGGCTGAATTCTTGTTAGGATGTGATATTCAAGGAACTGGTTACTCAACAAAAGAAAAGGGCTACAAGAAAGTAAATATAAAAATAAACTCAAAAAAAAGAGGGTGATGCACCAAGAGATCTACTAATATATTTCTACAAAAATAGACTTGAATTTTATGTACCAATGACAAATACTTCCTCTCCTCAACCTAGTGAAGTATATATGAGAGCTACCACTTACACATATTCATAATATGATGGGTCCTACTAGACAACCAATCACGTGACTCAATCCAAAAATAGACACAAGCCCATCATACACACATGCACTTAATAAAACCCATTATTCAGTTAAAATATCACAAACAAATACATACACACAACAATAGGTCTATAGGAAATGCCAAGAAATAGATATAGGCTCCCATTTATATATAAATGCCAACAATATTTTACATACATTGTGTTAGAAGTAGAGGTTTGAGATTGCCCTTAAGTTTTTGAAGAACCAAAACTATTTTTATAGGAAGAAATGAAAGAAAAGCCTATAAATGCATACAATTATAAACTTGTTGATCGTTTACAAAGCTAATACTATTACTATTTATGGATTACAATAGGGAAATTTTACCTCCAAATTTTTAGGATGATCTCACATTTAGTCTACCCTTTTTTGGGGATTCTTAGAATTTAATGGAGTAACCCTTGGCCATTATTATTGTTAGTCTATGGCTACCATGGTTGCAAGTCATCTTTCTTTCATTTTTAATGGTTTACCTACCTTTCCTTAAATTGTAGAGACAAAGTGTTCCTAGTAGATAACCCATATTTTCCTTAATAATGGTGCACTATATTTCTTCTTCCTAGGGATCCATGTGCTCAACTACCTACCCCTTGGTATTGGTGTGTTCATCTACTCTAGAACTATCCACTATTTTGGGATTTTTCCTAATGCCTTATATATGCATGATCAAGATTTTCTTGTTCATGTAGTTAGGACTTTTTGTTGGTCATTTTCTTCAAGACTTTAAAAGTTTTAATAAGTCATTCAATCAAACCCTTTTATCATATTTTATTTCTTGTTGAGCCTCATGAAAAATCTTGATAATGTTTATGCTTTTCCCACTTCTTCCTTTGTTTTTTGTATGATTCCTTCTCCCTTATTGTTCATACCAACCTTTGTCATTAGATATTTCCATGTGTGCTTATCTGCTAGTAATTTAGCTTCTCCTTTTATTTCTTTAGAGAGACTTTCACCTTAGTGTCCTTTTTTTATGAATGTGGGGAAGTATATATATATTTTAGTGTTGCACTATGAAATTATAGGTTTCTGATATATTCGAATGATCCAAATTTTTCTAGCAAATTCGAGTGTCGAATTCATACTATAAGCATTTGAATTCCTTCTACAACATCCAAAATCATCGAAAAGCAACCATCTGGACCAGGTAAGGTCTAAAAATCCAATTTTTAGTTCTCAATATTGTAGTTCCATAACTTTCTCTGTTCTATTTTTTGCATATAAAAAGAAAAGAAAAACCAAAAACATAGATTTAATTGCATTAATCATTTTACACCAAAAATCATAAAATCTACAAAACAAAACACTCATGATTAGTATAAAATCTACATTTTATGTCACTACATCTTAGTCAGATTTACCAGTTTTCCAGATAGACTTGTATGCCATTTGTTTGCTAGGTAAAAATTGCATTTTGCCAAACCCTAGGTGTATGCTTTCAAAACAAGGAATCAAATCAAACTACTACCTCACCTAGGCATGGAAATTTCCAGATAAAGTGTTTCCTAGCGAACCCTCACCCCATTCATCGATAAACACCAAGGAGAGTGCAATACAAGCACTTCTTGTCTGAGGTGCAGATCCATTATTTTTCCTCCCCCTTTTAGGTGTGGATCCATTAGCCTGGAAGAAAGGGGTGTAAAAATTTTGGGTCTACATTATTTGGTGAACCCGACTTGAATGACACCATCATTGTTAACTTTTTTGTTTTTCCTTTTCCTAAAACAAAAAAAAATATTTCTAAATGGTAGAAAATAGTATTAAAGAGTCTTCATGTACAGACCTTAGGAAAAAACTCATAGACCAAGAGGTTGACCTCTTCTACAAAAATTATCATACAGAACGCCAAGTGGAATTGTGGAAAAAATTTGGTATCATTGAGAATAGATCTAAAGAAATAAGAAAAAATGAAATAATTGATGTTACTAAATACCTAGGGCCAGATTATTACTCTCCCTATCTCAAAATCAAAATAGGTTGTGAACATTGTCTAACGAACAAACGAGCTAGTGTTCATTCAAACATCTATCCTTGGGATAACTATATGGAAGAAGCATTAAATATATATAAATTCTTAGTATACTTAGAGGACACTGAGGTAACCCTAGAACAATGAAAAATATATCATAAAGCACCTAGGGCAGTCCTCTTTTGAAACTGTTGTTATGAATTGCAAGCTCAACCTTCTACCTCAGATACTAAAGAACTTACCCTTGTTCACTTCATCCAACTTATAGTAGATGATTTATCTTTTGAGGAAGAATATTAAATGAGTCCTGAATATCTAGATCCCATTAATGACATTCACAAGATTTTCAAAGAATATTAAACCATTTAGCATGGTTATTAGAATTCTGTAAATTCTTGAATAGTAGATTGATTTTTTTTTAACAAACAAAAAACCTTTAATTGTCATTGATAGGAAATATACTTAAAAACTTAAGGAGTGGTAAACAAGTAGCAATTAGTTTCAAATATGAGTTAGAAATTGAAAACCCTAATGTTGAAGTAAAAGTAGAAGAAATTCTAGGAGAACAAAAAGCACAAATAGAACAAAATGAAGAAAATGAAGCAGTCGACCATAATGACCCAAAGTTGGGACCTCAAGGGGATGTTCATTTTCAATCCATGCAACACTTTTGTGAATTTATAAACAATAATCGAGCTGCCATCACTAATGTGTTGGAAATAGAATATCAGATCGCAAGGGGTAATTTCTCAATGGAAGCAACCTTAGAAGCAGCTTTCCAACTTTACCCACAACTTGAAATATATATAAACACTTCATTGCAACATGCCACTTATAATGATCATTCCTTAGATAATACCCAAAATATACCTCCTCAAGAGGATAATTCTCAAATACAAACATCTATGGCACCACACCAACAACCTATTTTTACAACCACTACAACCATTTCTACCCAAAATAAACCTTCTCCATTTAATAATATTACTCTTTTCTCAATACTTCCAACATATATTTTCTCAAAATTCTACTTTTAAAAAAAATAAAAATATGAAAATTCCTAATTCTCTTCGACCAAATGCTCAAAAAAATATAGCTCCTTATAAACTCAAAAACCTCATATTTCAAACCCTATGCACAATCGTATCTCCATTTCCACTCCTTATAGGGTATCACAATAGACAATATTATCCTCCACATGACAACATAGTAGTGTAAAATAGACATGATGGGCAACCATGTCATATTAAAACTATAGTGAAGCAATTAGCTTCACAATTAGACCAATTAGACCCTTATCGCCCTACATACAATTATACAGAAATGTGTAACTGGCCATTAGATCTTGTTGTTACTGCTAGACCATACCCTAAATATTTTCCCATGCCAATTTTGCTAATGTATAAGGGGGTACAAGATCCAATAAAGCATACTTGTATGTTTAGAACAGCCTGTCATGACATTGTATATGATGATATGTTATTGTTAAAAATATTTCCAAAAATTTTAGGAGGTATGACATTATAATGGTACTATCAACTGCCAACACATTATTTATAATTTTTAAAGAAATTGTGATATTGTTTGTACATCAATTCAGTGTCTATATAGAGAGGCATGTCACAATATAATATTTGTACAACCTCAAAAAAAGAAAAGAAGAGAGATTCATAGAATTTCTATCTCGATGGAGAAATTTTTTAGGAAAACTATATTTTATTTTACCTATAAGAGAAATGTTAGAAATTTTCATTGGGAATTTACGAGAGCAATTATCCTATGAGTTATCTATGACTACTATAATATCCTTTGATCAATTTATAGACTTGGAAAGAAGGGTAGAAGAAGCCCTAATCAGAAGGGGACATTTTAAAAATAAGGATGAAGATAAGTCATATAAAATAAATACAAGAACAAACATGTGGTAGGATATGGGGTTACAGATAGTAGGCCCCTCCAAATGTTAATACCACAAAAAATACACAAAATTTTGTGTTAAAATCACCCTAAAAACCTTTGCAACAAAACTTTGACTAAATCAATATTTGATAATTGTATTACCGCAATTGGTAGAAAGAGGAGGTTTGATAAAATTTCCAGAGATACGACAACTTGACCCCTCTAAACCTTGGTACAAACTAGACCAACATTGTGATTTACATCAAGTTGATGGACATCCAAGAAATACTTGTAAAATGTTAAAATAATTAGTGTAAAATGCGCATTAGATTGTTTATTATTCAGCTCACGTATAAATAATACAGCAACATAGCAACACAGCCGAAAATAGTCATGGCTGAAATAGTACTGTTACAACAGTGTAACAGTAAGCGTAACAGTACGCTTAACAAAGTAATAAAGACAAATAGTAAGTACGCTAACATCCCCTTTATTACATTATTTGGGTAATGTAATAACTAATAGCTATACTAGACTACTAACATCCCCTTACATCATTTTGCAATACAAAGTGAGCTGCGAAACAATTCAAATTTGACACGTCCAAGTGCCTTAGTGAAAATGTCTGCAACTTGAGCATCGGTGGGAATGTGCTAAAGCTGAATTCGATGCTTTGGAACTTCATCTCGAATGAAATGACATTGTGTTTCAATGTGCTTTGTTCTTTCATGATGGACTGGATTCTTGACGAGGTTCAGAACACCCTGATTGTCGCAAAACAAGTGTATTGGAGATTTTGATGGATGGCCCATACTTGTCAGAATGCGACGTAACCATATCACTTCGCACACAGCTTCACATGCGGCACGATATTCTGCCTCTGTTGATGAGATAGCAACCACCTGTTGCTTCTTGTTGTGCCAAGAGACAGGACTGGATCCTAGATGAAAAATGTATCCAGAAGTTGACTTGCGATCATCAAATGATCCGGCATAGTCGGAGTCCGTGTATCCTTGCAAGAAGAATTTGTTGTTCCTCTTGTATTCTAGGCCATATTCCATAGTACCACGGACATAGTGAAGAACATGTTTTGCTGCTTTCCAATGAGTGGTCTTAGGCTCCTGCATGAACCTCGAAAGATAGTTGACAGCAAATACGAGATTTGGCCTAGTATTGGTCAGATATATGAGACTCCCAATCAACTGTCGATAGAGAGTACCATCTACCTGAGGTGAGTCATCATATCGCGATAACTGAAGTCCATTCTCCATTGGAGTTGCCATTGGCTTGTAGTCAGTCATGCGATATTTATCGAGCAATGTCTTGGCATACTTTTTCTGAGACACTTTGATGGAGTGCTCCTTCTGGCTGAATTCCAGACCAAGACAGTAATGGAGAAGTCCGAGATCTGTCATCTCAAAATATTTGCACAAGTTTCTTTTGACAAGATAGATCATAGTTTTTGAACTCCCCGTAATGAGCAGATCATCCACATAGAGTACAAGCAACACTATCTCGGAACCCTGTTTCTTGAAATAGAGGTTTGCATCTGACGAACATCTCTTAAATCCATGCTGCATAAGGTGATTGTCCATTTTTATATACCAAGCTCGAGGAGCTTGTTTCATACCATACAAGGATTTGACCAATTTGCAAACTTTCTGCTGTTGGCCTTCCACTTCAAATCCTTCAGGATGAGTCATATAGACTTCTTCTTGGAGATCACCATTTAGAAAGGCACTTTTGACATCCATCTGGTGAAATTTCCACCCATATTGTGCTGCCATAGCACACATAACCCGAATTGTGGTCATCCGAGCAGTAGGTGCAAAATTTTCCTCGTAGTCAATGCCTTCCTTCTGAGCATAGCCATTTGCAAAAAGATGGGCCTTATGCTTATCAATTGTTCCATCTGCCTTGTACTAAAACTTTATATACCCATTTGCAGCCAATAGGTTTCTTTCCATGCGGCAGATCAACAAGCTTCCAAGTTTTATTCTTCATCAGAGACTCATACTCTGTATCCATAGCGGCCTTCCACTGAGGCTCACTGAGAGCATATTTCACTGATGCAGGTTCAAGACTATCTATGGTAGACATGAATGCCTTGTCATCATCAATATCCATATCCATATGCCCTGTCATGATTGTATTTGTACACCATTTTGGATTCTTCTTCGGTGGTGGTGAAGAAGATGTAGAAGGACCTCCTGTCTGTGCTGACGAAGGAATCATCTCTTCCTTAGTTTCCACAATATCCTGGTGTACTGTAGATGTGCTCTGTGATGTGAAAGATTCATCAAAGACAACATCTCTGCTGATATGAATTTTCTTGGTCAAAGGATCTATCAACCGATATCATTTAGAGTGCTCAGAATAACCAAGAAAAATACATCTCAGTGTTTTCTCATCTAGCTTCTTCCTTTTCTCTTTCGGTATGTGCATGAAAGCTTGACATCTGAAAATACATAGATGAGATATGGAGGGTTTTTGACCACTCCATGCTTCCTGTGGAGTCATTATTTGTAGGGCATTTGTGGGTGTCCTATTCAATAGATACACTACAGTGGTGATAGCTTCTGCCCAATATTGTTGCCCAAGAGTAGCTCCTGTGAGCATACAACGAATCATTTCCATGATAGAACGGTTCCTTCTCTCAGCAACTCCATTTTACTGAGGAGTATAGGCAGTTGTTAACTGTCTCTTGATCCCATGCTTATCTAGGAATGCAAAAAATTCATTAGAGGTAAACTCTCCCCATCGATTTGAGCAGAGGGTTTTGATAGAAGCTCCTGACTCCTTCTCAACGGATTTCTTGAACTGCTGGAAGAATGCGAAAGCTTCAGATTTCAGTTTGAGAAAGAAAACCCACATCTTTCGTGAGTAGTCATCTATGAATAACTGAAAGTACCTCTTCCCTCCACAACTTTGGGGTGTGAAATGACCGCATAGATCAGTATGAATTAACTCCAGAGGTTTTCGTGCTCTTGTAGAGCTCTTCTCAAATGGTACTCTATGCTGCTTTCCTACCAAGCAGTCAGAGCACACTGGCAATGTGGCAGAAAGGGAAGGAAGACCCTTTACCATCTCATACTTGATGAGCTCAAGTAAGTAGCCAGAACTAAGATGCCCATATCTCTTGTGCCATAGGGAAGTTGCCTCCTTGGTAGAGACAGTAATGGCAACATGTGGAGTAGAGATAGCATCTAGTGCAAATAAGCCGTGCTTATAAGAAGCTATTGCAATCTATTTATCCTTCCTGGTAATGGTACAACACTTCTTTCCATTCTCAACACGAAAGTTGACAACCATATTTCTGTCCAGGATTTGTGTGACTGACAACAAATTGTTGGCCAATCCCGAAACATAGAGGACTTTGTCAATCTGACACTTGCCATCGGGAAGAGTGACTAAAACTGTACCCTCTCCCTGAACCCTGTAGGTTTTATCATCAACAATGGTGACAGGTTTGCCCTCTTTGGCCTCAAATGATTCAAACCACGATCTGTCACCAGTCATATGTTTGCTAGCTCTAGAATCGACATACCAAACAAGATCCCTCTGTGTGGAATCTGTGGTAGTCATGAGAACCTTGTGTGCCCATTCAGAATTTGAGTCAGATTCTTCAACAGCAACATTCACCTGGGGTTGCTTGTTCTTATTTTGTGGTTTGTTTTTGCCCTTCTGCTTGTTCTTATGCCAACACCTGTTGGTGTCATGGTTGTCTTTCTCATAGATCTTGCACCACCTCTTCTTTTGTTGAGGTTGTTTGCCTTTTCCTTTCGTATCTTGTTGAGAATTTCCTCCTTTCTAAAATTTTCCTCCTTTTTTCCCATTACCTTTCTTCCTAGAACCCTGCCTGTTGGTGTATAGGGCTGTATTGGAAGAATCATCCTTGTGAAGTTGGTGTGCCTCCTGTTGTTGAAGCAGATTGACCAACTCGATGTAGGTAATTTTTCATTGAGACACCTGGATGGAGGTTATCAACATATCAAATGAAGAAGGTAAAGCTCTCATCACAAGTGAAATGAGAAGCTTTTCGTCCACAGTATCTCCGAGAGAACTCAATTTCTCTTTCAACTCAGACACTCTACACAGAAAGAGTTCAACTGTTTCACCCTGTCTCAAACTCAGGTTATGAAGTTGTTGTTGAAGATGAAGAATGGTGGATTCATTCTTCCCCTCATAGATGGTTCTAAGGGCATCCCATGCCTCTTTACCACTTGCTTTGTCAGCTATATGAGGTTGCACTTCATCTGAAACATAAAACAAAATGAGCACCTTTGCTCGATTGTCTTTCTTGTCAAAAGCTATCTGATCTGTTGAAGGACCTGTGGATCCTGCTGTTGGTGAAGGCCTAGTTGTTACTCCAGTAACAATATCCCACAAATCTTCCATTTGGAGAATTGCCTTCATCTTATGTTTCCATGGTGTATAATTTGGACCTTTCAATAACTGATGCGGATCAGTCATCAATTTTGCAACAGCGGCCATAGTGAAGGTTCCTTATATCACCAATTGGTCCCCCTTTCTATATACCTTTTGCTAGGCCAATATACCGTACAAAATACCCGCCCTTATGTGATGGAAACTATAGGTATTTAGAAAGATCAACAAAAATCACCCACCCTTACGTGAGGGAGACTATAGATGATTTTTAGAGATCATAGGATACGTGGAACATAAGCGGTACTGAAAGGGAATCGCCTTGTTGATGGCACCTACCATAGAATATTCTTCTCATGCATGGGGCGTAACTTCCCCTAAACACTATGAAGAATACTTCGTCAGGATTTATGCCTAAACACAAGTGCGATAAAGGGTAGTGGATGGAGTAAAAAAATGCAAAAATGGCGTACTTATTCCTCCCCGACGATTTATAGAGAACAAGCTCAGACGTCGTTATAGCAGCTATATTAGGCGGCGGATACAGTAGCCAAATCACGACAGCTTTACCTGTAAGTGCTGGCCAGAGGTATCGCAAATACCGAACGCTGCAGTGCAAATAAATTGCACAGATGGGTTTTTATTTATTTCGGGGACTTAGGGAGTGTTTTGATTTTAATTTTAATGAAGTAGTGCATAGAAATGAAAATGCATCATACATAAAAAAATGCCCTCAGAATGAAACCCTAAGGTGTCGGACACAGCCGAAAATGCACCTTTTACAATTTGCCAAATTACTATTTTTCAAAAAATTACTCAACATCCCCCTTTGATTTTTTGAAAAAATATCCCCCCTTAAAAGACTTTCTTTAACAAAGCATTTTAATAATTATTATTTATTTAAAATTAAAATAAATAATTTTAATTTCTATAGTTTTAAAACTTTAGAAAAAATAAATTAAAATTAAATTTTAATTTATAAAGTTTAAAAACTATATTAAAAAAAAATTAAAATTAAAAAAAATAATTATTAAAAAACACTATGAAAAAAAAATTATACCTTTGGGGGGAAGTCGACGGGATTTGAACCCCCGACCTGCAGGCTCCCTGAGCCTTACCGCACAGCTCACTGCCAAGTGAGCTTGCGGGCTGATCCGAAGGGGTCAGTGAGCCTCCTCCGTTTTCAACACCCTCTGCAGCGACCTCCGACTGCTACGCTGCTTCCTCCTCCGTAGTCCACCGTTCGAAAAAAAATCGCGGCTTTCTCCGCCGTCCTCTGCAAATCGGCCTCCGGTATGCTACTCCGTCGAGCTCTTCCGCTTCGTCCTCCGCAAAAAAAAAAATTCGAACCTGCTTTCCCCCTGATCACTGCGTCGGCCTCTGCATAAGAAGGGGGGGGTTTATACTCCCCGGGCGGAATTTCAAATTTTGATTTCCCGCTCACGGGGGGGGGGGCGCTTTTTTTTTTTTTATTTAAACGCCCTGAGGGGGGGGGCAGATCCAACCCCCTTGCAGCGAACGCGACCTATGTCGCGTTCCGCGCACTATCGCGGACGTGACCTGTGTCGCGTCTCGCACGACAGACTGTCACGAACGAGACCTGTGTCACGTTTCATGACCTGTGTCGCGTTTCATGCGACAGACGCGACCTGCGTCGCGTTTCGTGCTCTATCGCGGACGTGACCTGTGTCGCGGATGCGACCTACACTCGCGACACTGTGTCGCGTTCCACGCTCTGTCGTGGATGCGACCTACGTTCGTGACGCTATGTCGCGTTCCTGGTGTTCCTGGTGCGGCGTGCAGCGGACTTCGGGGTTGCGCCTCCTACGCAGACCTCCCTGTTCGTTCCAGCGGACGAGCAGAAAAAAAACTTAAAAAAAAATTTCCGCACAACTTCGAACAAAATTGTCGTCCGCCTCCACCTTCTCCCTCTACGCCACTGGCTCTGATGCCATGTAAAACGTGCATTAGATTGTTTATTATTCAGCTCACGTATAAATAATACAGCAACATAGCAACACAGCCGAAAATAGTCATGGCTGAAACAGTACTGTTACAACAGTGTAACAGTAAGCGTAATAGTACGCTTAACAAAGTAATAGAGACAAATAGTAAGTACTCTAACACTTAGTACAAGACTTGATCAATAATAGAAAATTAGGAGTGCAAAATCCTCCACCTAGGGCTAATCCGCCAATAGAACCACAAAAGCAATAGGTGTAAAACATCAATCGAGATCTATATATCTTCCAAAATCCTTTACCCAACTATGGTAAGGAATTTGTAAACCAGCTAGAATATAATATTATTCCTCATCCAACACGTTATGTGGGAATGATTAGTAGTCACTTACCATCACAAATCTCACAAACTCCCCTTGTGCCTACTCAATGTGTTGTCATAATTGAGGAATTTCAAGGAAATATAATATAATTCTCATCCTTAAACCATATAGAATGTGAAACTGAATATGAGGTAGACATTAGTTCCTTACATTCTAATAGTTCAAAATATGAATCAAGACGAATTCTACCCATCATATATTCATTAATTTTGGAGGAACCATTTCCAAGAATGATAAAAACCTATCCTTATTCTCAACAATTTATTCCAATAGAACAAACATAAATTATAGATCACAACTTGTTCAAGATGATCCTCCCATTAATCATCAATTAAACAACATTGTGGCTACAATTGGAACCATTACTAGACAACAAGCTCAAACTCAAAATTCTCAATCACAATTACCTACAACTCAACAAAATTATGTGGATCAATCATATTTTGTTCTCAAACCACCTTATAAGGGAAATAATGTAATTCAACCTCAACATAAAGCTCCCTTTGATATTAATGAACAACTAGCTAATACAACATCTAGGATTTCTCTCATAGATCTTCCTAGAACTTCATTTGTTCATAGAGAAGAATTAATGAACACCTTGATTCAAATGATGGTACCTCAAGACATAGAACCAACTACTGTAGTGAATGTTATAGATTCTCATGGAGTTGATTACATCGATTTTTATGACAAAGATATACATCCACACAATATGCATAGGGATAATACCTTATACATAACAACATTAATCAGAGACATAGACGTTAAGAGAGTATTAATTGAAAATAACTCATCCTTAAATATATGCACCTATGACTTTTAAAAAGGTTTGGATTTAAAAATGAAGACTTAAGGAGAACTTAAATGATTATAAAAGCTTTTAATGATGAAACCCAAGAGGCTTATGGTGTGATATCTATCCCATTACAAGTTGGCCCTAGAATATTGGATACATCTACTTTTTTTGTATATTTTCCTGCCTCATACAACGTCCTTCTAGGATGTCCTTGGATTAATGTAATGAGGGTAGTTCCCTCTATCCTACATAAATGTGTTAAGTTTGAGTTTAAATATCAACTGGTCACCATCCATAGAGATCCTAGACATTTTGATATGTGTACAATGGTGAAACCTATTGATGTTCCATTTTGTCTAGGATTATCATCATCAATTCTTGTTCCCCCTAACCCATATTCCCAAAAAAATAAAAAATTTTATGACACAAATATACCATCTAAAACTGATAATCCTTCTACCTTATATACCCTTATAGATGAGGATTTACCAGACTTATATACCATATTAGCACCTATAGAGTGTAGAAAATGCGAACATATGTTTATTGTATTGCAGGCATTTAAATAAGGTTACAAAGGGCCGGGAATAGAACATCGGCGTACTGGAATAACCAGAACTGTTACGCAATTGTAACAGTGTACGCAAAATATGAAATAAAGACAATAGTACACTAACATCCCCCTTTATTACATTATTTGGGTAATGTAATAACTAATAGCTATACTAGACTACTAACATCCCCTTACATCATTTTGCAATACAAAGTGAGCTACAGAACAATTCAAATTTGACATGTCCAAGTGCCTTAGTGAAAATGTATGCAACTTGAGCATCGGTGGGAATGTGCTGAAGCTGAATTCGGTGCTTTGGAACTTCATATCGAATGAAATGACATTGTGTGTCAATGTGCTTTGTTCTTTCATGATGGACAAGATTCTTGATGAGGTTCAGAACACCATGATTGTCGCAAAACAAGTGTATTCGAGATTTTGATGGATGGCCCATACTTGTCAGAATGCGACGTAACCATATCACTTCACACACAGCTTCACGTGCGACGTGATATTCTACCTCTGTTGATGAAATAGCAACCACCTGTTGCTTCTTGCTGTGCCAAGAGACAGGACCAGATCCTAGATGAAATATGTATCCAGAAGTTGAATTGCGATCATCAAATGATCCGGCATAGTCGGAGTCCATGTATCCTTGCAAGAAGAATTTTTTGTTCCTCTTGTATTCTAGGCCATATTCCATAGTACCACGGACATAGTGAAGAACACGTTTTGCTGCTTTCCAATGAGTGGTCTTAGGCTCCTGCATGAACCTCAAAAGATAGTTGATAGCAAATACGAGATCTGTCCTAGTATTGGTCAGATATATGAGACTCCCAATCAACTGTCGATAGAGAGTACCATCTACCTGAGGTGAGTCATCATATCACGATAACTGAAGTCCATTCTCCATTGGAGTTGCCATTGGCTTGCGATCAATCATGCGATATTGTTCCAGCAATGTCTTGGCATATTTTTTCTGAGACACTTTGATGGAGTGCTCCTTCTGGCTGAATTCCAGACCAAGACAATAATGGAGAAGTCCAAGATCTGTCATCTCAAAAGATTTGCACAAGTTTATTTTGACAGTAGAGATCATATTTTTTGAACTCCCTGTAATGAGCAGATCATCCACATAGAGTACAAGCAACACTATCTCAGAACCCTGTTTCTTGAAATAGAGGTTTGCATCTGACGGACATCTCTTAAATCCATGCTGCATAAGGTGATTGTCCATTTTTATATACCAAGCTCGAGGAGCTTGTTTCAAACCATACAAGGATTTGACCAATTTGCAAACCTTTTGCTCTTGGCCTTCTGCTTCAAATCCTTCAGGCTGAGTCATATAGACTTCTTCTTGGAGATCACCATTCAAAAAGGCACTTTTGACATCCATCTGGTGAACTTTCCACCCATATTGTGCTGCCATAGCACACATAACCCGAATTGTGGTCATCCGAGCAGTAGGTGCAAAAATTTCTTCATAGTCGATGCCTTCCTTTTGAGCATAGCCCTTTGCAACAAGACGGGCCTTATGCTTATCAATTATTCCATATGCCTTGTACTTGAATTTATATACCCATTTGCAGCCAATAGGTTTCTTTCCATGCGGCAGATCAAAAAGCTTCCAAGTTTTATTCTTCATCAAAGACTCATACTCTGTATCCATAGCGGCCTTCCACTGAGGCTCACTAAGAGCATCTTGCACTGATGTAGTTTCAAGACTATCTATGGTAGACATGAATGACCTGTCATCATCAATATCCATATCCTCTACTCTTGTACTTGGAGTCACAGAAAGTTCCTCAAAATATTGACAAAGATCATCAACCTCACCAGTTTCTCTAGCTTCTCTTTCCTTTTGAGCCATACTGCGTGTACGAGGTCTATCCAAATTCAAATTGGGAGGAGTGGATAAATTTGCATCTCTGATTGTATTTGTACACCATTTAGGATTCTTCTTCGGTGGAGTTGAAGAAGATGTAGAAGGACCTCCTGTCTGTGTTGACGAAGGAATCTTCTCTTCCTTAGTTTCCACAATATCTTGGTGTACTTTAGATGTGCTCTGTGATGTGAAAGCTTCATCAAAGACAACATCTCTGCTGATATGAATTTTCTTGGTCAAAGGATCTATCAACCGATATCCTTTAGAGTGCTCAGAATAACCAAGAAAAATACATCTCAGTGTTTTCTCATCTAGCTTCTTCCTTTTCTCTTTTGGTATGTGCATGAAAGCTTGACACCCGAAAATACGTAGATGAGATATGGAGGGTTTTCGACCACTCCATGCTTCTTGTGGAGTCATTCCTTTTAGGGCCTTTGTGGGTGCCCTATTCAACAGATACACTGCAGTGGTGACAGCTTCTGCCCAATATTGTTGCCCAAGAGTAGCTCCTGTGAGCATACAATGAACCATTTCCATGATAGAACGGTTCCTTCTCTCAGCAACTCCATTTTGCTGAGGAGTATAGGTAGTTGTTAATTGTCTCTTGATTCCATGCTTATCTAGGAATGTAGAAAATTCATTAGAGGTAAACTCTCCCCATTGATCTGAGCGGAGGGTTTTAATAGAAGCTCCTGACTCCTTCTCAACAGATTTCTTGAACTGCTGGAAGAATGCGAAAGCTTCAGATTTCAGTTGGAGAAAGAAAACCCACATCTTTCGTGAGTAGTCATCTATGAATAACTGAAAATACCTCTTCCCTCCATAACTTTTGGGTGTGAAAGGACCGCACAGATCAGTGTGAATTAACTCCAGAGGTTTTCGTGCTCTTGTAGAGCTCTTCTAAAATGGTACTCTATGTCGCTTTCCCGCTAGCGATCGAGCACACTCGGCAATGTGGTAGAAAGGGAAGGAAGACCCTTTACCATATCATACTTGCTGAGCTCAAGTAAGTAGCCAGAACTAAGATGCCCATATCTCTTGTGCCATAGGGAAGTTGCCTCCTTGGTAGAGACAGTAATGGCAACATGTGGAGTAGAGATAACATCTAGTGCAAATAAGTCATGCTTATATGAAGTCGTTGCAATCTGCTTACCCTTCCTGGTAATTGTACAACACTTCTTTCCATTCTCAACACGAAAGTTGACAACCATATTTCTGTCCGAGATTTGTGTCATTGACAACAAATTGTTGGCCAATCCCAGAACATAGAGGACTTTGTCAATTTGACACTTGCCATCAGGAAGGGTGACTGAAACTGTACCCTCTCCCTGAACCCTGTAGGTTTTATCATCAGCAATGGTGACAGGTTTGCCCTCCTTGGCCACAAATGATTCAAATCATGATCTGTCGCCAGTCATATGTTTGCTAGCTCCAGAATCGACATACCAAACAGGATCCCTCTGTGTGGAATCTATGGTAGTCATGAGCACCTTGTGTGCCCATTCAGAATCTGAGTCAGATTATTCAACAACAACATTCACCTGGGGTTTCTTGTTTTTATTTTGTGGTGCAACATTCACCTTTTGGCCTTTATGCTTGTTCTTATGCCAACACCTGTTGGTGTCATGGTTGTCTTTCTCATAGATCTTGCACCACCTCTTCTTCTATTGAGGTTGTTTTCCTTTTCCTTTCATATCTTGTTGAGAATTTCCTCCTTTCTGAAAGTTGCCTCCTTTTTGCCCATTACCTTTCTTCCTAGAACCCTGCATGTTGGTGTATAGGGCTGTATTGGAAGAATCATCCTTGTGAAGTTGGCATGCCTCCTGTTGTTGGAGCAGATTGACCAACTCGATGTAGGTAATTTGTCGTTGAGAAACCTAGATGGAGGTTATCAACATATCAAATGAAGAAGGTAAAGCTCTCATCACAAGTGAAATGAGAAGCTTTTTGTCCACAGTATCTCCGAGAGAACTCAAATTCTCTTTCAACTCAGACACTCTGCACAGAAAGAGTTCAACTATTTCACCTTGCCTCAAACTCAGGTTATGAAGTTGTTGAAGATGAAGAATGGTGGAATCATTCTTTCCCTCATAGATGGTTTTAAGGGCATCCCATGCCTCTTTACCACTTGCTTTGTCAGCTATATGAGGTTGCACTTCATCTGAAACAACAAACAAAATGAGCACCTTTGCTCTACTGTCTTTCTTGTCAAAAGCTATCTGATCTGTCGAAGGACCTGTGGATCTCGCTGTTGGTGAAGGCCTTGTTGCTACTCCAAGAACAATATCCCACAAATCTTCCATTTGGAGAATAGCCTTCATATTATGTTTCCATGGTGTATAATTTGGACCTTTCAATAACTGATGCAGATCAGTCATCAACTTTGCAACAGTGGCCATAGTGAAGGTTCCTAATATCACCAATTGGTCCCCATTTCGATATACCTTTTGCTAGGCCAATATACCATACAAAATACCCGCCCTTACATGAGGGAAACTATAGGTATTTAGAAATATAAACAAAAATCACCCGCCCTTACGTGAGGGAGACTATAGGTGAGTTTTAGAGGTCATACGATACATGGAACATAAGCGGTACTGAAAGGGAATCGCCTTGTTGATGGCACCTACCATAGAAGATTCTTCTCATGCGTGGGGCGTAACTTCCCCTAAACACTTTGAAGAATACTTCGTCAGGATTTATGCCTAAACACAAGTGTGATAAAGGGTAGTGGATGGAGTAAAAAAATGCAAAAATGGCGTACTTATTCCTCCCCGACGATTTATAGAGAACAAGCTTAGACGTCGTTGTAGAAGCTATATTAGGCGATGGATACAGTAGCCAAATCACGACAGCTTTACCTGTAAGTGCTGGCCAGAGCTATCACAAATACCGAATGCTATAGTGCAATAAAATTGCACGGATGGGTTTTATATTCCGGGGACTTAGGGAGTGTTTTGATTTTAAGTTTTTAATGTTATAGTGCAAAAATGAAATATGCAACATACAACATAAAAAAAACTGCCCACAAGAATAACCCACAAGGTGTCGGTCACAGCCGAAAATGCACCTTTTACAATTTGCCAAATTGCTATTTTTCGAAAAATTACTCACTATCCCCCTTTGATTTTTTGAAAAAATATCCCCCCTTAAAAGGCTTTCTTTAACAAAGCATTTTAATAATTATTATAAATTTAAAATTAAAATAAATAATTTTAATTTATATAGTTTTTAAACTTATAAAAAAATAAATTAAAATTAAAATTTTAATTTATAAAGTTAAAAAACTATATTAAAAAAATAAAAATTAAAAATTTTAATTAAAAAATAATAATAATTAAAAAAATTAACTTTGCAAAAAAAAAATTATACCTTAGGGGGGAGTCGGCGGGATTTGAACCCCCGACCTACAGGCTCCCTGAGCCTTACCGCACGGCTCACGACCACGTGAGCCAGCAAGCTGATCCAAGAGGATCAGTCAACCTCCTCCTTTTTCAACCCAAATGGTCCTCCTCCTCGGCCTCACGAACTCCTGCTCACCGGCTCCTGGCACTTCTCTCTGCTTCGTCCTCTGCTTCCCGAGCCTCCGCGCGGTCCGCTGCTGCGTTCAACCGAGGGGACGCCTCGGTTTTTCTTCGAGTGCGGGGGGGGGGCGTCTTTCATTTTGTTTTTTTTTTTTATGCACGATTTGGGCCTCCTTTTTTTTCTTTTCTCCCGCCTGTGCGATTCGCGCGGGGGGGGGGGTTTATACCCCTGTGGCGCGGCGGGCGGGAATGGGGGATTTAAAATTCCCCGCCCTGCGACCTGCGCCCAAGGAGGGTGGTCCCCCTCCACGTCGCGACGGTCTGCGCATGAACGGACGCGTCCTGCGTTCGTCGTGATGCGGACGCATCTGCGACACCCAGGGACCTGCATCGCATGGCACGTGATAGTATCCTATTGCACAGGCCACACAGGGACCTGTGTCGCGTGGCGCGTGATAGTCCGCGCTCCTTCTAGACGCGCTAGGGACTGGGCCCTCCCTGACGCAGCGCGCCGAGCCGCGCTGCGTTGGCCTCCCCATCGGGCGTCTCCCGGCCTCGGGCTGGGACTGCAGCGTACGGATCACGTGCGCTGGGACTGCAGCGTGCGGCTCGCGCTTGCTTCCCCGCCGTCCTGCTCTAACGCTCCTGCAATTTTATTTATTTTTTTTCTGCAGGTTTTATTTTTTTTTTAAATACCTGCATGAAACGTCGCGCGATTGCGTGCGGCATGAAAAAAAAATTGCAAACGCAGACCAAAAAAATATTTTTCGCCATCCTCCAGCCTCGAATTCTCACGCCACTGGATCACCGCTCTGATACCATGTAGAAAATGCGAACATCTGTTTATTGTATTGCAGGCATTTAAATAAGGTTACAAAGGGCCGGGAATAGAACACCGACGTACTGGAATAACCAGAACTGTTACGCAGTTGTAACAATGTATGCTAAATATGAAATAAAGACAATAGTACGCTAACATAGAGCATGCTCATTTTATTTTACAAGACTCCATTGTCTTATCCCAATTATTTCCATCCTCGTGTATGATATGTTTACCTCGCAAACACAGAAACATATAACATGTTAGAAGTTGTTTTTTCTCTTTCTATTGGATGTTCTCTCGATAAGATCAATATCAAGTTATTGAGCTTTACGTTGGATAAGAACAATTTTGCTCAATATTATTTGTCCAATAGATATATAAAATCAAAACAAATGATGTGTGATATGGGTTAGAAAGGTAAAGGTTTGGGTCATTTTGAAAATGACACACGCAAACCATTTAAGGTTGAGTAATGGCATGCCCTATGTGGTATAGGCTATATCCCTATAAAATCTCAACCTTTCCCTTTTAATGATGATGATCATCTAATAACCTATGATGAATATTTGGAAAATAAAAAACATTTAATGAATAATAAGAAGAGAAGATAAACTTATTTTTCTTGCAATATGATTTCAATAGTCAATCCAGAAATGATTGCCACTTTGGATGAGTGCATACAAGGAGATGTTATTTTCGACATCTCCCTAGAAGAAGTTATGAGAAATATTTTCTTCTTTGATGGGTCTATTCCATGTATAACCCATGTCCACACAGTAACACCACAAAAAGAGTTAGCCAAATTATCCCTAGAATAACTTTAGGAAATTGGTGTTTCATCCACCCCTCCTATATTTGAAAGAGACTTAAATATTTTGATAGAAGATATATTAAAAATTAATATTGAAACATAAATTAATCCTTGCATGGTTAAAATCTGAGCTACCTTGACCAAAGAAGAATACACATAATTTCTTTTGGAATACCCTAATATCTTTGCATGGACATATGTAGATATACCTAGCCTAGATCCTTCTGTTCTTATGCATCACTTAGTGGTACATCCTGATGCCAAATCTATAAAATAAAAACTTAGGAAAATGCATCCTAAAGTAGCCTTGCTAGTTAAATATGATTTGCAAAAGTTATTCGACATTGATTTCATTCAAGCCATAGATTACTATGATTAGATATATAAGGGTATTCCAGTAACAAAAAAAAGAGTCTACTAAAATCATAGTATGTACTGATTTTAGGGATATCAATGTTTCATGTACCAAAGATGATTTTCCCCTTCCTAATATGGATTAAATCATTCATTTCACAATAGGAAGTGGGATTTTATCCCTTATGGATGGATTCTCTAAATATAATCAAATCCATCTAGCATAAGAAGATCAACCCAAAATTGCTTTCATTACACCTTGGGGGACTTTTTGTTGGAAAGTAATGCCTTTCGGTCTAAAGAATGTAGGAGCAACTTATCAATGGGCTATGACCTACGTGTTTCATGATATGATGTATGATATCTTACATGATTATGTAGATGACATCATAGCTTGATCCATTAAGGAAGAGGGTCATATTACCAACTTGTGACGAGTCTTTAATAGACTTCATGAATACAAAGTATGCTTAAACCTAGACAAATTTGTGTTTGAAGTAAAATAAGGTAAATTATTGGGATTTATTGTGTCTATGCCAGGAATAGAGATAGATCCTATCAAAATTAAGGTAATCATCGATATGCTGCCACCAATAACATTAATAAAAATTAGAAGTTCACAATGAAATCTCCAATACTTAAGAAAATCATTTTTTCAAATTGGATTAAGAATGCTAATAAGCCTTTAAAGCTCTTAAGACATATTTTCTTACACGACTAGTACTCATTCTCTTAGGCCCAAGCATCCTTTTATTCTATACATTTCTACCTCAGAACTTGTGTTAGGAGCAATGCTAGAGCAACATGATGAGGATAAGAAAGAAAAAGTTATTTATTACATAAGCATAACCTTGATAAATTATGAAACTCATTATACTCCTTTAGAGATACTTTGCTTAGTTGTTGTATTTTCTACATAGAAACTATGCCACTATATGCTTAGTCAAAAAACTGTTGCTATAGCAAAATTTTATCCATTAAGATACTTGATGAGTAGACCCTATCTATCAGGGAACACAACAAAATGGGTTCTAGCTCTAAGTAAGTTTGATCTAGCCTTTATTGGCTAAAAATCCATTAAATGAAAAGTCATAGTTGACCAACTCACTGCTGCTCCACTTGAATATACTCATCCTTTGACAATAGAGTTTCCATATGAATGCCTTAACCTAGAAAGTGAACCTATAGATTCTTGAGCTCTATTATTTGACAGAGTTCAATGCATAAGTGGTGCATGTGTAAGCATTATATTAGTTTTTTCCCATAAACAACTTATCCCATTATCTTTTAAACTGTAATTTTCCTATACAAATAATACAACAGAGTATGAAGCCTTGATCCTTGGGTTACGAGTAGCTTTATCCTTGAATATTAAAACTTTGTTAGTTTTTGGAGACTCACAACTCATGGTAAATCAAATCAATAATATTTATCAAACCAGAGATAAGAAACTCCACCCTTATAAGGAGTATGTTGTGAAATTTATATCTTCATTTGAGAAAGATACTATCAAAGCTATCCCTCGTACTAGAAATTATTCTACAGATGTTATGGTAGTAGTTGCTTCTCTTATTCCTTTGTAGTTGGATAATGATCATGTTATTATCATCATTCATCAACTTCAGGAACCCATGATATTAGAATATTTCCTAGAACCCTTATATGTTTTCATAATAGAAGAAACATCCTCAAGATCATGGTATGGAGATATCTTCAATTTTCTCCAAAATGGGTCATACCCAAATGGCTTAGATAGGAATCAGTGTAGACTATTACGTAAAAGAGTTTTTCATTTTGTAATTGTCAAAAATACTTTATATAAAAGGTATTTTGAATGTATCCTCATACGATGTCTTAACCTAGAATAATACAATAAAGAACTAAGTGAAGTGCATGATGGATATTGTGGATATCATTTTAGTGGTGGAACCATAACTAAAAAGCTCCTACGAATGGGCTATTTTTGATCCTCCATTGAAAAATATGCCAATGACTATGTGCATCGATGTGAAAAATATCAAAAATACATGAATTAGGTCCATGCTATTGCCCAAGAGCTTCAAGATATTTCTTCTACTTTGACTTTTTCAAAATGGGGCTTAGACATTATAGGAAAAATTAATCCAGTTTCATCATATGGTCATAAATTCATCATAACAACAATTGAATATTTTATAAAATGGGTAGAAGCCATACCTTGGCTTCTTCTACAGGAACCCAAGTCTCTAAATTTATTTTCAATCAAATCATGTATAGATTTGGTATTCCATCCACACTTATTTTTTATAATGGAATTTGCATAAAAAATAATGACATACAAAAACTTTGTGCTAAGTATAAAATCCAACATAGATGGTCTACTCCTTACTATCTATAAGGAAATGGTCAAGCTGAAGCATCCAATAAAACTCTAATTAAAAAAAACTAAAAATATTGGTTAATAAATTAGGACGAGATTGGCATACTCAATTATACCCTACTTTATGGGCTTATCGAACTAGTGTTCGAACCCCTACTAGTGCTTCTCCTTTTGTCTTGGTATATGGTGTTGAAGTTGTATTTCCTTTTGAGCTTGAAGTCCCTTGTTTAGGTCTTTTACTTCAAGAAACTGAAGTAGGAGATGAATATCATGTTGGACGACTAAGCCAATTGGAATTAGTAGATGAAAAGTGCATAAACGCTTTAGAGCACCTTCGCTCCCATCAATATAAAATCAAAATATCATACTCTAAGAAATTTCATAACTGATGTTTTGACTTTGATGATTTAGTTCTTAAATAAAATAAGAAAAATACAAATGATCAAACCGATCTTAAAGGAAAATTTCAACCAAATTGGCTAGGTCCATTTATTATCACTACAAAATTTGGATCAGGTGCATATCGTTTGGTGACCTTAGATAGAAAATACCTTAAGAACCAATGAACATTATGCATCTTAAAATATACTATACATAAATTCTTAAAGTATCACCACTGTACATAGTTGTAAATACCTTGTACATACATTTATTTCATCTACTTCAATCATCATATTTAAATCATATTCCACTTAGTTGCATTTATCTATGAATTTATCAAAATAAAATTGTGATCCAATTACATACAGCATATGGTCACATACAATTATTATTATACTTAAATATTAGACCTATGTTGTCAAAATTCATAGTCAATTTTGGTTCTTTTCATAGGAATTCAAAAATTATCTTGAGCCACTCACATAATTCACATTTTAATAAAATCTTGATTCTCAATATTGATTATAAATATCTCTTGAACCAAAAACACTACCGCTTCACTAAATAAATTTTAAAGTTTTGGGAACTGATCTTACCACTTTTTCAACCAAGAATCACTTACACATATTAAATATGATTTTGCACAAGGGTAGATGATGGTACATAGTAGATCTAGCTCACTAAGTGAAAGGTATCCCTTGCCATCCTATTATGCACCTGGTCTAGAATACTAAGAATTGGCAAAAGGACAAGCTCCTCCCTACCTGAAAAAAATCCCTTGATCTTTATCTAATATAAGAAAGTATCCCTACAAAAAAATGATTTTACTACAAAGCAATAAAATCCCCTTATTTAGAACATGGCTCCCACTAGAATTTTGGAGAACTGACATCTTGCATAAGATTGCCCTTCTGCTTGGGAATCTGGTTGAACCATCACAACAGACAATGGATAAAAAGCTAATCTTTTTGCTCGTATTTGTGTTGAAATTGACTTAAATAATCCTATTCCAGATTCTATTGAAATACAATTTGGATCAACTACATGGGTTCAAAAACTTGACTATGAAGCTCTTCCATTTCATTGTTGGATTTACCATGAATATGGCCACCTGCAAAGAAAATGTCCTAATTTTATCTAACCTATGGCTTCAAATCCTGGGTCCTCTCGGTTTGGAAAAATTTTGGATAAAGGAAAAGCCCAAATAAAGGAAGGGAAACGGGATAAGGAATATTTTGTTTCGGTAAAAGCCAAAAATAGAGGACAAAGGTCAAAGAAAGACCTTAAGGATAGCCAACCCGATGCTCTACTCAACCATTTTAAAATATTAGATGATCTTAATTAGTGCATGGAGATACCTGAAACGTCACTACCTGATGCAAATATAACAAGGCCAAATCAGATGCCTCTTCTTGAGGGGGAACTTAAGGAATCATATATAGGGGGTTTAAATTAATAACAAAGGGCTTTGGATCTGAGTATAGGGGACATGGTTGGGTCTAGCCCTATAAGGGAAACTATTTTAGAAAGTGGTATAGATTTAGTTATGCCCTCTCCTACTCAGGAATTGATGTAGTCATCCTTGGACTGCAAAACTCCTACGGTATTGGGATTGCAATAGAAAAAAAAAATTTAGATAAGAATATGAAGGTGGGTCAGAAGAAATACCAAGATAAAATTAAGTTAATGGGGGAGAATTTTGTGGATTCAAGCTTGGTGAGAACATTGGACTCCCATTTTTATAACCCCCAAAAATGATTATCCTCTCATGGAATGTAAGGGGGTTGAATAGCATCCCCAAACAAAATTTTTTTTGTGATTTGGTTCATGTGCATTCTTCGGATGTGGTGTTTATTCAGGAGACTAAATTGTCTATTGATAGTATGTTAAATATTGCTCCCAATTTGTGGAGAAGGGGGAAATTCCAATGTATTGGTGCATGTGGATATGCTGGTGGTGTTGCTTGTTTATGGGATCCGGTTAAGATATCCCCTCTTACTTGGATTTCCAGCAGATGGTCTATTTCAATGGTTGGGCATGATAATGAATATAGTGAAATCATCCTACTTACAAATGTGTATGCTCCTATTGATTATAATGGTAAAGTGAATTTGTGGAAGCACATTTACTTTGTGAGAAGTTTGGTTCCCCTGTACCCATGGATTTTGGCTGGAGATTTCAACTCTATCACTTGTCTAGATGAGAAACATGGTGGGGTGGACCGTCTCGAGCCTTTTTCTTCTGTCTTTAGTGCTCATATCCAGAACCTAAAATTGGTTGAAATAAAGCTAGATAATGGAATATTTACTTGGTACAATAGAAGGTGTGGGGAAGATTCCATCTCATAGAAACTGGATAGGTTTTTTATATCCAGTTATTAGATGGGTAATAACAGAGGTGCTATTTCTGTGATTCTGGATGGTAGGGGATTTGATAATTGGCCTATCAAACTCTCTGCTTTGGAGTTAGGGCTAAAAAAGAATCCCTCCTTTAAGTTTCAACTTATGTGGCTTTGTGATCCTAAGCTTCATGATTTCATGCGAGGTTGGTGGACCACTGGCAAACCTCCTCATGGCATCGCTATGTATTCCTTTATGAAGTGACTACAATTTGTAAAACATAAATTGAAGAGATGGAATAGACTGAATTTTGGGAACCTTTCCTTGGCTAAGCTAGAATCTCTTAGGAGGATGGAAGAATCTTCAAGGAATATTACAGATCAGAGATTGATGAAGGAGCTTCTTGTTGAGAAATCTGAGGCTATGAAAGACCTTGCTGAATGGGAACTGAGGGAAGAAATATTTTGGAAACAAAAAGCTCGAGTATATTGGCTTTAGGAAAGGGATAGGAACACAACCTTATTTTATAACTCGATTAAGGCTCGCTATAATGGTAACCTGATTACCTCTATTGTGAATTCTCAGGGTGCCCTCCTCTCTTCTTTCAGGGATATTTCAGAAGAGACTAAGAGGTATTTTTTCTCTCTTCAAGGAGGACTCCCTATCAGATGATGAGAATGAAAAGCTTATTCTAAACTATATTCTAGTGATTGTTTCTAGTGAATGAGCACTTTATGGGTCCTATTTCCCTTGAGTATTTTGAAAATGTTGTATTCAAGATGAAAAAAGAAAAATCCTTAGGTCCATATGGATTCCCGATTTAGTTTTATCAGGAGTTTTGGGATTTAATAAAATTTGATCTTTTGGAGGTGGTCCATGAGTCCCAAAAGAACAAACAGATGCTAATGCCCCTAAATGCTACCTTTGTGGTGCTTATACCCAAAAAAGAGGGAGTAAATTCCTTGGATATGTTTCGGCATATTGTTTTATGGATTATTGTGTATAAGATCATCACAAAAAATTATTGTTGAGACGCTGAAGATATGGTTGAGCAAAATCATCTCTGAGGAGCAAGGAGGGTTTGTTGCTGGCCGACAAATATTGTATGGGGTTGTTATTGCTATAGAAGCTATTCACTCAATGGAAAATTCTAAGGAAAAAACTGTGTTCATTAATTTGGATATGGCCAAAGCCTATGATCGGGTCAGATGGTCCTTTCTTCAAAAAGTTCTTTCTGCTTTTGGATTTGAGGAGAAATGTATTAAATGGGTGATGAGTTGTGTTTCTTCTTCCTCATTCTCTATTCTTGTTAATAATGAGCCATCAAATCTATTTGAGGACTCAAGGGGATTGAGGCAAGGAGATCCTTTATCCCCTTATTTATTTATCATTATGGCGAAATGGTTGGGAAGATTGCTCAAGTCTCAAGTAATGTAGCAGGGTTATGCGTAAGGGGTCTGACCCAAAATATATTTATAAAAATTTGACGAATTGGTTTCAAAATCCAGGTGAATATTTTCAAAACACATGTAGAAGATTCACTATTATTATGAGCAATGTTAAAAATTTAAACTTAAAATGGTCAAATCATTATAAAATTGGGGCGAATCGACAAAAAAAAAAAATTGCACCCAAAAATATTTGGCTAATGGACCCTAGTCAAAAGTCCCAAATATTAGCCAATTCCAAATTTTAAAAATCCTAATTTTAGCCAATTTTACGAAAATAGCCACTATGCATAACCCTATCATACAAGGTCTCATTCAGGGGTGGAAGTGGGATAGTAGTTTGCCACCTCTTTCCCACCTTCAATTTGTTGATGATACTGCTTTGTTGGGAGTTGCCACTATCAGGGAATCTAGAAATATTAGACAGTATATTGACATATATCTTGGTGGTTCTGGATAGTTGATTAATGAGGACATGTCTTCTATTTTATTCTTCAATACCTCTCCTCTTATTCAATCCAGGATTGCTCACATTCTAATATTTTAGGTTGGGACTCCCCCCTTCATTTATCTTGGTATTCCAATTTCATCTCACCCTCTACCTAGATATTATTGGTAGTCTATGCTTGATAAGTTTAGAAGGAAGGTGAATCACTGGACTTTCAGATGGCTATCCACTGCAGGTAGAGTGTTGCTTTTAAAATCTGTTGTTCAAGATTTATCCATTTATAGATGTTTTGTACCAAATAGCTCCCTCTCACTTCATCAAGGACATGGATGCTTTGTCAAGATAGTTTTTATGGTCTAGAAATCATGATCAATATAAATGGAGTTTGGTTAGGTGGGATTCTATATGTAGGCCGATGCAAGAGGGAGGCCTTGGGTTGCGACAAACAACTCTTTTTGGGTAGGCTTTGGCTGTAAAACTTTATTGGAGATGGTGTACCTCTCAAGATCAGATTTGGGCTAAAATATTATCTTGTAAATACTTGAGAGGTATTTTTGAGGCTGAAATACCTAGAGTCGGCTTGATTGGGAAAGGTTTAGTTATCTAGGACACTCTGAAAAGAGGAGCTAATTTTAATCAAGCAGGGTTTGCTCTAGATTTACAATCAGCGATCAAATGCTCTTTTTTGGTAGGATTCTTGGGATGGCCACCCTCCTATCTTGAATAAATATCCTAGGTTACATTCTCGAAGTATTTTTTTCTTGGAAGCAGGCTGGTCTCATGTGGAGGACTTTAAAAAAATCTATTCTTTTGGAAAAATGGAGATGTATATGTGGAAATATCCGCAAGAATGACCCCAAGGAGTACTAGCCAAGGACAGAGAGGTGCTTGCTCTTATTATTACGGGGATACCTTGTTCTTCATTGAGGGGTAAATATTTTTTGGCTTTGAACCCTGATCCTAATGGAACCTACTCGGTAGCCTATGGTTACCTAATTATTGATAAGCAAAATTATGGGAGTCTTCCTATCACTTGGTGGAAAAAGGTGTGGAACAAATTTGCTTTGCCAAAATGTAACTTCTTTCTCTAGTTGGTAGCTCATAATAAATATCACTTGGGATAATATGAGGAAGAGGGGATTTTAGGGTCCCTCTTTTTGTGTCCTTTGTAGTAAGAATGAGGATGACTCTTCTCATTTATTTTTCTAATGCTCCTTTTCCAGAGACATTTGGCACCGTTGGTGGAGCACCTGGAACCATCCATGTTTTCATGTGCTATCCCTAGTGGAGTTTTGGAGTAGTTTGGGCAGACCTTCGGCCAAGGCCCCCTTCCTTTGGGTGGCTTGGAATTTGGGCCCTTCTTGCATCATCTAGAAAATTTGGCTCGAATGGAAATGGCACATATTTTAGGGCAGTTATTTGGCTATTCAATAGATCTGGAAAAGGATCATGTATATGGTTCAGGAAACCATCCATAGCAAATGTTATGTGGACCCTCTTTTGGATTCTAGGGAGGAGAAGGTACAGCAAGCCCTTGGTCTCTTTAGGGATGGTGTGAACTCTTTTAGCCCTAGTAGGGTTCCTCATATTAGCAAGAAGGTTAGGAGAGATGGTAGGTGGAGGCCACCCCCTAGAGGAGTTTTAAAAATTAATACTAATGGATTGTCCAGGGGTAATCCTGGACATGCTGGCATTGGCGGTGTTGGGAGATATTCTACTAGTGGTGTCAGTTTTTTCTTTTCCATTTATAAATTTGATCACTCCAACAATTTTTTGGAAGCTCTTGCAATTCTTGAGGCCTTGCGAAGGGGGTTTTCTCTTGAATGGCATAGTATTATCTGTGATTCTGACTCTCAAATTGTGGTTAATATTTTAAACAGTAAAAGGGTGGAGGAAGTTAATTGGTAGTTGGCCTCTGTAGCCATTCAAATTCTTAGAATGAGTGAAGAGTTCAAATTTATATCCTTTGTGCACATTCCAAGGGAATGTAATGTGGTTGCTGATTACCTGGCCAAAAGGGCTTCTGAGCTGATGGATCCTTGGAGTATCGATAATTGGGATAGTCTCCCGTCTTGGGACTCTCAACACCTGTGGGAGTTGATCCACAAGGATGTACAAACTTAATGTGGTTTATTCTTATTGTATTTTATGGGTGTCATTCTATTCTAGTGGTTTTAGCCTATTTGGTTGTTTATTTGAGTCCTAGTTGGAAGCTCAATTGTACTCTATAATCTAGACATTTTATCAATAAATTTTTACCCCTTTATTTAAAAAATAAAAAATAAAAAATTCCCTTGTTTAGAAAAAATAAAAAATGAACAAGAATCCCTATTCAAACAAATCAAAGGAAAAGAAGGGGTAATTATCTTGAATCCCTATAATTTCTCAGTTATTTGAATACCAAGGGGTGATCCCTATTACAAAAATGTGTTGAATGAATCCTACCTAAAAATAGGGTAGTCTTACACGTGGTGACATGTCTGTCACATTAGAGACCTTCTTTTGTACATACCAATGTCATATTATGGATCAGCTAGCTTTTGGTAGCTTGTATTATATAGTAGTTAGGTCTGACTAAATGCATACAATTATGGTAAATGAACTCCTCATTTTGTACACATATTGGTTCTTAAAGTTGTCTTGCATCATTACCTTAATCAAAATTGGTAAATAAACTTCATAAGCACACACATTTGATCCTTGAGATATTTTGTATCATAATTAAGGTCAATATGGAAAATGAATACACAAATCACGCACTAGTTCTTGATAAATTTGATTTCATCCTAGAAATAACCAAAATTCTCCTTGAAGGTTGATTAGCAAAACATCATTATTTCATCATGGATTTGTATGATTGTTAGAATATGCAATTGGTCCTAAACAAAAAATTAATCTTGCATTTTCATACTTATCACTTAGCATAAATGCTTATATTTTACTATATTGCATGATTTCTTATCATTTATAAAAACTTGCATTTGATCATACATAATCACTTTCTCATATAATTTCATATTGACTTCACAATGATGGAATGAGACAACCCTAATAAAATATTTCTATTTACTTCACACTAGGAATCTTATGTTTAGTGCAAGTCCTCTACCCAATTTTTAATTCTTAGTTGCATTCAACTTAATTCCCTTAAGATTAAGTCAGAATTAATCTTAAAAATCATAAAATACTTTTTATCAACTCATCACTTTTAAATCAACAAAATTTTAAATTATTTTGTTGACCACAACCCTTTGATGTTAGCAATATAGTGAAATCTCATAGAAGATTTGCTTTACGACCAACACGAGGGGCAACCTCTATAGATGGTCATATAAAAGAATACATCCTCGAGATATATTGTTAACTGATCAAAATAAATAGGATTCATTTTCAAAATACTTCTCTTCAACAAAACAATCCAATCAAACTACGTTACAAAATATCAATTTTATTGAAACACACCATAATTTTTCCATATTTTTATTAAGCATGATGAAAAATACATTAAAAATCAAACATGAATGAAAGCATGATTATGTAGATCATAAAAAAAAATCATATTTTACATTACGCATACACATAAACACCAAAATATCAAAAAGAGAACAATAATAGTCAGATGTATATATATATATTGATTGGTAAGAAATAAAATTACTATTAGTGTAAGGGTTTTGATAGGGTCTCCAAAATATTAATACATATGAAATAGAAATGGATTACATCAGGATTTTTAGCCATCATAACATAGTATTTTACAATAAATAAATATCTCAAAAAATAAAAAATATAGGGCCACAAAAATAGGGGAGATGATCCCATCCTGTGGGAGGACCCTGTAGATCGGGCATATCCTTCAGTTGTTGATTTGGGTGGTGCGAGTCTCCATTGCATCATTGAAGACAATGTTGAGATGTGACCAGGAAGCCTCCAAATCATTTGCCACCTACTGGATGACTTTCCACTGGGCATTGACTACTTCAAGAACCATAGTGAGGGTGGATGTAGAGCTAGCTAGGTGGTCGAGGATCGTAGAATAGAGAACATTCTTTTCATATGTAAAATTTATCGGTCCTATAGAATTGATGCTATCAATCTTCATATTCACTTGATCTAAATTTTTTTCAGGGAATAAATCATATATTTTGTATAGTTTAGTGGATTTAGTTGGGGATGCTAACTCAGCTTTGAGTTTCTTGAGTTGTGGAGAGGCTCTAGTGATGGAAGGACCCTGGTTCAGGAGGATTTTGGATGAGGAGCATTTAACCGCTCTTGATTTAGGCTCAAAACCCTTCGACGCTTCAATATTGACCACTTGAGCAACAAGGGTATGAAATTCAGGGTTCGAGTTGTCACTCGGGACCTCCTGAATATTAGTTTCAATGTTGGAGCTACTTGCATACTTGTCAAGGTTTGGGTAAAGGGGGTGCATGAGGGTGAAGGGTTATACAATGGAGGGGCATGAGACTAGGGGATGGGGGTAGTTGGTTTGGAGGGGCCAGACGTAGAGGGTCCCTGAGTGGAAGAGCCAGGGGAAGCATGGGGGGGAGATCCAAGGGGGAAAGGGGTGCATGAGGACTAGGGGATGTAGGGGGTAAAGGGTCAGAGGAACGGTGGCAATGAGGGTATTTATACCAAAGTCATATAAAGAATGCTTCTAAAGGATATAATGGAGGTCTTGGTGTATGGCATAATGGGATTTACCAGATAAAAAATTTGTAACAAAAAATAGTCGAGGATATTAATTTTATGATTACCACAAAAATGGTTGATAAATGCAATGTGAAAGCTCCTGAGGGTATAATCAATTTTATCTATTTTAAAAAAATAGAGAATTGGGATTATAAAATGATCCCATGGAGTAGAGAGTTTGTTTCTCTCCACACCTCCATTAGTAGTAATAATGTCTTTACTTTTGTCAGGGCAGAACTCTAGTTTCTATGCCATGGAATACTTGTCTCTTAAAACACTCCTCCCATCCATGGGTAATCCTATCACCTCAGCAAGTAACTGCACATCTATGGTGAAATCAAGGCCACACACAATGACATATCCATTATTCCATGTGTTTATAAAGGCATGTGTGATATCATCTTTATTACCAGTAATTTTTTTGAGGAAAGGGATGCAAGGTTGGAGGATATCCACGACCACAGGGTCAAGGTGTAGAGTGGATGGCTTGAGAATTGCCATGGGTAAATTGGCTCTAGGGATTATGGACTAAGATTGAATAGTATATGGGTGGGGCTTGACAAACTAAAAAGGTTTCAGGCATCATGTTAAAAAAAATATTTGATCGTCACACATGTTGAGGATATCAGGGTTGGAGGTGCATTGGTATGCCACATAGTGCGGATAGTGGTGTTTCATGGAATGTGAAACTGTTAGTGTCACCCCAGAACTACAAAGGGAAATAATTATGGTGAGGTGGTGAGTGTCACCGACATAAGGAGTAATCATGGTATGGGGATTGAGAACATTTGAGAAATATTTTCCATGATGATTTCTTGAGGTGGTGCAAATAATAATGGTGTTGGGATCATGCGCGTGATTGAAACGACGTGTAATAAAGGTCATATTTTGAGAGCTATCATGGGTTTGGTTGAAAAATATTTGTTGGTCAAGCTCATGAGGATAAATTTGTGTGATCAAGATGGAGCAAGGCATAGTGGATCTAGCACTTGGGGTAAGGTGGATATTGGAACCCATAATTGGTATTAAAAAAGGTTGAAGGTGGTTGATTGGTGGATAGCATGGGAAATTAGGGTGATGGAAATCAAGGTACAAAAAAAATTAAATGGTATACCACAATCATAAAATAGGTATACTCAATCACTAGGGTGTATATCACAAAATCCAACCTTGGTATATCATACCCTAGACCATATAGGACTTTGGGTATCATGGAGAGGTGGCTTGGGTGCATGAAACTGAGAAGCCCTCAACAAGGATCTAGAGCTTTACCTAGTGTGACTCGAAGGGGAAAAATTTAGGGGTAATATAGTTCTCTACCCCTCAAGAACTAGCTGATAGTACAAAGTCTGGTAGAAGGTCACTCATTGATGTTGTGACCAACTCTACCACTACTATCCTGCTTCTTAAGGATTGGTCTGAAGCCACACTTCTTATATTATGAGTTTTTGGTTGTGTCTAATGTGACCCATTTCCTTACATCTGGGCTAGCTGAGCCTAAGCCTGACTCAATAAAGTTTAAGACTGTGATAAAAGTCCCTCCAAGGTCTGAATATGGATTACTTGAATGTCGATCTAAATCCTTAGACCAATAATATTTAATCTAAGAGTAGATGCCTCTCATGTGTTGCTTGACTCCATAACCTCTATAGAAATTCTCTTACCAAGTGAGTCATGACAAGAAGTTGAAGGTGCCTCTGATTGAGGTGATAATACAGTATGATTGTTTGGGGTATATACTACTTAGAACCTCTTTCCTGCTATTGCTACCCACTCCCTCTCTCAATATGGAGAGCCCTTTATCATTGAGTATACCTCTGTGGTTATCACCATCCTCTCATCTGAGGCTCCTCTCTCCATGGTGTCTTATGTCTCTCCCTCTCCTCCCCTATTCTAGTCTATCATCTTTTGGATACCTCCTAAAAATCTTAGTGTACCTAATCAACTACACCTCTCTCCTGAGTGATCCTCATGGGATAAATGGTGGTATACCACTTAGAATACCCATCCACAACTCTTGTATTCTCTCCCTTTGCAAGAGTAACCACTACATCATCCTCATTAGCCTCTACAAATCTATTAATATTTGGAACCCCACTAGCGGTCATCAAATCTTGAACTACCTATGAGAATGTGAAATTGTGGACCTCAAGAATCACCTGAACCAAGCCAAACTATCATAGAACCTGATCTACTCAGTGCAACTCTATCTCTCCCTTCTCCATATAGATCTATCATACTCATATCACATTAGATAGCTCCACTCTATCATCCTCACATCCATGATTACCTTTCTAGGATCTCTAGTAAATCTGCAGCATGGTCAAGTCATCGAACGCCCGCTTGGCCTCCTCTACGCCACTCCTCCTCATCCCTTGACCTACTATAGGATACCAATAAAATATAATAGTTCATCCATCCTCTACATACTAATGTGGAAGCCCTACTGACATCATCATGGTAATGTGCTTCCAGCACCATACCTAAATAAAAGAAGTAAAAATCAAGTTCCAACCCTTCTTATACATGACCCTAAACAAGGTCCTGTATAAGTGGCACAGTATGTATGGTCCCCAAGAAAAATGTATGTTGGTATCTTGCATGTTCACTACAACATTTTCTAAACCCCATGGTAGATGTTGGCCAATATGATGGCACACCATCAAGCCTGTAACTATCCCTACGAATATCTGTATCAAGGGGGACACTCCCTATATCGCAGTCAATCCATCCATGCTCACCATGTTCTGTGTAATTGGGAATGATGGGTCTCCTATCAATTGTTGCATAGTATGAGCTTGGAACATGGACAAGTAAACAAACTAGCTCTTGATTGACACCTTAAGGATCCTCCATATATCCTCTAAGGTAGAGGTCATATTCCCTATAGGTAGAAAAAATGTAGACAATCACGGATACCACTGCTTTGCCAAAGCTATAAGGAGATTGTAGTCTGCCTCTATACATGGCATCTCAGCCATGTGGTTCAGGCCCAATATCGTTAGAATATCCTTATCATCTAAAATTAAGGATCTGATGTGATCATCAAATCTAGTATATCGCCACTCACGGTTCTTAAGTGCCCCTTGCTACAAAACAAAAAACCAAAAATAAAAATAAATTAGTTATTAAAATGAAAAAACATCATTAGAACATAAAATAATGAAGCATACATTATAAACTTGGTCCTAATTGATAAATTTGGACTTGAGTGCAAATTCAAACTTTTTGAAACTAATTTCGGATGTCCAAATTTGCAAATTCATACTTTTTGTGAACAAATTTGAACGTACAAATTCATCGAAAAGCATCTGAATTTATGAATTCAGATGCCTTTTCCAATGAATTCGGATGTTTGAATTTATTTAAAATGTCTGAATTCATCACTTTTGGCCACGTGATGGCACACCATGTCTAAAATTCAAAACATTCAAAAAATAAACCAAAAAATTCCAAATTGGAGGTGATGAAATCACTTACCTGCATACTCCCACCAGTTCTATTGTTCCTTGCTCAAATTTTATTTGCTTGATGTATAGCAATGACCATATATTTATTTTTCTCCAAATATCAGTTTTACAAAAATTGAAGGTAAAAATGAATTAGGGTTTTACCCTAATTTCTATTTATATCCCCTTTTTACCCTTTTTTTTGCTTCAAATTTTGAGTTTTGCAATAAATTTCAATTTTTTTACAAAACTTGAAGGGAATACCCTAGATAATAAAAATAAAAAGAAAAATTGAATAAATTTTGTTTTTTTGCAGCATAATATCCATTTTTGCTACATCTTTCTTTAACGCATTTATTGTTCATAAATGCACCAAAGAGGGGGTAAAATGTAGCCACAGAATTTTGACACACTTCAAAATTCCCACTTCCTAGTAAAACATGTTATTTACCCTAACAATGTGAAATTTACCCTCAAATACCCTTGCCTCAATTTCCATACAATAAAAATAGAAATTGATTCAATTTTCCTTTATTTTTTGAAATTTGGGAAAACCCAATGAAATTGAACTTTTTCGATAATTTCAAATGTTCGATTTCATCCAAATCCCACATGCACCTAATTTAGGTGCTCTGTTGCAATTTTGAACCTAATATGGGCTAACCCAGATTCTTGATAAATTTGGATCTCTCGAATTTGTCCAAATCAAGCAAAATCCTAAATTGGCCTAACTGCTTGGCCTATTTTTGCCTCCCTCCCTGGTTCCTCGACCTGCATCAGGAATTTAAACCCCCAGACCCCCCTAAACAAACTAATGGTGATAATTTGTAAGAAATCTTAGTTGGAGAAGGAGATTTTAGAGCTTTTATTGCAGGTTACAGTGGATATTTCGACCTTCAGATCACCATTCCTAGAGCTCTCAGACATGGTGACGCATATTGCAGGTTTAGATCTGATTTATGCTAGATAGTAATTTTATTTTTGCATTGTTTTTCATAAATTTGGATCTTATAAATTTGCATAAATTTATGAAATATGACCATTAATTTTGCAGAACTAGTCATTAGATATTTTTGAAACATTAGAAATCATTCATAAAGTCCAAAAACATACATAAAGTATGAAATCATACCAATTAATATTGGGGGTAAAATTCTCATCGTATATTTATCAATTTGGGTCATAGTTGCATTCTCTCATTTCACCTATTTTACTTACTCCATTGTATCTTATTATTTTATTGTGTTTACTGCATTTAATATTATATGTTTTGAATTAGATCCATAGATCCTTTATTTTTCATACAATTTGCTAACAGAATCAAGGGGATTTAATTGTCACATATCACAATCTTCTAAGATCTAAGATCTAAATTTTTCAAATTTTAGTGTTGCACTATAAAATTACAGGTTTCTAATATATTTGAATGATCCAAATTTGTTTGAAAAATTCATACTGTAAGAATCCAATTTGTCTTACAACACCCGAATTCATATGAAATCAAACACCTAGATCAGGTAAGATCTAAAAATCCAAATTTTTGTTCTTAGAATTGTAATTCCGCAACTTTCTCTATTATGTGTTGTTGGCATTTTTGCCACACTGTAGTCAGAAGTCAAAAAAGGTGAAAACCGGGAAGCGGCCATTTTTGGGAAATCCGCCTAAATGGACACCTATGGACTTGAAAATTTACCCAAAGGAGGAAAATTGAAAAATTAGACTTATGGTGAAAGAATTGCTCCAATATCTTAAACAGTTTGAGAGATATTAAAGTTTTCATCCTAATATATTTCTCCAACACAACTTAAAATGCAATATGAAGACCTTAGAGGCCCTGAAAAGGGATGATAACTAGATGAAATGGATTGAACATCAATTCTATTGTTGTATATCTCTTTCCAATATTTCCAACAATATATTACAATAGACAATCCGGTCAACAGATCAAAAATTATGGCTCTGGGAAGCCGCACCACCAAAAATCCATTTTCAGGTACTTTTGGGGTGAAACGTATCTATTTTCACAAATGACAAGGTAGGTCAAATAAGTGGTCAGTAGCGCTTTTGCCACAAATAAGAGGTTAAATCCCCATTATCCTCTTGGTGAGGTGAACATATTTTGAAATAAAGGGGCAAAGAAAATAAGTAAATGGTAAAATATATGTTGAAAATTCAAATAGACTTTCATCCTAGAAGAGAGGCAAAAATCCCTTTCGCCCCTCATTGGGATGAAACTACATTTCAAAAGGTAAAACTGGTGGGCCCGTTATCAAGTAGACAAGGTGAAGCATAAAAATATTTGAAAAGCATAAGTGAAGTTTCTTAGTTTAAAACCCATAGCACGAAGTAGAAAGGCACGTGGGGTCCAGTTTAAAAAATCGTGGAACGCAAGAGCTCAAAGAAATTTCACCCCAGGTGAGAGGTGAAAGTCCAATTTACCTCTCCTTGGGGAAAACACATTTTAAAAGAATGAAAAAACAAGATGAATCACCAAGTCAGCATAGTTGAAAAGTCAATATGGGTTTCACCCCAAGTGAGGGGCGACACTCTCTTTCACCACTCCTTGGGGCGACAACACATTGCAAAGGCATCAAAAAGCATGTTATGGACCTTGTGCATAGAATAAAGTTTTAAAATAGTTTCACCCCAAAGGTAGGGTGAAATATTCACATGCCTCTCTTTGGGGTGAACGTTATTTCTAATGAAAGACATATCGTGGCAGTCAAATGCAAGAATGGTCAATGGTATTTTCACCCCAAGAGAGGGGCGAGACTCTCATTCACCCCTTATTGGGGTGAAGCAATGTAAATTCAGGTCAATGTACTAAAAATGAATGCAAAGGCAGATGATGGGTGATTTTCAAAGACAACCAAAGGAAAGGTCTTGGCTGGTGGAGTAAAGATGAATTTTTCAGCATGGAATATGTGATAAATGTAAATGTGCAACAAGGTGCTTTATCCATTTTTTTTACAAAGAAGTATTGCAGTATTTTTGGGTGAAACTATTTTCAAGCATCCACAAAGGCTTTTCGAAAGCACCCAGTATTGAGAATGGTGAAAATTTAATGATTATGGCAAAAGGAGCTATGTTCCCAGATTTTATACTAAAAGGGTACAGGATTAAATTCTATAAGATGATTTTCATAATTTCCAAAGGAGTCCCCTATTAGTTTTGCCTCTTTTCAAAATACTTTCAGTATTTGGTAGATTTTCTGGGTGAATGCAAATTTCCAAAGCACAAATGTGGCAAAAATTCAATAACTAATCCCCCTATTTTCCTCTATTTTTGACGTGTTCCAATGCACTTGTGCCCAAGCTGATCAACCACTCAAGGTATTTCCCATCAAAGCTAGATCATTATCGTCAAAAGAGAATTTTCAAGGAGGAAATCCCTCTCATAGGTTCCTGATCTAGGGACATTTTGTCTTTTTGTGTATTTAATGAAAGAGGTGAAAACCTCTATAAAAACTAAATATTTCTATGTAACAAGAGGAGGATAGACATTCTGAAGAGAGACTTTCATATTTTCTACGTAAATAGAAGAAGTTGTGGCTTCTCATTTTACAAGCAGTCTATTTATGTGATTTCTTTCTATTCAAGCATGTCTATTTCATATTCATGTTTAGCATTTGTTCTTAAGTTCAAATTCTACATTTGAATTTGGGCATTGCTGGTGTAAGTGTGAGTACTAGAATGCGATTCTAGAAGTTGTCTCTAGGGAACTATAAGTGGATTTTGTTGCCTTCTTTTCTATTTTATGCTACTATAATGCTTGGTTAGAATTCCTACTACTATTCTATCCCCAATCCTACATCTTCTAGCCTGTGGCTATATTTCCAATTTATTTCTGTTATTTTCATTTCTTTCCTACAACTCTAAACTTAAAATCGATGTAGAATTTAGTAAGGGAGCCAGCCCTCTCTAGAGATTGGCATGGAGGACATTTATTTCCTTTGACATTTCAATGTTGGTTGTGTCTAGGGTGCACAAATGTATGTTTGTATCTTAGGTAGTTATTTGACCAACATGTGCAATGTATGCATCTGAAAATAAAAGAAAAACCAAAAACATAGATTTAATTGCATTAATCATTTTACACCAAAAAAACATAAAACCTACAAAATGAAGAACACAAGCTTATACTGAGAGGGGGGGTGAACAGTATAAGAGCACTTTTTACTTTTCTTTTCAAATCAATATTATGCAGTGTATAGATAGCAGTATCAATAGCAGTAATCAAAGCAATGCACAAAACACCATACACAATAGAGACACAAATTTAACGTGGTTCACCCAAAGATGGCTACTTCCACGGAGAAAATATTTCTTCTAAATATTTCTCAAATGATCTCTTGGGAATCCTTCCCAATTACAATGTTTATGGACCTCTATCCAAAGGAGATGTTGATCCCCTAAATCTGGTTTGTGGATCTCTATCCATAGGAGAACTCTTTCTCCTCTGCTCTGGTTGGTGATCCTCTAGAAGACACTGCCTCCATTGCACTGACTGGTGGATCTCTCTCCACTTGAAGACTCTTGTCCTCACTCAGAAGACCTATCCTCAATGTCCTGGCTGATGGATCTCTATCCACTGGAGACTCTGTCCTCTTTACTCTATCACCTCCAAAGCTCTATCTCAATGCTATACTAAACATAGTCCAGTCGGTCTAGCACAACTCTACTCAACTCTTGCACTAAACATAGTCTAGTCGATCTAGCACAAATCTACTCAATAGGTCCACTCAGAACCTACTCAAATATTCTCAATATGTCCACTCATAACCTACTCAAATATTCTCAATAGGTCCACTCAGAACCTACACAAATCTGCTCAATAGGTCCACTCAGAACCTTCTCAAATATGCTCAATAGGTCCACATAGAACCTATCTAAATCTGCTCAATAGGTCCACATATAACTTGTCCAAATCTGCTCAATAAGTTCACATAGAACTTGTCCAAATCTGCTCAACAAGTTCACATAAAACTTGTCCAAATCTTCTCAATAAGCTCACATAGAACTTGTCCAAATCTTCTCAACAAGCTCACATAGAACTTGTCCAAATCTTCTCAACAAGCTCACACATAACTTGTTCAAATCTACTCAATAAGCTCACATAGAACTTGTCCAAATATGCTCAATAAGATCACATAACTTAACTCAAAATATTCTCAACAATCTCAAACAGAACTTGTCAATCAATCTCATAGAAGCATAAAGAGAATTGTTAGAGACTCAATATGTTCTATACTCAAAACTCAATCACTTTCTCAACTCAATCTCATAGAAGCATAAAGAGAATTGTTAGAGACTCAATATGTTCTATTCTCAAAACTCAATCAACTCAATCTCAACTCAAATCAGAATATAGAATAGTTTGTTTTATGGAACTTGAACAATCACTTCATACATCCACTTGACTAGGCTCAATCAACTCTACTCAACCAATCACTTCAAGAAACAACTCTTGCTCACAAACCCTAGTCCAAGCATGTATCATCCAACTCAAAATATTTCCAATAATGCTCAACAACAAATCTCACATAACAATGATACTCATGATATTTTCAAACCCTAGTTCAAGTTCTTTGCATAACAACTTACTTCAACAACCATGCTCATCAAACAATGTTTTAATCACAACTCTCAATTTTAGAAAACCTTGAAGCATTAACTCAAACACTTCACTCAACCAATGATCTCAACAACAATGCTAATAAAACAAGGTTTTAATCTCAACTCTCAAATCAGAAAACCTTGAAGCAATAACTCAACCACTTTCGAAAAGGAAACCCTAATCAAGTCCTTTTCACTCCAAACTTAATTTTCAATAAATCCAATCAATCAACTCAACCAAAGAAGGAATTTGCCCATACCTTTTTAATTTGACAAGTAGTTGATCTCACAAATCTGCCACACTCACAATTACTTCTTTGCCAATCTCAATAAGGGTTAGAGGATAATTTTCTTCAACAAAACATATCACAAATATAATATCAAAATTACACCTTATCACTCCAACTTAAATAATAATCAATATCCTCACAATAGTCACAAAAACCCTTAATTCAAAATAACATACTACCCACAAAGTCTTAACCTTTCAATATTCCTCAATAGCAATTTTAAGACTTTAAATATAAAATAAAATTCTCCTTATAACTCCTAAAGATAATTCTCAACTACCACAATTTTATTGCAAAGCAACCTTTCCAAATTTCAACCACTAAACAACCTTATACCTCCAACTTAGGCATTTAATTAAAATTAAAATCAAAATATTACCTTTGCCTTTGGAGAGTTTTGAACTCTCAACGCAGCCCACTCTAACGTCTCAACCATGACACCAACAACCACATGAGCTACACGCTCATTGGAGATAGGTGAAGCACCACGTGCTTCAAAAACTTTATCCCCTCCTTGTTTTGCAAAATGTGCACCTCACGATTGGCGCTTTCAACACACCTACCAAGCGCTTCCGTCGAGACTCGAATGCTGGCCTCCTTGCACACAAAACGTAAGTCGCAACCCTCTTGCCACTAGGCCAAGGTGCCTAGTTGGCTTCCAACTATTTGACGCTGTCCCTTTTGTTTCTTTCACTGGAAATTCAAACTTAAAATTTGCACATCCGTTTCATGAGCTCTGCATTAATTAATTTGTATGCTATCTTTTCAATCGAGCAAGGATAATCTTAATGCCCTTTGGGCATAGGTTTAAATATTAATCTTCCTCCTTTGCTTTAGAACATCGATGCTTCAAAATGCAATTAACCCACATGACGTCGGCGAGGATAAACCTTTGTAACATGCTTCAAATATTTAAATTCTAACACCCATCTTTGGGTGTAGTAAAATATTATTATTAATATTTTACTTTGGGCTATTTTTCACCACCTTACTTAATATTATAATAACTCATATTATAATATTATATCCTTTGATAAAGTACCTTTAATATTTATTTATAAAATTTAAATTCACACTAAATTTAAATAATTTATAAAATAAATATTATAACTCCTTTTTAACTTCTATCTTTTGCACTGTTTCACTTGATCTTTGGCCTTCTTCCTGGATATCAAATAACCATTTTTATCCCCTTTATTTCCTACTAAAATATTTGGTATTAATGATGACTTCATCTGGTGACATCAATGACAACTTTAACTTAGGGACTCAAAATGTCCAACAATCTCCCCCTTTGTCATTGATGGCAACCCATATCCTTTTTACTGAAACCTGACCTTTATTTTTCTTCTGCTCCCCCTGGGACATTGCTCCCCCTGGCTCAATGCTCTCTCAAATATCAAATATCTCCCCAATACACAAATCTCTCCCCCTTTGACATCAATGGCAAAGGGTCACCTTTGGGGCTCGGGGCTAAGAATGAGCCTCTTAGCTTAGCCCCTCCCCCACCTCCTCATGAGGTGGTTAATTCTAGGGTGGGAGTATTTCTACTCCCTAAAAGCATTGTTCTTTACCTTTATTCTTTTCCCTTATTTTCTGAGTTTCCTGAATCCTCTGACTATTTCTATCCAAGTCATCATCCCTGTTCTTGTCATCATTCTTGTTCCTGTCATCATTCTTGTTCCTATTCTTGTTCACATCTAGGTTCTTGTTCATGTTCCTATTCCTGTTCTTGTTCTCATCCATGTTCATGTTCCTATTCCTGTTCATGTTCATGTTCCTATTCATACCTATTTCTGGAATGTCTGCTCTACACCACTTTGTTGTGTGACCATCATTATTGCACTTATAACACTTAATGTTATTATTCCTTGTAGGTGCAAATATCTTAGGATTTTTCCTAGTGAAGTCATATCCTCTTCTTTCATGAACCTTGCAATTCATTGCCTTGTGACCAAACTGATTACATGAGTAGCAATACCCATGGAAAAACTATCCATTCCCATATTCCTGTCTTTCATGTGTCCTGCATTGTGAAGCCATGTGCCCAAACCTGTGACATGAAAAACATCTTCCATTGAAGCTTCCTTATTTTGACCTCATTGGTCTCTTATTCTGATTGTTGTTCCATCTGTATCTTCTCTGTGCATTGTTCCTATCTTTGTTGAACTCTCTATTGTCCAATTCTTCCTCTGATGTCTGACTTTCTTTTACACTATCTTCTTCTGAAGTATCTTCATCTGAAGTTTCCTCTTCAGAACTTGAAGTTGACTCTCCTTCTTGTTTCTTTTGAGTTTATTCAAAACCAAGACCTATTTTGTTTGTTGACCTTCTTTGTACCTTGACTATCTTATCCATAATATTTGAGCTATTCTTGAATCCTTTCATCTTGATCTTGGAGTCCTCTAAATATTCTTTTAGTAGTGCCACTTCTTGTGCTAACTTCTCACATTCCAAGATCTTTGCTTCTAACTTATCTTTGAACCTTTTTGCCTTAGCCTTTGATTTTTCTAAATCCTCTATGAGCAATCTTCTCTCTTCATCACATTCTTGAAACTGAATTTCAAGTTTAGAGTGTTGCTTTCTTACCTTCTTTACCATGTCAAGGGCATAGATAAGTTCTCCCTTGAGATCATAACCATTCTCTGCTGAATAATCCTCTATTTTTTTACCTTTGTCCACATCATTACTTTCTTTTGGCTTGTCTTCTATAGGATCACTTACTTCTTCTTCTAAAGCCATTAGAAGATTTTCATCTGGTCCTTCAAGTGCATTCTCATATTCATCATCACTGAAACTATAACCATCCCTTGTACAATCATCTTCAAGATGTCCAAATTTACCACATCTAAAACACTTGAGAATAACTAGGAGTCCTTTTCTTAACTGGTTCTTTTTCCTCAATCATAAATAGGACTTCATCTCTATCATTATCTGAAGAACTAGCATCACTATCATTTGAGTACTTACTTGCATTATCCGCATAGTAGCTCCTCTTTTGTCTTTGGAAGAACTTATTTCCTTGTCTGCTTTGTCCATCCTTGCTTTTCTTTTGGTGCTTGTGTCTTTCTGATTCCCTGTACCTATGATCCTATTTTTCTTCACCATTGTTGTTCTTTGGCTCTTTACAATCTATTGCAAAATATCCATACTTTCCACAATTGAAATACTTAGCAGATCTAGATCTATGGGTCTTCTGGAACCTTTATCTCTTCTACCATAATTTTCTTCTTCATCATTGGATGACTCACTACTTGATTCTAACTTCTTACCCTTTATCTTCTTGTTCACTTTGAAAGCAACCTCTTTCGGAGGGATAGGATCTTTTTTTCTTATCTCAAAAGTTGTAAGCATGCCAAGTAAAGAATTTCTTGTCAGACTGTCACTATCAATTGATGTTTCTATAGCAGAGACCTTTTCACTGTACCTTTTTGGAAGAGTTCTCAAGATCTTATCACAAGCATCGGATTCATCAACCTTCATTCCAAGACCTCTCATCTCATGTACAAGTTCATCAATCTTATTGAGATAGTCATGAATGTTTTCATCATCCCGCATTCTTAGATTTTCAAATTCTCCTTTGATATTTTTGATCTTAGCTTTCCTGACACCTTTATCTCCTTCATATATGTTATGCAGTAGTTCCCACATTTCATTTGTTGTTTTACAATCCATAACCTTCATAGATTCTGATCTACGCAATCCTTTTATAATTGCATTCATAGCTCTTGAATTTGCATGCATTAGAAGCTTACCTTCCTTATCTGTAGGAGGATTGACTGTTGAATCATATCCAAGTTCCACTACATCCCAAACTTCATTGCCAAGTGCCATCAAGTGAAACCTCATCAACATACACCAATACAAGAAGTCACTTCCATAAAATATTGGTACTGTATTATTGATGGACCCATCCCTTTGATCCTTTTGATCCATTGTGTTCTTGACCACTTTTCCTTCAAGCTATCAAACTCTTCTGAAGGAACCCGCTCTAATACCAATTGAAGAACACAAGCTTATACTGAGAGGGGGTGAACAGTATAAGAGCACTTTTTACTTTTCTTTTCAAATCAATATTATGTAATGTATAGATAGCAATATCAATAGCAGTAATCAAAGCAATGCACAAAACACCATACACAATAGAGACACAGATTTAACGTGGTTCACCCAAATATGGCTACTTCCACGAAGAAAATATTTCTTCTAAATATTTCTCAAATGATCTCTTGGGAATCCTTCCCAATTACAATGTTTATGGACCTCTGTCCAAAGGAGATGTTGATCCCCTAAATCTAGTTTGTGGATCTCTATCCATAGGAGAACTCTTTCTCCTCTACTCTAGTTGGTGATCCTCTAGAAGACACTACCTCCACTGCATTGATTGGTGGATCTCTCTCCACTTGAAGACTCTTGTCCTCACTCAGAAGACCTATCCTCAATGTCCTAGCTGATGGATCTCTATCCACTGGAGACTCTTTCCTCTTTACTCTATCACCTCCAAAGCTCTATCTCAATGTTATACTAAACATAGTCCAGTCGGTCTAGCACAACTCTACTCAACTCTTGCACTAAACATAGTCCAGTCGGTCTAGCACAAATCTTCTCAATAGGTCCACTCAAAACCTACTCAAATATTCTCAATATGTCCACTCAGAACCTGCACAAATCTTCTCAATAGGTCCACTTAGAACCTACTCAAATATGCTCAACAGGTCCACTCATAACCTATCTAAATATACTCAATAGGTTCACACAAAACTTGTCCAAATCTGCTCAACAGGTTCACATAGAACTTGTCTAAATCTTCTCAACAAGTTCACATAGAACTTGTCCAAATATTCTCAACAAGTTCATATAGAACTTGTCCAAATATGCTCAATAAGCTCACACAGAACTTGTCCAAATCTGCTCAACAAGGTCACATAGAACTTGTCCAAATCTGCTCAATAAGTTCACACAGAACTTGTCCAAATCTACTCAACAAGCTCACACAGAACTTGTCCAAATTCACATAAATCTTAAAAGAACTTGTTAGAGACTCAAATCTGTTCTCAAAAAGCTCAATAACTTGTCAAATCAATCTCATAGAAACATAAAGAGAATTTTTAGAGACTCAATATGTTCTATTCTCAAAACTCAATCACTTTCTCAACTCAATCTCATAGAAGCATAAAGAGAATTGTTAGAGACTCAATATGTTCTATTCTCAAAACTCAATCACTTTCTCAACTCAATCTCAAATCAAATCAGAATATAGAATAGTTTGTTTTATGGAACTTGAACAATCACTTCATACATCCACTTGACTAGGCTCAATCAACTCTACTCAACCAATCACTTCAAGAAACAACTCTTGCTCACAAACCCTAGTCCAAGCATGTATCATCCAACTCAAAATATTTCCAACAATGCTCAACAACAAATCTCACATAACAATGATACTCATGATATTTTCAAACCCTAGTTCAAGTTCTTTGCATAACAACTCACTTCAACAACCATGCTCATCAAACAATGTTTTAATCACAACTCTCAATTTCAAAAAACCTTGAAGCATTAACTCAAACACTTCACTCAACCAATGATCTCAACAACAATGCTAATAAAACAAGGTTTTAATCTCAACTCTCAAATCAAAAAACCTTGAAGCAATAACTCAACCACTTTCGAAAAGGAAACCCTAATCAAGTCCTTTTCACTCCAAACTTAATTTTCAATAAATCCAATCAATCAACTCAACCAAAGAAGGAATTTGCCCATACCTTTTGAATGTCAAGTAGTTGATCTCACAAATCTGCCACACTCACAATTACTTCTTTGCCAATCTCAATAAGGGTTAGAGGATAATTTTCTTCAACAAAACATATCACAAATATAATATCAAAATTACACCTTATCACTCCAACTTAAATAATAATCAATATCCTCACAATAGTCACAAAAACCCTTAATTCAAAATAACATACTACCCACAAAGTCTTAACCTTTCAATATTCCTCAATAGCAATTTTAAGACTTTAAATATAAAACATAATTCTCCTTATAACTCCTAAAGATAATTCTCAACTACCACAATTTTATTGCAAAGCAACCTTTCCAAATTTCAACCACTAAACAACCTTATACCTCCAACTTAGGCATTTAATTAAAATTAAAATCAAAATATTACCTTTGCCTTTGGAGAGTTTCGAACTCTCAACGCAGCCCACTCTAACGTCTCAACCGTGGTGCCAACAACCACACGAGCTACACGCTCATTGGAGATAGGTGAAGCACCACGTGCTTCAAAAACTTTATCCCCTCCTTGTTTCACAAAACGTGCGCCTCACGATTGGCGCTTTCAACACACCTGCCAAGCGCTTCCATCGAGACTCGAACGCTGGCCTCCTTGCACACAAAACGTAAGCCACAACCCTCTTGCCACTAGGCCAAGGTGCCTAGTTGGCTTCCAACTATTTGACGTTGTCCCTTTTGTTTCTTTCGTTGGCAATTCAAACTTAAAATTTGCACATCCATTTCACGAGCTCTGCATTAATTAATTCGTATGCTATCTTTTCAATCGAGCAAGGATAATCTTAATGCCCTTTGGGCATAGGTTTAAATATTAATCTTCCTCCTTTGCTTTAGAACGTCGGTGCTTCAAAATGCAATTAACCCACATGACGTCGGTGAGGATAAACCTTTGTAACATGCTTCGAATATTTAAATTCTAACACCCATCTTTGGGTGTAGTAAAATATTATTATTAATATTTTACTTTGGGCTCTTTTTCACCACCTTACTTAATATTATAATAACTCATATTATAATATTATATCCTTTGATAAAGTACCTTTAATATTTATTTATAAAATTTAAATTCACACTGAATTTAAATAATTTATAAAATAAATATTATAACTCCTTTTTAACTTCTGTCTTTTGCACTGTTTCACTTGATCTTTGGCCTTCTTCCTGGATATCAAATAACCATTTTTATCCCCTACTAAAATATTTGGTATTAATGATGACTTCATCTGGTGACATCAATGACAACTTTAACTTAGGGACTCAAAATGTCCAACACAAAAATAAAACCTTATGATTAGTACAAATATACATTTTATGTCACTGCATCTTAGTCATATTTACCAATTTTCTAGATAGACTTGTATGCCATTTGTTCTCAAGGAAAGATAAATTGCATATAGCTAGGTAGAAATTGCATTTGGCCAAACCCTAGGTGTATGCTTTCAAAAAAGGAATCAAATCAAACTACTACCTCACCTAGGTATTGGAAACCACCATAGAAAGTGTTTCCTCATGAACCCTCACCCCATTCGTCGAAAAACACCAAGGAGAGTGCAACACAAGCACTTCTCATCGGAGGTGTAAAGTCATTATTTTCCCTCCCCCTTTTAGGTATATATCCACTGGCCAGGAATAAAGGGGTGCAAAAATTTTAGGTCTACAAGGACATCCTTGAATATTTGGTGGTGAGATGACACATGAGGTGCCAAAGGCCACTTACTCAAACTAATGTAGATGACAATGAGCTTTGTTTATTCTTCCATGGATGGTGTTTGGGTTGATCCTCCTAATATAATGGATTATTTTTAATTATCATTGAAAATACTTATCATCTTTTATTATGAGTGAGGACTATCTTAGATATCACTGGAAAGGCTTTAGATTGCTCACTATGGATCAATTTCTTACTAGGTGATCAACTTGACCACATATAGTAAGGGTTTCCACACCTATTTTTACCCTTTGGAGATATTTGTTTGGTGAAATATAAAATGGAACCTTTCTAGGTTGGTATTGATTATGGTCCCCTAGTTTTATGATCAAGTTCTTCATTTTCTTCTAGGGCACAATCTACCAAAGTTGTAGTGATCTATCACTACAATAATTCTAATACATATTCCATAATTAGTATCCATAGTAACATAAACAATAGTAACCTTACCTTCTATTCTAGAGAAAAGAGTTTTAGTAATAATTCTACTAAAGTAATCTATTTTTAATTCAAAGATAAAGAACATTACAAGATAAAATAATCTGATAAGGTATTTAAATCAAGGATGAAGAATAATTTTAAGGGTAATATTAAATTAAATATTTTCAAATATGTTTTACATAATGAAATATCTAATGTCGTGACAATAAATAAAGTGTAGGATACAATACCAATTGAAAAAGAGACTCAAAAGAAGAAATAATATCCCATAAAGTAAAGTGTTGGGAATTCTCCTAGATTATTTCATAGGTCCCTTATCTAAAATTAAATATTTATCAAAATAATAAAGCATTCAACTCTATGTAAAATATGAATAATTCTCAACATAGGATAACAACAATATTTCTTAATAATAAAACTCTCAATAGTATTTATAGATCATCAAATACACAACTAAATTTATTACTTGCTTGATACTTGATACAATACATGGTGTTTTATCTCCATCTAGGCTAAGATTATGATTATGTTTCAATGTTACTTGATACATTTTCCTTTGATATTAAAGCATTATTAGTCATCTCATTTTGACTAAATTATCCACTTCATATTCTTGAAGAACATTAACTAATTCATCAAAGGTTATGGTCTCATTTAGCACTTGAAGTGAAGTGACTAGATGTTTGAAAGTCTTTAGAAGTGCTCTTAATATAACTTGGACAAGAAGATTATCTTCTACTTTTTCTCCCAAAGATAATTCCACTATCCTTCAAAGAAATATTTTTATACTTTCACCACTATTAACCTTTAACAAATACAATTGACTATAAATACAAGATAGTTGATTTGTTCTTCGCTTCAAATATTTTACATGATTTTTTCCAAAAAACTTTGAAGTCTCTATTTCACTTATATATGGCTGAATTTCATCAAATATCCTAAATTTAAGTAGCATAAGGTATTTTGCATAATCTTCAAATTTTTTATTTTCCTATTTCATCTTCTAGCTTGTTCTTTATTTCATTAACTATATCCCAAAGTTTCTCAACAATGAGAATTGATTTAATTTTATTTTTCCATGATGCAAAGTTTGCTCATTTTATAATTTGTGATTCATAAAGGAAAATTTTATGATTTTCTATAATGGAACTCATTCAATAATTAAATTTCAAATTTAATTTTTGTCTTATCTCCCAAATTTCAAATTTTAATTTCTAAAGTAAAATAAATAAATTATTCAATCATTCATTAATTCTCCATTCATTTGGTTTAAATTTAATTCTTATCTCTACAATTTAATTGTATCTTCTTATATCTCCCTTTCATTAATTTATTTTTATAAATTTAATAATTTATCTCCTTATGTCTCCAAAAATTATAATTCACAACAAAAATACTTTATAAGTTTCACCTTGTATATTCAATATTAGCTTTCAAAAATATTTCAATGCATCATTAAATACCAAAAAATAAATACCTTTTATTGCACTTGGTTAAATTTTGTTTTAGACTAAATCATTTTATATTGTAGGTAACATCCTTTGTTAGTTCATCAAGGTTGATTCATTAGTCTTATCAGGTCTAATTTGTCAGTCTTGTCATGGCTTGCTTACAAAAAAATTATTAATTTCACTTTATACCTTCATATTCCTTTGGATTCTCTTAATGAATTCATTGTGGATTGTTTATTCTATGAATGCCACATGTAAATTACTTTTCCTCCTTAGCTCTACATATCTTATTTCTTCACTATGTCTCCTTCTCAAGTGCTAGTTTAGTCTTTGTCTACTTTTTTCTCTTGGTGACTATAATATGTGACTCAAGAAGTTTTGATTCTTTGCTCTCATATTTGCTTTAGAATATGCTCACTATTCTCCTATATGAACACACAAATACTTCAAACATTTTTCTTCTTTGTTCCTCAACCTTAGGAATTCTTTGCATTAACTATTAGGGACTTCAACATTTTTTCCAATATACTAGAACTCTCTTAAAATATTTAATGCAGTCTTCATGCATATATTCTACTTTTAGTCTCATTTTCTTTTCATCCTAATATCCTTAATGTACCACATGCAATATCTAGGTGTAGTCAACCTATCTTCCAATATCTTACATCGTTAAATTCTCCTCAGTGTAATATCAATTGGTTCACACATCAACTTCTTCTCAATTAAATATAAACTGACTTCTTCTCTTATCAATATTTTAATATCCTTCTTATCAATACTTATATTCTCATGTAATTTGGGTAACCTTAGCCCTTCCATAAAACTTCAAAATTTCAAATGACCAAAATGAAACTTTGATACCACTATTGGGAATCCTCTCACATTATCTCACAAGTCCCTTTAGGAACAAATATTAATCAAAATAGTAAAATATTCATCTTTATGACCAATATGAATAAATCTCAACCTAGAATAGCAATAATATTTCCCAATAATATAACTCTTAACACGATTCATATATCATCAAATATACATCCAAATTTATTAATTGCTTGATACTTGATATAATGCATGGAGATTTTCTCCATAATATAATCTTACAAGATGACTCTTCAATACTTGACTATTGATCTCATCAAACATCTGAGAGATGCATCCCTTTATGTTCCTCACATATTAAAATACTTTCATGACTCTTCACATTAAATTTTACCTCATATCATGTGACTCTTCACTTGAAAATTTAACACCTAACTCTATGACTTTTGATTAACTTAAATGACACTTTACACTCTCACAACTCACACCTCACATCTTGCATGCTTTGCACACTTGCATACTTTATTATATAACACTTGGAAACTTATCACACATTAACACATACATTAGATAAAATATAAATCACACTTCTAAACTAATATATACAAATATACTACATTCTATCAAATAATTTAATATCTCTAACATAAAGAACAAGAAAACTAGGTATTCAAAAATTTCTACCTTAAGTATACTAAACACTATATTAAATTATTAGGGGCCTACCATAGTAGATTATCAATATTAAATAAAGCTAGTGGTTATCATTATCATCAAATAATCAAAGGGATCAATGTAGTGGGATCAATTCTGTACAAAACAACATTAGTGTTTAAATATATTACATCATTTGGTTATGTTAGATTACTTTGGGGGGAAGTTATCTAGTTGCTTAATGCGACATGGTGAATGCACAAGTGTCAATGTGCAAGTTTTCACTTGCATAGTTAGCTAGAGTGTTAGCTAAGGAATCTATCTTCCTATATAAAGGATATCATACCCTTACTCGAATGTATCATTTTTTCATTAATAACTAATATAAAATATTTCTCTCACTCTGCTTTTTGTTTATGATAGAATGATGTTAAAGCCATTAGTGGTATCAGAGCTACAATAGATCTAGTCTATGTAGGTCAATAGGGACACCACCATTATCATTGAGCCTGAGTGTTTTGACAAACTGATGTGTTGCTAGATCAACTACTATCAAAATATCTTAGAAGAATCTAGGTGGTAGAATTAGGGAGAGTTAAAAGTGAATAACTTGGGACAAATATCAATAGCTGACAACAAGCCCAAGAGAATAATAATTTGGAAATGAGTTCCATATTCATGAAAAATAATTTGGCAAGGAGTACCAAATACTAGAAGAAGAATTTGGCGAGTGCCAAATCCCAGAAGAAGCTCACCAAATATTGGAGATTTGAAGATTACCTCTCACAAAAAGAAGATATAATTTCAGAGACAAATAATTCTTCAAGTATACAATATAATGAGGAGAATAAAAGAGGAGAACAAGCCACCAAATACTAGGCTCATGAAAGAAATTTCAAGACCATGATTTTATGAAGGAGTTGTTCAAGACAATCTACAAAGAGTTGCAAGATCCTACTTGAAGCTACAACTTGGTGATCCTAAACACCAATATCTACATCCTATACATAAGTGATACAAGAGCTACAAATACTTTAAAAAAAAGGTAAGCAACTTCTTGGTGCAAGTAGATTCATTAATTGGATTACTTATCATATTTTTTAAAGCACCTGAATTTGGATTAAAGTTGCAATTAGATTACAGTCTTCAAAAGTGCAAAAATAAAGGTTTTTTTTAAGGTTCATTTGCACATTTATTAGGAGTTGATTATATTTTTGAATTACTTCTATCAACTACCTATCATCTACTTTAAAAATAAAAAAGAAGACTAAGTCCTACAATATCAATTGCAAAATAACTCTTAAATATTCATTTTAGGTTATTCTTGGTTAACTGCAGTAAATTGTTAGTGCATTAATTTAAGATTTTATTGGAGTGATAAGGTGTAATATTAGTGCTTTAAAGGTATAATAGTTGCACTATTATACTACTCTCAAAAGGAAATTAGTTTTTTTATTTTTTAAAGGGCACAAAATATGATTTGTATCAAGTGTCTAAAGATACTATTAAAGCACAAAAATCTGCAATATATTGTGGTCGATAAAAGCCACAAAATAAGGTTTGAATCCTCTAAAAATTGAAGAATAATACAACTAACCAAAAATAGAAATAAAAGCTTCAAATATTGATACTTGGTGAGTCTAAAATCCAAAGGATTATAGGGTTAATTGCTTGTTACAAAGGGCAGAAAACTACTATTACATAAATCTTCTATCTACTTCATTAAAGGCTTGGATTTATCATCAAAGTTCCAAGAAAAAAGGTTAAGGCATATAGCTAAAAATATATCCTCATAAACCTTATATCTACATTCAAAAATCTGCTACAAAGATAGAGTTTCAAACCTGCAAAAGAGTGCAAGAAAAAGGTGCAATAAAGAAATTTTTATATACATGTAAGGTTACATGGTATTGCACTTCTACAATAACTAGGAACAGATCAGATTTAAAGGTGCGTCAAAAGGCACAACTTCTACAGGGTAAGAAAACCAAGGAAATACATACGTTTGCACTCCACATACACAAAAAAGGAATCCACTCAAAGGGCTCACTATCAACATATCTCAGAAAAATAAACTTGCAATATCAAATCCCATACAAGGGTGTTATCAAGTTATATTTATGTAGATATAAAGGGAGCTCATCTATGAAGGAAATACATCGAATATACTTCTACAAATATGGGATGGACATCATAGCAAGTGGATATATACACTAAAAAAAAGGGGCACAAAAAATAACATGTTGAAGGCATAGTAGATAAGGAGAAAAGGTGCAACATTTAGGCTCAAACTTGGTGAAGATCATCCACCAAAGGAAGCACCAATATCACATTTAGAATCACCATTCGAAGCTCCATAATGCTTCATAAAATCACCTACAAAAGAGAAGGTTTCTTGTTATCCAAGAAATGAAGCAAGCTAAGAGAAGGTATACGAAATAAGTTATACTCTTATTGGAAGTGTTCGAATGCCACTTGGCATAATATTTTTTGTAACAATCAACAATAATCATGCAAAAGTTACAAGGAATATTAAGGAGGAATGTACCACTTGTTATCCTCCACAAGCCTCACACAAGCACCCACACAATCACCCACACAAGCACTCATATATTACATAGTGCCAAAGAAGCATCAGATAAGGAAGTTGATGTGTTACAAAGAAGCAAGCGCTCATATGTAATAGTTGTGACACTTATCACAAGAACAAAGACTCATATTCCATAAAAAGGATGGTCAAGGATATGAAAGTATAGTCAATGTAAGGCAGCAATGGCAGCAAGTGACTCGGTAGCATTTAGGCCATATCACGATAGTAGCTCAACAATGGATCGATAATAGATTGTAGGACAATCCAAAGGTAAACGGTGAAGCATATTAATTCTCAAATGTCATTAAAGTGAGTGTTGAAGCAAGCAACAAGTGGAAGTATCTTCCATTACTCACAGTTCCCAAGGATAGTCTACCATCGTTTTATAAAGGTACAATTTCCATTCATTTTGCTTTCCATATAAATGGAGTTATAAGGTTATGTTATAAGGTTGAATTATTGGAAGAAATCAATCTTCATTTGAAAGCAAAACTTAGGCAAATTAAATATTAAAATTATCTAATATTTGCAAAGCATAACCTAGGATAAATATAGGAATACTACTTGGAATTATTTCATTTAAAATTTGCAAATATTAATGTATTTCTAATTTTCCAAATTTGGGAGTCATAAGGGCTACAACTCCAAACTAGGTTATTGGAAATTAGAAATAAACCAAGGGATATAAAAAGAGGTTATTAAATATTTTTATTAAGGTTGGAAAATTATAATATTCTTGTCTCAAAACTTCTCTAAGGGGACAAAATAAATCCAACATTAAAACCTCTTTAAATTTGAAAAGTGCTTAGTTCAAATAGGAGTAATAAGGTGTTAAGAAGTTGATTTTTGATATTTACAAAATTTTTACAAAATCAACCAAATATTGAACTATATCTTTACAAAAGCACTATATCATAAAATCTCTAGGAAGATATAAAGTACTGAACAACATCATGGAGTGTTGGTATATAGATTCAGGTGAAAGTAAGCATATGACAGGGAACATACATTGGTTCAATTTTTTGAAGAAGATAAATGAAAAGCTAGTTGCAGTAGCAGATAGAAAAATATATGAAGTAAAAGGAATTGGAAATATTCCAGTAAATCTTAAGGATGGAAGATGTATAATAAAAAATGTATTGTATTTTCTAGGATTAACCACCAATCTTATTTCTGTTTCTCAGCTCATGGATCAAGATCTAACTATTGAGTTCAAGGTTCTCATTGGTAAAAAGCAATGTCACATCTCTAGATAGGGAAGGATGATAGCATCAGGATCATATAAAAATTGCCTATTTGTCCTAGACACTACTATTCACTCAACTCTCTCAGTCAATACTTTAGAACTATGGCACAAACGACTAGGACATACCAGTGAGACATCAGATGGTAGAAGGACTACCCATATTATCTCCAGAAACTACTGTATGTGCAGAATATTTGGTAGGTAAACAACATAGAATTCCTTTCGAACTTCGTCAACACAAAACTCAACATCCTCTAGAAATAATATATATAATTTTTTGTGGACCAATGAAAGTTGATAGTGTTGGAGGGCATAAATACTTTCAAATATTTGTTGATGATCATACTAGAAAAATGTGGGTATATTTCATGAAGTACAAATCAGAAGCATTTATCTACTTCAAACAATTCAAACTTCAAGTTGAAAAATAATTAGGAAAGACCATAAAAGCACTTCACTCAGATAGAGGAGGAGAATTTATTTCTAAAGAATTTGACTCTTTTCTTGAAGACAATGGAATTAGAAGACAACTTACTACAGCATACTTGCCTCAACAAAATGGAATTGTGGAAAGAAGAAATAGATCAATAATGGAAATGGTAAGATGTATGTTAAAAGAAGCACAACTTGATCACAAATATTGGGTTGAAGTAGTGCAAACAATTGTCTACATACAAAAAAGACTACCAACAAGAGTACTCAAGCATATTACACCAGAAGAAGCATGGTCAGGATAAAATCCCAACATAGAAAGATTAAAAATCTTCATATGCAAAGCCTACATGCATATTCCAAAGTAAAAGAGGACCAAGTTGGATGAAAAAACTATGATAGGGATATTTGTTGGGTATGATAATGAATCTACAGGATACAAAATATTAGATCCATCTACAAAGAAATTTTATATTAGCAGAGATGTGGTCTTTGATGAGAAAGTTAAAATCAACATAGATGAATCTAATGGTGACACTGATGTTCTCAATAATCTACCTAAATAAGATGCAATAAGCATGGATCCAGAATCAGAAGAACATGATACAAAAGCATCAACTGTATTGCAGAGAAAAGAACCAATATGGCTCAGAGATACTCTCAGAGAATCAAATCTAGAAAGGATGCCAGATATTACAACTACAGGACCTCAAACTCATAGCATGACCAGAATGAACAAAGGAATGCTAAGTAATACAGTGGAACCAATATCATCTTCTCAAGCACTAAGAAACACACACTGGAAAGCAACCATGGAATCTGAATATGCATCACTCAAGAAGAATAAGACATGGGATTTAGTGAACCTACCTCCTGGAAAAAAATAGTGGGGTGCAAGTGGGTGTACAAAATCAAATACAAATTAGATGGAACACTTGATAAATACAAAGCTCGACTAGTGGCCAAAGGGTATACTCAGACAGAGGGAATTGACTATGAAGAAACATTTGCACCAACAACTCGAATGACTACTATCCAAATAGTTTATGCTCTAGTAGCTCATCAAGGGTGGAAACTTCATCAGATGGATGTAAAAAGTGCATTCCTTAATGGTGACTTAGAGGAAGAAGTCTATATGACACAACCTAAAGGTTTTGTCATTCATGGGTAGGAAAGTAAGGTATGTAAATTGAATAAATATCTATATGGCCCTAATCAATCTCCTAGAGTATGGAACATCAAAATCAATAATCATATGCTATATCATAACTTTAGTAGAGGTACATCAAATCCCAATCTATATACCAAGAAGATTGGAAATGATGTCTTGATCCTCATAGTATATGTTGATGACATAGTGATTACTAAAAGTTTAGAAAATTTAATAAGTGATATAAAAAAGGATCTAGAGAAGGCTTTTGAAATGATAGATATGGGGCTAATGAACTACTACCTTGGTTTAGAGATTTATCAAGGAGAAGATAAAATAGTTATTACTCAATCAAAATATGCAAAAGCCCTTCTTGAAAAATATAGGATGACAAAGTGTAAGCCAAAAGATACACCAATGGAACAAGGAATTCAACTATCCAAAAATGATAAAACACCATTGATTTCAATAATAATGTATCATCAATTGATTGGAAGCCTTCTATACTTAACAAATAGTCGACCAGACATAGCATTTGTAGTAAATTATCTTTCACGATTCATGCAAGAACCAAGAGAAAGTCATTGGAAAGCTACAAAAAGAATATTACAATATATCAAGAAGACTGCATACTATGGACTAACTTATATGAAGAATATCAAAGACTTTTATCTACAAGGGTACTCAGATTTAGACTATGTTGGGTCTATTGATGATAGGAAATCTACCTCAGGTTATGTCTTCTATCTCGGATCAGGGCTCATATCTTGGAACAGAAAGAAACAACATATAGTAGCACAATCATCAACTAAAGTAGAATACATAGCAACTAGAGATACAACTTGTGAATCCCTATGGTTACAATACATACTATCTGACATGGGGATCAAATGAACTCTAACTATGATATTTTGTGATAATCAAGGAGTACTAAACCTGATCAAGAATCCAATCATACATGAAAGAACAAATCATATCGAAGCTCAATGCCATTTCATTAGAGAACACTTCCAAAACAAGCATATCATCCTCAAGTATGTTCCTAAAGAATATCAACTAGTAGACATCTTTACAAAGGCACTCAAAAAAATCAAATTTCAAACCTTTAGAGATTATCTATGTGATTCAAGAGAACTTCATACCAAATAATGTAATACAGGGGTTGTTAGAATATATTACATCATTTTGTTATGTTAGATTACTTTAGGGGAAATTTATCTAGTTGCTTCATGCAACATGGTGAATGCACAAGTGTCAATGTGCAAGTTGTATATGTGCAAGTTGTCACTTGCACAGTTAGGTAGAGTGTTGGCCAAGGAATCCATCTTCCTATATAAAGGGTCTCACACCCTTACTCAAATGTATCAGTTTTTCATTCATCAATAATAGATGTTTCTCTCTCTCACTCTCCTTTTTGTTTATGATAGAATGGTGCTAAAGACATCAAGTAGAATCATTTTGTTTCATTTAGATGTCAAAAAGTATGCTCCATAAGAAAATTATGATGAAGAGACATATATTCTTGATATCTTGGTAGACAATGGATCCACTATTAGTATAATGATATAAAATACATTGAATACACTAGTCCTAAATATAGATTGATGATTACATATTTGAATAGAGAAAAAATAAAGGTAGAAGAGATAGTAACTAATATTGAAATTCTAGTCATAGAATTCATGTATGTAGTATATTTTGAAGTCATGGAAGATGGTTATACTGTCTATACAATATTGTTATATAGTTCATGGCTAAGAAAATACCTTGCTTATAATTATTGACATCAAGTATATGTAACCACTGATTAGGGTTCTATTTGACTATTGATAAAAATATTTTCTCAACTTCATAGATTAAGGACTATAGAAATAAAAGATAAAACTAAACTAAAAACCTAATATTATTCTAGCACGAGTATGATGGATAATGATAAATAAGAATATGAGGTGGGCATTTTATTTGATAGATTTTTTTTAATGCCATTATAGATTCACCAAGATGGTAGTTTGAGAAAGAGGTGGACAACCAATTTGGATAGATATATTTTGGAGAAGAATAGTTAAAAGTGTAAAAATAAAGATTAATTTTAAATATTTGAAAGGTACACTCATTTTATTATTTTTATCATGATGAATTGCAATAAATTAATTTTGTGAGATAGAAAATAGAGTTGATTAATGCCATAATGCCTATGAAGCACATGTCCTATCATATGAATCGATGTTTTTATAATATTATAAAGAAATATATAAACATGTTGCTCAATGTAAACTTTACATATCTAGTAGATAACTAATAGTGGGGACCTTGATTCATAATTGTGAAGAATAATTATTAGATTCTAAACATACATTGGGATTATTAAAAGTTAAACAAGGCTACAAAGAAGGATCACTATCTATTTACTTTATTTCATTAGATCTTGTATGATGTTGTAAGGTAGGAATTATGTAGCTTTGTTGATTGATATAGAAGTTATAACTATGTTTATATTGAAAAGAAATACTAATTGAAGACCACCTTAACTACTCTATGTCTTCATTTTTCCAAGTAAGTCATGTAATCTTTATTGTGCAATGAACCTACATACTTATAGTATATAATGAATAAAGTATCTAGAGAAAATATTACAAATCTTATCATTGTTTTTTTAAGGAAAATGTTTGCATCTATTAAAATAAAGTGGATTGTCTATACTCTTTATGAAGGTATTTAAACTTTTGGATGATGCAAAAGCTTCATTCAATTCTAAAAATGCATATTTCAAAATGCCAAAGGTATCACCTTGGGGTATATGATTCCCTATCAAAGGACTTTCCATTTTTATCAAGAAAATCAAACTATAATCATTCTTAGCTCATGTTGGATACTACAGGTAGTTAATCAAGAAATTCTATATGATCATACAACCATTGACCATTTTTTTAAGGAAATATATTCCTCATGAGATAAGGAAGGAATCTAAGAAATAACTTAAGTAATAGAAGCAGGTGTTGATTATTGTAATAAATTTAAAGAATTCAAATTTGAATAGGTCATTCATCATCTATATAAATACATCTTATACAAGGATTAAAATTACATCAAGTCAATAAAATAATAATATGAATTATCAACCATTTCACCTTGGAAGTAGAAACTAGGTAATTTAAAAGTAAATTATATGGTTATATGACAAGGAGCATAAACCATTATTTTTAAATAAAATATTTAGAAATTCTCTATAGGGGTCAATGATATTGTTATTATTGACCAAGTAACCATGATATATTATGATGAGATAAATTTATCAAGGAGGATTGTTAAATGAATTCTACTCTTACATGAAAAGTAATTTGATGTTATGGACCAACCAATGAAGAATTATATTAATGGGGATACCCTTTACACAACATATGAAAGTATTTCAAAATATGAGGATTCTCCATTTTTTATGGAATAATACAAGTTCTAGAAAATTTCCCACAAGAGTAACTTCACATTTGAAAACACTTGAATGAGGTTAAATTTTTATATGATATGATGCCAAAAGAGAAGAAAAATATCACTTAGGTTAGTCATTCATACTTAATTATACATGCATTTTGTATCAAGTAGGACTCGATAAATAGCACATATGGGGAACATGAGTAAGAAAATATTGATAAAAAAGTTGGAAGATGAATTTTCTAGAGGATATTTTGCTTGGTAGCCCAAATCCAAATGAATATTTGTTGTAGGATATGATTCTTCAACAATATTAAAATATTAAATGACTCATTAAAATACCCATGATGTGTGTTAATCTGTTAGAAATCACAAATCATTTTTCCATTATTGTAATACATTATTCAAAAAAATGTGTTGAAGCTTAAGCAATAAAGTAGGATATATAGAAATAAGTTGTATGGTTCATCAAGGAATAAATTTTTACAAGGTTTAGTTATCTAATGTATATTATCTCCAACCATAATACCAACTTTATAAACAAAGTTATGGAATATTTTATATCTTGATTTACTAGTAATCACAATAAATTTAATATATATAAGCTGACTACTAATCAAAAAGTAGAATAGACCATTCACATGTTAAGATAATTATTGGTAAAGGATATATCTTTGGATATTTACAAGTGGGAAAAAAGGATACTTATAGTATTATAGTCCTATAGGACTAAATTAATTTATCCAAAAGTTATTCATATTTTAGCCCTTCTATGATATTAATCATAGAGTTTCTATAAAAAATTATATCTCAACCGTATAGATGATGATGAGAAACATGAAGAATAAAATATAATCCATGGATGACTAGTTGGTACAACTATTCTAGCTTAAAAAAAAATGGCAAATGATATAGAATAACTATTAAGAAAAGGAAAGAGAAAAAGAATATTAGTACAAGGAGCTAAAGTGGTCCACCTTAAAGTATAATTATTTGACCATGATGTGTGATGTTGATCACAAGGATGGGCATACAAATTTATTGCTAACCTTGATGGGGCCCTATACCAGTGTAGTAGCACATGAAAATGATATATACAAGATAAAGGAGTTGGATAGAATTTCTATTAGGAAATGGGTCAATCATGATAAGTTGAAATTATTCCATCCTAAAAAATATGGGCCTATCCCAAGGATAGAGTAGGAATTAAGAGAGACATAAATATTAGCAATTATTTTGGATATTTTACCAAATATGCATAATATAATGAGCATATACAACATAATATTGGATAACTTATTAGCATAATACTATGATCTATATAATTACAATATGATTGCTCATTCAAGAAGAAGTGATATTCTTTAAGGGCTAAGGATATTAGAAATACAATAATTGTATGGAAGGAGAAAAATAAAAATAAAGGAACCAAACCAAAATTGGTGAAAATATACAATATCACTTTATTGCAAAATCCAGTTGGTAATTTTCAATGTGGACTGTGGTTAGGTTTTGTTCGCAGAAGTTTGATAGGGGGTATATCTGAGTTTTGGAGAGTTTAAAATTTTACTGGAGGAGGAATTCCTTCAAAATCCATTCATTAATTTTCAACATGAAATGTTGTTAGGGTTTGTTCACAGGAGTTTGATAGTGGGTAAATCCGAGTTTCAAAGAGTTTAAAATTTTACCTATGAAGGAATTCAATTGAAATCTAGTCGATAATTTTCAACGTGCATTGTGATTAGTGTTTGTTTACAAGACCTTGACAATGGGTAGATATATGTTTCAAATAGTTTAAAATTTTACCAGTAGAGGAATTCCTTCAAAATCCAGTCAGTAATTTTCAATGTGTATTGTGGTTAGGGTTTGTTCATAGGAGCTTGACGATTAGTAAATCTAAGTTTCGAAGAGTTTAAAATTTTATAGATGGAGGAATTTCTTTGAAATCTAGTCGATAATTTTCAATGTGCGTTATGGTTAGGGTTTGGTCACAAGAGCGTGATAGTGGGTAGATATAAGTTTCAGAGAGTTTAAAATTTTATCGATAAAGGAATTCCTTCGAAATCTAGTCAATAATTTTTAATTTGCACTCTAGTTAGGGTTTGTTCATAGAAGCTTGATAATGTGTAGATCTGAGTTTTGGAGAGTTTAAAATTTTACCAGGAAAGGAATTCCTTTGAAATCCAATCATTAATTTTCAATGTGCATTGTGGTTAGGGTTTGTTTGCAGGAGATTGATAGTGGGTAGATATGAGTTTCAAAGAGTTTATAATTTTATCGATGGAGGAATTCCTCCAAAATCTAGTTTATAAATTTCAACATGTGTTGTGGTTAGGGTTTGTTCACAAGAACTTGATAGTGGGTAAATTTGATTTTCGGCCAGCATAAACCAGTTATTGGTAACACACATGTTTCCTTTTTGGTTTTTCGATGACCTCTCATAGTGAAGAGTTTAAAATTTTACTAGAAAATGAATTAATTTAAAATCCAATTGGTAATTTTCAACATGTAGGGTTTGTTCACAAGAGCTTGATAGTGGGTAGCTATGACTTTTAGCCAACATAAACCAATTTCTGACACTATATATCTTTTCATTCTAGTTTTTTGGTGACCTCTCACAGTGAAGAGTTTAAAATATTACAGGTGGAGAAATTCCTTTGAAATCTAGTCAATAAAAAATTCCAGTCGGTGAAGTTTATTAAGAATTCCGATAGCACAAGAGAAAGTATATCGTTGCTATTTCCACAAGGTGATATTTAGGGTTAAAATCAATATTTACAATTTTTTCTAAGTTGGAGAGATAAGAGCTTGGAAATTTAAAAATTAAAAAGGGTTTCAAGTTGGTGAACAATGTTTTTTTATGATTGACGATGGCAATGATGTTGATGAGTGAAGCAACAAGTGATGAAGATGCAATTGTTGATAGTGATGGTGGTAGTGGAGGTAGATATATGAATTTGAATAATATAGAGGTAATAATGGGCTTCAACATGTGTGTTTGGAGTGAACCTATGATCCTTGATGGAGGTGGGAGTCCCTCAGAGCAAGGTGGAGGGAGAGATTCAACTTCAGTTATTGACACATCATAAGGTCAAAATGATTTTAAGCATATTTCCTCCTCTCGCTCCTTCGCAGCCCTTTTCAAAAACATAGTTTCTTTTGGTCCTCCCCCTCACCCCAAGGTCAATTTGCACCTTTCTCAAGGTGCCCTCCAAATTCTATCAGAGCTTGTTTTCTCTCTCATAAAATAGGATTATATTTCTCCTGTGTGAAAATGTTTAGGGCCTCAACCTAATATGGAGTTGATCTGTAAATGGACCATTACCCATTGGTACCCTAAAGGATCCATGAACCTGGTTGCATTTCCTAGGGATTTTTTCTCATGCATCTGAATAATCCCATTGATTCAGGTAGAATCACATTAGGTGGATTGTGGTTCTATGTATGAAGAAGGATTTTTATTAGGAAATGAAGTGTGGATTTTGACCTAGAGACTCAAAATATCAACCTAGCTCCAATATAGGTTCGCATTTCAAGCCTTCCTCTCCATTTTTGGGATGAGGATATTTTACGAGGAATTACCTGGGATATTGGTGAGTTCATCGGTATTGATCCATCTACCAAAACCAAGACCCACATGGTCCACACCCACATGTGTGTCAATGCTAACCTCAATTCCTCTCTTTCTTATTCCATCAAGATAATTGTAGATGAGATCTCTAGGACTTAGATCATAGAATATGAGAACAAACCAACATTTTATTCTAGATGCTCCAATCAAGGTTATATTAGCTCTCGATGTCAGATGTCTAAGGTTTCTAAGGTGCATTCCACTAAAAAACTTTAAGTATAAGGGTTATTACAACAACATTGTTCCCAAAATCGAACTAAACCTTCTCTTTAATGGGCTCTAGGCCCCCTCCTTATGGTACTGAAGTTGTATCAAATAAAGATATTTCTTCTCAAGGTCCGTTAGGGGAGGCTTTAAATGATCTAGTCAAAGATTTAATATTCGTTGCTCAAATTTTTTGGGGGATTCTCTAAATACTTCATCCTCTATAGGTCAAGCTCTCCAAGATGTTCCTCAAGTTTACATCTCTTCCTCCTTTAAGGTATGCTCTTTAGATTCTATTTCTAATACTTTTTATTTTTTGCTTGTTCTTGAGGTTCCTCATTTTTTTGAGAATTTTGCCCCTCAAATCCCTCCTCCATAGATACCTCCTTTCCCCAAATGCATTCTTGACCCTTCCTATGTAAAAATATTCCAAGCAATATTTTTTTGGAGACCCCATTTAACCATAAATAAAAGAAGACTCCATGTTGATGTTGGTTTAGAGAAGAAATGAGGTTATCCTTCCTCTTAGATAATCATAAATAGATAATATTATGAGGATATTACCAATGGAACTCAACTCACTTTGAGTCTCTCCTCCAAGAAAAACCTTCTTTAGATCCACTCAAAAATGATACATGATCTAAATTCCCCTCTTCATAAGGAAGAGGTAAAAGATATTTTTCTATAATATCGAAATGAATATCCTCTCATGGAATGTAAGAGGTCTCATTGGACACAAAAAACAAAATTTGGCTAATTCCATGAGTAAATATCTTAAACCAACCATTTTCCTCTTGCAAGAATCCAAACTGGATACCCAAAATAATGCATGCATTTACAAATACATATAGAAAATTTGTCAATTCCTCATAAGCCCTACCAATGGAGCCTCGAGAGGGCTATTATGTTTGTGGGATCCAAATTTTATTGAAAGCAGAATTTTGTCTATGGTATAAAACTACATGAACATCATGTTCTTTAGTAAGGACTATCATTGTAGATGGGTTTTATCAAATATTTATGCTCCAAACTTCCCATATGGGAGATTTAATCTCTAGAACAATATTAGTTAGATGAGTGAGATTTTTTACAATGAGGTTTGGATACTGGTTGGAGATTTTAATTATCCCTTACCCCACTGATAATAAAGGAGGCTCTGAAAAAATAGTTAATTCCTATGAAGATTTTTCTTCATTTGTGTATGAAAATAAACTCATGGATATACAACTCAAAGGTCAAAAATTCACCTGGAGCAATCATAGAAATGATGACCATCTTATTCAAATAAGTCTTGATAGATTCCTAATATCCATTAACAACATCTACCCCTTTGGATATGTCCTTCATTATCTACCCCGAATAGGTTATGATCACAATCATGTTCTCCTTGATTTTTCAATTTAGGACTCCTCATTCAAATCCCCTTTCAAATTTGAGGCTATGTAGCTTCAGCATTTGGATCTCAAGGCACTCATTACACATTGGTGGTCCTGGAGTTCCTTTGGGTCCCTAGCCTCTCAATTTAGCAATAAGCTCCATTTTATAAAAGCACAACTCAAGAAGTGGAATAAAGACATTTTTGATAATATTTTTTTAGAGAATAAAACATCCAATTATAGCTCATAAACATTGAGTTTCTTGCCCAATAGGGATAATTGGACATAAATATTCTTGAGGTTGAAAGGAAGCTTTTGTCTGAATACCACAATATTCTTAAAAGTGAAGAAGTTTTTTGGAAGCAGAAGTCCATAGTTACCTGGTTGAAAGAGGAAGACTCTAATAATAAATTTCTCCATGCCACCATGATAAGGTATAGGGGATCTAAAAATATTGGGGAACTCACTAGAGTTGATGGCATCATTATTTCAAAAATTATAGATATTAGAGATGAGCTAGTGGCTTTCTTCAAATATCTCCTTGGACCTAGTTTGGAGTGGAATATGCAAATGTCAGAGATCCTCCTAAACAATATTCCTAGGTTGGTATCCCAGGAACATAAAAATAGTTTTCTTAAACCATTTTTTACTAAGTAAATATATAATTTAGTTTTTCAATACAAGGTATGAAGGCTCCAAGCCTAGATGGTTTCTCCCCCCATTTTCTTTTAGAAATATTGAGACATTGTGGGACCTGACATCATTTCAATCATCCAACAAATGAAGCAGACTAAGAACATTCCTAAAAATGTGAAATCCATATTTCTGGCCCTCGTCCCTAAGTCCAATAATGCCAAATACTTATATTATTTCTTTCCAATCAGTCTATGCAATGTTTTTTATAGTATCCTCACCAAAGTTATTACCACGATGTTGAAACGTATTCTCCATTTTATCATCAATTTATATCAAGGTAGTTCAGTTCCAAGGAGGCTAACTACTGACAGTATAATTACAATCCATGAAATTATACATTCTAATTCTAAAAGTGGTAAATCTAGAATTTTCCTCAAGTTCAACATGAACAAGGATTTTTATAGAGTGTCTTGGAGTTTTCTCTTCTCTTTCTTATATAGGTTTGGTTTCAATATTGATTGGATCAACCTAGTCAAGGTATGCATCTAAGGAATCAACTTCTCTATCTTAGTTAATGGCGCTATTGTTGGTTATTTCCAAAATACCAAAGGTTTGAGAGAAGGTGATCCTTTGTCCCTTTTTCTATTTATCATTGTGGTAGAATCCCTGGGGAGAACTCTACGATATTCCTGTTCCAAAGGAAAAAAATTGGCATTAAACCTATCAGATCTCTCATGCCCATATCCCACTAGCATTTTATGGATGATACTATTTTTTCCACTCATACATATGTTCCCCAACCAAAAATTATCAAGTCTAATCTTATTTCCTTTGAATATACTACTAGAAAAAAAGTGAACTTCTCAAAAAGTAAATTATATTTTCTCAATATAGCCCCTAGATGGTAAAATAGCATAGCTAATATCCATGGTTGTACCATTACTAGCATTACTTCTACCTACCTAGGTTTTCCACTTTTTGTTGGTTCTACCAAAAAATCTTTGGTTTCCACTCATTGAGATAATTCACAAAAAAATCACAGGATCAGGAGGGCTTCTTAGTCAGGTGGGAAAAACTACCTTAGCCAAATCCACTCTCCAAATCATCCATATTTTATTTTTAACCATATTTTGCATTCTGATTGAAGTTCGTAATAAGATTGAATAGATCTAGGGGAATTTTCTATGGTCAGGATCATAACACAAATAGAGATTCTTGGTTGTGTGGGACTAGATCTACTCCAAGAAATAATATGGTGGTATCGGGCTTAGGAAGGTCAGAAAAATGAACCTAGCCCTCATTGCCAAGCAAGGATGGTGGATCCTTCAAAATGAAAACTCACTATGGGTTGATATCATCAAGGCTGAATACCTCTAGCATTAACCAAAATTTATGGATAATCCTTCACCTATTCAAGGTTCTACTACATGGAATTCCATATTGTGTACGAGGGAGATCATCAATAAAGGAATTCATTGGAAACATGGTAATGGCCAGAAGATATGATTTTGGAAGGACAAGTGGTTGGGTAACAACCCTTTTCAAAATTGTCTTGATTTAATCTACCTCAAACCTATGACTGACATATTGTTTGGTACATAGGTGTACAATTTCATCGATACTTGCAGTAAGCACTAGAAAACCATTCCTCATATTAATATAAATGAATATAAAAATATATAATCATGTTTTTTCTAACACGTTGCATATCTTATTATTCCTAGATATTCTATTGAATATAAGCTCTTGTGGACACCTAGTGAAAATGGGTCTTTCCCTATCAAAATCACCTATTTCCTTAATGAAAAACTTGGTCAACCATGGTTCCCTTATAATATCATTTGGAAGAAGAACCTCATTCCCAAATTTTATTTCTTCTTTTGGCTTATTGTTCAAGACAATATCCTCTCCAATCCAAATCTCCATATTTGAGGCCTCGCCATTCCTAACTATTGTTACCTTTACAAGAAGGAGTGCAAATCCATCTAACACATTTTATTCTACTATATTTTATCCCTAAAATTTCTTTTCTCCTTATTTTCCTCTATGGGTATTTCCCAAGTTCCACCCTTTTCTTTGAATGATCTCTGTTTATGGTGGCCTAATCCCTTTAAAATATTTTACGTCAAAACCTTTTGAATCTTCTATATTCCCAATTTATTGTGGTATATTGGGCATGAACAAAATTTTGGAGCCTTCAATAACTCCATTCATGATTCCAACTACGTTCTTTCTAGAGCTATCCACACCACAAATAAGAATATCTCTATTATTCAGGGCACCAGGTGGTCGAAGTCCCTGAGTAAAGCTCATTTATCCAAGTCCCTATAGCTCCCTTCCTCTAATATTTCCTCTTCCTCTTTTGTGTTTGATCACTTAATTATCAAGTAGTATCCTCCACATTTGTGGTGTATCAAGTATAATTTTATGGTGTTTCCAAGGGTAACCTGGTGATGGCTCTAGTAGGAGGTATATTTTAAGATCATACAAGGAAGATATTGCTAGTATTTGCAAAAAATATCGGCATCCAAACCAACCATTTTACTGAATCTTGAGCTCTCTTCCAAGGTCTATCTCTCTTTTCTAGAATAAATTACCCTAAACTTATTGTTGAAGTTGACTCTATGAACATTAGTAGAAGCATTGTAGGCACCTAGTCAGCATCCTAGAACATCTCGAGTTTAATCTCCAAGGCAAAGTTTTTATTAGCTCTTCACATAATGTCACTATCCAACATGTCTTTAGGAAAGGAAACCAAGCCAGTGAATTTCTAGCTAACATGGGGGTTTCTTTGCCTAACTTCACCATTTCCAATGAAAGTTCTCCTCGCTCCTGGTTTATGGAAATCCTATGTCTGTATGTATTTTGTGAGTTTTACCAGGATTTAGGTTTCTTGGGTAGCCACATCTTCTCCATGTTATGGGAATCCACCTCAAATTGGGTAGAATTTTCAAGACACATCATTGGAGATTTCATCGATCTGCAAAATTTTTCTAAGTTCGCAGGATCTATTTTCAACATATACTTTCATGCATAGCTTCACCTTGACAAAATGAATTTTTGGGGTACAAGGAGCTTGTGGCTCAACATGGAGAATATATTTGTGAGCCATACATGGAGATATTGTACCACACCATATTCAATGAAAACCTCCTACAAGTTTTTATTGTGTGATAGATGATAAAATGGAGTTATATGTTGTTTTATACGTGAGTAGGCTCTACGTGAGCCCATTGAGGCTTCCTATTTTACCCCTATGAGGGTTTCTCTATCTATTTTTGTCTTTCTTCTTGGCTATTTTGAAGAAGGTGCTTCCTTTTTATTTTATATGGTTGGGAGTATTTTTTCTAACTATAACTTTTCTGTAAAAGGTTACAGGATCCTTTCAAAACCCCTCTTACCAATAAAAAAATAGTAAAAGTAAAACTAAGTACAAAAAATATCAATATCATGGTAAAATGTGTTTGTCACAAAGTTGAGGTATTTGGTATATTCTTCAAATAATTGAGTCTAACATGCATAATTTCTAGAATGAATTTGAAAGTCTAAGAATATTTTGCAAGTGTCATGTATGTCCAAAATAAATCCTCAAAATCCATGTCATATTTTGACCATTCTTTATTTTAAATGCTATTTAGAATTAAATCCTTTGTAACTATAATAAATCATGAGAAAAGTCTAATGAATAGATATTTAATACTTTAAAATTTTTATGTTATTATTATACATTAGAGTATTAGAGGTAGATCCTTAACACAATGATATTTTATTTTCTATTATCAATTCCATCATATACATACATCATATTTAACATGTAGGTAGTTCATTACAACAACCTTTATATGGAAATACAACTTTATATGGGTAGCTAAACAAATAAATAATGTTAATAATATCCTGAAATAGTGCAATATAATATAGGCTAACATCACCCGTTATTACATTACTTGGTATATAAAATATTTGGTAAACAAGAACTATCCCCCCCTAAATTTTGACTTCATACAATGGTACAACGAAATTGTGATTTGGTTGTAGTTTTGCTCTAGCTCTAGTTTTGGCTCTTGCTCTACCTCTACCTCTTACTCTAGCTCTAGATCTGGATTTGGATTTATCTCTATCATTGGATAATATCTACTAGGTCTATATATTTAGTTTATCTCAAGGTTTACCTCTAGGTCTCAACCTTTGTGTCATTACCTCTAACCTTAATCTGATCCATATTGGAAGGACTATTTTATGAGATAAACTATGTATTGATAAATGATGATTTAATACTTAGTTTTGATGCATTCGTTGTTTTGATTATATGATATAAGTATATGGTACTACTGATTTTGTGCTTGGATTCAATACCAGGTGCTCTTGTGGATGGACGACGAAGTCAACCATCGAGAATGAGATGCCAAAAAATAGAAATGATGTGACAAATAAATCTAGGATAAGTTTACCCAGGATAGGATCTACCCACATATAGATTGCATCCCATATACCTTTCTCATGTGTTTTAAGTTATACCATTGGCCAAGAAATTTCTAGTGCAATGGAGCAGTTCTTAGAGAGCAAGTGATGATAGGTCATTAGAAAACTTACCACTAGGAACAAGGGGTGGTATGACTTAGTATTATGCTTTGCTTGCAAGTTCTTGAAAGAAATTGTGGTGCTTTGATTTTTTTCCATGCATGCTTGGTTGCGTTCATCGTGTTATATCTTTGTTTATGACATTAAATAATATTATATTTTGTATTTTATTTGAGCGAATATTTCTTAGGTTATTTTATGAATTAACCTTTGGATTATATCATAAACTACATTAGATTAAAATGAATTAATATTTAGATTATGTTATAATCTATGTTGGATTAAAATGAATTAATCCTTAGATTATGTTATAATCTATGTTGGATTAAAATGAATTAATCCTTAGATTATATTATAATCTATGTTAGATTAAAATGAATTAATCTTTAGATTATGTTATAATATATGTTGGATTTAAATGAAATAATCCTTAGATTATTTTATAATCTATGTTTGTTTAAAATAATATAATCTTGTGATTATTAATAAAGCTATTGTGGAATTAAATAATTAGTTTGGTAAATTTCATATAAGGGTGGTTGAAAAATACGGTTGGTAGGCATGGACAGACCATTTCCTTGCTCTTTAATAAAAATGCAAATATGTAAATGAGGAAGGGAAAATGTGTAAAATATAGAAGAGGAAGGAATGCATTGTTGAGCTTTAGACTATGAAAATGGCATAAGCATAGCATTCGTCAGAGATACAAGCACTACCTCTTGCATGGTTGGCCTAGCTCATGTTTTCTCTGCTCATAAATATCATATGCAAGGTTTAAATTCATTTTCTCCCATAGCCTAATAATTTTAATATGCATAATAATTGGCATTGGCTGAATATTGGATTGTGTCATGTTTGCTTGGATTTCCTCCCACCATTTATTTTTTTGGATTCGAATGTGTCTTTGGATCTTAGTAAAATGCATGAAAATCATAGATCATTTTAGGTATTTGGCTTGCGATTTAATTATTTTTGGATTAGTTAAGCAAGCCCTTTTATTATTATTATTTAAAGGAAATTGGAACTTAGGTTTGACTATGAATGAAATGGAAGTAGTGTTTTGTCTTCTTGATAGTGAAGGGTTTCTTTGAAATGTTATTTGGAATTAAAGCTTGTTGTAGATGTTGCTTTTCATTCCTGTTAATATGTATTTCATTTGGAAAACAAAGGTTGTTGTAGACGTTGTTTTCATTTTGGCTAATGTGTATTCTTTTGGAATTAAAGCTTGTTGTAGACATTACTTTCATTCTAGTTAATATGCATTTTACTTGAGAAACAATGCTTGTTGTAGCGATTTGAGTGATGCTTTCATTTAAGGTAAAATATACATTAGATGGAAATAAAGATGGACTTTTTTATTATTTTTAGAAAAGTTTAAGCATTGTTTTTAAAGAAAGATAGATCCTTTTATATTATTGGATCCGGTTTATTTTTTTTATGTTTTAGAAATGTTTAAGCATTGTTGATAAAGAAAGATAGATCCTTTTATATTATTAGATCTAGTTTATATTCTTTATGTTTTAGAAATTTTTAAGCATTGTTGATAAATAAAGATATATCTTTTTTATATTATTGGATTTGGATTATATTCTTTATGTTTTAGAAATGTTAGAACATTATTGATAAAGAAAATATATCCTTTTTATTATTGGATATGGATTATCTTCTTTATGTGTTAGAAATGTTTAAGCTTTGTTGGTAAAGAAAGATAGATGCTTTTATTATATGGGGTCTAGTTTAATATATTTATGCTTTTTGATGATAAAGAAATAAATATCCCTTGTGGTATTAGATTTGATTATTGTATGTTTATTTTGAAATAAGCTGGAAACCTATAAAAAAAATCATTAGATCTATGTAGATAAAGGAGTTCATTATATATAAGATAAGTATGGGCTTCTCTATGTTTGGATAAATTGCCTGTTTTGTGGAAATATAATATGAAAATATATTGTGTGGTTTAGTAAAAATATACTACGGAAATATGTTGCTTGTTTTGTGAAAATATATTGTTTGGTTTAGTGAAAATATATTGCAGAAATGTACTGCCTATTTTGTGAAAATATATTGTGGAAATATATTGTTTGGTTTAGTGAAAATATATTGCAAACATTTATTGTTTATTTTGTGAAAATATATTATGGAAACTTATTTTTTGGTTTAGTGAAAATATATTGTGTAAATATATTGCTTGTTTTGTGAAAATAATTTATGGAAATACATTGTATGGTTTAGTGAAAATATATTGCTTGTTTTGTGGAAATATATTGTTTGGTTTAATGAAAATATATTGCCTATTTTATGAAAATATTGTTGAAATATATTTTTTGGTTTAGTGAAAATATATAGTGGAATTATTTTGTTTTTTTTTATGAAAATTTTATTATGTAAATATATATTGTTGAATTTTAGAAAAAGAAAAAAGACCGAATAGGATGCATAGTCATATTGGAATGAAGAAAATTATGGGGATTCTTTGTATGATTACTCTAAAATTTAAGTAGAAATGTAATGGGTCATTTCTATATGGGATAGTTTATATTTGTATATAGTAAGATGAAATATAATATTATTTAATTAAATGAAATAAAACTATAGATATAAAATTTTAGTTGATAATACATGTTGATTCCCAAAGCTTATTAGGATAAGGCGAATTAGTGTGGAGGGAATCATGGGGTTCCATTATGAAGCGTGTTGTTTTGGTTTGAGGAAAATAAAGCATGGAATGTTTAAATGGACATGGAGTCCAATGGTAATAAGGAAATTTATGGGAGTTTCCTTATTTATTAAATCTTTGGACATGGAGTCCATTTTTAATGAAATATTATGGGGTATTTCACATAATATTTAAATTGGATAAGGAGTCCATTTATAGAGAAGAAACAAGGGGGATTTTCTTATATACTTTATATATTTAAAAATATTTAAAAACAAGCTAGGCATGGAGTCCATATTGGATGAAGAAATTTATGGGGTTTCTTCATGTGATTATTTTAAAATAAAATAGAAATGTAAAGGATCGTTTCTATATGAATACTTGATGTAATGGATTAAGTATGTAGAAAGTAAATGACTTGTTTATTTTCTTTATGTTTGTATTATATGCATGGAATATGAAATATGTATTTAGGAATATAATATCATATTAAGAGCTATCATAATCCCTTACTCCAACCACTTTACAATGGAGCTCAGGGAGGACCAGCAAGCAAAGACAAATAAATAAAGAGTTCTATTATGATTTTCCTAAAGTTTCATATTGGATGTGAATATGTTGTAATAGAAAACTCAAAGAAAGAGATGTACTAAAGACTAGTCTTGGAATTGATGTTATGATTATTGAAATATAATGTTAAGGAAGGCTTTATTGATTATATCTCTTAATTATGAAAGGATTTTATTATTTGGTATTTAATGTAATGTTATTATTATATTCTAATTCATTTAAAAGTATAAGATTTATTTATTCTTAATATAGAAAAGTGTATGTTTTTCTAATGGCAAATAGAATTGGATATAGATGGTATTCATGTTCACTAAATAAGTATTATTATAGTGATATGTTTAATACTTTTGAAATGTATTAGGGATGATCTAATATTTCCTTAAATAAGTAAAGTGAGCATGTTGTGCTTTTTGTTATGAAGAGAGAGTTTAAGGTTTTTAGATGCTTTTTCCTTGGGTTATGAAGGGTATACTGGGAGGGTTATTTTTTAGTAATCATAATAGTATGCTATATTATATAGATCCCAATATTTGGATAGTTGCTAGGAGGAAACTATCAAATAGAGAGGTAACTATCAAATCGGTTGTAACAAGTACATCTTGAGTGGTGTACCTTAGATGTACTCTAAAAAGGATGGAGCTTGAATCATATTTTCTTCTGTAGAGGATAGGAAACCATTTGCAACTTAGAAAGTGATTGTACCTTGATCACGAAGGATCAAGTAGCCATGAGTATTATCACGTGAAGTGATAATACCCTTAATGGTCCCACTGTGGAGGTGTGGTCATTAAGCACAAAGTACTAGTTATATTATCATGAATATGAGATAACTAGACTATAAGAAATTACATCAATCACCTATATAGACTAACTTATATATGAATGTCCATAAATACTATCAATGGATGATAAAATTTAATTTCCTCAATGTTTTACCCCTACTTGAGGTAGTTATGAGGAGGAAAATCCTAGGTGTTATAATCCATGAGAAACTTATCATGCAAAGTGACAATTGATTATAATAGCCATCATGGATATGGGGTAGTCGAGCATTGGAGTTAGCAGTGCATTGTGGAGGGGCCTCCAATTGAACTTAAGGCATTACACCTAGAAAATCCAACATATAATGACTTATGCTTAGTAGGAGAAATTTCACCTTACATGGAGTAAGAGTGACCATCGATATTATCAGTGGATGATAATACTCTTTTGTTGGTGTGGATAATGAAACTAACTAGAAGTTAGAGGTCTAATTTAAAGGAAATTATAACCTAACTCAAATCCCATTATGTATAATGGAAAAGGGCACCTTGCGGTGGGACAAGTGTGAAGAACACAAGAGTATAATGAGAGGGGGTGGTGACCAATATAAGATAGAACTTTTACTTTTATTTCCAAAGGAATAACTTCAATTATAATAATAAAACAATGCATAAATCACCACACATATAAGAGACATAGATTTAATGTGGTTCATCCAATATGGGCTACATCCACAAATAATCATTGCTTATAAATTTTTCAATAAATTTTATGGGCACCAATCCACAGGAGACACCTATCCCCTATTACAATGTTTTTTGACACCAATACACAGGAGACACCAATCCCCTCTCAAGTTTATGGAAATCAATCCATAGCATACTCCATTCCCCTCTTAATTTCATGGACACCAATCTACATGAGACACCAATATCCTCTACTAGTTCATGGGCACACACCCACAGGAGACACCAATCTCCTCTCAAGTTTTTGAAAACCAATCCATAGGAGACACAAATACCCTATTAAGTTCATGAACATTAATCTATAGGAGACACCAATCCCATTTTTTTATTTGTGGGAACCAACCCATAGGAGACACCAATCCCTTCTATTGGTTCATGGGAACCAACCCACAGGAGACACCAATTCCCTCTACTTTAGTTCATGGACATCAATCCACAAGAGACACCAATCGCCTATCAATTTTACTCCAAGACCTGCTCACAAAACCTACTCAAATATTCTCCAAAACCTACTCATAAAACTTACCCTAAAACTCACTCACAAATCTTGCTCAAATCTACTCTAAAACCTACACACAAAACTTGATCAAATCCACTCCAAAACCTACTCAAATCTACTCCAAATATTGTATACAAACAATCCACATCTATTCCCAAATATTTTATACAAAATAATGCTCATCAATTCCTAAATATTTCATAATGATGTCATCAAGTTCTTCATCTATTCTTCAATGTGCTTTCCTCAACTAAAGTAATTCAGATATCTTCTACCCAAAATTCTTTTATCTTCATGAGCATATGGATAATGATATGTAGTAAAAAATTATCAATATGTTCTTCACATTCATTAAGTCTATTGCTTCCATATGTCTCACATTTATTATATTAAAAGGTAGCTCTAGTCTAGCACTTGATAACTGATCTTGTAATTACTGATTTACACCTTTCCTTCTCTTTTGTAGATAGCTAAAAATCTCCTTCTTTTCAATTGCATCCTTTCACACTATCCTTGCACTATGTGACACTTTGAATTGTTTTAAAACAACCCTTCTATTTGTATGAGACAACACTATTTTTCTTATTTCCACATTCACTTCAAAACCAATCACAATGCATAAATCTATCCTTCTCATATACTCCCAAAATAAATCATGAACAATGCACAAATTTTCTCAAATCTAATATATAGCCCTTGCACATTTAATCCTAATTTCAATCAAATCAATGCACATATTTACTCATAAATATTATCTATAACCCTTGCACATTTACTTCCAATTTCAAGCAAATCAATGCATAAATTTACTCAAAAAATTGATCTATAACCCTTGCACATTTACTTCCAATTTCAAGAAAAAACAATGTACATCCAATAATTTCTTATACCTCCCACTATATGACAACAAAAATATGTTCCTCAAACAAAACCATTTTGAGAAAGGAATTAAATCACCATACCTCTAAATCTGTCTCAATGATGATGATCTTCTTTTGCATAAGATTTCCAAACCTGTCTTGATAAAAAAAATCTTTTGTTTGTCCCTTCAAAATCTGGTTAGCAATTCTCTTTTTCCTTTATTGATTAAATATCAAATCAACCACTCTAAAATCCTCTATAAAAAACATACGCAATAAAGCTTAAAAATAACTCCTTATATCTCTCTTTTTATAACTCACAATATAAAGCTTTATTAACAACTTAAACCCTTATATCTCTTTTTATTAATTTTCACAAAATGAAATATTACACTCACATCATAACCCTTATATCTCCTATTATTATTTTACAAAAATAAAATATTATAATGGCACCATGATCCTTATATCTCCATTTATTAAATTTAATAAAATAAAACTTTAATTACCTTGCATAGCCGCAACGGGATTCGATCCCCTATCCTCTAAAAGCACAGTGCTCTCACAAGTTCTTGTGACTAGTTGTGCTACCACAACACATGAAACCAATCAGTGTAAAATAATATTTATTTCCTTTGGTGCTTTATCTTCAACTCTTTAGTAAAACAATGTCGAAGGTATTAGATCCCTTTACCTCCTACAAAATAGTGCTCCATGCAAGCTAGCGACCGCCTAGGCTACCTTAGTGGATGGAATCAATAATGCAAAAATAATATTTAAATCCTTTGTAACTCTACTTTCAATTCTTCAATAGAATGACATCGACCAGATTTGATCCCTCAACCTTTTGCAACATAGTGCCCTAGCGTGAGCCAGGCTACCGACTAGTCTAACCAGTTGGTTGAGATAGATGTGACATGAAACAATATTTAAAGTGTTCTTTATACTGTGATGCTGCCAAAACCTATGATTTTATCCTTCCTCCTTCTCGCTGCTTCCTTCTGTGCTCTCCACTCGATCGATTATTTGCATTGCATTGCCTACTCCAAAGTGAACTTAGGGTATTCTATTTATATGCTTTTACATGCACCCAACCATGTCAGCCCAACATGTTTGAATATTTGAACTTTCAATATTTTGCATGGTTGACCCATCATAATTTTGCATGGTACTTTTAAGGAGGTCACCTATTTTAAAACATTTAAATATTTAAATTTTAAATATTTAAACATTTACACTATATTTAAATCCATTGATTTAAATATAAACCTCCAAACCTCCTTATTAAATATTTAAATATTTTTTTAAATATTAAAGTATATAAGATCACTTTTTCTTTGACAATCATTAAATCACCTTTTAAGATATCTACCTTGAACTTCAATGATATCTCATCATTTCAACCTTGAAGATATTTTTCCTTGTGACATCAACATTTCATCCTTGAAGATATTTTTTCTTTTGACATCAACGACAACTCAATATTTATAATAATCTCCCCCTTTGTCATTGATGGCAACCCTACAATGAAACTGATATTTACTGAACATGATCACAAGTTGCTCCCCTGACAAGCTACTCCTCCTTACTAAAAACTCTCCCCCTTTAACATCAATGGCAAAGGCTCCTTTGGGCTTGTAAGATAAGACACTTGACAAAGCCCCCCACTCCCTGCTCTTCTTAAGACTTCAATTATGATATGGTATTGAAACTCCCAAATTGCTATGCTCCTCTTCTTGTTTCATTTTTTTTCTCCAAACTTTGGAGCTCATACCCTTTTGAACTTTTTGACCATTCTATTTTTTGCTTAGCTTCTAAAATGTAGGTAAAACTATTCTACACCATCTAGTTATATGCCCAAAATTTTTACATTTGTAACATATGATGTTGTAGTCCATAGGATGTGCAAATGAATTGAAATTTTTCGTGATGAAGCTAAAATAATTCATATCATGAACCTTGTAATTTACAAATTTATGACCAAAATGGTTACATGAGAAGCAATAACCATGAAATAAATATTAAAACTTGTTTTATTACCTTGGAGGATATTAATGCATGGTTCACTCATTGCTTTTTTGTGATGGTCCCTATTCCTTAATGGTGTGTTGTTTGCTTCCTCATTGATGTTTCCATTTTTCAACATATTAGCATATGTCTTGGGCTCTTCAATTACTTTCTTTGATGCTTCTATTTATTTTGAGCTTAAATCCCCCTTTTGTTTCTCTTGACCTTATTCAAAACCAAGTCCAGTATTCATAAATGTAGAACTTTATGCTTTGATAATATCATCCAAGTTTTTTGAGCTTTGTATCTTATCATTAAATTTTTCAAGTTCCTTCCTTATAATTACAGCCTCATGCTCTAGTCTTTCACATTCTAACTCTTTTGCCTTTAACTACTTAGCCATACCTTCTTCAATTCTCCTCACCTATTCAAACTTAACTTTTAAGTCAATGAGATCTTGTATAAGCTTTGCCTTTGTTTTCTTATCCTCTTGTACTTGAGCCTTCAATTTTAATTTCTTCTTTATAACCCTCTTCAACTCTTCAAGAGCAACAATATGTTCCTCTTCTATGTCAACTATGGCTTCCTCTTCACTTTATGAACGTTTCTCTTCTTCTTGGTCTTTAACAATTGGATCATCTTATTTCTCTTCTATGGCCAAAAATATGATTTATTCTAAGAGACTTTCATCACTTTTGTTGGAAGAACTACTTGCTTCTTCAACATAAAAACTCTTATTTTGTCTTTGAAAGGTCTTCTCATTCTTGTTTTGACCATACCTATTTTTTTTCGTGATAAAATATTATTTCTTTATTTTCTTCATATTCTTTTTCTTCTTCACTACTACTACATATATCTTGTGGGCAATTAGATGCTTAATGACCAAGGTTACCATAATTAAAACATTTCACAAAATGCATACCTTTGTGTTTTCTTCGATCCTTCTTATTCCTTCTCACAAAATTATCTTATTTTCCACTACTTGATTCTTAAATTCATTTTGGTTCTTTATTCTTTGTCTTATTTTAATCTTTGAATACCACCTCTCGTTTGGATGTTTGATCTTTTCTTGTCCTTGTCTCATAGGCTATGAGAATCCCATGTTGTTCATCCATGCTCAAAGTTTTGAGATTCTTCATTTCTTCAATTGTTGAAACCTTTGCATCAAACCTCATAGGAAGTAACCTCAAGATTTTCTAAACAATCTTAGAGTCTTCAATACTTTCTCCAAGTCCACGAATGGTGTTGACAACCTCATTAACATAAAGCTGGTACATAGCAATATCTTCCTCATATTTTATCTTCAAGTATTCAAACTTCCTCTTAAGGGTTTAAAGTTTTTCCATTTTAATATTGTCATCTCCTTCATATGTTCTTTGTAACTTGTCCCATATTTATTTTGCTAAAGTGCATTGCATGAATTTCACAAAATCTGATTCACATAACCCACTTAAGATTGCATTCATTGCCCTGGCATTATTTTCATATGGTTTCTTACCATTTGCATATGTGGGAGTTGTAGGTGTTGTGAACCCATCCACAATGGATTGCCATATATCGTAACCATGTTCTAACAAATAATTATGCATCCTCACACTATAGAAAGTATAGTTAGTCTCATCAAACAATGGAGCTCTATTTGATGAAAATCCTTCTTGGTGAGTCATTTGTGTTCCTGTAAGATATTCCTTCAAGTTGTTAGGCTTTCAAGAAGGAACCCGCTCTAATACCAATTGAGGAACACAATATTATACTAAGATGGGGGTGATGAATAGTATAAGATAAAACTTTTACTTTTCTTTCCAAAGCAATGACTTCATGTATTATCAATTGCAATAATGAAACAATGCATAAATTACCACATACATAAGAGGCACATATTTAATGTGGTTCATCCAATATGTATGTTTAATATTTTTTTGTCCTCATATCATAGGTTGTGAGAATCCCATGTAGCTCATCCATGCTCAAAGTTTTGAGATACTTCATTTCTTCAATTTTTGAAACCTTTGCATCAAACCTCATGGCAAGTGACCTCAAGATTTTTTGAACAATATTAGTCTTCAATACTTTCTCCTTGTCCACAAATGGTTTTGACAACCTCATAAACATGAAGTAGGTACCTAGCAATATCTCCCTCATATTTCATCTTCAAGTTTTCAAACTTTCTCCTTTCGGTTTGAAATTTTACTATTTTAACCTTGTTGTCTCCTTCATATGTTCTTTGTAACTTGTCCCATATTTCATTTTCTAAAGTGCATTGTATGACTTTCACAAAATCTGATTCACATAACCCACTTAAGATTACATTCATTGCCTTGGCATTATTTTTGTATGGTTTCTTACCATTTGCATCTATGGGAGGAGTTGTAGGTGTTGTGAACCCATCCACAATGGATTGCCATATATCATAACCATGTACCAACAAATAAGTCCACATACTGACACTCCAAAAATCATAGTTAGTCCCATCAAACAATGGATCTCTATTTGACGAAAACTCTTTGTGGCGAGCCATTTGTGTTTCTGTAAGATCTTTCTTCAAGCTATTAGAATTTCATGAAGGAACACGCTTTGATACCATTTGAAGAACATAATATTATACTAAGAGAGGGGGATGAATAGTATAAGATAACACTTTTAATTTTCTTTTCAAAGCAATAACTTCATGTATTATCAATTGCAATAATGAAACAATGCACAGATCACCACACACATAAGAGACACAAATTTAATGTGGTTCACCCAATATGGGCTACATCCCAAAAAAAATATTGCTTAAAAATTTCTCAACAAATTTTATGAGCACCAACCCATAGGAGACACCAATGTTGGCAATTTTGGGTACTTTGGGTACATTGCCTTTGCTCAAATGTATAAGTTGTCATTGATGTCAAGAAGCTCTTGAAGGAATTTGATTTGATGTCAAATAATTTGTTTTGATGAAGGTTATGGCATGACAATTTCAAAGGTCTTTTGTAAACCCCAAGTTGGAAGGTTTAAATATTACAGGTGGATGCATTAGTTTAATGCATTTGGGTCCAGGAGGAAGTATTTATTTAAATAATTAAAAACCTTGTTAAGGTTCCCTTTAATTATTTTTAAATAAATATTAAATTATTGTTTGCAATGGGTTATCCTAACCCATGGCGCTATTTTTTAATATTGTGGGCGCTAGCCAAGACCTTCGTCGACGTGTTAAACTCCTCGCCGACGTCAAGAGATTATGGTAAAAATGCATATAAATCTCCCTCGATGAAAATCAAGAATTATCCCATCCACATTTTGAAAAGAGTTGCTCATTGTGAATTCGTGATCTGTTGTTCGACTGTGTCTTCACCGTTTTTGTGAATCCGCTGTTAATTTTTTATACTCGTCGTTTGTCGTAAATCTGCCATAAGGTTTTTTTCTTTGTGTTCGCATCAGAAGAAAGGGAGGCACTGTTATTTTATTTAATCCCTAGCACAAAAGGAACAAGGCTAACAACGTGAGGTTTAAACCTCATTGGGTGCCTTTGGCGCATCGGTAGTGGCTAGGCTGTTGGCACGCTACCCGAACGGGAGGTTCCGCGTTCGAATAACGTGAAAGGGTTTTTCATCGTGAAGTGGACGCGACGGGTGGTGTTAGAATTCGTGTGCAATTTCTCCATAGCATGATTTTTGATGTTGGCCAAGGTATTTTCGAAATTAATTTTTGGTAAGTGTATTTTGTGGATGGAGGAAGTTTATTAGAGGGCAAAACAGCTTAGGAGTTATAAGGAGTTTAAAGCTTGTTTTATTTTGATAAAATATTATTTTGAAGGTGTTGTTTGAAATATCTTATTGCATTCTTATGAGAGATAATTTTTTTTTTGATAAGACTATAAGGGAGAAATAAGGTGTATAAGGGATAAATTTTTCTTGCAATGTTGAGAGTGTTTTTGGTTGATTATGGTAATGAAAGCATGATGTTTTAAGGTTAAAATTGCTTCTTGTGTGAAGTTGTGAAACCTTAAGTGGGCAGCTTTGAGATTGAAATTTGATTTCATTAAATTGGTAATAATCAAGCTATTCTTTACTTGGTTAAAGTGTTGGGCTTACTCCTTTGTTGATGATTTGAAAAGTTGTGTATGCTCTTGTTGATTTGAGTTGGTGGATGATTTTTGTTCAAACAATATTGGAGAGAAAAGGAGTTCTACTTGTTTCCTTTTCTGATGTTGATTGTGAAATGCTTCAAGGTTGTGTTTTGAGTTGAATGGTGTTGATTGAACCTTGTTTGATGAGCATTGTTGTTGAAGCCCTAATTGATGGTGAAAAGAACATGAGTATTATTGTTATGTGATTCTTTGCATAGTTGGCAATTGTTGGGGTTTCATGTTCTTGAAAGAAAGCATTCTATCCTATCCATTTTAGATATTGAGTTGAGTTTTCAGATTTGAGATTTAGTTTGAGCTGAGTTGATTTGAGTTGAGTTTTGAGATTGGGAGTTGAGTATAGAACATATTGAGTCTCTAACAATTCTCTTTATGTTTCTATGAGTTTAACAAATCACATTGGGTCTCTAACAATTCACCTTGTGATTTCCTACTAAGAATGTTTTTTTCTTGGTGAGCTTGTTGAGTTTTGGACAGGTTTCGGTGGGGACTTGTGAGTAGTCTTGGACAGGTTCCGATGGGGACTTGTGAATAGTTTTGGACAGGTTCTGGTGGGGACTTGTGAGCAGATTTGGATAGGTCCTAGTAGAGGACTTGTGAGCTAAGTTTTATAGTTCTATCAGAGAACTTGAGGACAGAGGTGCACTGGTTCTTTGAGAAGAACCTGAGGACATATTTGGCAAGTCTTTGAGAAGGCTTGTGTGTAGAGGATTGATTTGTTCAAGCGTTGGACAAATTTGAAATACAAAGGAAGACTTGTACTAGAATGACTGATTGTGTTTGGTATAGGTTGCTGAGCTCCTGTGGACGTGATCATAGAAGGCAGAGGTCTCTTAGGCTAAGCATTGAGGATATGAGGTCTTCGGTGGAAAGGAGTTCCACGTGCTGGCAAGAGGTAGAGGCAGTTGATCTTATGAGGTATCATTTCTAGAGCAGAGGGGAAGGTATCTCCTTTGAGCAGAGGCTCATAAATTCTGATTGGGGGAAGGTATCTCCTTTGGGTCGAGGCTCATAAACATTGTAATTGGGAAGGATTCCAAAAGAACCTTGAGATAAATTTTAGAGAAAAGTTTTGTGGACGTAGCCCAGCCATTTTGGGTGAACCACATTAAAATTGGTGTCAATTTGTGGATGATATTGTGCATTGCTTTGATATTGCTTTGGGTATATTGCTTTACTGTTTTGAAGTATAAAGGAAAAAATAAAAATAGGTCTTATACTGTTCACCCCCCCCTCTCAGTATAAGCTTGTGTTCTTCAACCAATCCCCTATTACAATTTTCATGGACACCAATCCATAGGAGACACCAATCCCCTCTCAATTTTGTGGATACAAATCCACAAGAGATACCAATCCCTTCTTAATTTCATGGAAATCAATCCACAGGAGACACCAATCCCCTCTACTAGTTTGTGGGTACCAACCCACAGGAGATACCAATTCCCTCTCAAGTTTGTGGATACCAATCCATAGGAGACACCAATACCCTCTTAATTTTATGGACACCAATCCATAGGAGACACCAATACCCTCTTAAGTTTATGGACACCAATCCATGTGACACTTTGACTTGTTTTAAAACAACCCTTCTATTTGTGTAAGACTATACTATTTTTCTTATTTCCACATTCACTTCAAAACTAATCACAATGCAAAATTTGTCCTTCTCATCTACTACCAAAATCAATCATGAATAATGCACAAATTTTCTCTCAAATCTGATCTATAACCCTTGCACATTTACTCCCAATTTCAATCAAATAAATGCACATATTTACTCACAAATATGATCTATAAACCTTGCACATTTACTTCCAATTTCAAGAAAATCAATGCATAGATTTACTCACAAATATGATCTATAACCCTTGCACATTTACTTCCAATTTCAAACAAAAATAATGTACATCCAATAATTCCATATACCTCCCACTATATGAAAACAGAAATAGTTTTCTCAAACAAAACCATTTTGAGAAAGGAATTAAATCACCATACCTTTAAATCTTCTTCAATGATGGTGATATTATTTTGCATGAGATTTCAAAACCTGTCTTGCCAACAAATTTCCTTTTTTTTATCCCTTCAAAATATGGTTAGAAATTCTCTTTTCCTTTCTTGATTAAATATCAAATCAACTACTCTAAAATACCTTAACAAAAATATACACAATAAAGCTTAAAAACAACTCATTATATATCCATTTTTGAAACTCACAATATAAAACTTTTTAAACAACTAAAACCCTTATATCTCCTTTTATTAGTTTTCACAAAATGAAATCTTATACTCACATCATAACCCTATATCTCCTTTTTATTACTTTGCAAAAATAAAACCTTATAATAACACCATGACCCTTATATCTTCCTTTGTTAAATTTAATAAAAAAGAACTTTAATTACCTTGCATAGCCATGAAAGGATTTGATCCCCTATCCTCTAGAAGCAAAATGCTCTCACAAGTGCTCATGACCAGTTGTGCTACCACAACACATGAAACCAACCAACGCAAGTGCTTTATCTTCAAATATTTAGTAAAACAAGATCGAAGGGATTCAATCCCTTAACCTCCTACACAATAGCACTCCATGCAAGCTAGTTGACCATCTGGGATACCCTAATGGATGGAATCAATAGAATAACAATGATATTTTAATCCTTTGTAACTCTACTTTTAATTCTTCAACAAAACAACATCGACCAGATTTGATCCCTCAATCTCTTGCAACACAGTACTCTAGCATGAGCCAAGCTACTGACTGGACTAACCGGTTGGTTGAGATAGATGTGGCATGACCCAATATTTGAAGTGTTATTTTTGTTGTGATACTACCAAAACATGTGCTCTTCTCCTCCCTCCTTCTCATTGCTTCTTTTGGTGCTCTACAGTCGATTGATTATTTGAATTGCATTGTCTGCTATAAAATGAACTTAGGGTCTTCCATTTATATTCTTTTTCATATGCCCAATGAAATCAGTCGAACATGTTTGAATATTTGAACTTTCAATCTTTTGCATGGTTGAACCATCATATTTTTACATGGTGCTTTTAAGAAGGTCACCCATTTTAAAATATTTAAATATTTAAATTTTAATAATTTAAACCTTTACACTATATTTAAATCCTTTTATTTAAACCTCCAAACCTCCTTCTTTAATATTTAAATATTTTTTTAAATATCAAAGTATATAATATCAGTTTTGCTTTGACAATAATTAAATCATCTTTTAAGATATATGCCTTGTACTTCAATGATAACTCATCATTTCAACCTTGAAGATATCTCTGCCTGTGACATCAATATTTCATTCTTGAAGATATTTATGCCTTTGACATCAATGACAACTCAATATTTCCAACAAAGTGTGACCAACATCATTTTTAGTGGAGAGATAATGGTTATAATAGAAATAGCACCTTGTGAGGAATAAAGTGTAACTATGATTATTACCTTAAGGATGTTAATGGTCTAAGATATTTCATATATATATGTAACTAACCAATTTCAGATGGAAGATACCTCAATCATTGAGGTGATATTAGTGAATATTCTAGATTTTCATCCCAAAATGACGGGGAAACAAAATCTAGAATAATGTAAGGTTTGATGGGACCAATATTGAGGTGATATTAGTGAAGATTCTAGAGTTTCATCCCAAAATTATGGGGAAACAAAATATAGAATAATGTAAGTTCTGATGGGACCAATATTCTAAGAAAAATTCCACTTGGGAAAAAGTGGATAAGATGAAAAAATATTTTCCTTATTAATATGAACTAAAATGATATGTAATATTTATTGTAGGAGCAACACAAGGGACTTTGTTTAGTCCAAGGAGAGCAGTATGACATGACCCATCTTGGCAAGACTCTTTTATTATATGAACTATGTATTGATAATTGATAATTTAATACTTAATTTTGATGCATTTGGATGATTTTATGTATTTATTGTTTTAATTCTATGATATGAGGATATGGTACTACTGATGTTGTGCTTGGATGCAAGACTACGTGCTCTTGTGGATGGGCAAAAGAGTTATCCATGAGAACGGGATACCAAAAATGTGAAAAATGGATCCAAGGTAATATTTACCTAGGGTAGGATCTACCGATATATATATTGCATCTCATATACTTTGCACATGTATTTTAAGTTATACCACTGGCTGAGAAAGCTTTTGTGCAATGGAGCAGTTCTTAGAGAGCAAGTGATGATAGGTCACATAAAAATATGCCACTAGTAACAAGGGGTGGTATGACTTAGTATTATGCATTGCTCACAAGCGCTTGAAAGAAATTGTGGTGCTTTGATTTTTCCCATGCATGTTTGGTTACACTCATCACATTATATCTTTGTTTATGACCTCATATTATCTTATGTTTTGCATTTGATTTTTTTTTATCGGTTAAATATATTAGCATAAATATCATACGGGTTTTAACAGGGTCCCAAAATGTTAATACAACATGACATTAAAATCCAAAAGATACTAAGAGAAATAGAAAATAAATAGAGCCAAAATATAGAAACAATAGAGGTAGTCCTCAGCCTGCAAACATAAGAACAATATTTGCCAAAAATAAGGCTGCCCTTAGCCAACAATATTTGAGTGAATATTCATTAGGTTATTTTATGAATTAGCCTTTGGATTATGTCGTAAACTAGATTAGAATAAAATAAATTAGACTTTAGATTATGTTATAATCTATGATAGATTAAAATGAATTAATATTTAGATTATGTTTTTTTTTGAAAAAATTGAAAAAACTTGTATTAAAACAAAGATCAGTTACAATTGGGAGAAGACACATCCCAGCCGAAAATAATGAAAGCACATGATTACAAGAGAAGAGGAAGATTTGCAATGGATCCAAATCTCTTGAACCAAAACCAAGCTAGCTGAGAGAGCTGATAGATATGTTACAACAACTTATCACAAAAACGTGCAACAAACACCGTCACCTCTGGCCGCAAAAAAGCTACAAGTCACAAAATCGTGACACAAGACTCCTCTGACTGCAAAAAGTCAACCTGTCACGAAATCGTGACATGTCGTGAAATCATGACATGTCACGAAATCACGAAAATAATCCACCCTTGGCCACGACGGAGCAACATGTCATGATATCGAGACAACTTTCCTCCAGCGGCCGTGACAACACAACATGTCGCGATATCGTGAAAACTTTCCCACGACAGCCGCGACGGTGCAACATGTCGCGATATCATGACAACTTTCCTCCTTTGGCCGTGATGGCACAACATGTTGCGATATCACGACAACTTTCCCTCGGCGGATGTGACGGCGCAACTTGTCACGATATCGCGATAACTTTCCTCCTTTAGCTGCGATAGCACGACATGTCACGATATCACGACAACTTTCCTTCGGTGGTCGTGACGGCGCAACATGTCGCGATATCACGACAACTTTCCTCCTTTGGCCGTGACGGTGCAACATGTCATGATATCATGACAACTTTCCCTCGGCGGCCGCGATGGTGCAACATGTCGCGATATCATGACAACTTTTCTCCTTTGGCCACGACGATGCAACATGTCACGATATCATGACAACTTTCCCTCGATGGCCATGATGGCGCAACATGTCGCGATATCGCGACAACTTTCCCACAACGGCCGCGACGGTGCAACATGTCACGATATCGCGATAACTTTTCTCTAGCAGCCATGATGATGCAACATGTCATGATATCACGACATGTTGCACCATCACGGCTGCTGTGGGAAAGTTGTCATGACAACTTTCCTCCAGTGACTATGACGGTGCAACATGTCGCGATATCGTGACAACTTTCCTCCAGTGGCCGCGAATGCGCAACATTTCACGATATCACGACAACTTTCCTCCAATGGCCGTGATGGTGCAACAGGTCATGATATCACGACAAAAACCATCCTTAGCTTTTTCATTGATCATTGGCTCAAGGATATTTCAAGGCCCTGCCTAATCACCTCATCTTCAATAGGCATGTCACTATGCAACTGCACTCCTACCTCTTTCGTAGCACCCATCTTAGCCAGGAAATCGGTCGCTTTGTTTAAATATCTGCTCACATATACTGGAATCATATCATCTAATTCCCCCCATAATTCATTGATTTGAGAGACCAGAATCCTCAACCTCCAAGCGTTCAATGAAAATTTCCTCATGCAGTCTAGAGCTCCAACCAGAATTTGAGAATCAAATTCAAGAATTATCCTCCTGTGGCCCTGAGTAACTGCCCAAATAGAAGCAGATTTGATATCAATGGCTTCTGCTTCATTATTTGTGGCTCTACCCAAGCCCTACAGTTCCCAATAGAGCACTGATCCCTCATGATTTCGACAGACCATGCCAATTTTGGCGCTACCCGGATTGCCCTTTGCAGCTCCATCAGTATTGATTTTAATCCACCCTGCTGGGGGTGGTTTCCAACTGGTTCTGTCCTATCCCTCTCGCTTTTCAACTCCCTCTTCCATTGACCCAGGACCAACCTGAGTTTCCTCTTTAGCGTAGATGACAACAGTTTCTGTGACTTTGCTCCAGATGACCTGCCAAACTCCATCGAGCGAGGAAAAGGTTTCTCTAAAAATTCTAGCATTTCTCTCCAACCACACTTGCCACCAAATGAAGTATAAACCAAGCTCCCACCCAATTTGAAGAGTTGTGGATTTAAATCTACCCCACTTCCATATTTCCCAAATATTAGTCCAATTCATGTCACCATTAACCTGTATTTTATAATGAGAGAGCCATCGCTTCCAAATCTGATGTGTGAAAGGACACTCAAACATCAGGTGATCAGATGTTTCCTCGTTCTTGTGGCATAAAGCACATTGAGAAGGGCCGATGATTCCTCTACATATGAGATTGTCAAAAGTGAGAATACCATTGTGCATAAACTGCCAAGCAAAAAATTTTACTTTCGGCTAGCCCTTAGAGTGCCAAATATTTCTCCAACCCTCAACTAAAAAAGAATGGGGGGGAGGCTCTGGGAGGATCTTGTCATACCCGTACTTCATTGTATAAACACCAAGGCTGCCATAGCCCCAAGCTAATTCATCCTCCTCGTCTCTCCCTGTGAGAAACCTTTCTGTCAAGATTTTGGTCAAGATGGGTGCCAACTCCGGGGGGATTGGAATTGGCCACTCCTCCAATCTCTTAAACTTCTTAAACTTATACTCCCCCAGCTGAGAAGTGTTGAAATAACTTTCAATTTGGACCCAACCCTTGGTTTCTATGGCATATTTTATTGGAAGTAACTCAGGGAATTCAATAATGATGGGTGGGTACTGATCCCAAGAATCGGTCCAGAAACGGGCCTTCTCCCCTCTCCCCACTTTCCAAAATAGTTGGTCTTTAATAACCTGAGAGCCTAGCTTGAGAGCCTGCCACACTAAGGATCCAGTACCATCCAGAGGGAAACGGCCCACCTCATTGGGGTTAACTTGACCCAAATATTTACTTGTTAGGATTCTACTGAATAAGGAAGTTGGTTGGGAAATCCACCTCCAATACAACTTTCCAGCCAAGGCTTGATTATTTAACTTGGATCCTCTCAGTCCCAGCCCACCTTTTACCTTGGGCTGGGTGACTTTATCCCAACCCACTAAGGCCCACTTTCTTTTTCCTTTTGCTCCTTCCCACAAAAACTTCCTAGCCATCCTGTCCAACTCTTTCCATATTGTAAGCGGGGCAGCCATAATAGAAAATTTGTAGATTGGCATGGCTTGAATGACTGACTGTAAGAACGTTAATATGCCACCATAGCTTAACCACTTGTGAGACCAGTGATTAATTTTGTCCTGTCCAGTGATTATGTTATAATCTATTTTGGATTAAAATGATTTAATATTTAGATTATGTTATAATCTATGTTGGGTTAAAATTAATTAATCCTTAGATTATGTTAGATTAAAACGAATTAATATTTAGATTATATTATATTTATGTTGGGTTAAAATAAATTAATCCTTAGATTATGTTATAATCTATGTTGGATTAAAATGAATTAATCCTTAGATTATATTATAATATATGTTATATTAAAATGAATTAATCATTATATTATGTTATAATCTATGTTGGATTTAAATGAAATAATTCTTAGATTATTTTATAATCTATGTTTGTTTAAAATAATATAATATTGTGATTATTAATAAAGCTATTGTAGATTTAAATAATTATTTTGGTAATTAAAAAAAGTAATTTTATAAGGGTGGTTGAAAAATACGGTTGGAGGGGATGGGCAAACCATCTCCTTGCTCTTTAATCAAGATGCAAGGATGCAAACGAGGAGGAAGGGCGAAGGCATGAAAGGAAGAAGATCAAGGAATGCATTTCTAAGCTCTAGGCTATGAAAATGGGAGGAGCACAATGTTGGATGGAGATATAGGCGCTACCTCTTGTATGGTTGGCTCAACTAATGTTTTCTATGATCGTCAACCTCAAATGTAAGGTTTAAATTCCTTTGTTGTCATAGCCTAATCATTTCAATATGTGTAAAGTTTGATGGTGGCTGATTATTAGATTGTTTCATGTTTGGTTGGCTTTTCTCCTGCCATTTATTTTGTTGGATTTGAAAGTGTTTTGTGATCTTAGTAAAATGCATGAAAATTGTAGATCATTTTAAGGATTCAACTTGCAATTTAATTATTTGTAGATTAATTCAGCAAGCCCTTTGATTATTATTTTTAAAATAAATTGGAACTTAGGTTCAACTATTAATGAAATGGAAGTAGGGTTTTGTCTACTTGATATTGAAGGTTTTATTCTAAATGCTATTTGGAATTAACGATTGTTGTAGAGATTGCTTTCATTCCAATTAATATGTATTTTATTTGGAAAACAAAGCTTGTTGTAGACATTATTTTTATTTTGGCTAATATGTACTCTTTTGGAATTAAAGCTTGTTGTAGACGTTGCTTTCATTTTGGTTAATATGTATTCTACTTGAGAAATAAATATTTGTGTACCAGTATGAATGATGCTTTCATTTTGGGTAAAATATACATTATATGGAAATAAGGATGGATCTTTTTATTATTTCCAAAAATTATAAGCATTTTTAAAGAAAGATAGATATTTTTTATATTATTGGATCTAGTTTATCTTCTTTATGTTTTAGAAATATTTAAGCATTGTTGATAAATAAATATAGATCCTTTTATATTATTGGATTCAATTTATCTTCTTTATGTTTTAGAAATGTTTAAGCATTGTTGATAAAGAAATATAGATCATTTTTATATTATTGGATTTGGATTATCTTCTTTATGCTTTAGAAATGTTTAAACATTGTTGATAAAGAAAGATAGATCCTTTGTATATTATTGGATATAAATTACCTTCTTTAAGACTTAGAAATGTTTAAGTATTCTTGGTAAAGAAATATAGATCATTTTTTATTATTGGGTCTGAATTATCTTCTTTATGTGTTAGAAATGTTTAAACTTTATTTATAAGGAAAGAGAGATGCTTTTATAAAATGGGATCTGGTTTATTATATTTATGTTTTTTGATGATAAAGAGAAAAAAATCCTTTATGGTGTTGGATTTGATTATTGTATGTATATTTTGAAATAAGTTGGAAACTTATAAGGAATTCCTGAGATCTATGTAGATAGAGGAGTTCGTTATGTATGCGAGAAGTATGGGCTTCTCTATGTTTGGATATATTGCTTATTTTGTGGAATATATTGTGGAAATATATTGTTTGGTTTAGAGAAAATATATTGCTTGTTTTGTGAAAATATATATTGGAAGTATATTATAGCATTTAGTGAAAGTATATTGTGGAAATATGTTGCTTGTTTTATGCAAATATATTATGGAAATATATTGTTTGGTTTAGTGAAAATATATTGCAGAAATATATTTTTTGATTTAGTAAAATTATATTGTGGAAATATATTGTTTGGTTTAGTGAAATATATATTGCTCATTTTGTGAACATATATTGTTGAAATATATTTTTTGGTTTAGTGAAAATATATTGTGGAAATATATTGCTTGTTTTTATGAAAATGTATTGTGGAAATATATATTGTCCAATTTAAAAAAAAGAAAAAATATTGAATGGGATGCAAAGTCCTATTTGGATGAAGAAATTTATGGGGTTTCTTCATATGATTACTCTAAAATTAAGTAGAAATGGAAGGGGTCATTTCTATATGGGATAGTTGATATTTGGATATAATAAGATGAATGATAATATTATTGAATTAAATAAAATAAAACTATATATTTGAAAGTTTAGTTGAGAACACACATTGATTCCCAGAGCTTATTAGGATGGGGAATTAGTTTGGAGAGAATTATAGGGTTTTCTTATGAACTGTAATGTTTTGTTTTGAGTAAAAGCAATCATGGAATATTTAATTGAACGTGGATTCCAATGGTAATAAGGAAATTATGGGAGTTTCCTTATTTATTAAATATTTGGGTGTGGAGCCCATTTTTAGTGAAATATTATGGGGTATTTCACATAATCTTTAAAGTGGGCATGGAGTCCATTTATAGGGAAGAAACTAGGGGATTTCCTTATATGCTTCGTATATTTAAAAACATGGAAAAACAAGTTGGACACAGAGTCCATCTTGGACGAAGAAATTTATGGTCATATGATTGTTTTAAAATAAAATATAAATGTTAATGATCATTTCTACATGAATACTTGATGTAATGGATTATGTATATAGAAAATAAATGGCTTGTTTATTTTCTTTATGTTTGTATTGGATGCATGGAACATGAATTAAATATTTAGGAATACATTATCATATTAAGAGTTGGCTTGATCCATTACTCCAATTACCACTCAATGGAGCTTAGGGAGGACCAACAAGTGAATACAAAGAAATAAAGAGTTATATTATGCTTTTATTAAAGTTTCATATTGGATGTGAATATGTTGTAATAGAAAACTCAAAGAAAGAGATGTACTAAAGACTAGTCTTGAAATTGATGTTATGATTATTGAAATATAATGTTAAGGAAGGCTTTGTTGATTATGTCTCTTAATTATAAAAGAATTTTATTATTGGTATTTAATGTAATATTATTATTTTTTTCATTTGAAAGTATAAGATTTAGTTATTCCTAATATAGAAAATGGATGTTTTTCTATGAATAGAAAATAGAATTGGATATAGATGGTATTCATGCTTACAAAATAAGTGTTATTCTAGTGAGATGTTTAATACTTTTGAAAATGTATTAGGAATGATATAATCTTTCCTTAAATAAGTGAAGTGAGCATGTTGTGCTTTTTATTATGAAGAGAGATTTTAAGGTTTTGTTTTATGGTTTTTCCTTGGGTTATGAAGGGTATTATGGGAGGGTTGTTTTTAAGTAACCATAATAGTACCCTAGCTTAGATAGATCCCAAGATTTGGATATTTTTGGGGAGGCAACTATCAAATCGGTTGCAATAGGTACATATTGAGTGGTGTAGCTCATATGTACTCCCAAAAGTGTGGAGCTTTTGAGGATGGTTCTTAAGCATGGATATTGAACTATATTTTCTTCCATGAAGGATAGGAAACCATTTGTAACTTAGGAAGAGATGGTGCCTTGATTGAGAAGAAAAATTGACCATGAATATTATCATGTAGAGTTATAGTACCCTTAATGAGCCCACCATGGATGTGTGGTCATTAAGCACAATGTACTTGTTATTTTATTGTAAAGATGAGATAATTGGGTTATAAGGCATTACACCAATCACCTATATAGACTGACTTATGTACGATGAGGAAAATCATGTTCCATTTTGATTGAATAAAAGGGATAACCCTTACACTATGGTTAAAATGCCTTTACTCATGGAGAGTATGAGGAATGTGGGGAAACCACTAATGGTATATTTTCCAACTATAGAGGTTTAGAAAAGTTAATCCTAGATATAGCTATGGAATGTTGGTATGTACTTTGTACTTGGGTGTCATTGGTTGTGATATAGGCTCAAATGTGGTTATGCCTTAATTATGCCAAATAAAAGAGTGTGGTAATATCTTTGGTGTGAATATTACTAATGAACACTAAAATATAAAAGGTTTGTCTCTTGGGTTGGTTTGATTTTGGGTTGTTACAAATATACCTTTGGACTAAGTCATCATACTTGGGTCACCTATAGATATCTAACTCTAATTTGTTGTTTCTAGATTGCTTATTTACCTTTGGGTCATCTCTATGGATCCTCTAGGTTATCATTACCTTTGAGTTAACTCTTTACTCTATAATTACCTTTCGACCAGCCTTTGGATCATTCATTAGGTCATCACCTCTAGGAAATTACCACTAAAGTATATATTGGGATTCACATATCCAAAATATACCATATAATATTTCATCTATAGGTCCTACAATTAAAAATTGTATAAGCATTCTTGTGCAAACTCTTATCACTACAAGTTTTTTAGACTAGCTTGGATGATATTATTTTGTAGGTTGTATCATTGCATGCTTCCAAGCATAGCTTGGGTCATATTATTTTGTGGTTCATATTAATATAGGATTCCAAGCATAGATTGGTTCATATTATTTTTATACTAAAATCATTTATCTCAAGTTTTCCAACACATTTTTTATGTTCTTCTTATTCAACAAATTTGCTCTCCTTTAATAGAAGATATTCAATATTTCTTTTATTTTATCCCATTTTATGACATTTATACATTCACAATTCACATGTATTTTATTATTTATTCCTTCATATTTATGCATATACCTTATTTAGGAATAATTATTACCTCCATAAATTTCATAAGGATGAAGATTCCAACAACTTCCTAAAATGTGTTCATATCTTCCACAATGTCTATAATTTGTCTTAGGAAATTTATTCCCTTTACTGATTTATTTTCTCTCAAATTTTCGATTATTGGTATCAATCACAAATTTGGTATCATGGATTCCTGCTTATCCTATATATTTATATTTTTCAAAGGTCTCATTTTTCATAATTTTTGTTATTTCTACCTTTCATGCATTTGATGTCACTTCTTGTTTATTGATTTCTTTTTTAATAGTTTGTATAAGTTTCCCTTTTACAAATTCATTTTCACATGCTTGACCTATATATCTTATATATCCAATACCATAATTTTTTGGCCTTATACCTGATACTATGGGCTCTTTCACACCTTATCCATTTCTTCCTAAAATTGTACCATCATATCCCATTATTTTCAATCAATTTTATTGAATATATCTTGTATGTGTTTCAAAATATCCAAATTATTCGTTACGATTCTGATGCCTATTAGCATTATTCAAACATCAAACTTATTCATATCTACTTTGATCTCTTTCAATGTTCAAACACAATTTTCTTATTTCCATTATGATCTCTACCACTATCACCATGGAAAACCTCAAAGATGTCACACTTATATATAGGAATACAAATATCATGGTATTTTTGTTCAATACAAACACTACTTTCATTATTAATACACTCTTCAATAAGGTGAAATTATTTATAGACAAGATGGTTATTGTCATGGCTAATACAATCACATTCTACACATTCTCTATATTTTCAAAAAATCTTCAAATTATTAGTGTCACAAGCTATAACTATCCTCTACATATGATCCCGTGTATCAAAAACTTTATCTTTTGTTTTAATAAGATTCCTTGTATAATAGCTCATGTTTTCCACTATAGGATTCAAATATCATATATTACAACTATCTTTTGTTATAGATCTCAAGTCACTAGTATCACAACTAATATCTATCCTTTGAGCAATATTATTTGTATCAAAAGTAGAGTCTTTATTGATATAATTTATGGACTCCAAATAATCTATATTACAAGTATGGTATTTCCTTTAGATATGGTCACTTGTATCAAAATAAACATTTGACATCATAGGCTTGACATCACTTGTGTCACAACAAGTATTTGCCTTTGTATATTTAACATTGCCAATATTTATCACCATGGGATAGTGTAGGAAGAGCGCTTAATGCAACATGCTCTGATGGTGGCATCTTAGGGATCAAGGCTTCAACCGGGCTACCTCCAATGTCCCATCAATAATTTTTTGATGACACAATTTTAGCCAACCTCTCTAGTATCCCTGAAGCTAGAGTTATTAAATCTATATTGGAATCTTATGAGAGGGCTATTAGACAAAGAGTAAATTATTTGAAAAGTAGCATTTGTTTCATCAATACTCTGGCTGATAGACAGGTTAGAATAGCTCAGATCCTGGGATGTACCATTGCTAAACTACCTTGTTGGCATTTTTGCCACATTGAAATTTTGTAAAATTTTGATTGAAGTGTGTAAGTTGATTGAAGTATGTAAGCATTTTTCCAGTAAAACTCTCAGATATATTTTAAAGTGTTGTTCACACATTAATTTTTTTTTGAAATTTTTCTAAGTATCTGATGGATGTCATTTCGGGAAAAATTCAAGCGAAATACTTTTTCATTCCCCGAAATGGCCTTTTCGTTCCCCGAAATGGCTGTTTCATTCTCCAAAATGCCTTTTCATTCAAATGCTTTTTCATCCCCCGAAACGGTTGTTTCGTTCCTCGAAATACCTTTTTCGCTCCCACATGCAATGAAAACATTTCTTGGGTATTTCATTGGCGAAAAGCCCATTTCGGGCGTAACTTGGGCGAAAATAAAGATAAAAGTCCATTTCGGGAAAAATGTTGAGCGAAAATCCATTTTGAGATATATCGAGAATCATTGCTGAAAAACTACGAGATTTAAGCATTGCTCCTTTGACTCCGGTGTAATCTTGCCCATTTTCAAAGCACCGTCCACTTTGGTGGGTATGCATTTCCAATGCACCGCCTATCATCCTTGCCAGTTTTCAAAGCAGATTTAATGCTTGGTGTACTTTCCTAGCAAAAGTGAATTTCCAAGGCGCAAGGCAAAGTGAATTCAACGACCAAATTCCTGATTTTCAGATGATTTTGCTGTGTCCCGATGCACCGACGTCCAAGATTGCTTCAAGCATTTACTCCTGTTGACTTCTTTGTGTGATTCTCCCATCAAATTCGGATCGTGGTTTCCTTGCAGAATGTTTTAACTGAAGATGTCCCTGATGCCGAGGAGAAAAATATGCATGCTGGTTTTTGATCTACCAGTATTTTGTTTGTATATGCATTAAATGAAAGAGGCACAATCCTCTATAAATACTAAGCATTTCATTGTAAAAAAGGAGGTTGGACATTTTGCGAGAAAACTTCTTAAGTTCTCTGCATCAATAGAAGAGACTTGGCTTCTAAAATTTGCAAGCATTTTCATGTGTGTGATTTCCTTCCATTTTTAAGCATTTTTGTTTATGCTCATGTTCCTGCTGTTAAGTTTAAAATTTTGTTTCTGAATTTAAAACATTGTTGGTGAGTGAGTGAGTTCTAGAATGTGATTTGGGGGGTTGTCTCTGCAAGTTTGTGAGTGAAATTTTGTTGCTTTCCTTCTGTTACATGCTATTATAAAACTTGGTAGAATTCTTGCTGCTAGTCCACCCCAAGTCCTGCACTTCGGCCTGTGGCCATATTTCCCATTTCTTTCTGTCATTTCCAATTTCTTTCCTGCAACTCTAGTCTTAAACCTGTGTAGGATTTAGTAAGGGAGCCAACCCTCTCTGGAGATTGGCATGGAGGACATCTCTTTCCTTCGGCCTTTCAATGTTGGTCGGGTCTAGGGTGCACAAGTGATAATACTTTGTACTTAGGCAGATTCTTGACCAACAGTTTTTGGCACGCCCGGTGGGACCCTAAAAGTTCCACTTTCAATAGTATTGAGGTTTGATGTTCACCTTCATGTTGTATAGTTAGAACATCTGGTGACTCAACACTACCCAAAAGGCTCTAAATGTGGAGATAGCAAAAGTTGTACTTCATGATCACAAGATCGAAGGCCAAAAATTTAGAAAACCCCATTGAGTTTTTTGAACTCGACACCCAAAAATTAGGTGAAAATCCTAGGTTAGTCACCCCATCACTTACTTCATCCACAACATCCTCACAAATAGCTGGTGTGTTTTTCATTCCTGCAAGCCCAACTAGTACTGCCACTAGCGTTCCACCTCCTCAACACCACACACTAGTCCATATGGCCCAAAATCCTCCACCACAACAGCCACAACCACCAAGGCAGTTCCCAACATGGAATAGTTCAGGAGCCTTGAATTTACAAGCACAAAATCTAGTCCCCCAAGCAGCCTTGAAGGCCTTGCCTACCTATGATGGTACTAGTAAAACTGCATATGAGCATATCCAAGATGTGGCTTCTTTGGCGACCATCCATGACATAATGGATGAAGATGTAATGGTAAAATTATTGGTATTATCATTGAGAGGGAAATTGTTGTATTGGTACCGATCATTGCAACCTGGTACTATTACATCATGGGATCAGTTGGCAAAGTTATTAATTAAGAATTTTCATGAACAAGCTGACCCATACTCCTTGTTGCACCAATTTACAACAATCCAAAGACATCCACAGGAGGAGATAGTTGATTTCAATGTCAGGTTTGCTCAAAGCTGGCAAAGAGTTCCTGATGGTTTGTGGCCCATGCATGAACAAGCCACGTTCTACTACCTTAGGGTATTTAGCACTAAAATTGGCATGGTCGTGCGACATGCCAATGTGACTACATTTCCAGACCTGTACACATAGGCACATAAGGCCGAATCTGACTTGATTGTTGTAGGTAGGCTTCCCCTAAAGATGACTATGCCCATTCTCCCTAACCTTCCATAGTATTTGTATTCTAGTACATTTTTACAACCCATGCCTTCCATGTACCCAGTTCCATCATGGAGTTTGAGCTCACCTCAAATCGCTCCGATCCCTATTCCACAACACCCAACTCCAAGATTTCTGTAGTTACCCAATCTATCAGTACCACAATTGCCATCATCTATTCCTTTTCCAAAATTTCTGGCACCACTAGTCCCATTACCATTGCTATCTCCATCGAACCCATCACAATTGCTCATGCTTCTAGCACCTCTACCTTTGCTAGCACCTCCTATACTCTCCAATCTTGATCCTTATACGACATTGTTACAAGAGGTGAAATATAACAACTTAACCTTAAGGACAATATCCAATGAGCTTACAATAGTAAGAAAGAAGTAAGTAGAGGCTGAATTTTGATCATGAAGATTCCAAACTCCATCGATTACTCGAGAGCAAGCATCTACTAGTAGAGGCCCTGAGAAGAACATGACGGTGTTAGCAAATGAGGAGACTAGCATGATAGAAAAGGTGTACTAGGTGTTCAATGTGCAATGATCCCCATGGAGAAGAAACCTACATGGTGCACCTGAACTATGTGCAGACGCTTGCAAAAAGTTTAGCTGGTGGACAAGTCAATATGATCAGAGAGGCTGACCATAATTTTATGATGCCATATTTGGAGCAAGTTTCGGTTCTTACGAGATCCAAAAGAAGCTAGTAACTATAGATCCAGCTGAGCTTGAACCCTTGAAGGTGCCTGCAGAACCAAAGGTGCAAAATGAAAAAGGGCAATCTCTAGTGAAAGCATCTGGTTCAATGACTAAGGAGCAAGATTCTATCTTGTTAAAATATCTGCTCCCTAAACAGGCTCAAGAAAGGTCACGAACAAGGGCATCGACTTCACAACCTATAGCAGCTACTCAAATGCATAGATGAGACAAAGGAATAAGCCAAAGAGCACCTCAAGTATCCATCATTGATGAAGAGGCAAAGAGTGGAAGCTACTCAGTAGTACCGGGATAAGTATGAGCAGGTCATAGAAGAAAAAGCCCCAACTACCTCAAATTATAACATTGTGGAAGAAATGAAGAAAATACCTATGAAAGTAAGCCTATATGATGCACTACAGTTGCCTGGACAAGTTGACCTACTACAAGAATCTCTGAAGACTACAAAATATCGAAAGAAAAGTCCTCAAATAGTGTTGGCACAAACACTACCGACTTCAGCCACTGGGAAGAATAGGCCACCCCCGTTCTACCTATCACTCAGAATGGAGGGGTGGATTGTACACAATTGTATGATTGATTCTGGTGCTACGACTATTGTCATGCCAAAGGTAGTATGTGAAGTGATGGGGATGGAATACACAAGAAGTAGCCCCAGAGTGTTGCAGTTGGATGGAACTCTGGTCAAGATGGTGGGAGTAATCAAGGATATTCCCATTGTTCTACATAGCATGCCATAAATTACTATCATCCAGGAGGTGGTGGTGGTTGACTTGGAGCCTTACTTCAGCATGTGTCTTTCAAGGGAGTTCACAGCTAAGTTGGGAGGATATCTTTCCTTAGACTACTCACATTTGGAGATTCCATTCAAAGGAAAGAGGATTCACATACATAATGAGAAACCTTCTCCTTTTCATATTGAGAAATTGGAGGAAGAGGAGAAAAAATCTCCAGGGATAGTTAACATGATGACTGAAGAATTAGAAGAAGTTGACTTGATGGAAGAAGCACTTAGTGAGCTTCACCTTGAAGATGAGTTTTCGCTCATGGATTTTAATGCGATGATTGAAATAGATATTGGTTGTTATACAATAACCAAGCCTATACAGATTGAAGAGAGAGTCCCTGATTCCCTAGATCCTATTGCAGATCAATTATGGAAGCTGTATTTTGATGGCACCAGGTGTAAGAATGGTGCAGGAGCTGGTGTTGTTTTGATCTCCCCCATAGGGTTATAGAAGACTTATTCTTACAGACTGACTTGGAGTTGTACAAATAATGCAATCGAATATGAAGCATTGTGCCTCGGATTGAAGAAGGCTAAAAATTTGGGCATTAAATAACTATAAATTTTTGGTGACTCTAAACTTATTGTCAATCAGACCATGAATAAATGTGTGTCAAAGCAACACTACCTAAAAGCCTATCGCAACAAAGTGTGGGATTTATTTGAATCTTTCATAGCTTTGAATATTCAGGCGATTTCCCATGAGTAAAATAAGCATGCAGATATTCTAGCCTCTCTTGGCACAAATTATTCTCCTATGGAACAAATAGTCAAAAAGCCCAAGACTATCAGGGTGATCTATAGACCCTCAGTCCCTGACAAGAACATCTATTGGCAAGTATTTGATAATGATGAGCAAATAGTCAATTTTATGATTAAGGAAGTTGCTAGCACAGATGATAGAATGCTTGTCGAAGAAGAGATGGAGGGGATGATACAATTGAAGAACAATCACATTCCAAGGGGGCTGATTTCTCTCGAGATCTTGTTTGATCAAAATGATAGGGCTGAGAAGCATAGGATCAAGGTAGATGCAAAGGAATACAAGGAATTGTAGCTAGAGCCTGAGAAGATTATTAAAATTGGAACTGATTGCATGCCTGAGGAATTAGAAGACATTAAGAACTTGTGCTATGAGTACCCCGACATCGTTGCATGGAGTTATCAGGATTTGAAGGGATATAACAAGGATGTAATTCAACATACCATTGAGCTGTAGGAGGGGGTAAAACCCTTTCGATAGAAACAATGCCCCATCAATCCTAAAATCGAAGTACTCATGAAGGCAAAATTGTTGAAAATGCTCGAAGCGAAGATAATTTACCCGATTAAGCACTCAACATGGGTAGCGAACCTGGTACCAGTAAGAAAGAAGAATGGAGACATTCGGTTGTGTGTTGATTTTCGCAACTTGAACCAGGCATCGCTTAAATATCATTACCCTCTACCACAAATTGATCAAATCCTTCATGTGGTTGCTGGTGCACAGAGATTCTCATTGTTGGATGGTTTCTCTGGTTATAACCAGATATGGGTAAAATATGAAGATCAACATAAAACAACATTCACTACAAAGTGGGGCACGTTCACCTACCAAAGGATGTCGTTTGGGCTCTCAAATGTTGGCGCTACTTTTTAGAGGGCCATGGACATCGCTTTCGGTGAGTTATTGAATAGAATTATTGTAATCTATCTTGATGACATGACTATGTTTTCACATCGTAGAGAAGACCACGTTTCTCATTTGAGGTAGGTGTTCAAGAAATATCGTGAGTTCGGGATTTCTATTAATCCGAAGAAGTCCATATTTGTTTTCAAAGAAGGGAAATTGTTGGGTCACGTGATTTCACAAGAAGGATTGGCAATTGACCCTACAAGAGCTGAAGCGCTTCTAAAGCTACCATTGCTAGCTAACAAAAAATATCTTCAATATTTCTTCGGCCAAATTAATTTCATTCACAAGTTCATTGCCGACTTTGCTCAGGTTGTGAAACCCATGACTGAGCTCTTAAAAAATAATACCGAGTTTAAATGGATAGAAGCCAGAAGATAAGCTTTTCAGGAGATCAAGGAAAGAATCACCCAAGCTCTAGTATTGATTAATCTTGATTATTCAAAGGACTTTATTCTCTATGCGGTGGGTGAGCAAGAGAGTTATGCTGCAGTTTTGACATAGAAGCAAGAAGATGGAGATGAGAAGCCAATTGCCTTCTTGAGCCAAGTCATTTCCCCTCACCAAGAGAAGTACAATTTCATCGAGAAACAGGTGTATACAGTGATGAAATATTTAAAGAAGTTTCGACACTTAGTTTCGTAGAGCAAAACTATTGTTTATGTTATACATCCTGATGTTCAAAACTTCATACTCCAAGGAGAACTAGGTGACAAAAGAGCAGGTTGGGTCTCAAAGATTCAAGAATACGATGTGGAGATCCGACCAACAAAGCTAGTTCATGGATGAGCTCTTTGTCAAGAGTTGGCCAGAAGTGCGGCATCCGAATCATTGGGTATGGTACATGAGGAAGATATTGGTGAAAGTATTTGCGCAAACCATACTCCAAGCAATCATGACTGGATGGAGGAGCTTATTGATTTCTTTACTTCTGGGAAGTGTCCACCACACCTTGATGCCTCACAACATCGAAGGTTTAGGCTGCAAGCCCTCAAATATGTTTTGTTGCCTAATGGGCTATATCACAAAAATATTGATGGAGTTCTCCTTAGATGTGTGAAGGAATCTGAGAAAGAAAAAATATTGGAAGAGTTTCATTATGGGCTATCTGGTGGCCACTATGCAGGAAGGCCCATGGCCTTAAAAATTATTCGAGCTAGCTATTTTTGGCCCACTTTGTTTGTCGATGCTCATAGGGTAAGTCAACACTGTGATAGCTGTCAATGATACGTTGGTAGAATCTAGAAAGGAGCACTGCCTCTACGCCCAATTCAGGTGGAAGCACCTTTTCAGTAGTGGGGTCTTGACTTCATTGGAGTCATTGATCCACATTCTTCCATAGAGCACAAATACATTTTAACGACAACTGATTATTTCACCAGATGGGCAGAGGCAATTCCCACCAAGAAGGTTGATCAAGCGACCATCATTTCTTTTCTGGAAGGAATTATTACTCGTTTTGGTGTCCCAGACTCAATTGTAACTGATAATGGAACTCCATTCATTGGGGCTAAAATCATAGAGTTTTCTAGAAAATATGGAATTTATCTCAAGACATCATCCAATTATTACCCACAAGGAAATGGTTTGGCTGAATCCACTAATAAAAATTTGTTGCATATTTTAAAGAGGACATTGGGAAATAACAAAAGGAGTTGGCACCTGCTATTGAACCAGGCTCTTTGGGCGGACCGCATCTCTATGAAAAAATCAATCAAAACTTCTTCGTATTCTTTGGTGTATGGAAAAGAAGTTGTCCTACCCACCCACATCGAGCTTCCAGTCCTTCAAACATTGCAGTTGTTTCAAGATGAAGATGAGGAGTATGATCCCATGAGTGCAAGATTGGCACAATTATTGCAGTTGGAAGAAGACAGAGAACAATCTTATCAAGCATTCATCGAGCACACCAAAGAGATGCAAAAATGGTTTGGAAAGAAGACAACAGAGCATAGTTTCCAAGTGGGAGATTTAGTGCTCAAATGGAATGAAAATAAAGCTAAGCCAGGGAAACATAACAAGTTTGATGCTATCTGGGAAGGCCCTTTTCAGATCTCCGTAGTGAATTCAGCAAATGCTTATCATCTTCGTGACATGAAGGGTTGGGATCTCCCTATTCTAGTGAATGGCCTTCATTTGAAGGCCTATATTCAGTGACATGATGTTAATGAGGTACCATCTTGTAAATATGTATATATTCTTTTGATCATATTTTATTTTCTTTAAAATGGTGATGGTATGTTTTAAAAATAAAATAAAAGAAAAAAATTCTAAGGTGAAAAAGTGGTCAGGACCCGGGACTTCCTAGGGGGTCACCCATCCGAGTACTACTCCATGGAAAATATGCTTAACTAGGGAGTTCTTGAAGGAGTTGAAAACCAAAAAATCAACTTGGATGATGCGTTCTTTGGGTCCAAGGTTTTGGAGGTGTAAAAAAAAAAAAAAACAAAGGGCTTGCATTTTTTGCCCTTACCTTGAGAACCCCCTTTTTTGGGTTTTTGCTTTTGTTTTTTCCTTCCCTTCAGACAAAAAAAAAAAAAAATTAAAAAAAAAGGGAAATTTAAAATTTGAAATTTTGATTTTCCCTCCATTTCCTCTTCTCCCCAACTCCTTCTCCTCTCGAAATAGCCTTTTCTTCCCCGAAATATGTTTTGGCCTTAAAAAGAAAAAAAAAAAAAAAAAAACACAAAATACTTTTGTCCCCCAAATAGGCTTTTTGGGGCCGAAATACCCTTCTCCACCTCGCTTTCCATGCTTTTCGTGCCTCCAAAATAACCTTCGCTTTTCCTCCCGAACACACCTTTTCACTCCCCGAAAAGGTTGTTTCTTCTTCCCCGAAAAGCCTTCTCATCCCACCTGCATTATTTTACAAATTGAAAAATTTATTATATAATATATTCATTTATTTTACCCTAAAATCACTTTTCCTCTCCCCGAAATAACATTTTCGTGCCCTAAATTGTTGTTTGCCTCCCAAAAAAACCATTTTAAAAAAAAATAAAAAATAAAATATATTCCATTCCCTTCTTCTCCCAAATAAGCTTTTCTCCCTTCCCTAAAACTTTTTCCTCCTCTAAAAAATTTCTCCTCAAAGCCTCTCCCCCAAAAAAAAATGGCTTTTCATCCGCTTTTCCCCCTCTTCCCCTTCCATTAAATTATTTAAAAAAAAAAACATGCATACAAACCCTACCATCGTTCTTTTTCCCTCCATGCACCTCCATTTTTCATGCTCCATTCCCCATAAAATCTGCATATCTCCATTTTTGCCCCTCGTCATTCACTCAAGCCACTCATCACGCTTTCCAAAGCAGAAAAGCAACCAATCCGAGCACTTCAAGAAGAGGTGGCAAAAATTTTAAAAATCATTGGAATGCATGCCATTCCCCCAAAATTAGCAAGCATGCCTCAAGCATTAATTCTGGCATATAGGAGTGAAAAATTATAAAAAGGGCCAACCCTTCAGTTTTAAAAATCAAAACATTTGCAGGGTTCCTGTGTAGAAGAGTTGTGAATTCTTTTTGCTCCAGGGTTTGCAGTTTTTTACCGTGCATTCAAAGAAAGCTGAAGATGGGGAAGAAAACCATGGAAGCCAAGAAGGAGAAAGTTCAGAAAAGGGCTACAATAGAAAAGAGGCAACAAAAATTTTGAGAAGAGGAGGAAGAAGTAGAATTAACACCCTATGATGACCGCCTGGCATAGATTAAAGATTGCAACATCACCAACAAGGGTGTGGAAAAATTGCGTCTAGATGTTGAGTTTGCTGTGCAAAATATGTCTGCTGGAAGTTCCCGTACCATTGCATTTTACTCTCATCTCTCCTGGTACCTGTGTACGCCTGTACACCCATGTCTCGAGCTAGTCTAGGCAATTGCACAATGTTATAATTCGGGTACAAGAACTGTTCAAAATGCCCAAGGAGATGAATTATTCAGTATTTCAGCCAACTCCATAAGGGATGCATTTTCTTGTGGTGAGCAACCTCCATCCTATGCCATAGTTAAAAGGCTCAATTTTAAGGAGGAGGAGGAGAGATATCAGTCCACTGTTCACATGCGGTAGTTTATGGAGAGCCAGTTGTTGAAGACACCATGATTTGGGGAGTTGCCAAAATTACCAGCACTATTAAAGGATTTCAAGAGCCCAGATTTATACTCAATGTTGGCGTGGTTGATGGGATTGTCTTCAGATGCCATAGTGCACAAGTGGCAAGCATCAATGGTGCAGTGCATTTCACAAGTGGAGTTTTATGCTCTGACTGCCATGACCGCAACTACAAACCCAATTTTCTTTGATTGGGTAGATTTCTTGGAATGAAGGATACACTCACAGTTGCGAAAGGTACAAACTGGAGAGGATGTTACTTTCAGATATTGCTCCCTTCTGGTATGGTACTTTTTCTATCACATGCACTCTCATTTTGCTTTTATAGCAGTAAACAAGATAGATGAAATAGGGAGGGCATTGCCAGTATATTCATGGACTCAGAGCCTATCAAGAAAAGAGTCTTATTATAATTTTAATAGAATGTTTTTGGGGCTCACCTTGGAGTTGATTTATGGGGTATGCAATAGAGTGCCTCGAGCAATGAAAGCAGAGGTGGTTGACCAGAAAAGAGGTGATGTCTTTTTGCTGACACAAGGAGTGGTGGTTAGAATTTTTGGTTTTATTGGAAAACCTTTTCTGCTACCATATTTTACCATTGAACACCTTTTTGCCCTGGAAGTAGCCCAACAAAGTGATTTCATAAATGATACATATGGGATAGGTAGAGGAAAGAAAGCTACATGTGCCATGCCTTTCCAGTTTGGTGATATAAAGGTTACATAGTGTGGACATAATGAATTGATTGTTGAGACACTGTATGAACATGGGTTGGTTGAGCTTCCTCAATGATGGTGATATGATCCTTTGGGTGTTTTTGCAAGTCACATTAAGGCCAAGAGTTTCCATTGCTACCCTCGAGAAGACATCATACAATAGAGGAATAATCCCAAGGGGCATGACCTTGAATGGCATGTGGAGACTATGATGTCACTTCCTCCTTGGCATGATTTTTATGAGATGGAGGTCGAGTATGATCCTACAAATCATCCAGAGCAAGTTCCTCCTCCAGGATTGTTTGAACAAATGAAAGCAAAATTGCTTGATTGGTCCGATGAAAATATTGCCAACTGGTGGGTCATGAGGGTCCACCGAGGTAAGCCCAAGGTAAGTTATCCGTTAGTTATGGATGATGCATTTTCATTGATTTATGATGATCACTGTGAAAAGTACCAGCCCCTCTCCCTTGCTGATTTGGTGCCTAGAAGTATTAGTAGTCCCGATAAAGAAGAAGATATGATGAGACAAGAGGAGGCATCAAAAGAAGAGAGAATAAATATTGAAGATGAAGAAGAAGAAGAAGAGCAATTACCACCAGAGGAGCAACTTTCACTTGGGAAGAGGAGCACGGCTATAAGAGTAGCTTTCCTCGATGTGGTGAAGAAGCCCAGAAGTGGAGCCATTTCTACGCATAGCATGAAATCACTTCCCTCACAGATGATTGAGCAAACTATTTTTTCAGATATACCCTCTTCGGCTCAGCTGGAACAATCAGGCCCAATGGTGACAATAGTAGATCTGGAAGTGGAGAAGGAAATATCAAAGGAAGAGGAAGATACTATAGTACAACAACCTTCACCACCAGCTCAAATGGTGTTAGAGCCCACAGGTACGCATTTTCTTTCCTCTTCTCTTTTTGATAAACACTTGGTGACCACCGTCTTCCCATCTGCAGTTCCCATATCTACTTCACCTCTAGTCGCCACATCCACCTCTTCCATTCCCATCTCTGTTTCATAGTCGTAGGTCACTAGTGTTTCCCTAGTTTCACCCATTTCCTCCTTTTCTCTTTCCTTCAGTTCATTCGCATCCACCCCGAACCCATTTGCCCTTCCATTGTCCTCTATTTCATCTTCCATGCCTTCCCATCCTGTTACCTCTGTAAGCACGCAAGCCCCTCTTAGAGTAAGCGTAGCTGAAGCATCCCCTATTTCAATCCCTATGGTTGAATCAAACCCTCAACAAGCCCTTTTCCTATCTTCCCCAATTTTTGCACTGGAGGAGCCGCTAGCTTCTGAGATGGAGTTGCTACCAGAGCGCCCGATAGCAAAAAAATCAGTAGAGCGCGACAGAGTTCATCATGATGGTTGAAGAATCGCAAGTGAAAGGATGCGCTAGCCTTGGAAACCGATGAAGAAAGTGACTTTTGATCCAGTGGCAATGGAGATGCACACAGTGATGATGGTTCCCTAGGTCCAGAAACCTCAAGGAGAAATGACGCCCAATGATTATTCATACCAAGCTATCATCGAAGATCTCACCAAAGCAGATGCAACTCAGCAAATGGGCACCATACAAGTGGCATCAAGCACAATTTACTTGCAAGTTGAGCATTATAAGGATCATTTTTTCTAGGCTGAGGCAAAGATTAGGGAGCTAGAGGAAGCCTTGGCAGCACAAAAGGCCAAACTAGATACTACGTAGTCCCAACTAAATGCAACACAATCTGAATCTCAATAGTGGTAGCAACAAGCAATGCATTTGGAAGGTGAAATCAAGGAAATCAAAGAGGCAGCTACACAGTACCAGAAAGTAGAGCAAGAAGCACAACAGCAGATCCAGGCCCTGCAGGACCAGCTCCAAAATCTACAGAATCAATTAGCAGCAAAAGCAATGCAGTCGATGACCCTCACCAAGGAGAAAATTAAAGAAGCTCACAGTCAATTGTTGATTGATTGTAGAAATATGGCAACAAAGGTTGTGTTAGTTCTTATGTTCCTTCAGGAAGTACAGGCAGTCGTTTCATATGGCAGGCATATAGTGGAGTCCACAGAGCAATATTTAGAGCCAAAATTGGAGATGGCTATGAAGATCCAGGCAATGACTCAAATGGATCTCTGGTTTCATCCAATGAGAAAAATAGCCCATGCTTGGGCAAATGCCAAGATCACACTATGCAGTTATTTCTCCAAGATGGACCTAGTTAAAGAAGCCCGCAAGCTCCAAGAGACATTTGAGCATGAGAGGCGTACTTCATTGATTTACTTTGATGCACTCATAGCTAATGGTTTCCCCAGTTTCATTGATGATCAGGGGAATATCCTAGCAAAGAAGGACCTAGATGCATTATGGGCTATTTTCATAGATGATACTTCAGAGATTGATAACTTGGAGGAGCCCATCACTGAAGAACACGTGCTACCATTAATGAGGAGGTTCATTCGTATTGAGTCTGGATTACTAGAGCTCAGCCAAAGAGCTAAATATATTGATCTAGAGAAGGTTGAGACTTTTTGATACATTGTGGGTACACTCAGTGCTCGTGAGGTAGTTAGTATGGATGCTTGGGCTGAAGCAGTGGCGGTGTATGAATCCACAATGACACATCTCAAAAAGTAGGATGAAGCTGATACGAGTAGCAAGCCATCAGATGCAGCTGATAGTGGGGACTCTGAGCCCAATGAATAAAGGCCTGGGATCGATTGCATTCAAGCGAGCTAAATACCCTGCGAGCCACCAGAAATATTGGTATTTTTGCCACATTGAAATTTTGTAAAGTTTTGATTGAAGTATGTAAGTTGAAGTATGTAAGCATTTTTCCAGTAAAACTCTCAAATATATTTTAAGTGTTGTTCACACATTAAAATTTTTGAATTTTTTTCTAAGTATCTGATGGATGTCATTTTGGGTAAAATTCAAGCGAAATACTTTTCCATTTCCCGAAATGGTTGTTTCGTTCTCTGAAATGCCTTTTCCGCCCCCACGTGCAATGAAAACATTTCTTGGGTATTTCATCGGGAAAAGCCCATTTCGGGCGTAACTTGGGTGAAAAGAAGATAAAAGTCCATTTCGGGTAAAATGTTGAGCAAAAATCCATTTTCGAGATATATCTGGAATCACTGTTGAAAAACTACAGGATTTAAGCATTGCTCCTTTGACTCCGGTGTAATCTTACTCATTTTCAAAGCATCGTCCACTTTGGTGGGTATGCATTTCCAATGCACCGCCTATCATCCTTGTCAGTTTTCAAAGCAGATTTAATGCTTGGTGTACTTTCCTAGAAAAAGTGAATTTCCAAGGTGCAAGGCAAAGCGAATTCAATGACCAAATGCCTGATTTTTAGATGATTTTGTTGCGTCCCGATGCACCAACGTCCAAGATTGCTTCAAGCATTTACTCCTGTTGACTTCTTTGTGTGATTCTCCCATCAAATTCGGATCGTGGTTTCCTTGCAGAATGTTTTAACTGAAGATGTCCCTGATGCCGAGGAGAAAAATATGCACGCTGGTTTTTGATCTACCAACATTTTGTTTGTATATGCATTAAATGAAAGAGGCGCAATCCTCTATAAATACTAAGCATTTCATTGTAAAAAGGGAGGTTGGACATTTTGCAAGAAAACTTCTTAAGTTCTCTGCATCAATAGAAGAGACTTGGCTTCTGAAATTTGCAAGCATTTTCATGTGTGTGATTTCCTTCCATTTTTAAGCATTTATGTTTATGCTCATGTTCCTGTTGTTAAGTTTAAAATTCTATTTCTGAATTTAAAACATTGCTGGTGAGTGAGTGAGTCCTGGAATGTGATTTGGGGGTTGTCTCTGCAAGTTTGTGAGTGAAATTCTGTTGCTTTCCTTCTGTTACATGCTAGTATAAAACTTGGTAGAATTCTTGTTGCTAGTCCGCCCCAAGTCCTGCACTTCGGCCTGTGGCCATATTTCCCATTTCTTTCCATCATTTCCAATTTCTTTCCTGCAACTCTAGTCTTAAACCCGTGTAGGATTTAGTAAGGGAGCCAACCCTCTCTGGATATTGGCACGGAGGACATCTCTTTCCTTCGACCTTTCAATGTTGGTCGGGTCTAGGGCGCACAAGTGATAATACTTTGTACTTAGGCAGATTCGTGACCAACATGTCTACAAATTACCTTGGCCTTCATTTATTCCAAGGGAAACCATCTATGAGGATGTGGGACAGTGTCATTCAGAGGGTTATGAAGAAGCTTGTTGGCTAGAAAGGAGCCCTACTCAGTAGTGTAGGGAAGTTCACTCTAGTCCAATCGTGTCTTCAGAGTGTGCCAATATACTTTATGTCCCTATTTTGAGCTTCGATTGTTGTATGTAATAATCTTGAACAAATTCAATAGAATTTCCTATGATCGAGAGCAGTGAATAAAAGCAGATTCCCCTTATTGCTTGGGATAAGGTCTGTCTTCCAAAGTGCATGGGAGGACTTGGTCTGATGAGGGTTCATCAAATGAATATGGCTATGATTTCAAAATAGGCCTAGAAGATAGTGTCTAACTACCTGGACCAATGGGTTGACATTATTAAAAATAAATACCTCAGGTAACGGTCACTGATGGAAAATTATCTTAAGCTTGTTGGGTATGCACTCTAGAACTTGGTGTGCCAAAACCTATATATCATTCAAATAGGTGGATGCTAGAAGCTTGGAGATGGATCATGAATAATATTTTGGGAAGACTCATAGATTATAGCTCAACCCTTGATTTAGGATCAGTCTATAAGTATTATTAAACCTATAACTGATCTGATTTTGATCCTAAAGCTAAGAATTTCATAAATAATGAAGTTGTGGTCCCCCACTAGGTTGACATCCCTTCTAACCTGGATTCCCCTGAGCTTCTCTCAGCTCATCTTCATTTAGCTGAGCATCTTCAAATTCACTTGATCCCAAGTACCAGGCCACCTAATACTCTCTTTTGGCAATTTAGCCAGTCTGGGAATTTCTCAGTTAAGACCACATATATGGCTATGAATGAACCTGAAGATGATTGGTTTCCTTCCAATAGTATTTGGATCAAAACCTTATTTTTAAAATTACCTATTTTTTTGGCTAGTAGTAAAAAATAGACTCCTCACCACCGATAACTTGATAACCCATGGTATGATCTTGCCCAGTAAATGTTACTTATGTAAATCTACGTGGGAGTCAGTTAATCATCTGTTTCTAGAGTACCCCTTTTTTGGCCTTGTCATGTCCATGATTTTGTCAAATGTTTCCATATCTTGGATTTTTCCTCACTCTATAAGTGATATTATTACCCAATGGCCAAACCCCTTTAAGTCCACCCGCCTGAAGTTTTGGTGGTCAATAATTCTTCCTCACATTATGTGGTAAATTTGGTTGGAAAGGAATAATCAAGCTTTTCAATTTTTATCCCTAGATCTAGACTCAGTATGTTTGAGAGTTATGACTTTTGCCTCTAAAAATGCTAATATCATGTCTTCTGATGATTGTCTTTCATCATCATTTGATGTTTAAGTGGTACATTATGCTAACCTATATTTTGAGGTTTCTGGTCATTCCTAGGCTATTATGGACAAATCCCTTGTCTCTTGGATTCCCCCTCCCCCTAAGTGGTTCAAGTTAAATTTTGATGGTGCATCAAAAGGTAACCTTGGTGATGTGAGTTGTGGAGGTGTAATCAGGGATGACAGAGATCATCTCATCCTGGCTTATGTGAAAAAACTTGGAGTCCAATATAACAATTTTTCTAAAGCTCAAGCAACTTTTTGAGGCATCCAAATGGCTATCGAGCTTAATATCTAGTACCTTATAATTGAGGGAGACTCATTAAACACTATAAATTATTTTAAAGAGGTCTCACATCCACCTTGGAACATGCAGCCAATTATTGAAGAGTCCATTATCTAGTTTAGGGTGAGTAACAACATGTGTATTCAACATGTGTGAAGGTAATCATGCAACATATACAATGACAAACTTTGGGTTAACTATCCAATCCCTGGTGGTGTGGCAGGGTAACCTTTCCAAATGCATCGTTGATTCTTCTAGTGAACTTGTAGTTACTAATGTTGAATAGTGCCACGATGTCAACGATCATGATGGCTCACAATGTGAGGTGAATTGTGGGACTTTATTACACTAATATGCCAAGGTGGCACATTGGCACTTGCAAAAGAAGGATAGGTTGTAGAACCTCACACTTTCTATTTGTGCCCATGGGTGGTGTTGTAATAATCTAGGCTATTTTTTAGCTTATGGACCATGTGTTTGGCCCAATTTTGGCTTGTTCTATAGGGAGTCAAACCTTCATGGGATCCTCCTTACAACTTGTATATAAGGTTTTGGGTCCCTTATAAAACCCATTACTAATATAAAAAAAACCATGGGATTGTCCTTCCACCTTTTAATGAATTCCTCTAGACTTTTACAATGCTCCTCTTGCCTTTTGTACTTCACATTAAGGATATTAATTATGAGTAACCCCATGTATATTTTTTTATTAGATATAGAATGGTTTTTAAAGGGTCTTCAAACCTTTTTACAATGGGATAAAACCTACAAAACTTGAACGAAGACCAACAATACAGGGACAAGAATGATAATAAAGCACTACAACTATCGACCCATCACCAAGTGAACCAACTACAACTTGATACAAGAAATAAAATTAGAACATAATTGGTGAGCCCCTCATCCAACCAAGACTTCCACATGGTTGTGCACAAAATATTTTTTCATAAATAGTAAAATCCTATAGAGAATTAAGAAGCATGCATCACTAAATACAATTGAAGAAGACCTTTAGGAAAATTATCTCTCCAAGTTGACAAACCATTGAGACTTATACCTAGGTTTTCTATAAATTAAACATGGCAGTTTCCTTCTTTAAATATATGCTTTATCTCCCTATCCTCTCTAGATTGAAGAATTTACCTAGATTCCATAATCATAGCCTCAATATTCTAACTAGGAACTAAATCACCTTTGACCATGTTTATAAAGCCCACCTTTATCATCCATAAGCATGTAATTAGCGCAAGCATTATCAGTATTACCCTTTGAAGCTCCATAAAATTTTAGCTTGACCCAATCTAGAGAAGGAGCTTCCCACCTCACACGAGCTTGAGGATTAGGAATAGAAATATAAAAAACCTTATTACTTTTTTGAAAGCCAATTTTCATTTCAAGCTCAACCTCCTCTAATTTTCCTTCCTCCAAAGCCATAGAGAACATATTCTCTAGGATGGAGGCAAATGCTATAGAAAAAATAGAGGTGGGATCTCTCTTGAAGTTTTTATAAATTCTACTATTCCTCTCCTTCCAAACCTACTAGAAAATATATAGTAAACAGACGTTCCAAAAACATTTCAGTCTTGGAGAGTAAAAATGACATGACCATTGAGTGCAAACATTAATAAGTAAACTCAACACCACCCAAATCAGTCCAAAAAAAAATTAAAATAGAGTTAATAACTTCCACAAGGAATGAGTATTGAAAGAATATATGGATGGTATATTCATCATTAGCACCATAGAGGCAACATCTATTCGACATTGACCGACCTTTGTTTATTTTCAATGGTCAAAATATTATTCTGGGTTGCCAACCAAAAAAAGATATTCACATTTGGAATTAGATCCTTAAGTCATACTTTGAAATGTGGTACCCATGGAGGAGTTCTAAAAACCAATAAATTATAGGTAGAATTAACTAAAAAGGATATGTTATTCTGCCCTACCTAGAAGATCTCATACTCTTATTTTTTTTGTTTAATGACCTTGAAATTTAACTTTTTAGAAATTAGAATCTAAGATTCATGTTTAGTATTGTTGAGAATAAACTGGTATAATTATGTCCAAACCTTCAACTCATTAACCACATCAATAAAGTAAACCACCTTATACCCAAAGACCAATCTGGTCATAGGCTCCAAACACCCTAGATTTAGAATATATGCAAGGGGTTGGTCCATCATCCAAATATCATTCCAAAAAACAATATTGAGTCCATCACCCAACCTCCATATACAACCTTTGGAGACTATCACCCTCGAATTTTACAAAATCAACCAAAATTTTAAACCAGAAGTCGGTAGAGGATTAACAAGCAAAAAATTATCATATCTTAAGTATTTGGTTGACACAATGTTGACCCAACTAGTTTCAGTTTTATTTGCCAATTTTCATCCCTATTTTACAACCAGATATTTATTTATTCATTTTCTTGATGTTATGGATACCTAAGCCACCATCCTTTTTAGATCTACAAATTTACTCCTAACCAACTAAGTGAAATTTTTTCTTCTCATAAAAATAAGACCAAAGAAATGAATTTTGAATATGTTCAATCTTTGATAAGATCTTGTTAGGAATTATGAATATACATAAGAAGGTTGGAATTCTTTGAAGAGTAGACTTTACCATGGTAGCCTTTCTAGCTTGATTGAGGAGGGATCATTTCCACCTGATTAGCTTCCTCTATAATATTTCCACCATAGGTTCCCAAAGCAAATCCCAGATGCTAGCTTTAAACAATGGTATTACAAGATAAAGAGACAATAAGGAGCCACCTCACAATCCAAGATGCGAGTAATTATCCTCTACCTTGCTAATGGGGTATTCAAAAAGAATATTTTTCTTTTTATATAATTTATCTTTTTTTCCAACTACAATTTCAAATACCTCTAAGATTTCTTTTAGTACCCTTACTTGGGGAACTAAAGCAAGGAGGAAGATCAAAACATCATCTACAAATTGGTGAAGAGAAATAGGATCCACTAGCAAAGTGGGCGTTATACCTTCCACAAAGGGTTCTAACTTGATAGCCCTACCTATCAAATAAATCAAGTGGTCCTGAGTTAGCCGGCAATGACTCAACAATAACAACAACAAGTGCAACAACAACCACAACAAATCAATTATCAAGCGGTTCCCCCACCTCACCAACCTCATGCCATAGTGCCAACTATGGAGACTCACCAACATCGACAATCTATTCGACAAGATCACATATTCACACCTTTTCCCGAATCATACACCTCCCTTTTTCGAAGGTTGTATGACACCAATGCTATTGCCTTACCCGAAATCATACCAGAATATCAAGTTAAATGAGGCAAGGGCTATAGGGAGCATTTGTTTTGTCCCTTTTCATCGACATAAAGGGCATGATATTAACAATTTTTGGTCATTTAAACACATGGTGCAAGATATGATAGAGCTAGGGACCATCAAGATTGACAGTCCCTTGGCTCAACAAAACCAAAACCTTGGCATATACCAAACACCACTTCCTCATCATGAGGAACAACAATAGACAATAGGAGATTCAAACATTAAGACTCCTCCTAATCAGGTCAACCATGTGCAACAATATCAAGGTTTTATGGGGGCTATTCATGTAGTTACCCAGGACAAAGAAGCACCAATAGACAGAATGAACAACAACAAGCAATCCAGCCTCCTATAGCACCTCAAGCAAGTGTGTCACCACAACCTATCATTCCACCATCACCCATCCATTTCTCTCCCAATTCATCCCAACCAATTCACCTTCCAAGTCATCCATCTCAACCAATTCATCCCCCAAGCCACCCATAAAGACCCATCATCTCATTAAGTAGCCGACTGACAACTAGCCTCAAAATGGCTTTAGCCAAACTATCGATCTATGAGCTAATTCAAAAATATCCCCCACATCGCGAGGCATTAATGGAAATTCTAAAATCCATTGAACTCCAATCACAAGACACTAATGCCTTCAACAATTTTATGGGGAGTATTCGAATGTGCATGGAGCCTTCCATTACATTTTATGACTTTGAAATTAAATCAATGTCATCAGAAGTGGTGGACCCTCCATTACATATTATGGCTCAAGTTGATAGGAATCCATTTAAATGAGTGTTAATTGACACCGGTTCCTCCATCAACATCATCACCACATCTGCCCTTCAACATCTCAACCTTCCACCATCACACATAACCAAATCCACATTCACCCTAAGAGCATTCAATGATGCTCTTTGTTCCATAGTTGGCACTGTCGTTCTACCCATAGAAGTGGGGGTAAAAATATTGCATACCATGTTTCACATCTTGGAGGGGTCCATGGCTTACAATGTACTCCTTGGATGCCCTTGGATTAGGGATATGAGATGTGTTCCCTCAATATTACATCAATGTTTAAAATATGTACATGAGGGACAGGTCCATTGCATACCAGTGGACATCGAACCGTTTAAGTATTGCAATTTCATTTCAAATCCCTATGAACCCACACTTCCATCCACCCACCTATTCCTAACCCCATCAACCACATCATCCACCACTTCTTCATCCATAAATTCCATTCCTGAAGAGCTTCCCATCACTACACCATATCAACCTTCCACTTCTACACCCCCACCTTCATCATAGTCAACCACATGCACATGTGGTCAAACTCAATCCACACTATCCACATCATCAACATCAACACCACCCATTATCACCACTCATTCTTCATCACCCATCCAACCTACATCCACTACCATTTCATCCACATCAACATCATCAACCATCCATCAAACCCCTCAACCAAATCCATCTTCATCCACACCAGTAGATGTCTCACAAGTCGATCTAACAGACTATGAGATGCCATTTCACCACACATCTCTCCCACTACCTGAGCCACAAGCCAACCATGAGCCTTTCACCTCCATATCCACTTCATCCACATCCTCCCAAGTTGTGGTCCACCTCACTAATCCTGGTATTGGTGAATACGTGGTCCAATACATCATTGTTACACCACTAAACTTCCAAACTGCTAGGGATTATGGTCGCCCATGTGACCCACCCTTATCCATAGGAGCGGTGTACAATATGGGTTCAATGCCTAATAGCATTAATTTTATGTATAGGGGGGTTGATTCATCATCCGATCCACCTCCCCTAGATGAACCCAAACAACCAATCCTTGCCAATATAGAATGCATGATAGGTTTTCCTTCATGCTACTTTCATCGAGTCAATTGGTAAGGATATGGCCTAGGATGACATGAATAAGGCATGCATGAGATCATTGACACTTCATATCAAGAAGTGCATGACCATTCAGGTTTAGGCTACCACTCTCATCCCACCATTTCTTCTTTTGAACAAGCTTTCCAAAGCCTTCATTTAGGTTCAAAAGAAGAAACCACCCATAATGATGACTTTGAGGAGGAAATCTATGAAGAATATGATGTTATGTCGATAGCTTCTGATGAATCTAAAGAGGAATCAACCCCAATCACTCCATTCACCAAACAGGATGAGCATTACCTCATAATGTTCCCCATCCATCAACCCATTTTTTATTTGCTCCTCCTAAGGGAGCGAGTTGAACCAACCGGTGAACCACCACCTCCACTTCATTGATCCACCTCACCAGAATATTTTGTAACATATGTACATAATTCAAAATAAAAAATTCAAAACAAAAAAAACAAAAGATTATTTGCATTGCATGTGCATGACTTTTATCATTTGCATTTACAAGTGTTGCTTGTTGCTATTCAGGTTCCCAAGGTTCCTTCATCGATTCTCAGTAGATAAAACCAACCTACCATTCACATTGCCAACTACCATTCCCACTAAGTCATCATGAATCCTGTTGACTTATACACCCCACTCCATAATCCATATGATTTGGCAAAGCCAATTCCAATTGACATTAGCCTTATTGATATGGAACAGATTTCATCACCACCATCCTTTGTCAAATTTGTCCTTTTTAAGGAATTGTTAAGAGCTTTCGCTACTTACATTCCTCTGTCACCTTCACCTTCACCTTCACCTTCGCCTTCACCCTTGGATCTTGAGGTTTTCTAGGCAGACATAGAAGAGATTGAGTCAGAAGAGTTTGATAATGTCATTGATGACATTCATCTGATCCCAATGCCCCATCATCTTGAGGAAGGTTCTCACATGTCCATTGAAGATACCATTGATGTGAACCTTAGTTCAGATGTAGATAATCCACAAATCGTCAAACTTGGAAAAATTTTATCTGTTGATGAACAAGAGCAATTGATAGCTCTCCTCAAGAGAAATAAGGGCATATTTGCATGGTCCTACAAAGATATGCCTGGCCTTGACCCTAACTTGGTTGTCCATAATTTAACCTTGCATCTTGATGCTAAGCCGATCAAACAAAAACTAAGAAAGATGCATCCTACCATTGCCCTCATGGTCAAATAAGAGCTTCAAAAGCTATTAGATGTGGGTTTCATTGTACCCATTGACTATCCTAAGTGGCTTTCAAACATGGTACCCATTCGCAAGCCTAACGGGATGATACACATTTGCACTGACTTTTGAGACCTTAACAAAGCATGTCCTAAGGATGACTTTCCTCTACCAAACATTGATACTCTTGTCGACACTTGTGCTGGCCATGAAATGCTTTCTTTAATGGATGGTTTTTTAGGATACAACCATATTCAAATTAATCCTGATGACCAACACAAAATAACATTCACTACACCTTGGGGGACTTTTTGTTACAAGGTGATGCCCTTTGGCCTCAAAAATGTAGGTGCTACTTATCAATATGCCATGACATACATCTTCCATGATTACATGCATAATATCATCAAATATTATGTGGATGATCTCTTGGTAAAATCTAAAACTTGACAAGAGCATATTGGTGTCTTGGAAAAAGTCTTTGATCGACTTCTAGAGCATAATGTAAGGTTGAACCCCAAGAAGTGTGTCTTTGGTGTTACCTCAAGCAAACTACTAGGATTCATTATCTCCAAGAGAGGCATTGAAGTGGACCCAAACAAAGTCAAGGCCATCATGGAGATGCCTCCCCCAACAAACTTGAAAGAGTTGCATAGTTTACAAGGAAATATTCAATCGATCCATCATTTCATTGCACAACTCTTAGATAAATGCAGGCCATTCAATCACCTATTACAAAAGGGGGTGACATTTTCATGGATAGATGAATGTCAAAAAGATTTTGATGACATCAAGCAATACTTAGCTTCTCCACCAATCTTAACTCCTCCTCGTCTAAGGGTCCCCTTCCATATTTATGTTTTAGCAATGGACTTTGCTTTAGGGACAATGCTTGCTCAAAAGAATGAAAATAATCGAGAGCAAGTTGTCTACTACATTAGTCGAACATTGGTAAGCTATGAAACCAGATACGCTTATATAGAAAAATTATGCTTAGTAGTGGTTTTTACCACTAAGAAACTCAGATATTACATGCTAAGCCACACAACCTATGTCATAGCTCATAAAAATCCTCTGCATTACATGATGTCTCACACTTACAATAACACCCACACTACAAAATGGATAATGCTCTTGATTGAATTTGATCTTGAGTTCATTAGCCAAAAATCCATCAAAGGTCAGGTAATAGCCGATCAACTTGCAAAATCTCCACTTCCTAGTGATCAACCATTGATTATTGAGCTCCCAGATGATTCGGTATTTACTATCATTGAACAAGAAGAAGATGTCATTCCAGAGGAAGATGTCGATATCACATTATTATTTGATGGTTCTAAGTGCACAAACGGACAAGGTGTTGGAGTCGTATTTCATACACCACAGGGGTGCCTATCCCCTTATCATTCAAACTTGATTTCCCATGCACAAATAATAATGCAGAGTATGAAGCCTTAATCTTAGGACTTCAAGCAGCCATAGCTATGAGCATAAAGCGTATCAAGATATTTGGTGATTCTCAACTTGTCGTTCACCAAGTAAATGGAGAATACCAATGCAAAGAACCAATTCCTAAAACTTTATCATGAAGTAGCAATGAAATTGCTTACCAAATTTGACTGGTATGAAATTGATAGCTTGCCTAGATCGACTAATAGATTTGTAGATGTGATGGCCTCTCTAGGATCACTGATTCCAAAGAACTTTGAAGGAGAGGTACAACCATTGATTATCACAATGATCTCTAAATCTGCAATTTCTTGAGTTGAGTCTAAAGATGAGAAGGATGTTTGCTTTATCCATGCAGAGTCATATGAGCCTTGGTCTAGCCAAATAAAAGCCTTCCTCAAGTTTGGAACACTCCCATATGACATGTCATGGATTGCTAAATGCACTTTCAAGCAAAAGGTAGCTTATTTTACTCTCTTGGGGGATGTGTTGTATAGACGTGGTTATGATGGAGTCCTCCTTCATTATCTCGAGCTTGTAGAGGCCCAAAGAGCAATATTAGAAGCTCATGATGGTACTTGTGGTGGTCATTTTAGTGGAATGGCCATCGCAAAGCATATTTTATGCATGGGTTATTATTGGCCCACCATGGAATGTGACTATTGCAATTACATCAAGAAATGTCAACAATGTCAACAACACGCTAATTTAACTCATGTGCCATCACAAGCCTTGCAACCTATTCAAAGTCTTTGGCCATTTTCACAATGGGGTTTGGACTTGATTGGTAAAATCTCACCTCCTTCCTTAGGATAACATACATTCATCATCACAACCATTGAATACTTCACAAAGTGGGTTGAGGCAATTCCTCTAACTAGTATGATAGGACCTAGGATTATGGAGTTTATACTTCAACATATCATCTATCATTTTTGTATTCCCTCAAAAATCATCTCTGATAATGGCAAGTCTTTCAAGAACAAGGATGTTCGAGCACTTTGCAAAAAATATAATATCCAACATAGTTTCTCGACTCCTTATTACCCATAGACAAATGGACAAGTTGAGGCAACCAATAAGACCTTGATTGCTATTCTCAAGAAACTAGTCAAATAAAATCATCGAGATTGGCACACTCAAATCCCCTTGGTATTATGGGCTTATCGAACAAGCATTCACATGCCTACTAGGGCAACACCATTCTCATTGGTCTATGGTGCCAAAGCCATCATGCCTCTTGAGCTCGAGATCCCCTCATTGTGAATTTCATTGTAGGAATTCATAGATGATGATACTGCTAGACAAGCATGTCTTGACCAACTTACACTCCTTGATGAAAGGTAGATTAATGCCTTAGAACATTTATGAGTATATCAAGATCACCTCAAGCATGCTTACAATGCCAAAGTCCATCTACATGAATTCCAAGTAGGAGATCTTGTTCTTAAAGAGAATCAACAAAATACCAATGCATTACCACATCTTCATGATAAATTTATGGCTAATTGGTTAGGTCCATACATTATCACCCAAAAAGTGGGTCAAGGAACATATAGACTTGCTAGTCTAGAGGGAGAAGAAGAGCCTAAACCACTTAATATCATCCACTTGAGAGCATTTTATGCTTAATGTGATTTACATATATATATATACATGGCTAATACACAAAAATATTGCATTCATACACATTGCATCCATACACATTGCATTCATGCACATTACACACCACACATCACATTGCATCCATACACATTTCATTCATGGTCATTTCGATGCATTTCATCCACCATACTAGGGGTCATTTGTTAAGTTTAGACAATAATTGATCCAATAAATCTTGTTGCCTTAATCAGGGGCACCCCCAAGTTCATATCCATTTTCATTACACCATTTCACAAGTCAATTTACCATTTGCACTATCACTTCATTACCACTAGGTGTTTTTGGTCACTCAGCCACTCCTAGTGTTTCAAGCAAACTCCAATACATGTCAAGTTTTCTCTAGGACCAAGTCACATTTTCACTAAGAAAATATTGAGTTCTAGGATTGACTCTAACACTCTTGAACCAACCACATTTTACACATATTAAAAACATCTTGTGTCAAAGAGGGATAATACCATGATTGGGTTGAACCTCGAAGTGAAAAAGTTATCTTTGCTTGTCCCATTATGCACATAGTCCAAAATAAAAAATAGTGGTCTTCACCACTACTCACACTTCCAAAAAAAAGAATGAGTAGTAAGGATAGGGTTAAATTCTCATCACACCTTGGTTGAGAATCTGATTCCCCAAAGCTCTAACTCTTTTACAAATCACACACCATAGATCCTCAAGTTGTAAGGATAGAACTACATTTCCATCCAGATGGTTAGGTAGTCTGAATCCCCAAATCTTAGAGATCAGATTATTGGACTATGGAGCTAATCTCCACCAGGGCTATAGATGCTTGACTGGCAGTGGAGTACACTCATGCGTGGTGACACGTCTCTCTTGAAGAGACCTCTAACCACACATAAGGACAAGCTAGCTTCTTGGTCTCCTCCATGATAGGTTTCATCTCAATTTACTCAAGATGGGTTAATGAAATCACTTGCACACACATTGGTTCTTGATTGCCTTGAGTCATTACCATGCTCATGATTTGGTAAATGAACATTTCACTGCACACACATTTGGTCTTAGAGAAATTAGATAGAACTTAGTGAGTTTGTTTGATATCACTAGTATGTTTGAGTCTCTACAAAACAATCAGTTATTCATAATCCAACAACATACATCCATCCATATCAACATCCATATCAACATCCATATCATTACATGAGTCTTCCATTTCACATACCACCATTTTTGTGCCCTTGATTAAACAACAATGATCAACAATGGTCAAGCAAAATTCTAAACTACAAATGATCATTAGTGCATTAGTTCATTTCCATTACACATACACATCATCATTACATTACCATCCATCATATATATATATGCATTCACACACACATCCACACAAAGTCATAACACAAAAGTAAAAGCCATGTATATATATATATATACATGTACAATGAATGCTCAAAGGCTATATACAATGGAGCACCAAGGCTCATATACAAAAAGTGCATCTAAGCACTAGCTAACATCTATAGGAGGACCCCTATGACCTCAAAGGAGCCCTAGACCTAGAGACACTATGCCTAGAGCCACTATGCCTACTAAAATCTACTATGAAGGAAGAGGGTCGATCTGGTAGCCCAATATGGTGCTACATGAGAAGATCCTCTAAATCCTAGATATATGCCTCCCAAGATTGAAGGTGTAGTACATCATACCTCTACTAAGAGTCCCTCTATCTCAGCTCTACCTGGAGCCTCACTATCATATCCTCTCCTCTACCTGCTACCCTCTGTACCTCTAGCTCTACCCATATTCAAGCATTCTCGACATCCCAATATGCTATCATGGCATCCTGAGTTACTATCTCTGCATCTCACTCTACCACCATCTATCAAATTTGGTCTCACTCTACCTCTAGCCTCACCCACTCCTCCTCACTCTAAATAGAGGTCTCTCTGGAACCTCCTCCATATCATCCCTACCACCATCATCACCTCTAATATTTAGAGGTTACTCTGTTGCATCCCTCACCTACCTTCTAGACCAATAATATTTATCATGTCAAGGAGCCTCCTCTACTGCTACCTCCTCCTCATCTCCTAACATCCTCTTTGACCACTTGACTTGGCACCCATGATGGTTATGAGGTAAACCAAACCTCATACTCTATTGTGGTCTTAACATCATCCACATCTAGGAGATCTATCTCCTCATAATCCATATAGTCTACCCACCACTCCTCCATACATGGTAGGATCAACTCATCTAATCGATGCCTATAGAGCACTAGAACCTCTAGAACTCCCTACCTCAACCTAAACTATCATAGCACCCATGATAACTAGATCAGCTCCACCTCACTCCCATGCCACCCAACCACCCATCTAGCCTATCGAGTCCTCTATAGCTACTCTCTATCACTAAGCCACCTAGCCTCCTACCATGGCCTCTAACACACCTGATCTAGTGTCATGCCTACCCATATATCCCTATACTCCTAGCCACTATGACTAGGATGACTCGGTTATACCTCCTTAGCCACCCACCACCTCAAAGCATAGGGTTGATCCCTATCCCACTCCTCACAAGGCAAGCCCATAGGATGAGCCACACTAAAGTGCTCCTAGCCCCAACACTATAGTAGCACACTGCAACCCAACCCCTTCCACCCCTACCTCCTCACCTCATATAACTCCATATACATTTGAGCTAGTAGAGTAGGTGCCCATGCATACACCTGAGGCTCATCGATCATGTCATACACCAACCTTATCATGTTCCATGGAAATCGACACCCAGTGTTGTTAGGCACCAATATGTTGGCCAACAAAAACATGATCAAGGTGGGTAAGGCCTCCAACTCCTACCTCACATACATAGCCAAATACCTTATCCCTCCACCTTAGATATTTACATCCCTCCATCCATCTCCAAATATCCTCCTCATCTCATACCCCTTATCGTGCCCAACTTGGACATGCAATCCCTCCATCAACACTCGAAAGATACCAATATCACTAGTCATCTCCCCTGTTGAGAGCTGGAAGGTCCCCCTATCTAGATCCCACCTCTCAGCCAAGGCTGAGAGGTACCCCTCATCCACCCTCACCACCTCTATCCATGCCACCCTGCCAATCCCATCCCCTCCAACTTCTTCCAATCATCCTCCTGCAAGGCCTTCCTCACCCCTAGTATAATCGGTGAGAATCTATGATGAGCCTCTAAGATCCTCAACTGCAGCAACACAACACACATTATCATCACATTCATTGCATAATAAAAAATATTTACACATGTTCAAATATATATATATATATATATATATTACAAAAATCTAAACAAGAGTGCCAAGGGCACTTACCTCAGCCACCTGTGCCTCCACACCTGCTACCGCATCCATGCCCTCCATTGCCATCACTTCACTCACTTCACACACTTCACACTCCTTCACTCACCCACTCCCTCACTCCTCAGATGCTATTTCTAAAACTCTTGAATGCAAGAATGAGTCTAATTTCACTTCTGTAGCACTCTTATAGTTATTTTTGGCATGCTCAAATGCTCATGGGTGTCTGCTTGGTGCACTCAAATGTTGCCCTACATTTGCAGGGTGACAGACACTTACCGACATCTGTGCATGGTGTGGATGTTGGCCGATGTCTAGCTCTAGAATGTTGTAGAAAGACCAATAGGGCCCAAAAATGTAGCTTACCTCCACAAAATCACTCCAAAATTCATCCATGCATCCATTTCATCATCACATCATGTTTTGTGAAGGTTCAGATCGATTTGGATGCTTCATTTTCATTTATGACCAAAAGTCATAAAAATACCAAATTTGCTTACAAAAGCTTCAAAATGGCCCTAAATTTCACAAAACTACCACATTCACCATTCTACACATACATCACATCATCCCATAACATTCTATGATAATTTGGATTGATTTGGGTGTTTAATTCTTGATTGCGACCAAAAGTCACAAAATTCCCCAAATTGCTTCAAATCATTCCAAATCATTTCACAAAATCATCAAATTCACCCACCAATCATTGCATCATCCATATGCACTCATTTACATCATTCATATCATCCACAATTCCATACATTATCACTCAACATTTGCCAATTCCACTCACATTCTCAAGCAAACCTCATATCTAGTGGTTTACTCTAGTCACTTGGTGATTGCAGTGATCGATTATCCATGCAATTTGGTAAGATGGGTAGATCACCATAAGGATGCTTGTTCATACCATCCTCCAACATCCTCTTGTTTGAAATAAAAATCTATTTGGTCCCTCATTTTTTGAGTGAGACTATGCCTAGATTAATTTGCTCAAAAGTTGTCATTGATGGCCTTGTCCATGGGGCTTGACACACGGAAAACTTCTAATACATCATTTCTTTTACACTTACAGTCAGTGGGGACACTTGCCTATAGGATGATTGGTTCCTGGTGGAAGGAACTTCACTACAGTCACTAGATGGTACTAACCCCCCATAGGTTGACTCTTTATCTTGCATTTTCATCACTTTGCATTTCAATGATGCCAAAAGGTTTATTATTCAAAAGCACTATATCACCCCAGACTTGGGGCAACCAAATTTGATATTGATTTCCTACATTGGGATACATCATTTACATCATCCACATTTCCAACACCCCCTTGCATCTATTGGGGAAAAACATAACACACCACATTTACATCACACACAATTGGCAAAAACCCCTTTTCTATTGGGGCAAAGAATAAAATCAATCATTGCATCATCATCTATGTCACTTTCTTGACATTTACATCACATTTACATCCACATTTCCAAAAACCCCTTGCATATATTGGGGAAAAAAATATAATACATCACATTTACATCCACATTTCCAAAAACCCCCTTGCATCTATTGGGGCAAAAACATAATACACCATATTTACATCCACACTTTCAAAAACCCCCTTGCATCTATTGGGGCAAAAATAGAACACATTACATCCACACTACTAAGCATTCCAGGAACACTACAGGGCATTCACCAACATTACCAAATGCTTTCAGGAATTTTCTAGCCTTTCAGTTTACCACCGACATACCCTCAAACACTTTTGTGCGATCGTACGACTCTAGATCATAGACACAGGAACACATATTAGAACAACAAATTTTCTTTAACAAGGTAAACATTTTATTGTGTTACATCTTACATTTATTGTATTTTATATGTATTTCATCATTTTTGGCACTAGGGTTTATAGATATATTCCATAGAGGGACTCACATAGTGAATCCCTCTCATATGCTATTGATGCCTTAGTGTTGTTGATATATTTGTAGGTGCAAGAACTACATTATTAAAAGTTATTGCTATTAGGGTGGCCCCGCAGGGATACTCAAGCCCACCTATAACTTATTTGGAACGAAGGACAACATAGAAGAAACCTAATGTTATTTGTGAACAATGGTTTTGAAACCCTTCTACTGTAACTATTGTATCGATATACACTGTATTGTAACATTGGATATCAAGTCTCCTCCCACATAAATACAATACTTTCATTTCTTTTTTGTACAATATATTTTGAGTGTTGATTTTGTTATTGTTATATTGGTGTTGTAGATTTTTGCTTTACACCTAGTCTTGCTCAAAATTTTTCTCAAGGATGATAACAACAATAACAACAATTAAAGCAATCTCTAGTTTTGTCCCAACCTATGGCCAACCCTAATAATAATAGATAGACAACCCCTTTCTACATGGCTGAATCTGATGATACCACCATGATCAATATAATTGAGTGTAGCAATATTCAACAATATTTAGGAAAGACACTTCTTGAACCAACTCCACATCTCATTATAGAATTAGGAACTAATAAAAATGAACAAGATCCATCTACACATGACCCACAAAAATCACCTGTTAAGAAAGAAAAATAAAAAGAAAAAAGACTTACCTCAAAATGATTACCTTCTTTTAAGAAAATACCATACCTTAAATGGTTTGAGGAATATAAAATCCCATAAAAATCATATGTAGTAAGGGAATTGAAATGCTTAAACATATTAATTCTTTTATTATAGGCTATTAATGATATACCATTAATCAACAAAACCATTCGAGATATTTGTATTAAAAACCAGGAAGGAAGAAGAAATCATTTCCTAAAACTATAGAAGTAGATGGAAAATTGGCTGATGTTCTTTCTGGGAAACTTATTCCACCAAAATATGGTGATACAAGAAGTCTAGTAGTCATGGTAACCATAGGAATAATGCAAGTATCCAATATTCTGATTTATCTTGGATAAGCCATAAATGTTATGACAAAGGATACAATGCAGAGATTACAATTGGATAACTTGATGTCTACATCTATTGTATTGGAAATGGTTGATAGATATATAGCTAAAATAGAATGAATTATAGAAGATATTCCTATAATAGTCTCCTCATGGGAATATCTAGTTGACTTATTTGTATTACAACCACACAATTCTATGAATGGTTATCCAATAATCTTAGGAATACCTTTGCTTGTGGTAGTATATGCTTTCATTGACTATAGGTTAGGGGATATGACCATTTCAAATGGGATCAATTCAAAGAATATTTCTTTATATCCTCCTATGAAACCTTTAGTTCACTTTTTAGGTCACTTATACTTTCTTGATTCTGATGAAGAACATGAAGAAACTATATCAATGATAACCACTATAATAGTGAAATAGCATATAGAAGAGTTAGATCCATATGAAAGAAATAACTTTGAAGATGAAACTATTTATGTATGAATGAGGGATTGAATATGAACCAATCATTGTTCATCATCTGTTATGGAATGATGAAACATAAATATTTGGAACAAATATCACCTATTCCACTACAAGAAAGAACCTTTAAATTACCACATGGATGGCATTGTCATATTATAAAATCCTTTCATTATCCTATATCAAATATGATTCCTTCAAGAATTACAATTGATAAGGAGACAAAAATATCTCATTATCATTGTCGTCTTAACTCCTTAGTAAAAAATTCAAAGAAGTTAATTCTATTCATCCAAGAACAAAATAAATTGAGGTATAACTAGGAAAATATTTGGATATCAACAGTTGGTTGACCAGTGAACAAGAAGAAAAATTGCTTACTATATTAAATTGACATATCAATGCCTTTGCATGGGAATACAAAGATATGATAAGGATTCATCCTGATGTATGTACTCATAGAATATATACAAAATATGTAAAACCTATGTAACAACCACAAAGGTGATTGAATCCTACTTTACGAGACATTGTCAAAGATAAAATAGAATAACTCTTAGAGGTAGGATTCATTTATTCAATTTATGATATTCTATGGGTTTCTCCATTGGTTATCATGTCAAAGAAAAATGGAAAAATGAAAGTGTGTGTAAATTATAAAGAATTAAATAATGTCACACATAAGGACCATTTTCTATTAAATTTTATTGATCAAGTGTTAGATACACTCATGGGAAAGAAATATTTGAGTTTTCATGATGGATTTAGCGGATATAATCAAATACAAGTTACACATGAAGACCAAGATAAAATGACATTCACTTGTCCATGGAGAAATTTTTCTTACAGGGTCTTACCTTTTGGCCTTTGTAATGCCCCAATGACTTTCCAATGAGTTGTTCTAGCCATTATTTTTTATTTGACTACTGAATGTGTAGAAATCTACATGAATGACTTCATAGTTTATGGGGAAACCTCTGATGTAATCTTATAACATCTAGATAAGGTATTAACCCATTGTGAAATTTATCATTTTGCCTTCAACCCTAACAAAGGCTTCATGATGATGGAAGAGGGAATTGTACTTGGCCATCATATCTCGTCTGAAGGAATTAAGGTAGATCCTAAGAAAGTAGAAATCATTAAGAACCTTCCTCCACCATAGACTCAAACTGATGTTAGGAGCTTTTTGGGACATATTGGCTTTTATTGATGTTTCATTCCAAATTTTAGTACAATTGTGAACCCTATATTTGCATTTCTAACAAAATATTTTGTGTTTAAATGGATAGAAAAGTGCCAAAAAAAAATTGATGCTTTAAAAAAATTGATCACTCCACCTATGTTGAGAGGTCCAAACTAGGAATTAACATTTCACATCCAAATTGATGCATCTAAAACTTCAATTGGAGTAGCATTAGAGCAAGTGAAAAATGAGGAGCATTATGTCGTTTACTATATTAGAAAGAATTTCACACAACCAAAAATAACTATACTACCATAAAAAATGAATTTCTAGTAGTAGTATATACTATCAACAAATTTCATCACTACATCACTAGTTACCAAGTGTTTGTCCATACAAATTATTCAACTATTAAATACTTGATGAAAAAACCTATGGTTAGTGTGAGAATAATTTACTGGTTATTACTATGGTTAGTGATTTTTATGTCATAATAATTAATAAACTAGGAAAATTTGATGTAGTAGCAGATTTTTTATCTAGATTAAAGAACACGAGGAGAAGAATTGGTGTAGGATACTTTTCTCGATGAATTTTTTTTTTCCATATCAGTAATATCACCTTGGTTTGCGTATACTAATAAATATTTAAACACAACGAAAATTCCCTCGCATTTTACCTCAAAATAAAATAAATAATTGAAATAAATCTCATATTTTAAATGGATCAACAATGTATTGTTCAAATGTGGACCTGACTATATACTACACTGATGTATTAAAAAATTTGAAATGTATTATATCCTCCATGCATGTCATGATGAACCTTCAGAAGGACATTATTCAGTTAAAAGTACTATTAGAACTATTTTGCTAATTGTCTATTATTGGGCATCTCTTCACAAAGATGTGAAAAAATGCATATGGCAATGTAACACATGTTAAAGAATGGGAAAACCCACACCTACAAATGAAATACCTTTACAACCTCAAGTGGTTTTAGAACCATTTCTCATGAAGAGGTCACTGAATTTCTATATTCCCCTAATTTTTTCAAATATTTGGAGCTCCATGATATATTACCATGGATCATAGACACCAATTTGCATCAAAATCCATAGAAGCTTTTACTAAACTATATGAAATCAAACATATAAAATCATCACCTTATCACCCTCAAGCGAATGGTCCGGTTGAAGTCACCAATAAGGAATTGGAAAAAATATTAACCAAAATAGTAGCTTCACATAGGAAATTTTGGTTAAATAAATTACCAGAAGTCATTTGGGTATACAACACAACATGGAAATCCACCATAGATTTCACACCTTATAAACTGGTCTATGGTAAGAAACCTTTTTTTCCATTTGAATTTTAGTTCCTAACACTTCAAACGTATTTGGAAATTGGTATTGAATTATCACATGTATAGATGGACAAAATTCTATAACTAAACACATTGGATGAACTTTTATTAGTAGCACTAAACCAAATGGAAGTTATCCAACAACAAAAAAAGATGTGGCATGACAGTCAACTCCAATAAAGTGTTGGACATTTTGAGTCCATAAAGTTGTCATTGATGTCAAGGCATGAATTTGATGTGCTAAAGGAAAATTTTAAGATTATCGAACAGCTGAGGAAAAAATTAGGAGGTGCTCTGAGGAGAAGGGATTTATGAGATTTTTGGAACAGCATGAATGGCTTTGCCTGGAGGTACCCAATGTCGGAATAATGTCTCGTTTAAGGAAGCCCTTCGTGGCTCAGGCTTTTCTTCTGTTTGGCATAATGCGAGAGGGTAATTCTTCAAGGCCCAAGTAATTCTTCTTTGGAAGGAGGGTTTCGTGCAAAGCGAGTTAATGGATGCTTGGAAAGGGGTGGGGAGCGGCTTTGTTCTTGTGATTCGGCTGAGTCAATTGCGAGATGATGTTGAATATATGCAAAATCATGCTTTAATATGCAAATTCTTGGGTATTCGCATCCCTTTCTTGGCATTTGAAAAGTGGGCCAGGGAGTACTTGGAACCCGGTCGGTGATATGGAGATCATGATGGGAGCTAATAATTTCTTTCTGGTGGTGTTTTCCTGCTTGGCAGACCGGAATAGGGCTTTTGAGGGGGGCCCATACTTTTACAACCAGATTGGCCTATTTATTAAACCCTGGCATATGGGTTTTAATCCGGTGAGGAGATTCCTTCTAGGGTTCCAGTGTGGGTTCGACTTCCATGGCTACCTTTGGAGTTTTGGCGGACGGATATTCTGCACATGATTGCATTGGTGTTAGGCAAACCGGTGGGACCGTCTCAGCAAACTTTAGACAAAAAGGTAGTCTCATGTGCCCGTATTTGTGTGGAATTGGATTTATCTAAGCCTCTACTGATTCTATGCAAATATGTGTTGGCTCTTTTTCTTGGGTTCAACAATTAGACTATGAAACTATTCCTTTCCGTTGTCGGTTGTGTCATGAGTACGGGCATCTTCAGCGTAAATGCCCTAAAATGCCTGAAAATAAATCATTTGGTTCTAAAAATCCAAATCTACAATCTCAGGGTGGGAAGTCAGTTACACAAGAGGTGGACACAGGACAGGGGAGTGGTCCCATGGATGTTAGTGGGGTAGATAAATAAGGCTTTGTTCCGGTTAAGAATCGTAATAAGGGAAAAGGGTTGAAGCGGACCTTTACTGCTAGACAAATGGATGGCTTGTATAATAAGTTTGATGCCTTAGATGAGTTGGTATCTCCTGATGAAGAAATGAATGGTAATTTGAATATGGATACTCAAAATGTAACCGAGGTGTTGAATCCTAATGGGCAACGAGGAAGTGACGATTCTTCTTTGAACACAGCCCTGGCAATTGTTCCTGTTTCGGAGGGGCAACAGGACGGTGTGAAAGGGGATGACCCTCTTTTGGCTGATTTGCTGACTTCTAGTAGAGGAAAGGGTTCTTGGCCTAGTCCTTCTCTAGGGTTACTCCAACAGAACTTTAAAAAAGAGGCCCCTGCGAAGCTGATTAAGGCGGGTAGAAAGAAAGATGCACATAAACTGCATATGGAGGGAGAAACATTGGTTGAGAGTGGGGTGGTTAAACCCTTGGAGTCTCACTTTTCTTCTCTCTCTAAATGATTGTTCTTTCTTGGAATGTGAGAGGTTTGAATAGCTTACCTCGTCAAAAAGCTATTCGGGATTTGGTTCAAGCACATAAGCCGGATGTTGTTTTTCTTCAAGAATCTAAATTATCGGTGGAGGGTCTATTTAGTATTGCTTCTAAACTACGGCCTCGAGGTCTTTGTCGGTGTGTTGGGGCTGTGGGTAGTCTTTGGGGGCTTGTTAGCCTTTGGAATCCGTAGAAGCTTACTCCTCTTTGGTGGGTATCGAATAAGTCATCTCTTTCTATGATAGCTTCTTGCCATGAGTATGGAGAAGTGGTTTTGTTCACTAACATTTACGCCCCCTCGGATCTTCTTTGGGAAGGTGCTACTTTGTGGAATCATATTCAAAGTGTTCGAGCCTTGGTTCCATTCTATCCTTGGATTATGGCTGGAGATTTTAATGTTGTATCTAGTATTGATGAGAAGAGGGGTGGTGTGGGTACTTTGGGGCCTGCCTCTAGACTCCTTAATGATAATATTCAGCTTCTTAATCTGGTGGATATTAAGCCAAAGAATGGTGTGTTCACTTGGACGAATAAGCGGTGTGGTTCTAACTCGATCTTTGAGAGGTTGGACGGGTTTCTTACTTCTTCATTTTGGATTAGCAATTCTTGGGTTACTAACTCAACGATTCTTGGTTGGAGGGGATCGGACCAACGGCCTATTAAACTTGTTATCTCTCGGCAAGAAATGGATCATCATCCAAGTTTTAAATTCCAGTTAATGTGGCTTAGGGATCCCTCTTTGTACGAGTTGATGAAAGTACGGGTGGAGTCGGGGCTGTCCTTCCCACGAGTCCTTGCTATGTACTCTTTTGTTAAAAGACTCCAATTTGTGAAATATCAACTCAAAAAGTGGAACAGGCAGTATTTCGGGAATCTATTTCTAGCTAAAACTTTTGCCCAAAGAAGGCTTGATGTTATCACCAGACATATCAGAGATCATGGGTTAACAGAGCGAGAATTTGCGGGAGGAGTCTGAAGCTTTGCATGAACTTCAAGAATGGGAGCTTCGGGAAGAGATTTTATGGAAGCAAAAGGCCAGGGTGGAATGGTTACAAGAAGGAGATCAAAATACAACTTTTTTCTTTAACACTTGTTAAGGCTCGAAGACACGGTAATGGTATTTCTTCGATTATTTCTTCTCAAGGTATTCAGTTATCTGCTTCTCAGGATATCTCTCGGGAAGCTGTTCGATTTTTTCTTCCTTATATTACGAGGATTTTTGTGGGGATCATGTTGATGATCATACTATTTTGCGTTGTATTCCTTCTGTTATTTCAGAAGAGATCAATGCATGCCTTCTTCAACCTATTTCCATTGATGAACTAGAAAGGGTAGTTTTCCTTATGAAGACTGGGAAAGCTCCGGGGCCTGACGGCTTCCCGGTTGAGTTCTTTCAACACTTTTGGGAAATTATTAAATCTGATCTTTTGAGGGTTGTTCTTGAGTCCTTTCATAACCATCAGTTGTTGAAAGCTTTGAATTCCACTTTTTTGATGCTAATTCCTAAAAAGGAGGGTGCTAGCTCTTTTGATCAGTTTCGGCCTATTGCTCTCTGCAATGTGGTGTATAAAATTATTACTAAGCTGATTGCGGAGCGTCTCAAGCCTTGGCTGGATAGAGTTGTTTCTGATGAGCAGGGTGGCTATGTGGCTGGCCGACAGATTCTGGATGGAGTGGCTATTGCTGTCGAGGCGATTCATTCTATGAGCACTTCTAAGAATAAGTTTATGTTTATGAAGTTGGATATGGCGAAGGCTTATGACAGGGTGAAATGGTCTTTTCTTCACAAAATCCTCTTGGCCTTTGGATTTGATCCTTCTTGGATTGAGTGGATTATGAGTTGTATTACAACTCCCTCATATTCTGTCCTAATTAATGGAAAGCCCTCTCCTTTGTTTCATGCTTCCCGGGGTCTTCGGCAGGGGGATCCTTTATCTTCATACTTGTTTATAATTATGGCTGAAGGTCTTGGTCGCTGGCTTAAAGATCAGGTTCACCGGGGTCTTATTCATGGATGGAAATGGGAGAATAGTAGGCCAGCCATTTCCCATCTTCAGTTTGTTGATGACACTGCTCTCTTGGGTGTAGCTTCTATTTGTGAAGCAACCAACTTTAGACATGCTTTGGACTTGTATTTGGTTGTCTCTGGTCAGGAGATTAATGAGCACAAGTCTATTATTTTATTTTTCAATACAGATCCCAGGGTTCAAGCTAGAATTGTTCAGATTCTCAGGTTTCAGGTTGGAACTCTTCCTCTTACATACTTGGGGATTCCCATTTCTGTTGGTCCTCTACCTAGGGCGGTTTGGACTAACATACTTGACAAATTTCGTAGTCGAGTTAGTCATTGGACTCATAGATGGTTAACTTTTGTTGGTCGGGTTTTACTTTTGAAGTCAGTTGTTTAGGCTTTACCGGTGTATAGATGCCTTATTTAGATTGCTCCAGCAAGTTTTCTTCATGACCTGGATTCTCTTTCTAGGCAATTCCTATGGGTTGGCAATCTTGGTTCCTCAAAATGGAGTCTTGTTAAATGGGAGACTATTTGTCGACCAAGGCAAGCTGGGGGATTGGGTCTTCGTCTAAGCTCTCTTTACGGGACTGCTTTGGCTGCTAAGCTGTATTGGCGTTGGTGTAGTAATCGGGGAGCAAACTTGGGCCAAGATTATCTCCCACAAGTATCTTAGGGGAGTGGAAGGTTCGAGAGATTCCTCGATACGGCTTGGCTAGTCGAGGATCATTTGTTTGGAATACTTTGAAAAAGGGAGCAGAGTGGTTAAGCGGGGGTTATTACGGATTTGTTATCTTGGGTCTCGGGCTCTTTTTTGGCAGGATTCTTGGGATGGCTTTGCTCCTCTTCTTAGCGAGTTTCCACATCTTCAAGATCTTGCTCAATGCTTTTGGGATCTTTGGATGGTTGAAGGTGGCGATTTCAAAGCTGTTAAGTCCTTTGGTCGGATGGTTAGTCTCCGGTGGAAGGATCCTCGAGAATGGCCTGCTGGTGGCACTATGGATGCGAGGGGAGCTGGCCCGTATTCTCGCTAGCCGTCCCTGCTCTTCTCTACAGGGGATGATGTGCTAGCATGGGGAAGAGATAATAGAGGGATATTTTTGGTTCTTGCTTGGTTATTGTGTTTTGGATCGGCAGCGGTTTGGTGAGGAGGAGGTTCCGTGGTGGAAGCAAGTTTGGAATAAGTTTATTTGGCCGAAGTGTAGTTTTTATGGGTGGCAGGCTACTCATAATCGTTGTCTCACTTGGGATAATTTTCAAAAGCGTGGGTTTGCTGGCCCCTCTTTATGCTATAACTGTGGGAAGGCTGAAGAATATGTTGGGCATTTACTTCTCCAATGTGACTTTGCTCGACAAGTCTGGCATTATTGGTGGGGAGTATGGAATCACCCTTGTTCGCATGCTTCATCAATAGTTGATTTTTGGAGGAGTATGGGGCGGCCTCCTGCAGCGGCTTTCTTTTTACAAGTTGGATGGAGTATTGGTCCTTCATGCATTTTTTGGCAGATTTGGCTTGAACGGAACCGTCGGATTTTCCAAGGTAAGGAGTTAACTACTTCCCGAGTGCAGCGAGAGGATTTTGCGAATGATCCGAGAAGCTATGTCCGCAAAATGTCAGATTATTTCTCCCGTGGACCATGCGGAACGTCAGATCATGGAAAGATTAGGCTTGATGGTTAATGGTCCTGGTCCTAATGTCTCTTGCGGATGGATGGGTCGAGAATAATCGGGTGCGGAGGGTTGGCAAATGGAATCCGCCTCCTCAGGGAGTGCTGAAAATTAATACGGATGGATCTTCCGGGGTAATCCGGGTAATGTTGGTATTGGTGGTGTGGGGCAGGATAGTAGTGGTACTATCCAATTTTTTCTCTTGCTTTAAGGGACATCATTCTAATAACTTCATGGAAGCACTCGCAATTTTATATGCTTTGGAGCAAGGGTATGCTTTGGGTTGGCGTCGGATTGTTTGTGAATCTGATTCTCAGATTGTTATAAATTTGTTAAATTATGGAGATAGTCTTCATGGTTGTTGGCGGTTGAGTTGGGTTGCTCGGAAAATTCTTAATATCTCTGCTCACTTGGACTTCATTTCTTTTGTGCATATTCCTCGGGAGTGGAATAGGGTAGCGGATTTGTTAGCTAAATGGGCTTCTAAGTTTCAAGATGGTTGGGATGTTCAAAATTGGTCTCAACTTTCTTCTGATTGCTCTCAATCTCTCTCTTCTTTATTGAGAGCTGATATGTCTGAATAGCTTCTGCTTTTTCTTTGTATCATGAATGTTTTGCTGAGTTAATAAATTTTTACCCTCTTTTACAAAAAAAGATGTCAAGGCATGAATTTGTTATTGATGCCAAGAAGTGAACTACCGTTGATGCCAAAAGGTCAACAAGGAGCAATGCAAGAGTTTGATGAGCTCCATAATGTTTATTTCTAAATATTATATGTAGCATGATTTTAAAGTTTTTTATTAAAACCTATGATGGAAAAAATAAATGGTTTTTATTTAAAACCAATGGATAGACCTAAGGAAATTAAATAAATTATAATTAATAATAATAATTTTATTATATTAATTTTTAAGTTAATTTAATTAACCTATGGTTATTAAATTAATTTTAAGTTAATTATAATAATTTTATTATTAATTAAATTATAATATATTTTAATTTACCCTAAGGTTAGGGTTGCAAGGCAAATAAATATGTTCCAACATTTAAATTCAATGTGGCATAATGGTATAAAAATCACATGCCTTAATGGCATTTAATTATCCTTCGTTTGAATGAAATAAAGAGGCCAACATGTAATTTGATGCGATTCATGTGAGGAAGAAGACAAAGCTTTTGTATTGAGTTCCAGTGAAGGAATAAATTCAGCATGGGCTGAAACCTCATATCCACTCAGCAACGTGGCTTAGTGGTAAGTGGTCGAGGGCTAAGAGTTGGACACGAAAAGACCCACGATTGATTCTTGGTGGTAGTTTTTGAGAGTGTTTTGCTTGGGTGCTAAAGGAAGCAATGAGTGATCATTTTGGCCTTAGGCACCAAAAGGAAGGGTAAAGAGCACATGGTGCTCTTTTCTCCCAAAGTGAGTGCTTAGTGCACCAAGGCAAAGGTAATAAATTTTTAATATATTTTGTGATGCCTAAGGTTTTGACATAAGGTCCTAGGGAGTTAAAATGGATAGATAAAAAGTATTTCTAACTGGTCATTATTTTGGTTAATTGGAAGGATAAGGAGTTAGCTTTATTTTTAATTAAGTCTTTTTGACATATTGGTTTATTGGAGAAATAAGTGGATTAAAGTGTTGGTTAAATTTTGAAGGGAATTCTTACCATTGATTTATTTTGATAAGGTGATTGTATTGAAACTATTTATGGTGTTGGATATTATTTTAAGTTGGAGTTGATAAGGTGTATCAAAGAAATTATTTTTATACATGTTATGATGAGTGTTATTTTTTAAAGGGAAAAATAAGGCATAAGTTGAGTTGTGATTGTCTTATGTCCAAGGAATATTTTTGAGAAAGTATTGAAGTGATATTTTTGTGTTTAACCATTAAAATTGAAAATAAGAAAATTGTGATTAAGACAGGTTTTCCAAAGGCACTTATACATACAAAAAAAGGTATGGGCATATTCTTCCTAGTAAGTGATTGTCAAAAGTTGTGTATGAAAAGTTGGAGTGAAAAGGATTGTTTGGTTTGCATTGTTGAGAGTGTTTTGAATTAATGCTTCAAGGATTTTTGGAATTAAGAGTTTTTCATAAATCCTTGTTCATAAGCATTGTTGTAAATATTTGAGTCAGTTGTCATATAACAATGATACTCATGTTCTTTCTGAACCCTATGTGATATTGGTTGATAAAGCATTGTTGGAAATATTTGAGTTAGTTGTCATATGCTTGTACTAGGGTTTGTGAGCAAGGATTATTTCATTGAGTGATTGGGTGTGTAGAGTTTGTTGCGCATAGTCAAGTAAATGTGTGAAGTGATTGTTCAATTTTTGTGAAACAAATTATTCTATATTCTGAATTGTTTTGAGAAAGAGTTTGAGTATTGATGAATGTGAAGCATATTGAGTCTCTAAAAATTCTCTATATGTTTCTAAGAGAGTGATTAAAAGTTATTTATTATTGAGGTGAATGCGAAGCATATTGAGTCTCTAAAAATTCTCTATATGTTTCTAGGAGAGTGATTAAAAGTGCTTGAGAATTGTGATGAGTGCAGAGCATATTGAGTCTCTAACAATTATCTTTATGTTTCTATGAGATTGGACAAGTTCTAGTATGGAATTTTTGAGCAGATTTGAGGTAAGTCTTTGAGAAGACTTGTGGACAGATTTGGATAAGATTTTGTGGAAGCTTACAATAAAAATTGAGAGCATATTTGGATAAGTTCTTGCGAGGACTTATTGAATATATTGGACAAGTTCTACAGAGGACTTGAGGATAGATTAGTGTGAGATTTTTGTGGAAGCTTACAAGGTATATTTGAGATAAGTCTTGTGAAAATAGTTGATTGATTGATTTTTTCAAACCTTGAGTTAAGGTTTGGGGCAGATCCAAAAAAGTTGATTTGAGATTGAGTCAAGCTTTGAGTTAAGTCTCGAGGATAGATATTGAGGACAAATTTGTGCTAGACCTAAGGACCGTGTTTATTACATATTAAATGATAGAGTTTGGTGCATATTTGAGGATAGGTTTGTTCCAGACCAAAGATAGAGATTGAGGATAGCTTTGTGCTAAATCGAAGGACTGTGTTTAGTGTAGATTTGAGATAGAAATTTGGAGGTGACAGAGTTAAGGACAAAGGTCTCTAGACATTTTAGGGAGGACATGTGTCTTTTGTGGATAGATTTCTATTTTCTAAGGGTAGTGGACATAGAGGTCTTCTAGAGGATCACCATCCAAAGCAGAGCTAGGAGATTGGTGTCTCTTGTGGATAGAGATCCACAAAATTGATTAGGGGATTGGTGTCTCCTTTGGATAGAGATCCATAAATATTGCAATATGTAAATTATTCCCAAGATATTGATTGAGAAAATTTTAGTTAAATATTTTCTCCATGGAGTAGTCCACATTGGGTGAACCACATAAATTTGGTGTCTTTATTGTGTGTGGTGATTTGTGTATTACTTTGATTATTGTTGTTGATATTTCTATCTATACATTGCATAATATTTATTGGGAAATAAAAGTAAAAAGTGGTCTTATATTTTTCACCCCCATATTAGTATAAGCTTGTGTTCTTCATAGAGATAATTTGAGCAAGGATATTGGGATTTATTGTTCGATTATCACTACAAATATTTTCCTAGAAAATCATAAACTAGGTGGCTTGGACCATACCATATCAAAGAAGTGTTCAGAAATGGAGAAGTTCATATCTCTCCCATTTGTTATTCAAAGAGAAAGTTAGTGAGAAATGGACATCACCTTAGGGTATACCATCAACCATTAACTAAGGAAGAGTTTGTATAATAGGTTGCACAGTTGGATTTACATATGATGGAAGAGACTCTCTCTCATTTCATATTTAGAATGATTTCCAAAATTAAAATAATAATAATAATAATAATAATAATAATAATAATAATAATAATAATAATAATAATAATAATAATAATAATAATAATAATAATAATAATATTGATTGTGAAATTCCTTCATGGGCACAATCAAGACAAATTGGAGATTTTGAAAAACATACAAATAAAAAATGAATGAAAAGAAAAATGATGAAAAAATGAAAAAAAGAATAATCAATAGTGAAAACATTTTTAGGTGCTATTTAATTAAGGCGAACATGAAATCTAGTTTTCATCTTGTTTACCTTCTTGACCTATCCATCATTGTAAAAATATCACTTACTACACGTGTTATATTTTTGTTTTTAGATTTTATGTAGCTTTCTAACAATCATTAGAAGTGACTTACAAGGTGTATGATAAATTTTTAGAGCAGTAAGGTATGTGTTTCTTGCATTTTACTCATAGTTAGCATTAACATTTGATGTATGATAATTAGGTATTTGGCAAAAAATACTTATAAATTTGGCATAAAAATGAAACATCTTGCTAAAAATGTCAAGAAACACCCTATAATCTCCCTGGTCACCTAAAAGTTTAGTTTGGTAACATGGAAACTAGTAATTTCCATAGCGACAAAATATTAGAACTCTAGAATATTAGAGCTCTAGAATATGGCTGCACAAATTTTGAAAATGAGTGACATGCACAAAAATTTAAAAATGTGTAGGGCACACATTTAAAATTTTCAAAAAAAACAAATTGATATTTCCAATGTGATGCCTGTGATGCCACCTCATGCAACCGAAGTTGAATTTGTGGCATTTTTCGAGCTAAGGTGTAACATTTGAAATGAATACATGAAAACCATAGGAATGATGTCACTAGCATATTTTAAAGTAGCCATCATATATTGTTATCATAAACAATTCTAGAGACATGTGACTATGGTGTTTCGAAGCAAATGGTGCACAGATCGAGGAGGATGGCACCCAAATTTTGAAAAGCAATACCTCCCATCATGCAAATCAGATTGTTCAAATTAAAATGAACCATTCCTAAAGTTTGCATGAGGGAGGATGTTAATCAATATAAACGGTAAGAATTTCTAGACTGCCGCTTTTAATTCATGCTATAATTTGAACCCTTGCAAAAGAATGAATCAGTGGCTCGATGATTAATGCAATATTACAACATACTCTATGTTATATTTTGGATATGATTGTTGTATTCCAGAATAATAACTACATGGGCATTGTAATCATCATACCATAATGGAATAAGCATCATTAAAATTAAATAGAAGATATGAGAAAAAACCAGACCACACTACATTATAAAAGGGAATTTTCTAGAAAAATGCCCGAGGTGCATTATAGTTACAAAGAAAAAATAATTGAGTTGCATAGGGTTGTAGCAGGGTAATAGAGGATATTGTTGAACTACTAAAACATTGAGCAATGGAGCAGAAAATAAAGGTTGAACATGACACAATAGATGAAATCAAACACTACCCTAATGTGGTACAATTTTTTCAACAAGTTGGGTTGATGCTATTCCTATAAAAATTCAATGGGTATTCTGAAGGACTAACTATAAAATTTTTTGACACTCTCCACAACAACATAACTACAATAATGGAATGCGAATTGAGGTAACTCCATTATTTTTAAGTTAAATTGCTGAATTGCCACTTCATGGAGTAGAAATCACTAGAACATCTAAAGCAACATTCCCTGAAGTTGTTAGGGTTTTTTCAATAGAGGGAGATGTTCAACCTAGCATGCAAATTAACAATTACATCTACAAAAGTTTTAAAATAATTAGATTACAAAAACCATGGGACCAAGTAGCAATATGGATCATTATGTATTTTACCTATGAAGGATAACTTGTTGTCTTGGATAGCCATCACATGAGAATTCGTACTCACCTTAGGAATGTCACACACTATCCAAAATTTAGAGTGAATATACCTTTATATTTCCATAAAGAACTATAAAATATGACAAAAAGATACCAAGGGGGAAAAGGGTCTATAAGACACCATGGCATCATAAAACTGATTTGCAAACATCACTTTAGGGGTAATCTGTAGACTTTTAATAGGTTCTTTGAACTTTGGAATGAACATGTTCTTGCTAAAGAGGATCCAAAATAAAAAGAGAGGGTAGTTACCAATAGGATGGAGATATATGGAGCAAATATTGATGATAAGACTACTTGTAAACCTGAGAAAATCCAATCATCCTCCCATGCTCCACCATATGCCAAGACTAGGGCACAAAGAAAAAGGAAAACTAGAAGTAGCCCTACAAAAAGATCTAAAACCAGGAGGGTGATCATTCAGATAGAGGACATTAAGATTTTTGCTCAGGTAGAAGAACTTGCACAACTAGAGCCTTCCAATTCTAGGATAAATAGGGAACAAAATGAAATAATTAATTTGTCATATGTAGAGGAGAAATTTGAAGAGATAGAGAAGACTAATGGAACATAGGGAATAGGGTCACAATCACTAAGAAAGTCCACCAAACATATGAGGAATGTTGTTCCATATGAACCTACTGCACAAGTGGAGAAAGAAAGTGATATACAAAAAAATTCAGTGACACCCCCTCCTCTAGGAAAAAGTATCAGGAGGAATTGACAGGAAGCTTCCATAGATTAGGAAACATAATTCCCTACACCATAAAGATGAAAATAAGGAGGAATTTAATATTGAAGGAGGATGAAGATGATGTTGTTAAGTAAAAATCTGTTTAGGTTGAATAAATACCTATTCATATTGAGGAAACATCTACAAAGATTGAGGAACCCATGGAAAATAATTCCTTGCCTATAATGGATTTTCCCACATATTATTCAAAACTTTAAGAATGTACAAAGTGTGAGCCAGAGGATCCCATGAAATTTGCTAGGGTGATCATCAAGAGCCAACAGTATTGGATTGAAAAAGAGGAGGCAACTATAAAATGAAAGGATGGATATATTTTTAAATTGCTATAATAATTCAATGAATTGAAGGGGAAAGTAAAATAACTGGAAGGTATTCCCGAAACCTTTAATTTAGAGAAAGAAGTAGTTAAAATTTTGCTTGGTTTAGCAAGGCATATTCTAGATGTGGAAGCACAAGAGAATACCCCATAATTACCTCATAGAATTAAAGAAGTCACCTTAGGGTAGGAAACTCACCTTTTTTCTTCTACCATGGTTACTTTAGCAGAATAGCAATAGGTAGAAGAATGAGTTATACCTATCATGGGTAGTTCCATGAGGGTTTGCAAATAACCAATGGACATTGAAGAGAGTTCCCAGCAAGGAGAGGACACTTCAGAGCCTAAGCAACAATAAATTTGGTAGGAGTAGCTTACAATAGAGATAGCTCAAGAATATTCTCAAGTAGTCCATGAATATTATAGAATAGCTCCAGAACATTCTAAAGTAGTCCATGAACCTTCTAGAGCAACTCTAAAACATCCAAAAAAACTCTAGAACATCCAATAGAACCTCAATAATATACAAGAGAAGCTTCAAAATAATAGGATGAGAAAGGTAAAATAACAAGAAAAAATATAAGAGTATAAACCACTTCCATGCAAATAAATACATCACCTAAGAAAGAAGATAAACATGTTCTCATGGAATATAGTAAGACAATTTAGACTATAGATATTGGAATCTAGGTTGAATTACATACAATTCCTGAACCCCCATAAGTGATAGTACATTAACTGGATATGGTGTCATTGGAAGCATATAATGAGGCCATAGTAGATTTGGTAGCTGGCTGCCAGATAGTTGAATTACATTTTGTAGTGATGAAGCCAATGGAGGAATAGAGCAAGAAGCAGACTGCAAAAATTATAAAATTATAGGCTAAGACAAAATACTTGTGCTTTATTGTAGAAAACTTAGTTTAGTGCAAAAGGCCTACTATATTATATAGTTTATTCTTTAAGAAGATATTTATCAAGTGGAAGGTAATGTGAATTTGTTCTAGTTTATCATATGAATTACCAGGTCTGAGGTGTATACCAATTGGTTCATCCAAATCCCATAAGGGGGGCGGAGGTCCAAGGTTAAAATCTCGGGCCTCGCTGGACTGAATGCTTGTACCTTTATTGGTGATTTTAGTGGCGTAAGAGGTTTAAAATTATTGTGGCATGGCGGTTATAGGGGTGAACTGCACGAAGATATATATGGTGGCTTCTAGGGTAGACAACGTAGAATACTGTGGTGGCCATAAAATTTGGACAGCCTGCCCGAATTCATGGTAGCTACCGATTCCACACTTGAAAATCCAATGAGGAGGTAATTTCCACACACTTGAAACTGCCCCCACATGATGGAATTAGCAGCAACCAAATATGATAGGTGTATAACTTGATATTCAAGAGATGCTCCAGAGGAACAAATAAAATCAATAGGAAATTCAATTTTTGACCTAATCCTTGAGGAATGAACTATTGACACAAGGAAAGGTGTGGCAAATTATACCCCACCTATTCCTATCCATTTTCCCACCAAATTGGAAGTAAACATAAATGCACAGCTAGCTACAAAGAAAATTATGTCCTATATCAACACTAAGTCAGTTGCAGCCAATCAGGAAATCAAGCGTTAACAACAATTCAATTTTTTTTGCATTTATCTAATGTAGAATATAGATGTGGAAATTAGTATAAATAAGTCCACTCACCTATTGGTTAGTGGTTATAAACTAGAGGATATGTTGACAAATAGGAGGACTGTGATTTGTAGTAGATTGTAACAACATAACTATTTAATAAAAGTGTAGTATTTTTAAAAGTTGTGTTAATGATTAAGTGAATGATTAGAATCTATATTTTAGAGTGTTAAGACCTTATGTTGGACCAAGGAGCAAGGGCCCACTCTTAGGATTGGTGGAAGAAGTTTTTTTGTAGGTTTTTACAGGTTTTCTATTTTGTGCATTTTCTACTAAATTGTTGTCAATTTCTTGCTAATTTGTTGTAATCAAGATTTGCTTTGTTTTATCCTATTTTCCCCTATTTTTCAAGTGTGATGTGTGAATTTGTATTTTCATCTAGCTAACCTATTTTTACTTTTGCATTTATCATTTTTCAAATTTTGCAATTTTAGTTTCAATAATTATTTATAGTTTTCAACAACATTTTCTAGCTTTAGCAATTTCTTTACAGTAGTTTCATTTTTAGCAATTAATAATTTAGTGATTTCATTTTCAACATTTAAATTTCATGTTATTTCCATTTAGAAAAAGTAATCTAGTTTCTTTAATTTTCAGCACATTTCAATTGCAACTTATATTAGTTTCTTTCCTAAAATTTAGTGTTAGATTATTCCTTGAATGATCCTTAAAAACCTCCATTACACAGAATAAGCATGTGCTCTAATATTAGAATTGTAGAAATTCCAAACCTCCTTTATCATATATAGCCTTGGACACCACCCTGGATTTGATAAACTTAAAATTAAATGATGACATTAATGACATTCATCAAGTGCAATGTTCAGGAAATGCACAAGTGTCATGTAAGTAAAAGTGCAAGTGTATATTGAGAGAATGTGCACAAGTGTATTGTAAGTGTGAAAATATGTAAAGTTATTATGTGCACAAGTGTCTTGTATTAGAAGTGCATGTAAGAGAGTATGAGTCATGTAGAAGTGTGCAAGTGTCATAGAGTCAAGCATGCATTTAATAAGAAAATGAAGATTCTAGTATACAAGTGGCAATATGATAAGCCAAATGTCATGGGAGTTGTCCTATGGAGAGCAATATTCAAGTATGTGAAGAGTTATATTACTATGTATATATTGTAGAGATAAAAATCCATTCAATGTAACATAAGAAAATACAAACAAGGATGTGTGAAATAATCATTGATAATAAAGCTTGTATACATATTTTTAGCAATCCATATTGTAAATACTTTTTTTTTTGGTAGATAAGATACTATAGCATTAATATTGGGTTTTACAGGTTGACCCAAAACCTTTTACAAAAATCAGCCCAGGGTTGTTGATGAACATATCCTTACTAAGGATCCTATATATGTAAAATCTACATGTCGCCAAAGCCATTACATCCAGTAAGGCACATAACCTGTTATAAAAAAGAAACTTCCCATACAAAATTTTGGGTATACCTTGAGAAAACACACATGCATCATAATTACAAAAAATAAATAGACATGGATCCCTTCCTTGAGATAATGGAGAAACAAAAAGCTGCAGACACACATAGCAGAGTACTGAAAAAAACTCCCACAAGATTTGTATTGACAGTTACTCTTAATAATTCTTTGGTAATTACTTTCTTTCGTATATGACATGCTTTGGTACCACATACTATCTTGGCCAATTAGCCTTGGATAAGTGAACTTGCTGGCTAGATTTATGGCGGTGGTTATCTGGTGGTCCACGTGGCTTTGGTTCGAAGTCTTATATTGTCATTTCTTTCCTTCCCTATGATTATCAACCAACCTCAAATTACTAAGACGACTAGGAGCCATGTTATTTGACATGTGACTATCCCCATTAGTCTTTGTGGTATTTCCAAGTAGCATCCACGAAGACTGACAGCTCGAATAATTTTTATTGTGAGTCCAATTCAAAAAAGAGATGGGAATACTCCTAGCCTTTGAACTTACAGTGTCTTCCCTATTGGTAAATTTAACTATCATTCTTGGCATTCTTGTTGAATAAGCTCCTCTACTTCACTTGGGACACCGTGTTATTATTTGAAAATTCCATCACCATCGACACCCAAATTGGCTAGCTTATCAAAAATTTTGTTAGCTTCCCAAAAGACATGTTGGGCTTTTTTGTCTTGTCTTCCCTGGAAAAGGATCCTAGCCTCTTCAAAAATTGTTTTAATCCTCCAAGGAGGTTTTTTCCAATTATTGAAGAGATTTATAACATGCATATATTCTCCTTCTACGATCAAATTGCCTTCTAAGTATTGAGTCATTTGAAGGCCTCTCCACATAGCTCTAGCTTCAGCTTCGTTTTTCATCCTTGTTCCCAAATATTCAAAAAATGTAAGCATCATATTCCCATTATGATCTCGCACAATGCCACCAGCACCTGCTCTGCTAGGATTGTCCTTAGATGCTCCATAAAAATTAAGATTAAACCAACCCGTAGGAGGTGGAGACCACTTAACATTGGCTCTGGGGTTGACTACTCTTCATGCTTGTACATGAATGATATTAGCCATTATACATTACTATTTGATATTATAAGTGAATGTTATTTTATCATTATATTGGCCTTGATATATATTTTATTGCTCACATATATAATTATACTCTTCATTATTGATATTTCAACCTTTAATAGTGTGGCTTATTTATTAAGGGACATGTGATATTTTGAGATAGTTGAGATTAAAAGCCAATAGTTGTATTAGATCCACCACCACTTAAATTTGCCCATTCTTGATAGAGTTGTATTAGAGTCTATCCATTTTGAAAATAGTGATAACTTGGAATATACTTTTAAAGGTCTAATTGAGTAATATTGAGGGGACAAGGATAAGTCACCCTAGATTGGATGCTAGGGTATTCCCATTTGGTTGAAGTAAAACCAATGAATACTAGGACTCAACTAAGATTTTATTAAGGGCCAAATTAGAAGAAATTTGGATATTCAGATAGAAATCAAAATCAAAAGAAATTTGAAAGTTCAAGGACATTCATAATCACCCTTATAATATTCAATATTCTCTAGAAAAAATAGGAGAATCACTATTGAATATTGAGAGAACCAACTTAGGAGAAATTTGGTAATTTAGGGACATTCACAGTCACCCTGATACTGATATTGGATTCTCTAGAAAAGATAAGAATTATATTTTATTCTTAGGTTCAACCAAAGGCCTTGGAGATAAAATATTGAGAAAAATAAAAGCTTCCAAGGATTGAGAATCATCAAAGCAATATAGAGAAGCATCATAGCTTACTTAATACAAATATAGAGATAGAATATTGAGAAGTATCCAAGATTCAATAGAACAACAAAGCACACAGATTAAGAAACTATATAATCTTCCTAGGGATAAATAAGAGATTTGTACTAAGAAGTATAGAGAGGATATATAAGGATAGTACTGAGAAGTATAAATAAGAAGCCTCTAGAGATAAGGAAGTTTAGAGAAAAAAATAAATTTTGGTTATTCAAAAAACCATAAGGACCAGTATAATTATTATAATGTCAGTATTGGACATGACCTAATTGAAGTTTTTAGGAGAAGAAGTCTTATTTTGCAACAAGCAAAGCACTGTTTAAAATATCATAGGAGAAAACATCTATACATATTAAGTGGATCCATCATCCACCATAGAAACAAAAATACCAGCACTAAAGTGGCCAATATATATTTTGAAGGGCCAACATTTAAGCAACCAATATATACTTTAAAGGCTAGCATTCAAGCGACCAACATATTAACAACAATAGCAATCTAAAATAGCCATCACTGGGAAGATGGATACTAGCAAATTAAGTAGTCATTACTCATAATATATAGAAAGTATCCTAAGAAGCTATCACCAAGATCCAAAGAAGACTAATGTTCTCATAGCAAAAGCATTATTCATACTGGAGAAGACTCACACTCTCATAGAAAGAGCATTGTCCAAACACAAGAAGACCAATTTTCTCATAGCAAGAGTGTTGTCTAGACCAAAGAAGACCATCACTCTTAGAAAAGAGAGTTTTCCAATGCTCTAAAAATGAAGAGAATCTACATATATAGAAAGAGAGATTTTAATTATATAGAAAGAGATATTTCAATTATAAAGAACGAGAGCTTCTAGTTACAAAGAAAAAAGCTTCATTACAAAGTAAAGAGCATTCACTTCCAGAGAAAGGGAGCAACATTCTAGAGAAAGAACACATTTGAATGTAATTTATTTCCAAATAAAGAGCACTCTATAATAGAGAGTGTCATCCACTATTGAGCAACTAAAACTAGAGCACCTTCCTAGAGTGTCATTTAGTCCTAGAGTATTTCTTACTTGAAGAGAAGATTTACTTGGGAGAATATGAGGTATAGTGAAATGGCTCTTCCATTTATAGGACTCTTATTAGGTCATTCATCACATTTGATAAGTCGATGGAAGATGATATTTCTTGCACAACTAAATCAACAAAGGTATGATTATCCCTTGTTCTTCCTTGTGTTCTAATATGGTAATTGTCTTATCATCAACCTGATGGATCTTTTGGGTTGTGGGTGATGATTCATAGGCTCTCACAAGCATTATTGTCCACTAACTAATTAATTTTATGTGAGGAATTTTTCCCAAGCCAATACATCTTCAAGTATCTATCTAATTTTGTTAGAAATCAAACATTATTTCTTGCTCTTAAGGATTTTAGTCCACATGCCAAAGCATAAGACTCACATGCATATTTTTTTTATCAATGGATGATCAAGGCATTAAATGCTTCTTGGTTCTTATGGAAAAATTTCATCCATTAGATTTACATACCTACTGCACACATTTACTTGTCCATTCTTTTGGATCCATCTCATGCATTTCAAGTGTCAACCATCATGGCCTTGTAAGCCATTGCTTTTCAACAAGTACCAAGGAATATTTCTATAAGCATTGATTAAGTGAAAATGTCTCTTGATAACTTGAACTTGAACTACATACCACTTGGATTTTCAATGAAATTGGGTAATTTTTTTCTCTTTCATTGTTGATTATTGATCTAATGGTAGGTGTTGCTTGATACTTAGTGCACTTTTACTCTTGGTACTTGGCCAATGCAAATTTTACATGTGTTTTTTCTAAGGGTGAGTGTCATCTTACATCATCAAAAATATTCATACTCCATTGATATTTAATCAAACAATTAGCACTCCTTTAGAAAAATTCTCCTATTCATTTATATTTTCTCTTATATTGAGCCAAATGTCTCCTTGGAAGATGCCTCCTCTTGACTAAATGTATTGCAGGTTACCTAGAGTTTGGTCTCATACATCAAATGACCCACTGTTGAGGATACTTAGGAACTACATTTTAGCCTAAGTCCTCCATTCATATTTATTTTTATATTTTGCACTTTGTACACGTGAAGGTATAGTATACCTCACGATTTATTGTTTTACATAGATAGGAGGCAGTTTTGATTTCCTTGGCAGATAGTACAGTGTGCATGTTATCGTGATCGAGCGTTGTCCATGTTGGGCACTTTGTTATAACGCTCTCACCTGATTACAGTTTATGTATTATTATATATATGTGTACTGCATAATAAAGAATTTAGCTTTGTTTGGGTTCTCTTGCTGGTCCTGTCCATATCAGTGGTATTCAGAGACAAAGAAAGGATCCTATTTGCGATTGCGTGAACTCGGCTTCATTGCCAACCGCATCATTTTTGGTGAAGCTCAGACAGCCATTCTACGCAATAGGTAACCTCCCTTACCTCAATTGCAAGCGAGAAAATTTTAGTTTCAGCCCCTCAGATCCGGCCCGTAGCAGTGCAGCCACGAGCTTTGGAGTTTTTCGATGCAAAAATATTTTGCGTTGAGGTGGAACCATAAGATATATTAAGGTTCCATTGTGTTTTTTTATCAACGATGACGTGTTCCTCCCAAGAAGTGATTTCTGGCAAATAAAGAAATCCAATCTGCCAAGGTTGAAATTTTCTCGTCATAAAAGTTCGCGGCAAAGGCGAAAGATTCACGGCCACGGTTTTACAACTCAAACGGTGAACAAAATATATATATATATATATATATATATATTTTTTTTTTTTCTAAGGTTGTGAAGCCCGAATTAAGTAGTCTACCGGCACCGACGATCGTCTCCCACCGACGATCAGAAAAGAAGAAACGCATAAGGAACGTGAATCATTCATCAGCAAACGGACCAAGTAAGGCGTGAATAATTTTTTTTTATTCTACTAAGGTTTGGTTGCGCGATAAACAATTTTCGCATGTTTTTCCGGCAGCCATTAGTTCTTTCGGCATCATATATTGCAAAGGTCGGGTGATTTAATTTAAGTCACTCGGGAAAAACTCTTTCTTCCCAGCACGTTAAAACCGACGCAAGATTTTGGTTGCATGACTTTGAAAGCAAGCTATTCGAAGGGGCATAGAAACGTTTATTGAAATGAAATAAGAGATTTTAATTAAAAAAAAAAAAAAATTTGACGCCCCAATGTCGGTGACGCCCCAGTTGATGCCCGACGACGTCGTTTGACGCCCCCGCGATGCGTTTGACGCCCCCGCGATGCGGTTTGATGCCCCGCGATGATTTTGATGGCTCACGACGATATTTGATGGTCTGCGAAACCTGTTTGATGCCCGCGACACCTGTTTGACGCCTCTCGATGTTGTTTGACGCTGAGATTGCCAATTTGATGGGCCAGATTGACTGTTTGACAGTCTAGATTGACAGTTTGATGACCTGTTGACCACCAGATCCCTAATTTTTGCTGAGAAATTGGAGGTGAAAATTGTCTTTTAATTTTTTGCATTTTCATCTTTTGCAAAAGATTATTATTTTCACTAAAATTGGCCAACAATACTTGCTTAAGGGGAATATTTTGAGTTTTAAAGTGCTATTTTTTTTTAAGAGTGGGAGATAAAAGTTGATTCTTTTGCACTTAAACTCACCCTAAATTGCAAATTTTGAAAAAAAAAGCAATTGTGTTGAATTCTTTTGAAAACCCCTCATATACTGGCATACACTAGACAACAAATGGCAAATGATCTTGCAACACAAGTGGCAAACATCGCCACTGTAGTAGGAGATTTGATGGATAGGGTGAAAGAAATTACTGTCAAAAATGATGTCAAAATCTACAACAACAAATACTCCAACAAAGCAAAGTGTGATGTAAAACCTTATGATGGATCCAGGAATCCTGACGTATTGTCCACTTGGATCCTAGATATGGAAACTTGGTTTGAGTATGCCGAGGTTCCTGAAGATGAAAGAGTACCTTTTTCCATGATAAAACTCACAGGGTTAGCAAAGATGCTCATTTCAGATGAGAAAGCTAACGTAAAAAATTGGAAAGAGTTAGTCACACTTTTGAAGGATACATTTTTTCCACCTAACTACCAGGCCGATCTAAGGATCAAATGGTATAGGTTAAAGCAAGGTTTCAATATGCCAGTTTCTGATTACATTTTTTAGTTCAATAAGCTTAGAGTTCTTTCTGGTATCACTTCTTCTAACGAAGAGCTTATTGAAAAATTTGTAAGTGGGTTGCATGATCCTATAATGAGGGAGTTGAAATTCATTCCATTTGTCACATTGTCATCGACATTCAAACATGCTAGCTTGGCGGAGGAGAAAGTTGGTGGTTCCTACAAAGCACGACAGGCACAGGAGAGCTCATCCAAGGGTTCAAATCAGCATCAACAAAAGGTGAAGAACTCCTCTTCCCCTAATTCTTCTACTCCTCCCCATTCATCTAAATCCTATTCTTCCTCTTCTGGCTCTAAAAATTCTTCTTCTTCATTGTTTTGTAATTATTGTAAAAAGAATGGTCATACCAAAGCAAATTGTTTTGTACTTGGGAGAATGAAGAAGAAATCCCTTGTTGTAAAGTCAGATGAGGGCACACAAGATGGCCCCATTATGGCTACAGGGAGAGAGGAAGAATATCCTACCTTGAAGGGTAAACTCAATAAGGTTACCCTTATGACAAATGTTTCTGCTCATGGGGGTCGTGACCATTTGTTTGTCACTAAGGCCCACCTTACACACAATGTTTCTGTTGATTGTATCATAGACAACGGCTCACAAAAAAATTTGATTGCGAGATCCGTTGTAAAGAAGTTGAAGCTCCCCACCAAACCACATCCTCAACCCTATGCACTTGGGTGGAAGGATGTTGACTCTACTTCAGACATCACACACACTTGCACCGTGTCCTTTGCCTTTGGTGACAAATTTGTGGATAAGGTTAAGTGTGATGTCACAGACATGGATTGTTGTGGAATGTTGTTGGGTAAACCCTATCAATATGATAGGAATGCCATCTACCATGCTAAAAAGAACACCTACACATTGGAAATGGATAACAAACAATATCTGGTGGAATGCACTAAGGACACATCTAATCTAGTGCTAAGTTGTAGGCAAGCTCGCAAAGCAGTAAATCAAGCACAAGAGTTGGCACTCATATTCATAAGACCCACACAAAAAGAAGGTCAAACAAAAACTTCTAAGTTCCACACAAAGAATGCTTCACTTCAAAATATTTTGCAATCACATCAAGTTGTGTTTAATGAACCCACCACTCTACCACCAGAGAGAGATATCAATCACAACATTGACATAATTCCAGGAGTTTCACTTCCAAATGCACCTATGTACAGACAATCAATAATACAAATGGATGAAATCAAACGTCAAATTGAGGACTTGTTGGCAAAAGGATTCATTCAGCCTAGCACTTCCCCTTGTGCTTCCCCCATTCTTTTGGTGCTTAAGAAAGATGGCTCATGGAGACTTTGTATTGATTTTCGTGCATTGAACAAAATCACAATAAAAAATAGATATCCTCTCCCTCGCATTGATGACTTGTTGGATCAACTTCAAGGGGCAAAATTTTTCTCTAAAATTGATCTTAAGAGTGGTTATCATCAAGTAAGGGTTCAAGCAGAAGACACTTGGAAAACAACATTTAAGACTAAATTTGGGCTCTTTGAGTGGTTGGTGATGCCCTTTGGTCTTACAAATGCACCTGCAACCTTCATGAGGTTGATGAATGAAGTGTTTAGGGATTGCCTAGACAACTTTGTGATCATATACTTGGATGATATCCTTGTATATTCTACTACTTGGAAGGAACACTTGCAACATCTAGATCAGGTTCTCCACACCCTTGAGAGGAACCAACTTTTTGCTAACCTTCCTAAGTGTTCATTTGCTCAAACTTCAATCTCCTATCTTGGCTTTATAATAAATCAGCAAGGAATCAATGTTGATCCCACAAAGGTAGAAGTACTCCAAAATTGGCCAACTCCCTCCTCTGTCACTGATCTTAGGAGTTTTCTTGGACTTGCAAATTTCTATCGTAAGTTCATTTCTGGCTACTCTACCATTGCTCACCCCTTGCATCATCTCACGAAAGCCAAAGTTAGATTTCATTGGCTCAAGGAACATGATCAAGCCTTTGAGACCTTGAAACACAAACTGTGCACTGCCCCTGTTCTTGTACTCCCCAACCTTTCTCATCCATTTGAGATAGAGACAGATGCCTCACAGTTTGCGATGGGAGCAGTTTTGAAGCAAGATGGACACCCTGTGGCATATCATTCCGAGACCTTTTCAGCTGCCAAAAGAAACTACTCCACATATGACAAAGAGTTGTATGCTTTGGTCCAAGCCATCAAATATTGGAGACACTATCTTCTTGGGAAAGAAACAATTGTCCACACAGATCACATGCCACTCAAGTTTCTTCAGTCACAAACCAAGATTGAAGAGGCTAGACACATGAAGTGGGCCACTTACTTGCAGCAGTTCCACTTGGTCATCAAGTACAAGAAAGGAACAACTAATACAGTGGTTGATTGTTTGAGTCATCCACCCATGGCTCAAACCTTGACAACAATTGTGACTACCTCCCATATTGGATTTCAGACTTGGCCACCTCTTTATGCTCTTGATACAGATTTCAGCAAGGTGCACCATCATCTTGTACACCCTTCATCTTCCAACCTCACTCCTTTTCAGGACTATCACTTGAAGGATGGACTTTTGTACAAGCTAGACAAACTTTGTGTACCACAAGAGCATAGGGTTTCTCTCATCAAAGAAGCCCACTCAACTCTTTATGGAGGTCATTTTGGGAAACAGAAAACACTCCACCACTTGCAACGGTTCTTCTACTGGCCTCACATGCAGAGAGATGTCCTACGATTTTTGAGACAGTGTGTCGTATGTTGTCGCTCCAAATCAGCAAATAGGAAGTTGGGCTTGAGTGTTCCTTTGCCCATTCCTTCACGTCCTTGGGAGAGCATATCCATGGACTTGGTGAGTGGATTTCCCATGACTGTGAGACAGCATGACAGTGTTCTTGTGATTGTGGACCGATTCAGTAAGATGGCCAAATTCATTCCATGCAGGAAGACTAGTACAACACCTGATTTGGCACAGTTGTTCTTTGAGATAGTGTGGCGATCCTTTGGTCTTCCCACTAGCATTTTTTCTGATAGAGATCCACATTTTGTGGGACACTTTTGGAGATCCTTGTGGAAAATTTTGGGAGTTTCCCTTAATTTTTCCATGGCTTTCCACCCTCAGTCAGATGGGCAGACTGAAGTTGTGAATCGCACACTAGTACAGAGTTTGAGGATCTACCACCACACCTCACCGGCTAAGTGGGATTTGAGCCTCACTCACATTGAGCATGCATATAATAGAGTGGTTCATAGCTCCACATCACATTCACCTTTTGAGGTTTGTCTCGGATTTCAGCCACTTGCACCTTATGAGTTGCCTCTTGCTTTGCCCTCTCCCACCACTGCACACATGGAGAAGGAGCAAGATAAGGCAACCTCTTTCATACAACATTTGTAGAGCCTCCAGGCTAAGGTGACACAGATCCTACAGAGGACTCAACAGCAGCAGAGGAAAGCGATGGATCGGCATCGCGTTCCTCATCCTTTTCAGGTTGGTGACAGAGTTTGGCTTCACTTAGACAAACGACGTTTTTTAGAGAAGGCACATAGCAAGCTCAAGCCTCTCCGCTATGGGCCATACACCATCATTCAACAGATCTCTGAGAATGCATTTCATTTGGACCTTCCTTCACATCTTGGCATCCATGATGTTGTCAATGTGGATCTTTTGAAGCCATATCAGGACTCGACTTTGGAGACTGCACCTGTCATCAACCATCCAGCAGATGTGGTACCTGACTTTCAGCTTTCGCTTGATACAGATAGAGTTTTCGACATGAAGACTCATCAGACTCGATAGGGTTCGACCACTTCCTACCTTGTCGCCCATCGCGGTCAGCTTCCACACCAGGCACGCTGGATCTCTCACCATCAGATGGCTCGTGACCTTCCAGATTTGTTGAGAGCATTGGGGTCCAATGCTTCTATGGTTGGGAGGAGTGTTGAGGATACTTAGGAACTACATTTTAGCCTAAGTCCTCCATTCATATTTATTTTTATATTTTGCACTTTGTACACGTGAAGGTATAGTATACCTCACGATTTATTGTTTTCCATAGATAGGAGGCAATTTTGATTGCCTTGGCAGATAGTAAAGTGTGCATGTTATCGTGATCGAGCGTTGTCCATGTTGGGCACTTTGTTATAATGCTCTCACCTGATTACATTTTATGTATTATTATATATATGTGTACTGCATAATAAAGAATTCAGCTTTGTTTGGGTTCTCTTGTTGGTCTTGTCCATATCACCCACTTTATGCTTTGAAAAGATCTTCCAATTCAAAGGGACTCCCCTTCTCTATTACTTTTTTAAATATATATTTTTATTTTTTATTTTTATTCACAATATTACATCATACTTGTGGTTACGGGTAACCACATGCTAGTTGGTTCTAATGCTTCAATGGAACCAAACCCCCATGTCTTAGCTGCCCATTACTCTAGATGGTCATCGAGAATGTAGGAATGCATCTTGGCTACAAAGTAGTCAAATCTTGACAACTCCCCTTCACCTATGGAAGATTACTCCTATTTACTTTTCTTAGAGGATATTTGCTCTAGGTGGTGCATATGGAGGGTTTTCATGGGATCTTGAATGTAGTCCTATACCTAGTTTGGAGTAGTATGTGATTCTATTCTAGTGATAGGTATCATTTGATCTTTGTAGTAAAGTCCCTTGAAAGGCATATTCTAAATGTGTCTTGTAGGTCAATCATCTCTATGTATTAGCACATTTTTAGGTCAACACATGCTTGAAGGGATATATGAAGATCTTGTATTAATTAGAAGATATGCACTATAGTGTTTTTTAATGGGACTACCCTACTATTAGCCTAGTCACATATAATACAAACACCTCTACTACCCTTTTTGGCATGACCAATGCATTTCATCCTGAGTCCACTAGGTAGTTGCGTATTATATTATCCCTATAGATCAAGGTCAAAAATAATTTCATAGGCTTAGGATAGCTAGACTTTAATCTAGATATTTATAGCATGGTGGGTGTCCCTTAATCTCTCAAATCTTTATATTTCCTTAGGGACTCTTCCAAATTCTTCATATATTCAAGAAGTTAAAGGACATCCTAAAGAGGCATTCTATGATGTCAGAGGCCTAGTCCTTTTTTTTGCTAGATGTATACTCATACGATCTATAGTAGGTTACCTTAGAGGTTCTAGTATTGCTCTTATGATCATAAAAAATATTTAGGACCAATCTTCTAGACTAGCCTATGCTATAGTACCCCTTTGATTATTTTCTTTCCTTCTCTAGGATTTGTTATCCATAAAACTAGACTTTGCCTACTCTTTAATGGCCCTTTCATGAGCCTTGGTGATATATTTTTCTCAAATTTGTGTCCTCCCAAGGATTTGGGGGCTACTTCATCTGATACAACATAAAATTTTACTTCATCCTAGGTGACAAAAGTTTTCATTGAGATTGAGGAGTCAGTAGCTGATAGTATGGTGTGAGTCTATGAGATAGGTTTTAGGCTTAGCATTAATTATTTTTACTAAGAAATTTTAATAATATTATGGTTATAAGGAGCCATCCTAACAACTTGAAACTCAATTCCATCATAACAGTCAAAAGGGTGAAAATCAAAAGTAGGGTAGTATCATCTACTAGGATGTTCAACACAGTTATTTTAAATTTAACATTTGAGTGTATATTTAATATTAGGAAATATAAGGTTTACTAATTTAAAGGAATTAAATCATCACATTCAATAATTATTATCATGGAAGAAATTATTAAAAATACATTCAGACTTTTAGTGATGATAGTGAGGAGATGGTGAAAAAGTTAAAATTTCATTCTCAAAACTTGATAGAAGATCTTGATGGAAATAATAAGATACTAAAATGACTCAGAAACACACTTAAGGATTCAAAGCTAGATATTATTACTAAAATATCACAATCTGATAATTTAACAAAAATAAAATCTATAACTACTCAGGGTATCATAGATTGCAAAAACATGCAACTCACTTATAAGGAAAATAAAGGAAGAATGGTCTTAGTAGTGCATCAATGGATACATTTTTTTCTTAAGAAAATAAAATAATACAAAGTAATAGCAAGAAAGCATAAATTAAAGAAAGAATATTGCATTCATATGAAGTGCAATTTTTGCAATAGAAATGGGCATGAAAAAGCTAATTGCTGGAATTTTTATCCATGTAAGTTTTGTGGAAGAAAATCTTGTTCCTTGATATTTTGTTAGTACAAAATGAATTTTTATGAAATATTTTAAAGAATGTTATTATTCATATTAGACAAATTTATTCAAAATTATATTTGTGAAGCAACTTCCAACAACACAGTAAAATGTTCTATTGAAAAAGAGCCAATAAAAGGAAAAATATTTGATCTTATTAATGATGATATGTTTGATCTTTCAAAAAAACATGAAATAAGGAAATAGGACAAATATGGTCCATTTTTTTCTTGCAGAGTAATCAAGAAAGAAGCACACACCAAATAAGAAGCTCAAGAAGTTCATGAACTAGATAATACAAAGTATGAAGAACCAAATAATGAAGATGAAAGAGAACACATAGTAGGACTCAAGAATGAAACTAAACATGTATATCAAGGATAAGTTAATGATCAATGCAAAGTCACAAGAAGACAAAGATAAATACAAATAATAAAGAGTAAAGTCTTCAATAACCAAATAATGTAATACAATGAGGTTTTGAGGAATATTACATTGTTTAGTACATGCAAATGTACCCCCATGGTACCTTCAAGGTAAAAATGGAAATATGTAATATATTAGTGTTGAATCTATAGTTTAGATGAGTGTTTTATATTTCACTTTCATGTAAGTTTAAATGTGCAACAAATGCACAAGTGTTATGTAAGAGTGTAATGTGTAGGAAATGCACGTGTCATGTAAGTAAGAGTGCAAGTGTGTCTTTATAGAATGTGCACAAGTGTCTTGTAAGTGTGCAAATATGTAAAGTGAGGATGTGAACAAGTATCTTATATTAGGAGTGCATGTAGGAGAGTAATAGTCATGTAGAAGCGTGCAAGTGTCATTGAGTCAAGAATGCATGCAAGAATAAATTGAAGAGTCTAGTATACAAGTGGCAAGATAATAAGCCAAAGGTCATGGGAGTTGTCCTATGGAGAGAAATAGTCATGTATGTAAATATTCATATTACTATGTCTATATTACTGATACAAAGCTCCATACAATGTAATAAAAGAAAATTAAAACAAGGAGGTGTGATTTAAGCATTGATAATAAAGCTTGTATACAAAATTTTGAGCAATTCATATTGTAACTATTATTCTTGCTTGTACATGAATGATATTGGAAATTTTACATTCATATTTGATATTATAAGTTAATGTTGTTTTATAATTATATTGGCCTTGATATATATGTTTTATTGCTCACATATATTATTCTAGTCTTCATTATTGATATTTCGACCTTTAATAGTGTGGCTTATTTATTAAGGGACTTGTGTTATTTTGAGATAGTTAAGCTTAAAATCCCATAAAGAGATACCCCAATACATAAATGATATTCACCATTTTACATTCATATTTGATATTATAAGTGAATGTTGTTTTATTATTATATTGGCCTTGATATATATGTTTGATTGCTCACATATATTATTCTAGTCTTCGTTATTGGTATTTTGACCTTTAATAGTATGGCTATTTGTTTTGGTACATGTGTTATCTTGAGATAGTTAAGCTTAAAATCCCACAAAGAGATCACCCAATGTAATAAAGTCGACCATTTAATAATTCAAACAAGTAAATGATAGTCATGTAAATGAGTGGGGGCAAGCAAGCCTATCTAGCTAAAGAAAATGTGTATATTTAAATCTATTTTAAATATTATTTAAGTGAAACTATGAGATATAGTTCATTAAGTCCATCAGGAATGGAGGTTGAATAGGGTGTAGTAAATACACTTACTAAGTATTATAATATGAGCACTTATGTACTCTATTTTATTATGCATATGTAATAAAAATATATATTATCATCAACATGTAATATATAATGTTATATTTTACCATTGTTTATATTTATTTATGTTATTATATATTCCATTTTTATTTAGATATTGTATGGTAGCATGCCATCACCATTTAAATTTTGTGTACCTATGTGAAAGACCATAGTAATTATAAGTCTAAACGATATATTTTACCTATGCCAAATACCAACATGTTCACATCCTATAAGAAGTGTTATTATCTTAGAATGCATCTACCTATTGGAGAAGACACCCAACATGCCTAGGTACTTGTGGCTCATGTAGAATGACACAATAGAAAGCATCATAGGTGAAGGTATCACTTGTGAAGTAACATTTGATATTTTTATATGATGTTGGCTCCTTGCTAGATTAATAATTGGTGCACTAAGGCCTTCATGATATAAGGTCTACTTTTCTTGAGGGGTTGTAGAAAAAGGAATTACAATGAAAGTAAAAAAAAGAAAGAAATATAAATCATCAAGAAAATAAAATTTGCAAAAAATAATCCTAAGCTATGGGGACAATGCACCAATATTAAATACCCCCATTAAAACTAAATGAAATAGGTTAAAATAAACACATTTACCAAATTTTAAAAGCTATAAAGTGAACACACTAAATTTTACATAACCCAAAATAAAAAATACACTAAAGAAGTAAGACAAAGCAAAATTAGTCACAAATTCTATTCATGTGCCAGAATTATTATAAGGAGTGAAACCTAGAGAGGGTCAATGCTCCTTATAAATATATCAAGGTTTGGACTTTGCTCATTACGACTAAGAAGGGGGGATGAGAGGAAGAGCCCACAAGGCTAGATATGAGGTACTATAAAGCAACTCACATTGCCTTTACAATGTAAATTTAGGCCTATTTATAAGGCAAGAGGAAGGTTCTTTCACTCTTAAATTCTATGTACAAGGTCTACAAATTCCTTTTTTATATACAACAAAAATAGTTTTACAACCATTATTGGCAGATTTGAGGTCTCTAGATCTAGGGCCATCAATATTGGGAGCTTCATGGTCTTTGGTTGAAAAATTTCCACTAACATATCTGATTGCTACTACTAGGTTTCCTCTAGAATATCCCAATTGTTGATATAGTAGGTATGGGCTCTCTGACCAGCATAGGACGTTAGGGTAGAATTACCTGTGTGATAGGCGATGATTAAACTAACACACAAATGGTTCTAATAGTCCAATCCATAAAATTAATCTTGATAGCTAATGTTAGATGTCCTCTTAAATGCCCTCTTAGACTACCTTCTTTAACATTCGTGTGGTTACCACATGTTCATGTCTAATATGGAATTTCCTTCAACCAATGACATGCCTTCTATAACTATTTAATAGTGCTTATTTTATTTTGCTTTTGATTTACTGCCATGTGTCTAGTCCATGCTAACATGGGCCTCATTTTTTATTTTTTCTCTTCTACCTATTGCGGATCAACATGAACTATCAAATAAAAAATCAATGGCTCATGGGCCTTGGCATCCTCAATGTTGTTAACTATAGATGCAATATTAACATTGACCATTGATGAAATATCTAATTATCAACACAACCTTGGGACTCATTTTCCTTTCTCTCCATGTCCCTCCTTCCAACTAAATGCAAGAGGTGCCTCTCATCTATCATTTTTAGCCTATCCCAATTTCATGAGATTTTTATTGAAGCAATTATTGTAGGGAAAATTTCCATAAAGTATTGGTGGCTTCTAAGGATTTTCAACCTACTAAATAGGAAAACATAGATTTATTAACTTGCCCATGGGAAAAAAATAAAAATTTGAAATTTGAGAAAATAATAAAGATACACAATAATATAAAGAAATGAAAAGTGATAAGGAAATGAGGAATATCATTCCTCAACCTTGAGACTCATGGGTAAGGTTTTACCTTTGGATTTTGAGTGAGAAGAGCTTTAAAATTTCTTAGATCTTGTTTGGGTTATTGAGGTAGCATTCTTGGGAGATTCATAAATTTGGATGATTTTGTAGTCTTGAATATTTGCTAGAGCTTTAGTCTAGTGGATCTCTTAGGTCCATGAATGCTATTTTTTCCTTGATATTGTTCCTTGATTAATTTTGTATGATTTGATACTACTACATCCCTACATGATTTTCTCCACTATACCTTTTTCCATGAACTTCAAAGGGATATTTCATATGGCTAGGCAAGACCCGAAAATCGTATTGACCTCAACCTTGTAACCAAAGCCCTTGATATAGAATTAAACTCCAACTTGAGTTTGCATTATTGAGTGCTTAAATAAGCACTCATGATTATATTTTTAGAATATATAAAATAACTAATAACAATATGCAACTAAATTTGTTCAACCACATTCTAACTTAAGTAGCTAGTGACTCACTCTAACTGCCTAAGCTATGAAAATAAGCCTAACATTATTAAAACAATCTACTAATAATCCTAATACTATTAGATATCCTCGTCATACCTCCCAAAATGAAAGCATTGGAGTAAAAAGTGTTTTGAAATTCAATCTGGATGAGGTACTTTGATAAAAATTTAGGCAGTAAGAAAATATTTCATCTGTTTAATTGTTAGATGAAATAATTATTTAGAAATATAATGCACTAAGAAAACTATTTAATTAATTGATAATTAAGTAATTAATTAATAAAATTCAAGTACTAACTCCCAATGTGGATGTACGAATATATATATATTGCCTCATTGATACCTTTAATCAAATTTGATTGTTGATTGTATGACACCAATGCATAAATGAGAAGTGCAAAGTTAGAACCAATAGGATTTTGCCATGTGGTACATAGAAATATCAACTCACTTGTTTGAATGGTGGAAAAAAAAAATGGTATTGGATTCTACCATCACGTGAATAAAAACTAGAAAATATCTAGTAGTCAATGCTGTAGTAGGACACTCACCAGAGAGAAACAATAAGTAGTATGTGAGCCACGTAGGCATACAAGGAAAGAGGAAACTACACTCTTATCAAGAATAGGAAGATATTTTGATCCATGGAGTGCCATGTTTTTCTTATTTTCTTCCTCTGCATACTTTATTTCATGCAACCACATATTCTTAACATAGTTGGAGAGAGAAAGCTATATCATCTTACATCTAGAACAATGCAATATTTTTTGCATTGCTTTAATTGCTTGTTTCTCATACAACTTTGTTATGTACCCCATAATTACCACCAAGTTTTAATAATATGATCCTCCTATTTTAGTATCCATTCAAAGTAGATAATCAAACATATTATAATTGGTGTTGTTGATGCACCAATAATGGAGCATTTTTACATTGCAAATACATTAATTAAGATCGAGGATGGAGATAGAGATAAAATTTCTTGAGGGATATTAAATTGACGTACTGTAAATCTAGGCATTGTAGCATGTTTATTGGAGGGTAAATAGATGTCATTGAAAATCACCTTGTGAATGGATTGGTTTATGGTTTTCCCATCAATTATCTACACCATTTTCTTCATTAAAACAACATGAGATCATGAATAATGTGTGTCATAGAAATCGCACATTCTCATTCATATAATATGGTATTTCCATCCTTGTATTCTCTAGATCTATGTCAAAAATCCATAACCTTGGACTAAATTTTGTAGATCCATAATGATACTATAATATTTGGGGAATTAAAACCTAGTATTGATGGCTTGCAAATAACTTTTGCGATAGAGAATTATTTAGATCAATGCATTTGGAATATCCTCATGGCATATAGTGGTACATATCTATAAGAACACCATTTGGTGGAGTAGAAAGAACATTTGAGATAGATAATTATTTAGGCAATGCATTTGGAATATCATCATGGCATATCTAATGATACATATCTATGACAACACCTTTAAGTGGAGTAGAATATTTTATAGTCAAACCCACATATTGAGAGCCAAGGGAAGCCAAAAATTACAAGAGCAAGCATAGTAAAGACATGCAATTCCAATAATGATATGGAGAGTAAGCATTTGACTACCAATTTTAACCCAAGAAAATTATTGTTAGTATGATGCACAAGCCAATGATGGTGTCAAAATTCTATGGTGTCATGGTGTGATTCCACAAATATTGTGGGAATAACCTTCTAATAAATAGTAGAAAGAACCAATGCCAACTTTAAACTTTTGAAATGAGGTTTTGGATAAGAATTTTTTTGTGGGTTTTTGTGTAGCCTCTCATAAACATGATAACGTGGGGATATGATGTGTTATAAAAACCACATAGGAGTACATCTATCATATGGAACACTAGAGCGTACAAACAATGATGATGCATGAGCGTGATAAACAACGTGTGTTCAAAAAGGTTTACACTGAATTTAAAACAATGATCGAGGAGGTGGCCATGGATGCAAGTGAATATGGTTGAGGTAAATGTTAGGGATATGTGGGGGATGGTGGGGTGGGGTTGTATGCACTTGTTAAAAATTTTATTTTTCTCCTTCTAAGAACAAGTACAAAAAATCACTTTTGAGGGTGAAGGAAGGGATTCCAAGTAGAGGCATAGCTTTCATATTTGGCATCACTCTCCAACTATGTAGGCCATACTCTAGGAACAAACACAATACGTTTTGCATAATGGAAGACTAAAAATATACATGAGAGGCTCTAAAAGTTGTTCTTTTAATATTTATCCATTTTTTTTTTGGAAAAGGTTAATATTATCAAGGATAGTATTGTCATAGGTGGATTCAATGTCGATAGAGTAGAAATCACTATATTCAATACCAAGCTTAGGGTCCTCATCACTGAGGTCCTCATATAGGTCCATGTTGTCCATATTCAATATGATTAAAGTAATTTTAGCACAATGATCCTTGGCCCATTATGCAATATCCTTCATAAATAGAGTATTAAGATGCTCTTGATCAAGTAGCATGGTGTATTCTCTAATCATTTATTCTAATAATTATATAGGTAACCCACAAATGGGTTTAATGGTATGATTCCAATGATATAGAATTAAAATCCAAGTTGAGTGTATATTATTATGTGAGTGCTTAAATAAGTATACATGATTGCATTTTTGAAAGGTATACAACATCTACTAATAATATGCAACTAAATTTTTTCAAAAACATTTTAACATAAGTAGCTAGAAACTCACTCTATAAACCTAAGCTACAAAAATAAGCCTAAGATTACAAAATAGTTTGCTAATAATCCTAAGACTATTATATGTCCTCATTAGCCCCTATTATTTCTTCCATCTCTTGTTCTTGGGTTTCATATATTGGGTATGTTACTCATGCTCTTTTGCAACCACCCTAGGATGCATGTATCTTTGAAATCCCATTACCTAAAAAGAGTTTTTTAGATTTTGAACCCACCCTTTTAATTAAAGGGTCGATTCAATGACATCCAAAATATTGTATTACAACCAATGGTAGAGCCCTTTTGTTACCACCAAAAATATTTTGGGGTTCTTAATTATAATGAGGGATGAATATGATACCACCAAAAAAATTATATCATTTTACTCATCTAGTTTAGATAGTCATAATCACCTCATGGAACGAGGAGTTTAAAATTTAATATCAGCTTCCTTTTAAGGCCTTCCATCATAAACATATTCATACTCAAATTAATTATATTATATTCAAGTCTTTTTATCTTGTTGATATTGTGAATAAAAATTCTACTTCAAGCACCTCGTTCTAAGTGATAATGGCTTGTTGTAATGAAATCTTGGGGAAGAGTATTTCTTACTTGAAGAGTAGTTTTACTTGGGATAATATGAGGTATAGTGTAATGGGATCTTCCATTTATAGACCTCTATTATTAGATCATTCATCAAAGTTCCTTGCATTTGATAAGTCAATAGAAGATGATATTTCTTGCACAACTAAATAAACAATGATATGGTTATCCCTTGTACTCCTTATGTTGTAATATGGCAATTGTATTATCATAAACCTCATGGGTCTTTTGGGTGGTGTGTGATTATTTATAGGTTCTCAAGGGTATTATTGTCCACTAACTATTTTATTTTATGGGAGACCTTTTTACCAAGCCAATCCATCTTCATATGTGTAGCTAATTTTGTTAGAAATAAAAAATTATTGCTGCTCTTAAGGAGTTTAGTCTAGATGCCAAAGTATAAAACTCACATGTATCTTTTATATCAATGGATGATCAAGGCATTAAATGCTCCTTGGTTCCTATGGAAAAATTTCATCCACTATATTTACATACTGGCTGCACATTTTTCATTGGCCATGTTTTTGAATCCATCTCACGTCTTTTAGGTGTCAACCATCATGGCCTTGCAAGCCACTAAATTTCAACAAGTATCAAGGAATATTTCCATAAGCATTGATTAAGTGTAAATATCTCTTGACAACTTGAACTTGAACTACATACCACTTGGATTTTCATGAACTTGGATAATGTGTTTCTCATAGTCATTGTTGATACTTGTTCCAATGGTAGGCATTGCCTCATACTTAGTGCACTTTTACCCTTAGTTCTAGGCCAATGCAAATTTTCCATGTGTTTGGTCTAATGGTGAGTTTCATCTTACATAATAAAAAATATTCATCCTCCATTGATATTTAATCAAACAATTAGCACTGCTTTAGCAAAAGTATCCTATTCATTTATTGTTCATCTCTAATATTAAGCCAAATTTCTCCTTGGAAGGTGTCTCCTGTTGGCTAAATGTATAGTGGGTTGCCTAGAGTTTGGCCTCATACATTAAATGACCCACTTCATGCTTTGAAAAGGTCTTCCAAATCAAAGAGACTCCCCTTCTCTATTACCTTTTTTAAAAATATATTTATAATTTTTTCTATTCACAATATTACATTATACTTGTGGTTATGGGTAACCACATCCTAGTTGGTTCTAACGCTTCAATGGAACCAAACCCAAATTTTTTAGATGCCCATTACTTTAGGTGGTCATTGAGAATGTAAGGATGCATCTTGTCTACAAAGTAGTGAATTTTTTACAACTTTACTTCACCTATGGAATATTTCTCCTCTTTACCTTTTTAGAGGGGATATGCTCTATGTGGTTCATGTGGAGGGGTTTCATGGAATATTGAATCTAGTTCTATACCTAGTTTGGAGAAGTATGTGAGTATAGTCTAGTGATAGGTATCATTTGATATTTGTAGTAAAGTCCCTTGAAAGGCATATTCTAAATGTGGCTTGTAGGTCAATCATTTATATGTCTTAGCACATTTTTAGGTCAAGGTATGCTTGGAGGGATAGAGAAAGATCATGTATTAATTAGAATACTTGCACTAGAGTTTTGTTTAATTGGACTACCATACTATTGGCCTAGTCACATATAATCCAAGCACCTCTACTACCTTTTTTTGCATGACGAATGCATTTAAACCTCACTCCACTAGGAAATTGTGTATTAAATTATCCCTATAGATCAGATTCAAATAGAATATCAAAGTCTTGGGTTAGCTAGACTTTGATCTCGAGATTTATATCATGGTGGGTGTCTCTTATTTGATAAACTATTTCTACTTTCTTAGGGCCTCTTCCAAATTCTTCATCTATTCAAGAAATAAGAGGACATCCCAAAGAGGTATTCCATGATGTCAAAGGCCTAGTCCTTTTGTTTCTAGAGTGATACACATCATATATAGTAGGTTATCTTGCAGGTTCTTGGATTTCTCTTATGATCATCAAAACTACTTGGGCCCAACCTTCGAGTGTAGCATGTGCTATAATACCACTTTGATTATTTTATCTCATTCTCTAGGGTTTGGTATCCATAAAACTAGACTTTTAATATTATTTAATGACCCTTTTCTTAGCCTCGGTGATATATTTTTATCAAATTTGTGTCCTCCTAGGGATTGGGGGACTGCTTCATCTGATACAACATACACTTTTGCTTCATCCTAGGTGATAAATTTTTTCTTTGAGATTGAGGAGTCAGTAGTTGATGGTATGGTATGAGGCTATGAGATAGGTTTTAGGCTTATTATTAGGTCATTTGACTAATAAAATTGAATAATATTTTGGTTAGAAGGAGCAATCCTGAAAACTTAAGGCTCAATTCCATCATAATAGTCAAAAGGGTGACAATTAGGAGTAGGGTAGCACTATTTACTAGGATCTTCAACATAGTTATTTTAAATTCATATTTGAGTGCATACTTAAACTTGGGAGATATAAGGTTTACTAATTCAAAGGAATTAAATCATCAAGTTGAATCATTGATTATCATGGAAGAAATTATTATAAATGCATTTAGTGAAGATAGTGAAGAAATAGTGAATAAGTTAAAAATTTGATTCGTAAAACTTGATATATGATCTTAGTGAAAATAAGAAGATACCATAATGAATCAGAAATATTCTTAAGGATTTAAATATAATATTATTACTACAAGATCACAATCTGATAATTTAACAAAAATAAATTCTATAACTACTCAAAGTGACATTGATTGCAAAAACATGCAACTCATTTATAAGGAAAATAAAGAAATAATGGTATTAGTAGTGCATTAATGGATATGTTATTTATATTTAGAAAATAAAAGAATACAAAGTATTAGCAAGGAATCATAAATCAAAGAAATAACACTACATTCATATGAAGTGCAATTATTGCAATAGAATTGGAAATGAAAAAGATAATTGTTGAAATATTTATAAATGTAAATTTTGTGAAAGAAAATATTATTCTCCGAAATTTTGTTGGTACAATAGGAAATTTTATTAAATATTTGAAATAATTATAATATTAGACATCTTTATTCAAAATCTTATCTATGGAGAAACTTCCAACAACAGAGTAAAATAATATATTGAAAAAGAACCAATCAAAGGAAAAATATTTGATCTTATTAACGATGATATGTTTGATCTTTCAAAAAAATATGAAATAAGGAAATTGGTTAACTATGGTCCAAATTTTTCTTGCAAAGTAATCAGGAAAGAAGCACACACCAAATAAGAATCTCAAGAAGTTCATGAACTAAATAATACAAAGTATTAAGTACCAAAGAATGAAGATGAAAGAGAACACATAGTAGAACTCAAGAATGAAACTAAACATGAATATCAATAAGAAGTTCATGATCAATGAAAAGTCATAATAATACAAAGACAAAGACAAATAATGAAGAGTAAAGTCTTCAATAATCAAATTCAATAATCAAATAATGTAATACAAGGAGGTGTTGAGGAATATTACATTATTTAATACATGAAAATGTACCCCCATGGTACCTGCATGGTACAAATGTAAATATGTAATATATTAGTGTGGAATCTATAGTTTATATGAGTGTTTTATATTTCCCTTTCATGTAAGTGTCAATGTGAAATAAATACACAAGTGTTATGTAAGAGTGCAATGTGTAGGAAATGCACAAGTGTCACGTAAGTAAGAGTGCAAGTGTGTATTTAGAGAATGTGAACAAGTATCTTGTAAGTGCGCAAATATGTAAAGTGAGGATGTGAACAAGTGTCTTATATTAGGAGTGCATGTAGGAGAGTAAGATTCATATAGAAGTGTACAAGTATCATAGATTCAAGTATGCATGTAAGAATAAATTGAAGAGTCTAGTATACAAGTGGCAAAATGATAAGCCAAAGGGCATGGAACCTGTCCTATGCAGAGAAATAGTCAAGTATGTGAAGATTCATATTAGTATGTCTATATTATAGATACAAAGCTTGATACAATGTAACATAATAAAATACAAAGAAGGAGGTGTGAAATAAACATTGATAACAAAGCTTGTATACAAACGTTTGAGCAATTCATATTGTAAGTATTTTTATTGCTTGTACATGAATGATATTGGCCATTTTACATTCATATTTGATATTATAAGTGAATGTTATTTTATAATTATATTGGTCTTGATATATAATTGATTGCTCACATCTATTATTCTACTTTGTTATTGATATTTTGACCTTTAATAGTGCGACTTGACCATTTAATAATTCAAACAAGTAAATGATAGTCATGTAAATGAGTGGGGGCTAGCAAGTCTATCTAGCTAAAGAAAATGTGTATCTTTAAATTCATATTAAATATTATTTAAGTTAAAGTATGAGATATAGTTCATTGAGTCCATTGAAAATGGAGGTTGAATAGGGTGTAGTAAATACACTTACTAAGTATAGTATGGTGAGCACTTGTGTACTCTATTTTATTATGCATATGTAATAAAAATATATATTCTCATCAACATGTAATATATAGTGTTATATTTTACTATTGTTTATCTTTATTTATGTTATTATTTATATTTCATTTTTATTTAAATGTTGTATGATAGCATGCCATAACCATTTACATTTTTGTGTAACTATGTGAAAGACCATAGTAAGAAGAAGTCTAAAAGATATTTTTTTAATGTGAAATATCAACATGTTCACATCCTATTAGAATTGTTATTTTCTTATAATGCATCGACATATCAGGAAAAATACCTAATATGCCTAGGCACTTGTGGCTCATGTTGGTGAGGGGATCACTTGTGAGGTAACATTTGAGGTTTTTAGATGAGGTTTGCTTCTTGCTAGATTAATATTTGGTGCACTAAGGCCTTCATGAACTAAGGTATACTTTTCTTGATGGGTTGTATTAAAAGGAATTACAATGAAAGTAAAATAGGAAATAAATATAAAGAGATAAGAAAGAAAAATTTGCAAACAATAAACCTAAGGTATGGGAGCAATGCACCAATATTAAATTGCCCCATTAAAACTAAATGAAATGGGTTAAAATAAATATATTTAACAAAGTTTAAAAGATAGAAAGTGAACACCTAAAAAATTGAAGGCATGTTAAGGTGATCAATACCCACTAACGTATTTGAAGTTAGAAGCTTCATGGGAATAACTGGGGATTATAGGCATTTTGTGAAAGACTATTCAAAAATTACCTATTCTATTACCAACCTTTAGAGAAAAGGAAAAAAGTTCAAATGTACAGATAAGTGTGAGGCTATATTTTAGACTTTGAAGAATAAGTTGACTACAACACCAATTATTAGTATACTGGATCCTTAAAAAAAATTTAAATTATGCACATATGCTTTTATAAGGTTTGGGAGGGGTATTATTAAAACATAAAGCTATAGTATCATCTAAATCTAGAAAACTCAAGAAGCATGAGTTGAATTATGCTACACATGACATAGATTTAGTGGCGGTTGTGCATGCTCTTAATGCCTAGAGAAACCATTTTTTAGGGAAACCATTCAAGCTAAGGATGGATCACCAAAGCCTATGGTATATATTTACCCAACCAATGTTGAATGCAATGAAAAGAAGGTGGATATAGTTCCTAGCTGAATATGAATTTGGTATAGAATATACCAAAGGAAAGGAAAACTAGGTTGTTGATGCCTTGAGTAGGAGAAGGTATATAGTAGAATTAAACTAGTGTCATGTTGACCTAATGTATAAAGTCAGGGAAATACAGTTAAATGACCAGTATTACATTGAAGTATAGGCTAAAATTGAGGAAAATCAGAATTTTAGAATAAAGGATGGATTTTTATGTTTCGAATATAGGGTTTTCATACCCAAAATTGGTGATTTTAGGAGAATGATTATGTAGGAGGCACCTAATTATCCATATTTTTATCATTCAGGAGGTGAAAATCTGAGAAAATACGTGAAAAAGAAATTTTATTGGTATGGAATGAAACATAACATTAATAGTTTCATTTTTATATGTTTAGAATGCTAGAAGGTAAATATAAAATATTAGCATCTAGTAGATGATATATCTACTCAGAAGTGGTAGGCTATATCTATGGATTTTATTGTGGGTTTACCTAAGAGAAGGTACTAACATGATGCAATACTCGTAGTGTTCAACAAGTTGATTAAGGTTGCACATTTTATACCAAGCAACATCAAGGATAATGCATAGATTGTGGTAAATAGGTTTGATAATAAAAAATTCAGGTTACATCATTTTCTTGAGGTAATCATATCAGATAGAGATTCTAATTTTATGTCAGAATTTTGGTAGGCTCTTCATCATGTAGTGGGAAGTAAATTGAATACCAGTAGTGTGTACCATATAGAAACAAATGGAAAAAAATAGAGGGTTAACCAATTTCTTGAAGATATGCTTCACATGTACTACATGGATAAAAAGTCTAATTGGAAAGACTTATTGCATTTGGTTGAATTTACACATAATAAAAGATATCATGCATCCTTAAGAATGGTTTTATTTTATATCTTGTATAGAATAAGTTGTATAACACCTCTATCATGGTATAATATAGGATATTTGGTGGTTATTATATCAAATATTGTTAGAGAGATGGATGAGCAGCTCATAGTAATTTAGAAGAGGCTCAAGGAAGTAGTTGATAACTAGAAGAGCTATGCTGATTTTGAGATCACTAAGAGAATTTTATATGGGAGATAAATTCTTCTTGAGGGTAATACCCATGAAAAATGCCATGAATTCAACTATGTTGCATCCTTATTTTATTGGGTGTTTTGAGACAATTAGTAAGATTGGTCTAGTAGCGTATAGGCTTCCCTTGCCATACAACTTGTCAAAGATCGATGATACTTTCCATATATACCTACTTGAGAAGTATGTTGATGTTCCTTTCATGTTTGGACTATTTTAAAATTGTATATGGTATATCCCTTAGCCATTGAGTTGTGGCCAATAAGAATTCTAGGGTTTCATTCTAATATTTTGAGAAAATAAACCCTAGATCAATGTAAGGTCCAATGAGACCATTATTCTAAAAAATTTGCAACTTAGGAAGATGTTGAGAAAATGAGAAATCAATCCTCATTTTTGTTTGAATAAAATATACTTTAATTTTAGGAAACACAAGGGACTAGTTTAGTCCAACAGGGAGAGTATGTAATGGCCCTCCTTGGTATGACTTGTTCTTGATACTTGATTTATGTATTGATGTATGGATATCAAATACATAATCTCATATAGATGCATTGCATATGTGTATGTGTTTGATTGAAATACACCATTAGGCAAGGAGGTTGCTATTAGCAAAAGGGTCATCCTTTTTAGGTGGGTGATAATGTTACAATTATCCTAACACCTCTTAAATAAGGAAATAAGATAGTTTGTGCATACCATTTTTTGGCATTTTGGATTGGTAATCCACCATTGAGATGCATCATGCATATTTTTTAAATATGGAAATTTTTGATTAGGTATTAATAATAATTAATACTTAAAAATAAATAGTAATGTAACATATTATTGCATATGTCTGTAACATAGCTTGATACGTTACATAAATGCATTCATGCATATGTTTGAAATATGAAAATTTAGATGCATTCATGCATATATTTGTAACATAGCTCGAAATATTAGTCAAATACATAATGTAATGTATGCAAAAAGGAAGTCTATTCCTATATGGTTTTCTATGGGAAATAGAAAGGAGGATTTTCCAAGGTGGAAGAGGAGGTTCAAAAATGAAGGGTGGAGAAAAATGAATGCATGGAATAGATTTTGGAGGAGGAAAATTGCTTATGGTATTCCTTGAATTTTATTGTTGCATGGAAATGAAAATATGAAATGATTTTTCATTGATGTATATCTTACATTACATTTATAGGTGTACGCAATTTTGCTTCTTGCTTGCATTTTGGTTATGGAGTTGTTTAATTGCCCTAAGATCTATAAGGCTTAGAATTTGTTTTTATTTCTTTGGTCTATGTATCCAAGCTTGTATATCCTGGTGATGCTTATGGCCATCTGGTTTGGTTGGGCCATTTTTAGCTTAAAATCTACCATCTACATTTGTAGTTCTAAGGGTAGTTTTGTTCAGTTTTTCTTCTTGTAATTGTTGGTTTTAGAACATGGATTCCTACAATATTTCTTGTAGATCCTTCATCATCTTCAAAAGATTTTAGGGTGTGTAGTAGTTGGATGGTTGAGTTTCTAATTGCCTAAGTTGTTTTGTTTAATTGGTGTTAGCTTTTCATTTTGTTTAGAAGATCCTTTTTTTTAAGCTTCTTTAAGATGCCTTCATGGGTTATCTGCTTATCTTGGATTGCATAGATCTATTATAAGTAGTACTTAAGGAAGGCTCCATTCTGGAGTACATGTGGTTTTGTGTCGTGTAGCTACTTGTTCACATTATTAGGGTTTTTGCTCCTTTTCTAAGTCATGGATACCAACCTATTTGGGTGTAGAGCTAATTTTTGACCTTAGGCTTCGGTTTGTATTTTCCTTTACTTATGTATTGGTTTAAGCATTATTATTTCCTTAAGTTTTATTTATGTATAAGCTAGAAATTATTTTAATTTTTTTTAAAAGTACAAATCATGGAGATATTAATGAATGATTTGTTTATATAGTTATTCAGTAAGTTTATTGATTTATGGAAAAATGAACCTTCTAGAGAAGTTCTTTATTGTAGTAAAGTTAATATTATATACATTAATCAACGCATATTACTAAGGGTTGTAATTATTGATTAATGAAAAGTATTTTATGTTTTAGTCTTTGCCTAAAGTAAAGTTAATAATGTATTCATTATTCAATATATATTCTAAAGGTTCAAATGATTGAGTAATATAGAAGTATTTTATGTATATTTATGATTACTTTTAAATGGAATCAAGATTGATGAAATAAAGGAATTACCTCTATGTTTAAGCTTAGAATGTTTGTATTATGCATGGGGTTGCATTGATATGTTCTTGTGTAGTGCATGTTAGGCTTACATATGTATGTATGAGCTATCATGATCCCTACAAGTTACATTCAATTGCTCGTTGGAGGAGATCCAATCAGTAGAGGACCTTGAAGAAAAGGTTAATGATTAGTTATATTATTAAAGACTAAAATCTAATATTTTGGGATAAGGATTATTATGATGTTTCATTATTGTGAAAAAGAAATAAATATTTTTGTATATAGCATTCTTGTTATATTATTTAGAGAATGGAATATTAAATGTTGTTATTATTTTTGTAAGTTCTTGGAATATTTGGCTGTGTGAAATGGAAGGAATATGTTTAAATCATGGTTTATGATCACATTTTCTTAAATATTGTGTTATTATTTCATTATAAATAAAGAAATTCTAAATGCTAGTATTATGATTTGAAGTATTTAAATTTCTAGTCTTAGCAATGTGTTATATTGAATTGAAATTATGAGTTATATAGAACTTTATTTTCCTTTGAGAGACTTCATTTATTTTTAAAAGTGTAGACTGCGGGTTTGTATGGGATTTCTTGGGCATGAATATTGAGCTATATTAGAATGCTTGAGTCAAAATGTACCCAATATTGGGAGGAGTTATGGTGATGCAATAACTAGGTACTTGTGAATCTAGGAGTTATGATGATGCAATAACTAGATAATTGTGAATGATACACCTTGAATGGTGAGGCTTGGGTGTTCCTAATGGTGAGGTATAAGAATAATTAATAAGATAGTATAGTTATGAAGACTTGAACAATGAGGATCAAGTGACCATGCTCATTATCAAGTGAGTGGCAATGACCTTAGTTAGCCCAAAAGTTGCTATAACTAAGCACTACGACATTTTACCAAGTTAATCCTATATAGATGGAATTATGTAGGATTAGGGAAAATGCATCCCTTTTTAAGTGATATGGACCTTAAAGGATAATCCCTATGCCATGGTCGAGTGGTTCTATACTAGTAAGGGTATAGAAAAAGTGGGGGGATCACTGTTGGAATCTTTTATAACTAGTGAAGTTTACAAAAGTGAGCCCTAGAAGTATAGGATGTTGGCCACTCCTATCCACTTTTTCTATAGTGAAAATTAACTTAAAATGTGGTTATACTTTATGATGATAAAAAATATTGGGACTTATTTATGATTTTTTATTGTATAAATGAAAAATTAATATCTCCCTTAGGTTGAGTTGGTGGGTTGTTACACTTGGTATTAGACCCTAGGTTGTAGGACTAGAAGCTTCCATGGAGACAACTTAGGTTGATATTTGAATTGATGTTCTACTTTGTGGAGGCTTACATTTCTAGAGAACTTAAGTTGATTTGGGATAAGGTAGGTATTTTACATCATCTTGACCAGTCAGACCAAGGAATAAAAATCCTAGAGAGTATAGTTTCTTATGGGGATTGGCACCTTGTGGTGAAGTAAGTGTTGCCATGATCATTATTAAGTGAATTATAATGGACTTACCAAAATTATAACCTTACAAAGAGGTAAGTTTTACCATGATAATGATTAGGTGAGTGATAATGCTCTAAGTTAAATCATGGGGGTGATGAAACTAACTAAAGTTAGAAGTTCAATTTTGTGGAAATTGAAAATTTCCAACTCCTTTTTATGGATAGGATATGGTACCTATTTTGACAAGAGGATTATCCAAAAAGATAGGGTCAACTATGTAGGAGGAATTTATGGATCATTGTCAAAAAAATATAGAACAATAGACTCCAGTAAGAAGTCTGGAATAATAATTGACTCCAGTAAGACGTTTGGAAGAACAATGGACTCTAGTAAGAATTCTAGAAGAAAAATGGACTCCAACAAGAAAAATGGAAGAAAAATAGACTCCCTAATGAAATATAGAAGAATAGAAGACTCTAGTGTGATGGTGGAAAATCTTACCTCAATGGTTAAGTTGCTTTAGGAGCAAATGGAGCAAAAATAGTAAATGTTGAAAACATTGGTTAATCGACAAACCAACAATAGGTATTTAGAGGGTAGATAGGAAGAGAAACATGCTAGAGAAATCCATGGACCTTAAGAATTTCAAGGTATCTAAAATTAATGGAAGAGAAGGGGTGATGTAGTAGAGTCTTTCATGAATGAATTGGAAACTTATTTTTCCATGAATAATTACTCACCCAAAACCCAAACTATTTGGGAAACCCTTCATCTTCAATATGTAACCTTAGGATGGTGGAAAATATTCAGTGTAGGTAGAGGAATTCAAGACATAGACCTTAAATGGGATATTTTTGTAAGGGAATTTAAGAATATATTCCTATTAGATAAATTTTATGTAGAGAATTTTGAGGAGTTATCTATGATCCAACCTGGTGCATTGACTATGGATGTATTTTATCAAAGATAAGTTAATCTCTTGAAATATTTTCTTGAATATGAGATAAATGAACAATTCAAGGTGCATAAGTTCATCTTCGGGGTGGATCCTAAGATTTAAAAGTGATTAATTTTTTCAAACCCAATACCCTTCAAAAAGCATATGATTTGGTTCAATAGGAAGAGATCAATAAAAAAACTAAGAAGACCTTATTAAGCTATGGAGGGTTGATAAAATGAGAGAAATAAAAACTCAAGAAAAGGAAGAGTATTGGGTTTATGAAATGGGAGTAGGAAAAAAATAAGAAGAGTAAATGGAACCTAAAGTTTATAAATAAGAACAATGGGAACAAAGGGAAGTATAAGAAGAATTTATAGAAGAAGGATAATTCAAAAACCTGATATTAGAAGTAGAATGATATAACTTACAAAGAGGATACATGGGATAAAATTTAGGGAAGTTATTATGTACCTAGGATAGGTTGTTTCATTTGTGGGGGTTTGGATTATACAAATAAGTGTCCTCAATGACTAGAGTCAAGTAATAGAGCTGAGGAGCAACCTTATCAAATCTATACAACCATAGGAATTCAGAACCTTTATGGATAGGCAAATCCCATGTTGTCAAATGGTAAGTTGTTAAATAAGAATTTAAAGGTTTTAATTGATAGTGTAGCTACAAATACTTTTATTTTTACTAGTATTATTAGACATACACCAAAAAAACCTAGATTTTTAGCACAAGGGTGGAAAGCTGGGTATGGGTCTATATAGACATACTTAGTGGATTAAAGTTTACCTATAACTGAGATCACCTTATCTAATGGATGTACTATTTGAAACTTATATGTAGCACCACACATGCCTTTGATATTATCTTAGGGATGGATTGGTTAAAAGCTCATGGAGCCCTAATCAATTTCCAAGAAAGGTGGATGGACTATACTAACGAGGATAAGAGGAGGTTAAGGATTCAAACTAGGTAAGGATATTTTAAATCACATTTATTATTAGCCATGCAACTTAATTAGGAAATAAATAGAGGTGGAACTTTGTATGTAATTAAGATAAATGACAAGAAATGAGATAATGGAGATGCAAAAATATTTAAGTAACATCCAATTCTACATGAATTTAGTAATGTATCTTGAGAGGATCTTCTAGGCCTACCACCTTGGCATAAATTTCACTTCACCATTGAACTAATTCTTGGAGTTGAACCTATTACAAGGACACATTATAGAATAATTCCTATTGAGTTGCAAGAGTGATGAGTGTCATTATCAGCATCATTTAATTTTCAATATTTATCAAATGTAGGGGGGTGTCCAAGGTTGTCTGCGATAGAAGGTTTTAAAAAGTTAAAACTCAGTCATTAGTTCACAAGATTTTATTCAGTGAAATAGATTTTTATTTGGTTTATAAAGGTCACACTAATCCTATTTTGCAAAATTGGAACTAATTTATCTTGTAGAATTAACAATTAAACTATAGTTGTAGATTTGACAATTAATCTATAGTTGGCTGAAATAGAAAATTAATTTATGTTTTCTGAATTGAATTGGAATTAATGGAAATTACTAATTTGAAATATAATTTAACTCAATAATGCTAAATTAAAAATGCTAAAATCGAATTACTGAAACAGGAAAATTTGCTAAAAATTATCAAAATTGCTAAAGCTAAAATTACGAGAAATTTAAATAATAAATACACAAAAAAATATAGGTCAGCTAGCTGCACATTAACTCTCATACATCACACTTAAAAAACATGTAAAACCATGCTAAAAATATGGGAAATTATGTTTATAAAAAATAAGTAAGAAATTAGCAAAAAATACAGTAGTAAATTTTTTTGTAAAAAACCCTACTAAATGCCCCCTTCCACTAACCCCAAGAGTGGGCCCTTGCTTGCTGCTCTAGAAAAAGGTAAAATAACTCTAAATATATAAGTTCTAAATATTCACTCACAAAATTAAGATAAATGAATTATGTTGCACATTTTAGTAACTGCTATTGCAAAACTGCAACTTTACAACTATTACAACTATTTTTGTTTGCGAACTTTCTCTGACTTCTAACTCTTACTACCTTCTAATAACTCAACCAATAAGGGAGTAGTCATATTTATACTATCTATTACATTCATACTTGCAATTACAAAATCAATTTTCTTGTTGTCTCTACATGATTGCTTGTATTGTTGCAGTCGACTCAGTCTATTATAGGATAGAATATGTTGCAACAGTTATCTGTGCATGTTTCCATACTTCTAATCTGGCGGTAAATTGCTCAAAATGGTTGAAATATAGTTTTTTCACCTGTACCTATGTTATCCTACCACCTCCCTTACGAAGTGGATGTGAACTATGTGGTTATTGTTGGAACATATTGTTTCTTCCTATAATTCCAAAGAGCTTCAAAATATCAGGAAAAATAGGTGAGATTTAATGTTGTTGTCAACCAAACCACATGGAAGCACTACTATGTGGATAAAAAGTCTTTCCTAGTATCCATCAACACTTTCCAATTTATTCCACTTTCTGCTATTTACCATTTCAATTCCTTCCTTTAATATGACGGGTGGTTGGAATTTGTATGGAGGTGTACCCGTAGTATCATGTTTTTCAACAAAATGGTTGATTTGGTGCCATATCATCCCATTAGTTTGATTTTAATGTGATAAAAACATTCAAAATATTTTATCCAATCACAAATCATAGTACCCTTATTTGATATCAAATACATTATGCGTTATTCACTAAAAATCAAGTAAAAATAGAGTATAAAATGTTGAAAACAATCAAAAATAGGGGTACAATGTTCTTAAACATTAATTCATGCAAAAAATAACAAATAATATACTCTAGTAAAATATTTGGCATAAAATAATACTATATTTGGTTATATGGTAGTATTTTTATGTCTAAAATGTAGCAAAAAATGAGGTATTTCGTGGCCTCATCATCTACCCCAACTTGACCTGATGCATGCCCTCATGCATTTTGTTGGGCTACAAATGCACTGAGGTCTAACTCCTTGTACCAAGTCCCCCAAAATTTTAAGTTTCTATAATGATATCCCCTATTCCATTTTAGATCTACTAGCCAAATCTAAAACTGTTCATCTTATTACATATCAAAATCAAAGTAGAATGGTACATGTGTGATAATAGTGGGTGGCCTAAATCTTAAGACTATCCACTAATGCTTTAGTGCTAGGATAATTTTTATTATAGTATCTATCCTCCTCCATGACCATAACAGGTTAGTTGGTGATATTGGCTCTCTCTTCTACAAGGATATAGGTAATTCTTCCCACCTAACCTTACATGCTATCAAGGAGTTTGTAAAATTGCTTGTGCAAAATTGCTAAAAATAAGCCATATTATCCTTAAGATTATTCAAATAAGTTATTTGAATATATTTATATTTTCATCAGAGAAAATTGCTAGCTTGTTAATGCTATGGGATTGGGTTGGATATGCCTTAACAACAACCCAACTCCTATCTCCATCTCCTTGTTTTGTTTCTTCTCCTGATCCCAATATATCTGATTTTGCAAAGTGGAAATAAAGGACTGGATATGTACATCACCTATATAGATATGGGGAAAAAATTGTACATCTTCTACCATGATGAATTTATGCAAGAAAAACTCACACAACAAATTTTTCAGTTCTTCAGGACTTTACAAGTAAGCTTCTACAAACACTTGATCAGTATTTAAATCATATGTAAGACTAGAAAAAATATTCATTACCTACCACAAAAGGTATTTTTCTCTAAGGAGTAGGTTTTATATCCTGGTAGGATTCCTACATTGTACAAGGTATTCTGTAATCTGACACAAATTTTTTACCTTACCCTACAAATCAGTAATTTTTGTAACCTATTTTTATTCTATTTTTCAATGGGATTAAGTGTTGAAATCATAACTCTAGGGCTTTATATCATGTAATACACCCTACAATAGCTTCGTTATGGATTTCTAGTGGGACCATGTTCAATGGATGCACTACTATTGGTGGTGTCTTATGTTCAGTCAACAAATCAAATTGGATACCTATTTCTAAAATATGTACTTTATGAAAAGATTATGAAAAATCTTTCTCTTTATCATTGTGGAGTGTTGTAAATACTTGAAATGAAGTGATATAAACTCTAGGGCCTTTATTCTCTAATTTTTCTTACTCCTTTTGCTGTTTTGGAGACTCTTCAGGATATTTTGGCATGGTTTGTAGACATTTTGGAGCTACTCTAAAATGATATTATTTGTATCAAAATGCTCCGAAGCTACATTTGAAAGTGCTAAAATGGATTCTTTTTCAAAATTTTGATGCAAATTATATTGTTAGCCCATATCCAAGGTATGTGAGGCTTACATAACATCTACAATCCCCTTACCATCCCTTTTTTTAGGTGTTATTTCTTATTTTGTATGTTTTCCTGCTGCAACAACAATTTAAATAGGAACATAAATTTTAGGTGCATGTTCCAAATTATCCTCCTCAAATCTATGAGGAAGTTATGGGATATCAGCTTGTATTTCTCCTTCTAGAATATATTTTTCTAATTAAAGTAAAATATATACTATCTCCCTACGAGAATATAAAATTATGGGTAGTGTCTCAAATGGTGCCAGTCTTCTTTTCAATTCCTCTATTTCTTGCAGAAATTGATCAATGTATTCATACTTTTCCTTAATTTATGCTTCACCCCATTCAATACAGGTCTAATGGATCTTAATAATCATCCTGAAAACCTTCACATGATCATCTAACTCATATTCCTCATATTTTTCAAATTTTGAATAATATATAGGTAAATCCATGACAGGTGGTGAAATTTGCTCTCCAACTTCTATAAGTGGCCTCTCCTCTTGATTAAGTGATTCTAGAACTAGAGTTTTATATTACTAAATTGGAATTTCTTCAGCCACTTCATATCCATCCTCCTGAAGTATCAAATTTCTCTTTTTCTTGTGACTGGATGATGTTGGAGGTGTAGTTTCAACAACTACAGTTGTACCATGTTATCTCTATCTTAGACTCCTTATCAGAGGAAGGGGTGAAGGTGGTTGTGTTGTCATTTCAATCTCTATTTATTATACTTTAGTTAGCTCCTCTATGAAAAATTTCCTTGTAATATGGGATACATTTTAAACAATTGTGTACCTATATCTCCCTCAGCTTATTCAGTTCATATAGTTGTTTTACTAGCAAATTTTATTAAAAATCTGAATCAAATTATTCTTCCTTCGACGGAGCTTATACTTCAACTAGAGACCCAATATCCATAGAATATAAGGGTTCTAACTGTGCAGATGTATGATCAAATTTTTTTGTAACTTCATCACAAAATTTAATCTTCTTGGTTTTTAGACGCTCTGTAGGTCTAGACTCAACTTTCCTCTTCCTTTGTGCTCTAGTCTTGGAAGTTCATGGACCCTCGGGGATGAAGGTGTTCCTTTAAATTCAGGGGTAACCCTTTCATCTGCATTGTATTCAGGGATATCTACCCTACCTGCAACTTCATCAGTACTATTTTTAGGGGTCTCTACCCTACCTACAACTTCTTCCTCCTCCTCTTGTCTTGGTTCTTCTTCAATCAAAACTTGTTCATTATAGAGGGTAAAGAATCTATCAAGACTTTGGGTATTTCCCCTAAAATGATTTTTGCATATGAGTTTTATGAGACCATGCTACCGAGGGTATCCCTGGCCCTATTGGTATCTCTTTGCCATACTATGCAGTTCTTGATGCAAATACAGGGAAATATTTACCCTTACCTATGGGTGTTGGTTACCATACCTTAAATGACTGAGGATATTTATATGGTTACTAGACAACACAACATACTATCTCTCATAGGTCAAAAATTTGATCACCCAAATTGCAACCTCGTCCCAAGGTTTCTATATACTAGTACTTTTTACCACTTTACAAACAAATTTATTCATTTGCATGACAAGTTGTACATCCCCTTCTTCTGAAAACATTCTAACTACTTTTGAGAGTGCAATTTTACCAGTTTTCATGAGTACTAGTCCTTGCAAAGATAATTTAGTAATTTGTCTCAAGACCAAGGAAGTTACCTCTATTTGCTTGATAATAATGGTTGCCATATTATTCAAGAGGGTATAGGTGAATTCTGTTGCCAAACTCTTCTAATATCCATTTAATTTCTCTAAAAATAGTATCAATCCTACCTACTAAAAAACTTGCACCATTTTAGGCTATTTTTTGAAATTCATCCAGGTTATTTGGTTTGAATTTATTATTTTGTTCCATGTTATATACAACCCATGTTCTTGCACCAATATCTACTATAAATTTGTATATATCATCACTGCACTCAACCCGCTTCATTCTAAATAATTTGCCTTGTAATGCAATGCACAATTTGGTAGTTTCACAATGTGTTGTTTCACTCTAGCATATTCTACAAGTTTTGGTGATTATGGAGCTTAGTAATGAGTGTCTTAGGTACATAGGGTTCAAATCTGAAAGGTGGTGCAGAGCACACTAAAACTTGCATGAAACTACCAAACACATGTTGTTTGGTGGTTTTGTGGAAGTTTGAATTTTAGATTTCTAGCACAAATAAAGGATGATGGACCGATATGACTTTAGAGTATGATGCATGCATGTAAAACCATCAGTTGAGTTGGATAGTCTAATTTAACCAACTTATATTTGCTTCACAAAATATGTGGATGTCCATATCCTTGGTTCATGTGATTGTGCATGTTAAAGTACCCAGATCACATGGGTCCAGAGAGGGTGATAAGCACCAAGTTCAATCAATTGCTTTGGAGCACGTTCGAGGACACTCGTTGATGACTACTATATGTACTTGAAAACTTGTACTCAAGTTCATGAAAGCTATGGTATGTACATCATGTGGAGATTTTTTTAAATATCCCATATGTGAATGCCAATTGGATTTAAATTTTTATGCTACCGCATAATTTTCAACTTTCAAAGTTCATTCTAGAGCTCTAGGTCATTCTGGAGCTCTATGATTTTTCTCTACATGTATTCAACCATAATTTTATTTCATTTTAGAGCTCTATGATATTATGAAGCTTTGTGATTTTTTTACATATATCCATCTAGAACTGTATATCATTCCAGAGTTCTATGTCATTCTGGAGATCTATATGTTCCTCCTATTTTCTTGCAACTAGTCCTAAATTTCTCATTCAACCAAGGGTAGAATAGGGTTCTTCTTGAAAATTTAGAGATAATATACATTTTTACTTTCCAAGTTTATAAATTATTTATTCCAAATATTGAATTATGATACATCACATGCTAAATGCCTACTATGACAAAATGCAAGAAATACGTACCTTACTGTCCTAAAATTTTATCATACACTTTACAAACTGCTACTTTCGATGATTGTTAACAAATTATCTAAAACCAAAAATATAACACATGTGTAGTAGGTGAGATTTGTACAATGATGGATAGATCAGAAAGGTAAACATGTGAGAAACAAATTTTCATGTAAGCCTATTCAATAGCGCTTTCAAAAAGGTTTTCACTATTAGATTATTCTTTTTTTTCATTTGTTTTCAATTTTTTCATCTCTTTTCCTTTTTGTTTTTCATCTCTTTTTTTTTTTTTCATATCTCTTTTTCATATCTTTTTGTTTTTGTTTTTTTAGGAGCGTTAATGAGAGAGAATATTTCTCATAAGGATTCAATGAGAGAGAATATCTCTAACTGTTATTTGGATAAGAACAATCATTATTTTATAAAGACACATTTTTTTACAAGAAAATAGTAACAATGAAGCATCAACCTTTCCTTCCATATGAGCAATATTAATCATATCATGTCATCATTTCCTCATTATTTTTTAAAATGAAGTATTGACTTAATTATTTATCCTCCTTGCTAAAATTGATGCATGTCCTCATACATCCTCATTTTGTGGGATATGCCTTATGCTACAACTTTTTTTTTCTCTTTTCTTTCTTTTTTTTCTCTTTTCTTGTCTTTTATGTTTTATTTTTTTCATGATTCAAAGATATGATCATTCAAAATATCTGTTAGAAGAGGAATCTTCTTCTATCATATGCAAGTTTAACTATGAGAAATATCAAGCAAATTCCACCTTTGTTAGTGGCTTATGGTACAATCATAAATGATTTCCATTCACCACTAATGTCCTCCTTCAATCATAAATCAAAGAAAGTTGAACAAATCCATTCTCAAACACTTATGGTTCATCCTTGCTACTACTAATGTGATCATCATACCACATTCTACATTGTTTTTGAATAAAATCTATTTGGTGAAGTGCCTCCAACCAAAGTTCATCTAATGCATTCAATTGTAAAATTCTTTTGTTTTGTACCTGCAACAACTTAATACCAACTTCTAAATATGTATTAAGTGTTAGTAAAATATTAGGATGTTGGATCAATGCATTAAACAATTTTACTTCTTGGCCATTAGTCAACCAACTACTAATATTCAAAGTTTTTTTTTGTTGTGTTTCAATTTGTTTTTGTAGACACCAAAACAACACCAATCCGATTATGGGACTGTAAACACTGATCGCATTGACACACACAGCCTCCAGGGCAGCCCCCAGAGGTTAAACAATGGTCCTAACCACTCACATAGCAGTTTTGGAAGGTCAGAGGTCAATTTGGCACCTTCAGACACTCTTCTCCTTATTCGTTCCACCCAGGGACGATTACAAACTGGTATTTGCCCCACCCAGGGACGATTAGCAATATTCACTCCAGGGTGGGGTGAATAGTAGGTTTGATGGGAAAAAAGTCAAATTTTGACAAATGGCAGCTCAGATACACCACTTAACTCTTTCTTCATTGCATGGGAGTGTGAGTGAGCATTTTTGAGTGCTAGAGGTAGTTACATAGGCAGTCATAGAGCCCCTAATCATGGAGGAATCCTCTCCCCCTTGGGAAGGCATGATTGCCAAGTGGTTATGAGCAAGGTGCAACCAAAGTATTGTCATTGTTGTCAACACAGTTAGGTTGATCAGTTGATGCAATGGATAGGAGTTCAGTTATGAGCAAGGTGCAGCCAAAGTGCAATGGACAGGAGTTCATTGATGAGCAAGGTGCAGCCAAAGTATAATGGACAGGAGTTCATTGATGAGCAAGGTGCAGCCAAAGTATTGTCATTGTTGTCAACATAGATAGAGGATCGGTTGATGCAATGGAGAGGTCATTAGATAGATCGGTTGATGAAGTGAACAAGAGTTCAGAGCAGTCAGAGCATGTACAGTGAATTTCCAAGAAGACAAAAGAGGCCCAGATTCAAAAGATCAAAGAAAAAGACAAGTAAGAAAACTGTCGCGATATCGCGACATATTTGGCAAGTAAGAAAATTGTCGCGATATCGCAACATGTTGAAAAGCTAGAAAAACTATCGCGATATCGCGACAAGTTTGAGGAGAGAGAAATTTTAAGAAAAATTGTCGTGATATTGCGACATGTTAGAAGAGAGAGAAAGCATAAGGAAAACTGTCACGATTTCACGACATGTTGGAAGAGAGAAAGCACAAGAAAAACTGTCGTGATTTCGTGACATGTTGGAAGCAAAAAAGGCAAGTAGAAAATCTGTTGTGATTTCGTGACATTTTGGCAGAGAAAAATCCAAGTGGAAAAACTGTCACGATTTCGCAAAAAGTTGGTAGAGAAAAAGCCAAGTGGAAAAACTGTCGTGATTTCGTGACATGTTCGATGAGAAGGCACATGCAAGAAAACTATCATGATTTCATGACATGTTCGGAGAGAAGGCGCAAGCAAAGAAAATTTTCATGATTTCGTGACATGTTCGAAGAAAAAGCACAAGCAAAGAAAACTGTCATGATTTCAAAACATGTTCGGGGAGAAGGAGCTCGCAAAGAAAAGTGTCACGATTTTGCGACAATCTGTAAGATAGGCAGTACGGACGAAAATGTGTCACGATTTCACGACATGTTTGAGAGAAGGAGCTCGTAAAGAAAAGTGTCACGATTTCATGAAAATTTGCAAGAGGAAGCGCTAAGGAGAAAAAGTGTCACGATTTCGTGACATGTCATGTTTTCGCGGGTGCAAGCCAAGAAGAGTGCAAGGAAGCAAAAAGTGTTGCGATTTCGTGACATGTCATGTTTTCATGGATGCATGTCGAGAAGAGTGCAAGGAAGCGAAAAGTGTCATGATTTCGTGACATGTCATGTTTTCGCTGGTGCATGCCGAGAAGAGTGCAAGGAAGCAAAAAGTGTCACGATTTCGTGACATGTCATGTTTTCACTGGTACAAGCCAAGAAGAGTTCAAGGAAGCAAAAAGTTTTGCAATTTCGTGACATGTCATGTTTTCGCTAGTACAAGCTGAGAAGAGTGTACAGAAGCAAAAAGTGTCACGATTTCATGACATGTCATGTTTTCACTAGTGCTTGCAGAGAAGAGTGTATAGAAGCAAAATATGTCACGATTTTGTGACATGTCATGTTTTCGCTAGTGCTTGCAAAGAAGAGTGTACGAAAGTGAAAGGTGTCACGATTTCGTGACATGTCATGTTTTCGCTAGTGCAAGTAGAGAAGAGTGCAAGGAAGCGAAAGTGTCACGATTTTGCGACATGTTCCATTTTCGTGGGCAAGAGACAGAGAAGAGCTCAAGATAGCGAAAGTGTCATGATTTCATGACATGTTATGTTTTCGCTGGTGCAAGCCAAGAAGAGTGTACGGAGGTGAAAAGTGTCGCGATATCATGACATGTGTTTTTGCGGATGCAAGCTGAACTATGAAACAAGGAGGCAAAAGTGTCACGATATCGCGACATGTTATGTTTTTGCGGTCAACTGCCAAGAAAAAGTCAAAGGGGCAGAAATGTCACGATATCGCGATATGTCATAGTTTCATGGGTAAAATCCGAGAAGCATACACAGGGACAGTTGCAGAATAAGTTCATGTAGCAAAATAAGAATTGTTACAGGTGGAGTTATAGTGAGATCATGTAAGCTATAATAAGAAATGTGAAAAAGAGTGTGGCGGTTACAAAAATGCTACAGAGTAATAGGCAGACAGAAACTATAGTGGCGAACATAATCTAACGAAGACCAAGAATTAAAAAATAGAAAATATTATTATAATATGTATACAGTAGTGGGTCCGCAGTGCTATGGGATGAGCGCAAAAAGCATGTGCAGTAATAGTGCACAAAAATTAAGTGCTATATGAGCTGGGAAAGCATGTGCAAAAATAGGGCACACCAAATGAGCGAGAAAATAGTGAACCGCTAATAGAGAGTGTTGTCAATAAAGAAAAAGTGTTGTCTCATAAATAGAAAATGAAGTAAGAAGAAATTGTTGTTGCTCAGTAGGAAAGAGTGTTGCTGTATAGAGGGATAGTGTTGTGGGCTGTTACAAAGCTGGAAGAATACTGTCAGAGCTGTAAGAGAATAGAAAAGGCTGTCAAAGCCATAAATGAGCAGATAAGATGGTCAAAGCCATAAATGAGAAGATAAATCTGTCAGAACGGTGGATATACTATCAGAGCACAGAAAAGGTTGTCAGAGTTGTAAAGTGGGTAGATAATGTTGTTAGAGCCATAAGTAAGCATTTAAGGCTATCAAAAGTGCAATAAGCAGGGCCAAAAGAATGTTCCATGAATAGTAAGTTAGGGTTAGGGTTGAGCTCTGCACGAGGCATGAATGTTGTGTATTGCTGAATAAAAGGAAAAAGTAGCTATGAAAAGAAATAGGCTATAGTGCTAAAATATACAAAAGGAGGGCTATAAGAGAGAATAGTAGAGTGGAGATAGAGCACTGCTGAGAGAAGAGCGGTGTAGAAAGAGCACAGCTGATAGAGTGTGACTGAGAGAGTGTGGCTGAAAGTGCACAGAAGGAATATGTGTTTCCTGAATTGAAAGAGAGGTTGGATGAGCTATAGACCAATAAGGGTCTTGTAAAAGTGAAGGCATATTTATGTCAATCTAAGATTCAAAATAGAAATCCAAGTTGGTTCTTGGAATCAGGGGTTGGTGCTCCTTCCAGTTGGTGCTGGTAAATCAGGGGTTGGTGCTCCTTTCTATTGGTGCGGATAAATTAGGGGTTGGTGCTCCTTACAGTGTGTGCTGGTAAACTGTTTGTAAATTTGGTGCGTTGCAAAGGCTAGATTTGGATGGGAGTCCAAGCAGTCTATTTTTGAGGAGTAGCCAAAACTGGTGAAACTCGTTAAATTGTGTGTTGTGGAATGCTCTCTTGTTATATTTGCTTTATCTGTTTTAAGTTCTCCTTGCTTCAACTTTAAGAGTTGTAGATTTGAAATTTAAATAGCTACACTGATTCACCCCCCCTCTCAGTGCCATTGTAAGAGTAACAAGTGGTGCCTCTGCATGCTCATCCAAAGAGACCGTCAGGTCTATAAAATGGTGAGTCTTCTCACCCCAAAAATATACAGAGAAGGAGAATTTTGAGCAATGAAGTGCTACCATTTTACATCCTCACACCTTTTGATTTGTGCCTTTCACATCCTTGATCTCTTTTGGAAGGGAGGTCATAGGGTGGTTATTGGAAGTGCAAATCCGAAACCAAAACCCGATATTTGGCCATAAAATCCTACCAAATTTGCCAAAAACACCCCACAAGAGGTTTTGGACCCATCCCAAGTGGATTGGTGCCAAAATCGGGCCCCAAACGATGGGCGTCCCGCCCCGGGTGCCCCCCACACTACTGCAGTCCTAATCGCCCCGCCCCGGAGTGATTAGAAATTTGTAGTAGATTTCCTTTCTATTATTTTTGCATCTGATTCTATGTTGCTTAGATAGGTTGTCATTCAAATTTCACATCATTTTGAGCTGTTTTGATCATGTTTTTGTCATTTCTCGCTTTTGCTAACATGTAGGTAGCATCATCAAATTCCCGGTGATAGAGGCCAAATTGGAAAAATATGACCTTCTGGGTCTTTCCAAAATACCCCATTTTACCTAACCCCCAACTTTGCAGGTGATTTGGAGCCTCCCGGATGTGACATTTGGGACAGTGCTTTCTGACATTTTGTTGCAGGTCTAATCGTCCCACCCCGGAGTGATTAGAAATCCATGGCGAATTTTCTAACTGTTCCATTTGTAGTGCCCTCCTGGTAATGTCCTCATGCCTCTGTTAAATTTTCAGATCATTCTGATGTTATTTAGTTATCGTTTTATTCATTTTTTGCATGCACTAATCGTAGGCTTGGGGATTGCATGTTTCATTTTATCTACAGGTGCTACTGACTATTTTTTGTTTCCTTGAATGCAGGGTCTCGACATTAGAGGAGCAGCAAGGAGTCAAGACTCATCAATGCAAGTTGCGGCGATGTTTGGTCCATCCATTCTACATGTGGGCACGCGGAAGAAGGAATACCATCTATTGATGTGACAAGAACATGTTTAACGCTCCTAGCCCCTGAAAATGGAGGAGACAGATTGTAACCGGGTTCTAAAGTATATTAATAAAAGGGCTGTACTCCATATTCACTTTTATACCTTGTTTCAATGTGTTTATGTTTCTCTCCTTTCATGCATTTCAGTTCGTAGGATTTAGCGTTAAGTTTAGTTTCGTTTGCATCGCACCTTGGAATTTCCTTTTTGTTTTCGTATCCTCATGCTTTCAGTGGAGATCATGGTGGGACCTTGTCCTCTATTTTTGAGATCAGAAGTATGATAAAAAATTGCTTGTTTTTGCTTGTAGGTACCAAGTTTTCAAACGCTGGACTGCTATTCGTTCCAGTCTGTGACGAGTACAGAGCTAGAATTCATCTTACCCAAGGACGAATGGGCATTCACCCCACCCTGTGATGAATACAGTTCTGTTATTCATCCCACCCAGGGATGAATAGCTCTCTATGCAGTTTCAGAGCATAAACTCAGAGCCATCCAATTTGGGCAGAGAAGAGGTAGGGGTCCTAAACACCTTCTATCATTTTTTGCTTTCTATTTTCTATTTTCTGGTTATTTGCTTGCTTAGGGAAATTTTTACTGCATGTTTGCTTTCTTTTATGCAAAATAAAAAGAACCCCACACATCACATGGCAATTTAAACACCAAGGAGCTGGTCGTAAAACCCCAACCCTTGATCAAGACCAACGGTGGATTTCATCACCACCTTGGCTTGAATTTTTGCATCCATAACCTCGATCGCTACTATTGCTAGACGTAAATCCTGATGAAAGTTGACCAAGTGTAGCTGGGGTGATTCCCAGTGCATGAGGATAAGTCTTCTATGGTAGGTGTCAAAAATAGGGTGATCCCCCTTCCGTACCGCCTATGTTCCACGTACCATTCTGCTCTCACGTACCAATAGTTTCCCTCACGTAAGGGTGGGTATATAGAGAGGTTTGGTATAATGTCCTGGCAATGGTATATCAAAGGGGCGACCATTTTTGGGAGTCATAAGAGCCATCATATTGCATTTGCTACAAAATATTCTTTACAAAACTGTCAAAACAAAAATCAAAACACACTAAACCAGGTTTAGGGCACACCTTTAATATTTAAATGAGATAACCATTGCTTTGTGTGTGTGTGATATTTTCTGTTTAAGTATAGCATAAAAATCATAAAAAGAAATAAAAATCTACGGGCAGGAGCTATGGAGAGTGTACAAGGGGGTACAAGTCACCTCCGCTATAGCCCCAAGGACTTGGTCATACCACCTTGGTGGCCCGACCCACAAGATAGTCCACATCGTGCCATTTCAGAATGGGACTATAGAGGCACCCCTTCGAGGGGCACTCCCGTCCAACATAGACCCTTTCAGGAGGAGTCCCTACACGTGGCACTCAATATAAATGGGAAGGCTCCCTTAGAAGCTCGGTATGAGTGGCCACCATGTGATGAAGCACTAGAACAACATAGGGTCCATGAGGAGAGGCCACATGATTATGTCATCCCTCCTTTACCCCCCATCACTGTTAGGAATAATAAGAAAAATCTAGAGCACAAGGCTCTTCAAATAGGGCGAGCCAACTCTGCCCGCCCCTTTCACATATACGAAAGGGAGCATGAGGAAGACCATTACATTCCTCAAGAGCAATACATAGTGTGGGAGCAATGCGCCTCCGCACTTGCTATCTACCAGAATCACCCACTGAGGCCAGAGCCTCGAGTGAATGCCGCCAACCTCGATAGAGGGAAGCGACCTATAGAGATATCGGATCATCATGACCGAGATAAATGCATAGGAGAGGCATCTAGGCCTCCTAGACTCAATATGGTGGAACAAATCGACCTGGAAGTCGCCAGACATGCCGCCCACCAAGCGCAGATCATGCAGCTTGAGCAAGACCAACAATAGCTAGAGCATCTATATCGCCTTAGCAAAGAGCGCATTCGGTGCCAAACAGATGAGCTGCTCCATAACACTATGCCTGAGAGGGTTCCAACCCCTCGCACCCAAAGAGCAGAACCGTATGAGAGGTGCAACCCCTTGGTACGAGACAGGTCTCCATGACCTTACCAAGTGCTGCCTCCGAGACCTCCTAGACTTGAACGAGAGGCCACTCCCAGGAACAACGATGGGCACCCTCCGTGGGGACCCACCCATGGTCATAGGTCTCATCCAGAAACTCCTCAAGAAGCCTATGAGGAGTATGAGCAAGAAGAAGAGCGGGCCGAAATGCCCTACCAAGGCAGAGGGGGTGCTATCCGGCCACCCCTCCATAGGCCTCAAGTTCCCCACAACCCACAACGGGAACTAACCAAAGAGGAAGAGATCAAATATTTCGATGCATATAAAGCACTTCTAGAGCGCTTGGAGTCTATGGAGACCAAGACTTCTGGGCCCCAAAAGCCCACTTTACGCCAACTCCGTAGTCATCCTATGCATCCGTCAGTGCCGGCACCCCCTTACCCTGAACACTTTAAACTACCTCAGTTGGCAATCTTTAGAGGTGAGGAGGATGCCCAAGAGCACGTGACTAGATTCCTGAGCCAATGCTTTGGCATTCAGGACAATGATGCTTTGTTGCTAAGAACATTCATCACCACGTTCGTAGGCCCTACCTCGGATTGGTTCACTCAATTGCCAAAGCACAACATTAGTAACTTAGATCAGCTAGTGGATGCGTTCCTCGAACGCTTCACCTTCAACACCAAGAAGAAGGCATCACTAAGCGACCTAGCCAGCCTCAGGTAGTATGAGGAAGAAACCATGGCGGCCTATGGGAACCGGTGGAGGACTTTGCTTTCAAAGTTTCCCTACCTCCCTCCTATGTCCGACCTCACCCAAATGTTCTCAAAGAGCTGTTTGAGATCGATCTCCATGCTATTGCAGCTACAAAAATATGCCACTTTAGAGGAAGCTCTGGCACAAGCCAAAATCATTGAGGAGATCAAGATTCAGGATGGTGAGATAGCCAAGCCAAAGAAGAAAGAATGGTCTAAGAACACCAAAATAGGGACCACGCAACAGAAACCTGCTATGGTCAATCAGGTTGCTATAAACGTCCCTAAGCCTGCACAAGCAACACAGCCCCAAAAGGCTAACTATCAGGCGGTGCCTCTTAATAGTTATGACAGAGAAAATCAGAGGCAAGAACAAAATCAACAACATCGCCCTAGGCGACAATTCACACCTTACACAGAGTCCAGAGACTCCCTGTTTGACCGCTTGTCAACGGCAAACTTTATCAGCCTACCCGAGATTCAACCCATAGACCCCAATGCACCAAAACCTAAGGGCTATAGGGAAGACTTGTACTGTAGGTTCCACAGATGGAAGGGACATGACCTTAATGCATGTTGGAAGTTTAAGGGCTTGGTGCAAGACCTAATAGATAACAAGACATTAGCGGTGGATAATCCCATGGCACCAAGAAACCAACAAATGGAGGTCTTTAAGGACCCCTTGCCTACCCATGATGCACAGGAAAAGACCCTACAAGTCAATGAGGTAACACAAAACTGCCCCATGTAGGGGTATGTAGGGATGATCAGTATAGTGACTCGAAACAAGAGGTACCCGAGCACAGCTGCCCCCGTGGCAGCTACAAGAGAGGTGCCAACAACGTCACAACCACAACAACACCTTACGCAACCTGCTCCACCTAGACCAGTGGCCATGATTCAAACCAAGCTCACCCAGAGTTTGAGGACCACATCGGCTAGGCTCTCCATCTACGAGCTCATACAACAATCATCGCCCCATCGGGAGGCTCTAATGGAGATACTAAAAGCCATCGAGTTGCAGCCCCATGAAGCAAACTCCTTCAACAACTTTGTGGGACATGTCAAACGATGCACTGAGCCAGTCATCACCTTTCGAGAGGACGAATTGAAATCAATGGCTGGTGACATGGCGGATCCACCCCTGCACGTCATCGCGTGGGTCAACGGGATTCCATACAAGAGGGTATTGGTGGACACTGGCTCATCCAATAATATCATTACAACAGTGGCCTTGAAGCACCTAAAGTTGCCCGCATCTCACATAGTGGCCTCCACCTATACACTACGAGCATTCAATGATGCAATATGCTCGATAGTTGGCACAATTGTCCTACCCATCCAAGTGGGACAAAAGACTATACCTACATTGTGCCACATATTGGAGGGTGAGATGGCCTATAACATCTTGTTGGGTCGGCCATGGATTAGGGACATGAAGTGTGTCCCTTCGATAGCTCATCAGTTCTTAAAGTATACATTCGAAGGGCAGGTGCATGTAGTCCCGACGGACTTAGAACCCTTCAAGTATTGCAATGCGATGTAGCTGATGTCACAATCGACCCTTCCATCAACGCATTTGGATTTTTAGTTGAATCCATCTAAACAGGGTCCGATTCCATAGGCATCCCCATTGACAAGTCCATCAAATCCCCAGCCGGGTCCATCTTCATCGTCTGGTCCTTCACCAACGATGCCACCTACGATGGCCACACCAAAGGACAAAGGGAAGAAACCCTTGGAAGAGGTACCACCATCAGTCTCAACCATCTCTACTGAGGAGATGCCTAGCAGAATGGAAGTCGAGGCTCCTAGTTCACCCGACATGGAGTGGACTCAAGAAGAACTTTCGTTCCCTCCCCCTCAACCGCCAACAATCACCATTGAGATGGCCAATACGGGCCTGGGGGAGTACCTGGTGTGGAACATTGTAGCAACACCCGCACTTGAGTCCATGCAGGACATGGGGAGACCTCGCCTCCCCATAGGCACTATTGTTCCTCTAGGCTACCCGCCAAACCAGACAAACTTTGTGTATGGGGGCCTTGATCATGGTATTGAACCATACATGCAAGAGGACGAAGATGAAGAGCCTTTTACTGAAGACGTCAACTATTTTTCCAACCCAGAATTTCGCTTTGAGATACCTTGGCCAATGCAATTGGCACGGATATGGGTTAGGCAGATATGAGCAAGGAGTGCGCGTTCTCTGCCAACCAAGGTATCAGATGCCATACGACAAATCAGGGGTAGGGTTCAACCACCCTCTACCCTTGGACATCTTGGTAGAGAACATGCAAGGCCTAGGGATAGGCAACAAGGGTGGATTGGCATTAGATCCATATGCCAATCCTAACATGACATATACATTGGGGGATTATCTCCCATTGTTGACAACCAACCTTGTTGACCTCAACAACCCTTTCCCTTCGCTCGAGAGAGGAGAAAGTTTGAAAACTCACCTACAAGAGGGGTATAGACAAGGTCAAGAAGGATCTTCAGAAGATGAGTCAGAATATGAGGTAGCACCATGGGACCCCTTCGAATCGGATAGCAATCACTCACAAGTGACCCCCATGGATGACTACCAAGAAAGCCTCTTGGCAATGTTCCCTTTGGATGCTCCAATCGAGCAAGTGCCACATCAAGAAAATCAGGTCCCCCCATAGAGAGCGAAACAACCCCAATGGGGCCAGATCAATTTTCTCAAGCAAGATGAGCCTCTAATGTCGCAAACAGTTGTTGGAACCAACGAAGGCCTTTGGATCTCCGACAGTGATTATGAAGATGAAACTGAGATGGCATATCTCAATCACATGCGAAAGATGCAGCAACAATACCCCCTGGATATTGATGACATATTTGAACAACTAAACATAAGGCCAGGGCATGAGTGGCACCTAAACCCAGTGCAGTGGGACCAAGTGTTGAATCCGCCACTTTGGGCATATAGAGAACACCTACCGCCTAGAGACCCTATAGAGATATCAGTGTCGAGGGCAGACCCTGTCCTCCTATCCACACATAGGGCTGATCCATTCATGCCAATCCCTCCAGAGCCAGATCCGGAGCACAAAGATCATCAAGATTTTTGAGTAACCACACCCATGGTAATGGAGACCAAAATCATTTCATCAACATGATCTCCATTGACTTAACCACCCCCATCCACAATCCGATCGATCCAACATAGTCATTGTATCTAGACATAGATGCCATAGACTAGGATCACGTCAATTCACCACCATCCCCATCAGAGTACTGGCCTTTCGGTGAGATGCTTCATTTCACCCCAGGGCCAACTCAGGATATCTTCCATGCTGAAGAGGAACCCGAGGTTCCCAACGCAGATCTAAACTTAGCAAATGATATCCACTTGATCCCAACTCCACACCAGTTGGAGGACGGATCCCACATGTCGATCGAGGAGACGACTGACGTAGACATCGGCTCTGATCCAATGAATCCACAGATTATCAAGCTGGGGGTAAGTTTAACCCTCGAAGAGCAAGCCGACTACATTGCCCTTCTCAAAGAGAAGAAGGAGGTTTTTGCATGGTCCTACAAAGACATGTCGGGGCTAGATCCGTAACTAGTCACGCATAACCTAACGCTTGATCCGACAGTCAAGCCAGTTAAGCAAAAACTATGTAAGATGCACCCAACAATGGCCTTAATGGTCAAAGATGAATTACAAAAGTTGTTGGATGCATAGTTTGTCATCTACGTGGATTACCCACCATGGCTGTCCAACATGGTGCCCATCAAAAATCCTGACGGGAGGATTCGCATATGCACTAATTTTTGAGACCTAAACAAAGTGAGTCCTAAGGATGATTTCCCCTTGCCAAGTATCGATGCATTGGTAGACGCTACAATGGGCCATGAAATTCTTTCCCTCATGGATGGTTTCTCGGGATACAATCAGATTCGTATCAATCCCGAGGACCAACTAAAAATGGTGTTCACAATGCCTTGGGGGACATTTTGTTATAAGGTCATGCCCTTTGGCCTTAAAAATGTTGGTGCCACCTACCAACGTGCCATGACATACATCTTCCATGATCACATGCATAAAACTTTGGAAGATTACATGGATGATTTGTTGGCCAAATATCTTTTGCGCCCAGATCATCTCGATGACTTAAGCAAGATCCTCGATCACCTCATGGAACATAAAGTCAGACTGAATCCCAAGAAGTGCGTATTTGGCGTCACATCTGGAAAACTCTTGGGTTTCATAGTCTCAAAGTGAGGCATCGAGGTGGACCCAAACAAAGTCAAGGCAATCCTTGAAATGCTTCCCCCAACTACCATCAAGCAGCTCAGAAGCCTACAGGGAAAGGTCACGTCAATCAAGCGCTTCATAGCGCAACTATCTGACAAGTGCCGACCCATGAATAAATTATTGCATAAAGGGGTAGCATTTCACTAGGATGACGAGTGCCAGTCAGCCTTCGACGATATTAAACAATACTTGGCTTCGCCACCAGTATTGGCACCACCTAGACCAGGAGTGTCGTTCTACTTATACATCTCAGCTACTGAGGTGGCACTAGGCACCATGTTAGCCCAAAAAAATGAACTACATAAAGAATAGGCTACTTACTATCTTAGCCGCACCCTGGTTAGTTATGAACTTAACTATGCATACGTCGAGAAGCTATGCTTCGTAGTGGTGTTTGCTACCAAAAAGCTATGCCATTACATGCTGAGCAACATGACGTATGTTGTGTCTAAGGAGAATCCATTGCGGTACATGATGAGTCATACTTATCATAGTAGCCGCACGGCAAAATGGATCATGTTGTTGACGGAGTTTGACATCGAGTTCATTGGACAAAAATCCATCAAAGGTCAAGTCATAGCCGATCAACTAGCAGAGGCTCCTCTCGAAGATGATCAACCTCTGACCATAGAACTACCCGATGATGGGGTCTTCCATGTCTCAGAATCGCCAGATTCTGATGAGCCTGAGTCACAGGCCGACATAACCCTATTTTTTGATGGTTCTAAATGTGAGCAAGGAGGTGGCACGGGAATTGTATTCTTCACACCGCAAGGGGCTCCAATGCCTCTATCATTTAAATTAGATTTCCCATGCACCAACAACAATGCAGAATATGAAGCCTTGCTCATAGGTCTTCAGACAACAATCACCATGAACATCAAACGATTGAACATCTTTGGTGATTCACTGTTAATTGTCAACCAATTCAAAGGGGTATTCCAATGTAAATGCCTAGTTCTGTAGGCCTACAAAGCCCTTGTGGACAAATTCTTGGCAAATCTTGAATGGTACGACATCGAGGCACTCCCTCGATCATCGAATCATTTTGCGGACACTATGGCCTCCTTGGGGTCACTAATCCCATAAGACATTTCTGGTGATATGACAACCATTCAAGTCAAAACACTATCGCAATCCACGATGGAGCGTGCAAGCTCTGACTTAACACCAGGAATCCACCTGATCTAGATTGAACCGTCCCCGAACAAGTTCTCTCGAATCCATGATTGTTTGAATCATGCCAACTGGGGGTCCTTGTTCTCCCCTACTCCCCTTAATAGCAACACAACGCTATTCTTACAAGTTCTTTCCCGCTCAGCTTTTGCTAGGGATGACCTTCAAGAGGGATTGGTTGTTCATACTATCGAGGTTTCTGATCAGTAGGATTGGTATACACCCATACGAGATTACCTCAAGTTAGGTAACCTCCCACTTGGATTGACGCATGCCGCAAAATGATCATTCAAGCAGAAAGAAACAAAGCATGTCTTGCTAGGAGACATTTTGTACCATCCCAGCTACGAAGGAATCCTTCTTCATTGCTTGGACCAGTAGGAGTCCACTTGGGCGATCACCCAAGCGCATGATGGTACATGTGGTGGCCACACGTTTATCATAACGGCCACAGAGTACTTCACCAAGTGGGTGGAAGCAATTTCGCTTACCTCTACGACTGGAACCCGCATTTCGGAGTTCATTTTACATAACATCATATGTCATTTTGGTATTCCATCCAAGATAATCTCGGATAATGGGACGTCATTCAAGAACAAAGACGTGCGTGCTTTGACCACAAAGTACAAAATTCAGCATAGTTTTTTGACACCCTATTATCCGTAGGCAAATGGGCAAGCAGAGGCGTCAAACAAAATGCTAGTCGCCATCCTCAAAAAGATCATCGTAGATAGTCATAAGGATTGGCACATTCAGATCTCGCTTGCCCTATGGGCTTATCGCACTAGCATTCGGACACCCACTGGGGCAACTCTATTTTCGCTCGTGTATGGCTCCGAGGCTGTCATGCCTCTCGAGTTGGAAATTCCTTCCCTACGCATATCAATGCAAGAGTTCATCGATGATGACGCTACGTGGCAGGCCCGGTTAGACCAACTTACGTTGCTCGATGAACGATGCGTTAATGCTCTCGAGCATTTACGTATCTATCAAGAGCGACTTAAGAAAGCATACAACATGAAGGTTCACCCGAGGGACTTTCAGGTTGGTGACTTGGTCTTAAAAGAGAACCAACAAAATTCTAACTTGCCACCCCATCTAAGGGACAAGTTCATGGCAAACTGGTTAGGTCCTTATGTCATCGACAGTAAAATAGGACCTGGAACATACCGGCTAGCCTCTCTTGATGGAATCAAGGAACTAGAACCCTTGAACATCAGTCATTTGTGGCCATTCCATATTTAAAAGAGCCATAGCCAAAACCAAAAGCTCCAAGGATTCTCATAATCGCTTGGTCAACCCCAAAAGCTCCAAGGATTCTCATAATCGCTTGGTCAACCCCAAAAGCTCCAAGGATTCTCATAATCGCTTGGTCAACCCCAAAAGCTCCAAGGATTCTCATAATCGCTTGGTCAACCCAAAAGCTCCAAGGATTCTCATAATCACTTGGTCAACCCCAAAATGCTCCAAGGATTCTCATAATCACTTGGTCAACCCCTAAACGCCCCAAAGGTACCCATAATCCCTTTGGTCAAACCAAAAGCTCCAAGGATTCTCACAATCGCTTGGTCACCCAAAAATGCCCCAAAGGTGCCCACAAACCCTTTGGTCAAACCAAACGCCCCAAAGGTACCCATCCTCCCTTTGGTCAAACCAAAAGCTCCAAGGGCTCCCACAATCGCTTGGTCAAAAATAAGAAAATTCAAAAACAATAAAATCATCAAAAATAACAAAAATTTGCATCTCATTTCCATGCATACTCAAAATCATCACAACAATAAAGAACTCTTTTGCATCTCATCTTCATACTCACAAAAATCAATCCATCAAAAACACAAAAATAATAGTTGCATTAAGCATCACATCCATACATTGCATATTTGTTGGTCATACAGGTCAAAGGCACCATAGACTATAATTACTCGGCAAATCCATCATCTTCCACATTTTTCCACTCTATAAACAGTCCATCAAAAATAAACGCCATCCACAGTTTCACAATATCATGCATTAGTTGTCTTCTAATGTATCTAGAGTTTTTGTCATTCAGCTGTCTTTAGATTTCTAGCCAAATATTGTACAAAGTCAGACAGATTTTACAAAGGTAGAGTTCTACTTGGACCACCCCTTGTTACGTAGCATCCCAACACAAGCTAAAACACACATAAAAATTCCCAAGTTGTGTGAACGAAATATGAAACCTGCAAAGCAATCCAGGATACCACCTAGTGAAAAGGTTATCTTGCTCATCCCCCTGTGCGAATGACCCCAAGAATGCTGAGAGTTGGCAAAAGGACAAGCATCTTCCCTACCCAATTCCCCAAGAATCCCAAGTTCTCAAAAGTTGCAAAACATCAAAAATTTGCAAAAGTCAAAACTCCAAAAAATTTGACATCACAACCAAAGTGCATACATCAAAAGGCACATACAATAGTGATTCTCATCACTCAATATTCAAATCCCTTGCTCAAAAGAAAAAACAAAAATAGTGATTTTTATCACTATAGAAGAGCAAGTATCCCAATACAATTGAAGAAAAGAAGGGAATCAAACTTGAATCCCTGGAACTCTCAGCATTCAAAGGTCATGAGGTAAACCTCAGTATCGGTTTGGTGGATAACCTATCGGTCACTGGTGGCAAACCTCCCGCATGATGATATATCTATCACATTAACTTGTGTGCAGATCAATGTTTGCATGTGGATGAGCTAGCTTATGGTATCCTAGATAGCACCGTAGATTAATCTGACTAAATACAACAAAGGAGTTAGTGGAGCTAATTAGGTGATCCTCAGTACAGGTTTGGTTGACAGCCTATCTGGCACTGGCGGTATCCTGACAAATACCACATAAATAAACTCAATTGCACACACAAGGATGTGAAATAACTTGGTCAAAGACAAGTCGGATTCATACCTTGTTCAAAAGTCTTGTAAGATAAAAGTATAGTCTTGGCTAGTTAGTTAAAACATCCGAGTCTCGAAAAACCTTAACTACATTATAAACCAACTGTGATATCTTTCATCCTTGCATCACCATAAGAAAATACAAAAAATAACATGTATACATAAAAAAAGTCATTTACCACAACAATCACCTAGGACAAAAGCCATAAGCAGTCTATGGTGCCACCGCCAAAAATTACAATTTCAATTCATCCATTCCATTTGCATATCATATAAATTAGAAACTTTAGCATTCATCGCAACATATCCATACATAATGTAAATTAACATGCATCCATCACACATCAGTCACTATGCATAAAATCAAATCACAACATGTGTATAAACAAAAGAAAGTCATCTATATATATATATATATATATCATCAAAAATGCCCGTAGGCTACAATAAACCGGTCCTCTGACCTTGCAAAAAGGCAAAAGCTCAAAAACCCCAAAGCCTAGGGCGTCGGCCACCATGATCATGCAGGATCGGTGTGACGGGAACTACCCCTCGTGGTGTGGGTCCTATGGGACCCCTCAGGGCAGCTGCTTCTAGCCCCCGCATCACGCCTACTAGCGCCTCCCTCATCCAGCCGCCTACACCGAGAGGATGCTGACTACTCAGTATCGCTCCCTCTCATGCGGTGCAACGATCCACCTCCACTAAACGTAGGGATCCACCCACCGAGGTGGATAATATCTACCTCCAGCTCAAACCGATGCCGAACCAAGTCCATCTCCCACTGACAAACTATCACCAAGTTCTCATCACGCTATGCCAATGCCTTCTCCCTCTCCATAAACTGTTTTTGCAGGAGATCCATCTCCCACGAAGCATCTGTATCCCCATCCCACCGATGGTACGCCACAAATGCATTCTCCCTCTCTGCCAGCTATGTCCGTAGGAGATCCCTCTCATGCAGCGCCTCCCCGAGCTCCTCATCCCATCTCCGGAGTAGCCCCTCCAATCGTGCTATCTCAGATGCAACCCTGCCTCCATATCCTCTGGGACTGCCTGAGGCATCGACATCTCCGAAATGGTAGCCTGATTCGGCTCCCACTACTCTGGGACGTCCTGCATATCCGGCTGCTCTGAAACCCCAAAATCATCCCCCCTAAGCTATCCACCTCTACCATGTCCGCATCCTCCAACGAAACCCCCAACCCTCTCCTGATGCCTCTGCATCCTCACCACCTACTATTGCCGCCTCTGCACCCCCTAGAGGCCCCTCGCCTCGCCACCATCACAAAGTCCACCACTGGTCATACTCCGTGGTAGCCCCGACGTCGTCCACGTCCGGGACGTCAATCATTGTATCTGAATCCTCACCCAGTAGTGCAATGACCGGCCAAACCAGAGTCCTCTCATCCCCCCGACATCGATAGATCACGGGCTCACCAGGAAACCCCTGGTGCACCCCAAACTGTCATGTCACCCGACCATATGGGAAGAACTCCTGCTCGGTCCCATGCCACCCAATCAGCCACCTCCCCCTACGAACCCGCCGGAGCCACTCTCCAGCCTCGAGCCAGGCTGGACAGTCATGGTATGGGTGCCAGAACACCTCCCCGAGAGCAAGCCAAGCGAAGGCATCGGCATAGTGCCCTATGACACCTGCCCACCATCGACTCTATCCCTACTCCTCAGACCATCGCCACAGTGCCCCATACCCGATCTCTCTGTCTACCATCTCCACCCGAGTCATCCATGGCAGCCCCACCGGCCTCTCCACAGCTATGTGCTACCAAGCCCAACACTACAACAAGTAGCTACACCCAATACCCTTCCACCTCCGATAGCGGACCTCGTACAACTCATCGTAGAGCTGTTCCAATAGTGTCTGACCCCATCTCATAATCAGGGGCTCTATGGTCGGACACTCCACCAACCTGAAGACCACCTCCAGCAGGTTCCACGGGAACCTCGCACCCGAAGAGTCGGGTAGCAACATGTTGGAAATGAGGCCCATCAGTACTACGTGCCTCACTCCCAACACGCCCCTCTCTAGCCACCATCGTACCAAAATCCTGCCAATCTGGCAGTCGCCCTCTGCCCTCTCTACTGGGCTGTCCACACCCAACTCCTCCCCATGCCCGAAGCATCACGTCAGTATAGTTGTCCACTGATCACGCGGTGTCGTCCTGATCGATAGCCCATCTATCAGAATCCATAGAATCCGATAGACGTCCTCCAAGGTCACTGTCATCTCCCCTATTGGGAGATGGAAGGTATTGGTCCGGGGATCCCACAAGTTGATCGGGGCCATCAGATAAGCCCGATCCCCGACCACAGGCTCCAGCCGAGTCACCTGCTTGAGCCCAAGGGCATCAAGCCACTCCCAGTCAACCAAAGTCAGCGCCTCCCACGCTTCAGAGAAAACCGTAGGCACACGGTACCGGCTCTTCACCACCTGCAAAAGAAAACAAAAAAAAACATTAAAAACATGATAAACTGTACAACAATAACATGAATCTACAACAATGCATAAAACAATGTACAACTAAAAACAGACAAATAACGAGCAACAAAATTCAAAAATAATTAAAAAAAAATAGTTTGTCAGTACCTAGGGTTTTTAACTCTACGTTTAAACTGATAACTAAACACAAAAAATTCAAAAATAGTTTGTCAGTACCTAGGGTTTCTAACTCTACGTTTAAACTGATAAATAAAAACAAAACTAATCAAAATTGCAATAACAGTTTTTCGTTAACCTCGGGTTTATAACTGAAGTTTACAAATTCAAACTCAGAATAAAAACAATTTTTCTAAAGCTAGGGTTTCTCTCTAAGTTTAACCTAGGGTTTTAGTTTAAAAACAAAATAACAAAAAGAATGCATTTGAATCTAGGGTTTTTAAACGAAAATACAAAAATGCAAATTAAAACATTTTCTTCTAAATTAGGGTTTTGCTCTCAGATTAACCTAGGGTTTTAATTTTAAAACAATAAAAAACATCGCATTTAAACCTAGGGTTTCTTGTAACCTTAACAAAAATACAAACAAAAAATAAAAAACATTTCTTTTTAGCCTAGGGTTTTACCTTAGCTTAAACGGAAAAACAAATTCAAAACAAATTGCGATTTTAAAACTGTAACATAAAGCACAAGCTAACTAAACAAAGAGGAGCACTTACTGGTCTCGCTTCGGCTCCACCGCTCGATCCGGTTCATGAACTCATGGCATCGGGAAAATTTGGCAGCGCTTCGCTTCGCAGAATCGACCTCCTCCTCAGAGCTCCAAATCGCCAAAAAAATCGAATGCAAATGAGCCCAAACCCTAGTTTTGGCCCTTAAATAGGCTATTAGGCCTGTAATCGTTCCTCCCTGGGATGAGCACTCTAGTTAGCGCTCATCCCACCCTAGGACGATTACTAAACTGGTATTCGCCCCACCCAGGGACGATTATAGAGCACAAATTTCAAAAACAGCAAAAACTGCACCAAAATGCACAAAACCAAGCAATAAAATTGTCCAAGAAGAGTGCTTTTGCACTTGACATTTCGGGCATGCAAAATAGACGTCGGGGTCACAAATCCTCACTATCCCACTCCCTAAGAAGGCTACCATAGCCGGACCGCTCCACGGGAGGATGGATTGCAGAGAATTTCATCCCCAAACGACGTCCCAAAAAGGGTCCAAACCCACCCAAAAATAGCAATAACATTGCCGAACAAAGGTGCCTTTGCGCCCGCCATTCACTGGCATACAAAACCGACATCGGGGTCACAAATTGTCACTATCCTACTCCCCAAGAAGGCTACCATAGCCGGACCGCTCCACGGGAGGACGGATTTTCGACAATTTCCACCCCAAGGGGCGTCACAAAAAGGGTTAACACCCACCAAAAATAGGTCAAATTGTTGGGAAACTGCACACACATTCAAAGATAAACAACTGAAAGGCACCCTTACACAAGTCATCTTGGGTCAAGTGACTCATCGCTTTTCTCATGTCGGTCATTCCCTCATCGATTCATCGCTTGAGGGGGTAGTCACACTTAGTCACCAATCAACAAATACACACCCAATTAAGGAAATGGCATGCATTCAAAGAATCATTGACAAAGACAATCACGCTCCTACTTGGGGCAATAAACAAGCAATAATCACAAGGCGATCAAACACTTGGCATTCGTGAATCATGAACTCAAGGTTCCCACAGACAAAAGGTTGCGCCCTTTGCCTATTCATGACTGATCAATGTCCAAGCTCAAGTAACACCTCACCGAAAAAGGTTAACACTTGAATTAAGTTCCTTCGCTCGTCAGAAGCAAGGATTCAAGAATGCATGCCCTTTCCATACTTGGGGCATCAAAATTTGGTTAGGTTACTGAGAAACCCTAATCATTAGTGCTTTGGTTATCTATTTTTGCTCAGCACTGCGCCACGCATAGTGCATCCCAAAAAGGGGCATCTGTAGACACCAAAACAACACCAATCCGATTATGTGACTGCAAACACTGATCGCATTGACACACACAGCCCCCATGGCAGCCCCCAGAGGTTAAACAGTGGTCCTAACCACTCACACAATAGTTTTGGAAGGTCAGAGGTCAATTTGGCACCTTCAGGCACTCTGCTCCTTATTCGTTCCACCCAGGGATGATTACAAACTGGTATTCGCCCCACCCAGGGACGATTAGCGATATTCGCTCCAGGGTGGGGCGAATAGCAAGTTTGACGAGAAAAAAGTCAAATCTTGACAAATGGCAGCTCAGATCCGCCACTTAACTCTTCCTTCATTGCATGGGAGTGTGAGTGAGCATTTTTGAGCGCTAGAGGCAGTTATAGGGGCAGTCATGGAGCCCCTAATCAGGGAGGAATCCTCTCCCCCCTAGGAAGGCATGATTGCCAAGTGGCACCTCTGCATGCTCATCCAAAGAGACCGTCAAGTCTATAAAATGGTGAGTCTTCTCACCCCAAAAATATACAGAGAAGGAGCATTTTGAGCAATGAAGTGCTGCCATTTTACATCCTCACACCTTTTGATTTGTGCCTTTCACATCCTTGATCTCTTTTGGAAGGGAGGTCATAGGGTGGTTATTGGAAGCGCAAATCCGAAACCAAAACCTGATATTTGGCCATAACATCCTACCAAATTTTCCGAAAACACCCCACAAGAGGTTTTGGACCCATCCCAAGTGGATTGGTGCCGAAATCGGGCCCCAAACGACGGGCGTCCTGCCCCCGGGCGCCCCCCACACTGTTGCAGTCCTAATCGCCCCGCCCGGAGCGATTAGAAATATGTAGCATATTTCCTTTCTGTTATTTTTGCATCTGATTCTATGTTGCTTAGATAGGTTGTCATTCAAATTTCACATCATTTTGAGTTGTTTTGATCATGTTTTTGTCATTTCCCGCTTTTGCTAACATGCAGGTAGCATCATCAAATTCCTAGCGATAGAGGCCAAATTGGAAAAATCTGACCTTCTGGGTCTTTCCAAAATACCCCATTTTACCTAACCCCCAACTTTGCAGGTGATTTGGAGCCTCCCGGATGTGACATTTGGGACTATGCTTTTTGACGCTTTGTTGCAGGTCTAATCGTCCCACCCCGGAGCGATTAGAAATCCGTGGTGAATTTTTTGGTTCCATTTGTAGTGCCCTCCTGGTAATGTCCTCATGCCTCTGTTAAATTTTTAGATCATTCTGATGTTATTTAGTTATCGTTTTATTCATTTTTTGCATGCACTAATCGTAGGCTTGGGGATTGCATGTTTCATTTTATCTACAGGTGCTATTGACTATTTTCTGTTTCCTTGAACGTAGGGTCTCGACATTAGAGGAGCAGAAAGGAGTCAAGACTCATCAACACAAGTGGTAATGACGTTTGGTCCGTCCATTCTACATGTGGGCACGCGAAAGAAGGAAAGTGGAGGTTTTTTTGCTTGTTGTTGTTATACTTGAGAGAAATTATGGATATTAGTAGGCAATAAATTTGGTTGTTGTTTTTGATACTGATGTTGTCCTTTGTACAATTTATTTTGTTGTACCCATTATTGTCCCTACATTTTTAGTTGCAACCATGGTGGATGTTGTTGATTTGATTGTTGATTCATCCATATAGGTTGAGACCACTCTTAGGAATATGCCCATGGTGGTTGAATCCAATGTGGTTGAAGTGGACCTAGAGTAGAACATGGCATATACCAAGGATTATTTCCCCAATTTGTAGAAAATTGAGAAGCATTTTGATATGGAAACTTAAGAAAATTACCCCCTTGTATTTACCTTATTAAATTGAATTCTTTCATAGGTTGATATTTTTTTCAAAGGCACTTTTGAGTCTTTGTAGCATTTGAAATTTATCTGTGAGGTGTCCTTTTCACAAATGCTACATGTAGCAAATATAAAAGTTTTGTTCAAAGGACATTCATGAAGAGAGTGCTTCTTATAACATCTTGAAAAATCGATGGCTAAAGTTTCAGTGGATTCATTCTTTGCATTATTTTCATTTAATGTTTTGTTAATATGGTCTAAAATATCAACTTTTAGATTAGCAATCTCTTTCATGAAATATTTTAAAGTATTTGTGTTATTACCAGTGTTGTGTTATCTATGCTTTGAATGTGAATAAGTTTTATAAAGTTCAATGATTTTTGGAAATTCAAGTGTATTTGCATCTCCTCTTCCCAAAATATCCAATACATCTCTTGAGTCATCTTGTAGTCCTCTCAAGATTATGGCTTTACTTAATCCTGATTCAACACCTCCACATATCTTATGAATAAAATAAAATTTGTCTAGGTAGTCTTCTAATATTTCATTTTCCTCTTGTTTCATTCTAAGCAATTCATCATTTTGATTCTTGAATTAACATTATTCTTGTTATCTTCCCAAAAATATATTTTCCATCTCATCCTGAGTTACAATTGAATCAAGCACTAAGGTGATAAACCATCGTAGGGTTGATTATTTAAGAGTGGAAGGAGACAATTTGAGTTTTTGATTGGCATTAATGTAATCATTATATTGAAATACAATCTTAAAATTAAACAAAAATATATTAGGATCTTTAGATGTAACTCCCTTGAAAGTTGGTAACATAGAAGGTGAAATAACTTTCATGGGTGAGTTTTGATTAGGATTTTATTGAATGGAGTTTTGAAAATTTTTGGTAGGTGTACTAGATGCACTAGGGTGAAGGACATTACTGGCTCTTCCTGGATTCTCTTATGAGCCTACCCTTATGGGTTCCCAACAACAATTATAAATCCTATTAAATTATCCTAATTGTATGGATTTGTCAAAAGAAGGTGGTGTTGAACTACTAATTTTTTCTCCTTGTAATGATTTCTCAAGGAATCCTACACTTCTTGAAGTAGATGATTGTGATTATTTGAAAATTTCAACATTTTTGGGAATCCTAAATTCAGACAACTTTGGCATAGTTTCAACCTCTTATCGTGAAAAATTTTCTTCCTGTGGTTTGTGAAAAGTTTATTTTGTGTCCTCTAAAACTATTCATACTTGCTATGCTTGTGTTTATAACTTTCTGAATTGCAACTATTAGTTTTATAACTATATTTCGTGCAAGTTTGTTATGTTTACGAGTTTTACTTTAAAGTACACAACTTACCATAATCAACATTTGTTTGATTATTTTATCTCCTAACAAAACCTATGTTCCCCAACAATGACACCAAAAATTATGTCTTTATTATCATCATTTAATTTTCAATATTTATCAAATCCAGGGTGGTGTCCAAGGTTGGGATAAAAGGTAGGGAAGGTCTTAGGTACCCTGGATAGGTTTTTTCATTTGTGGGGGTCCTCATTATGCAAATAAGTATCCTAAATAACTAGAGTCAAGTAACAAATCTGAGGAGCAACCTCACTAAATTTATGCAACAATATAAATGTAGAACCTTAATGGATAGGAAAATCCTATGTTTATAAATAGTAATTTGTTAAATAAGAATTTAAAGGTTTTAATTTATAGTGGAGCTACAATTAGTTTTAAGTCCACTAGTATTATTAGAAATATACTAAAAAAACCTATATTTTTGGCACAAGGGTGGAAATTTAAGTATGGGTCTATATAGACATACTCAGTGGATCAAAAATTACCTATAGATAAGATCACCTTACGGAATGGATCTACTATTTGACACTTATATGTAGCACCCCACATGCATTTGATATTATCATAGGGATGGATTGATTAAAAGCTCATGGAACCCTAATCAATTTCCAATAAAGGTGGATGGACTATACTGATGAGGATAAGAGGAGGTTAAGGGTTAAAAGTAGGTAAGGGTCTTTTAAACCACGTTTATTATTAGATATGCAACTTAAGAAGGAAATCAAGAGAGTTGGCATGTTGTATGTAATTAAGATATATGAAAAGAAAGGCAATAATGGAGATGCAAAAATATTTAAGAAGCATCCAATTCTACATGAATTTAGTGATGTATCTTGAGAGGATCTTCTAGGCCTACCACCTTGGCATAAATTTGACTTCACCATTGAACTAATTCTTATATTTGAACCTATTACAAGGACACCTAACACAATGACTCCTATTCAGTTGCAAGAGCTCCAAGAATTATTGGAGAAAGATTTAACTAAACCTAGTATGTCACCTCGGGGTGATCCAATGTTATTTTTGAAGTAGCAGGATGGTTCCTTAAGGTTATGTATTGATAACAAAATTATAAACAAGGTCACCATCAAGAATAGGTATCCATTGTAAAGGATAGATGATATCTTTGATCAATTAAAGGATGTCACTATATTTTCAAAGATTTATTTGAGAGTAGGATACCAGCAATAAAGAGTTCATGAGGAGGATACTCATAAAACAATATTTAAGACTAGATATAGACAGTATGAGTTCATATCTTTGTCATTTGGTTTAACAAATGCAATAGTGGCTTTTATGAATTTGATGAACAGTGTGTTAAAGAAATATCTCAATCGATTTGTGTTGATATTTTTAGATGAAATCTTGATATATTCCCACACTAGAGAGGAACACGACCAACATTCGATGTTAGTGTTAGAGGTATTGAGGAAGAACCAAATTGTAGAAAGTTGTAAAAATGTGAATCTATGCCTCATAAGTTTAGTATTTGGGGTATATTATATCTATAGAGGGGATTGTTTTTAATCCCAAGAAAATTTAAGCTATATTACATTGGCCTACATCCACTAATGTGTCTAAAGTTAGAAGCTTCAAGGGAATAAACTGTGTATTATAGGTATTTTGTGAAATACTATTAAAAAATTAACTATTCTATTACCAACCTTCATAGAAAAGGAAAAGAGTTCATATGGACAGATAAGTGTGACTTCACCTTTGAGACTCTGAATAACATGCTAACTATAGCACCAATTTTTAGGATACAAAATCCTTATAGGAATTTTATAATATGCACAGATGCTTCCTTAGAAGGTTTGGGAGGGGTATTATCCCAAAATGAAGCTATAGTAGAATACAAATCCAAGAAACTCAAGATGCATGAGTTGAATTATGTTTCATATGACCTAGAGTTAGCAGTGATGTGCATGCTATTAGGATCTGGAGGTACTATTATTTGGGGAAACCATTTGAGCTAAGGATAGATCACCAAATCCAAAGGTATATATTTACCCAATCAATACTAAATGCAAGGCAAAGAAGGTGGATAGAGGTCCTAGCCAAATATGAATTTGGTATAGAGTATATCAAAGAAAAGAAAAATAAGGTTGTTGATACCTTGAGTAGGAGAAGGTATATATTAGCATTAACTTGAAGTCACATTGACCTGATGAATAAATTCAAGGAAATGTAGTTATAAAGACTAGTATTGCATTGAAATCTAGACTAAAATTGAGGAAAGTCTTGAGGAAAATAAATATTTTAATGTAAAATATAAAATTTTATGTTTCAAATATAGGGTTGTGTACCAAATATTGGTGATTTGAGGAGAATTATTATGTAGTAGGTACATAATTATCCATATTATACTCATTCAAGAGGTGCAAAGATGAGATAAAATATGAAAAATATCTTTTATTGGTTTGAAATGAAACATAACATTATTAGTTTAATTATTAGATGTTTAGAATGCTAAGAGGTAAAGTAAAAATATTAGCATCCAATATATGATATACCTACTCAGAAGTGGCAGGTTATATCTATGGATTTTATTGTGGGTTTACCTAAGACAAGGATCCAACATGATACAATACTTATGGTGGTCAACAAGCCGACTAAGGTTGAAAATTTTATACCAACGAACATCAACAATGATTCATTTATTGTGGCAAATAGGTTTTCCAAGGAAATATTTAGGTTACATATTTTTCATGAGGTTATCATATGAGACAAAGATTCTAGATTTACAACAAAAATTTTGTAGGCTCTTCATTGTGCAATGGGCACTAAATTGAATATCTACTTTGCATACCATATAGAAACAAATGGGCAAACATAGAAGGTTAACCAAGTTATTCAATACATGCTTCACATGTACTACATGGATCAAAAGTTTCAATAGGAAGACTTTTTATATTTTGTTGCATTTGCATATAATAATGGATACCATGCATCCTTAGGAATGGATATATTTGAGACCTTGTATGGAAGAAGGTGTAGAACACCTCTATCATGGTAAAATATAGAATATGAGGTGTTGATTGTATCATATATTGTTAGAGAGATGGAGTAGGTCAAAGTGATTTGGAAGAGGCTCAAGGAAGAAACCGATCACTAGAAAAGCTATGCTAATATAAAGAGATTACCAAGGGAATTCTTTGTGGGAGATAAATTCTTCTTGAGGGTAAGATCCATAAAAAGTGCCATCAACTCAAATATGTTGGATTCTTATCTTGTTGGACCTTTCAAAATCATTGGTAAAACTAGTCAAGTAGCCTATAGGCTCACCTTTCCACCCAACCTATTAAATATCCATGATAAATTCTATATATTACAACTTATGAAGTGTGTTGTTGATCCTTCTCATGTTTGAATTATTTCAAAATTGTAGATGACATATCCATCAACCATTAAGGTATGACTGATAAGAATTTTAGGATTTTTTTCTAATATTTTAATAAAATAAACCCTAGATCAATGTAAGGTCCAATGAGACCATTATAGTGAAAATTATGCAATTTGGAAGATGTTGAGGAAATGAGAAAGCAATTCCAATTTTTGTTTGCATGAAATGTATGCTTTATTTTTATGAAACACAAGGGATTGTATTTAGTACAATGGGGGGAGTATGTAATGGACCTCCTTAGCAGGACTTGTTCTTGATACTTGATTTATTGATTTATGGATATCAAATTCATAATCTTATTTTATGATATCAAGATGTGTTGATAGTTGCACTTTATGCGTTGATTATACTAATTTTAAAATATGGTACTACTGATAAAATTTGTGGTTGTACGACCACACACTCTCATGTGTGGATTAGTATGGGACAACCACTAGAGTTGAGAGTAAAAAGAGAAATTATGGATGACATTCTCATCTACAACTCAAGGGTAAAAGAATACCCTCATATAGATGCATTACATATGTGTATGTGTTTGATTGAAATACACCATAAGGCAAGGAGATTGATAATAGCAAAAGGATAATCCGTAGTAGGTGGTTGATAGCATTATAGTTATTGTAAAGCCTCCTACTTAAGGAAATAGCATGGTTTTTGCATACCATTTTTTGGAATTTTGGATTGGTAATCCATCATTGAGATGTATTCATGCATATGTTTAAAATATGGAAATTGTTGATTAGTTATTAATAATAATTAATACTTAAAAATAAATAATAATATCATTGTTAATGGTTAATATTAACACTCGATATAAATTTAATCACCTTTAGAAATGAGTAATTGACTTAATTCTAATTTTAGTAAATCAATTAGATAGTGATTTAAATTGTTATAGCTATACCTATAGTATTAGTGAATTAAGGTAGCTTTAATATAAAAAAGGAATGGAAATGCATTAATTAAATTAAACCATAAGATTGGCAATTTTGGTAACATTGTAATAGTTGGAAATATGGGCGAGTTCTTGTAACGTAGCTTGAAACATTAGTAAAATGCATAACATAATGCATGAAAGGAGGAAGTCTATTCCTATATGGTTTTCTATAGGAAATGGAAAGGGGTATTTTCCAAGGTAGAAGAGGAGGTCCAAAAATGAAGGCTAGAGAAAAAATATTACCTAAAATAGCACTAGGAGGAGGTAAATTGCTTATGGTATTTCTTGATATTGATTGCTACATGGAAATGAAATACTGAAATGCTTTTGTACTATTGTATATGTTACATTGAATTTATAGTTGTATGTAATTTAGATTGTTGCTTGCATTTTGGTTATTAATTTGTTTAATCGCCCTGTGTTCTAGAAGGCTTAATTTTTGTTTTTATTCCTTTGGTCTACGTATCTGAGCTTGTAAATATTGGCGATGTTTGTAGCCATCTAGTTTGGTTAGGCCATGTTTAGCTTAAAACCTTCTATCTGCCCATGTAGTTTTGAGAGCATTTTTGTTGAGTGTTTCTTCTTGTAATAGTTGGTTTGGAATGCAACTTCCTGCATTCTTTCTTGTAGATATTTCATCAGCTTTAAAAGAGTTTAGGGTGTGTAGTAACTGTATGGTTGAGTTGCTTGTTGTCTGATTTGTTTTCTATTGTTAGTGTTAACTTTCATTTTGTTCAGGAGTATATTTTTCTAAGCTTCTTTAAGGTTCCTTCATGGGTTATCCACTTATCTTGGATTATATAGAGCTATCCTAAGTAGTGGTTAAGGAAGGATTTATTTTGAAGTATAGGTGGTTCCACATCATGTAGTTGTGTGTTCACATTGTTAGGGTTTTCGCTCCTTTTCTAAGTTGTGGTTGCCAACCTATTTGGGCATAGAGCTAATAATTGACCTTAGGATTTTGTTTATATTTTTCCTTTGGTTATGTATTGGTTTAAGTATTATGTTTTCCTTAAGTTTTATTTATGTATAAGATATAAAGTATTTTATTATTTTTTAAAAGTACATATCATGAAGACATTAATGAATAATTTGTTTATATAGTTATTCAGTAAGTTTAATGATTTATGAAAAAATGGACCTTATGGAGAAGTTTTTTATTGTAGTAAATTTAATATTATAAACATTAATCAATGCATATAATGGTTGGTCAAAATTTTATATAATGGTAAGGATTCTACACCCACATATCTTGATCAACTTTGAATGGCCCCAAGAACATAGATCTCAAGGTCAATCTCTGTAGAATGCCAAATCCTTGAAAGTTCTAACTAAATGTTTGGGAAAAGGAAAGGAAAAGAGATTAAAGAAAATGCAAAGCTAGAACACAAAGTGGTGCAGATACAATCACATAAATATACATGCCTAATGAGTTTGAAACATAAAAACATTCATGGACTACATAATAGACCAGCCATTGATTTCATTAATCATTTACACACATAACCCCACTAAGAATTCCAAAATTAAGGAATAAGTAGCATGAAATTTAGATATCAGAATTAAATATAGTTTATTCACTTAACTATAGCAAAAATAATCAGTGGAGCGAGATCATACATACATGAAAACAAATGAATGTCAGACAATAATCCACTTATATTACCACATGAATCAAATTGTATGTGGAGGTTGTAATTACTAGAAAGTTAACACTAAAACACATATTACAAACATGTATATGTAGCCCATTTTTTGAGCGGGTTTTCAAAATAGAAATTAATGCTTCATTAATGGTGGATCAGAATGTCAGTGTTTGGGTGATTTCTTCTACAATCACTCTGTCATAGATGGAACATTCTTTGTTATGTTTGGATAAAAGCTACTGGCATTCTCTGTCTCTACCTCCCTTTGATAATTCATGAACCTAATTCCGCCACTTCCTGCAAATGCTTCTTTATGATTTGAGGTAGTCACACTACATAAATTTCTCATCTACCACCTTATGTACTTGGTTTGATTAGTTATTAAATTTACCCATCTATTGCATCCTTGGAATCGACATTCTAACAACTTATGTGGGAAGAGGAAATTTTAATTTGAGGAGCCTTCTATGCAGATGGGCCTTTGTGCATTCATTACTAGATAGGATGGAGGTTTATATTGAATGAAAACCTTGGTTTGCCCTTATTATTACATTTGGATCACATTCTTCTTGGACAGGGAAATGGGAGCCCTTGTTCGTCTTCCTTTTCTCAATATTTTTTCCTTTATTATATCGTATGAACCTTGGGAAAATATTTGGGTATGCCTCTTTCTATATCTACCTCCCAATTTTTCATCTTCAAGAATTTACCATCTGAGTGATAAATCAGGACCTCTTTCCTTTCTAATATCTTCCTGATTGTCCACCCAATTCCTTATACTTACAGATGGAATTTTGGAAGTGCATATGATGGGGATCACAACCCATTATTCCATCACAAACATTCTTTAACTTAACTTATTTTATGCGAGAGCGTTGAATAACGAATGGCTTGGATGTGACCCATTTATCTGTCCATATTTTCTCTTGGTTGTTTTTCAAAATAATCCCCCTCTCTTTCTTTTCTCTTCATGGAATAAAACCAATGGGTACAAATATCTACCTATATTCTTGGTGAATTACAAGGGGATTTTACTTGGTAGAAGGTACATAACCCAACTAACCATGGCTTTCAAAATATATAAAAAAAACAAATATATAAAATATTTTGGCCGCCTCCATTGGGTAGCAGAGTCATAAAACAAAAAAAACTCAAAAATGAAACATGAAAGTCATCTTACATGACTTAAGCTAGACCCGATGGGTCTCTTGATTTTTGTACTACTACTTGAGATGACTTGGCATGAGGGACTATTGCTTAGGTGACTGCTCCAATTTGTAATTTACTACACATCCCTATCTAGTCATCCATGGAAGGGAGAGGGGTGCTTTTCATTTGGTCCATAATATACTTAAGTCTACACCTTTCTTGGCCAGACGGATCATTGTATCTATAAAAAATTGACCAAAAATGATTGAAAGACTAAATAACCTAGAGATTAGACTAAAAAGTTGATCTAAAATTATGGATTCTTGAAAAGTCGCAATCATACTTTCATATTCCTAAATATCTTGGAACAAATTCTCAAGATTTTTCTCTAAGTATAATTGATGCTTGTTGTACTAGAATCCTGGTGACCCAAGTGCTTTGAGTTGTTCATTAAACTCATTCATTATCTCCAACTCCTTTTTTAGCATATTTATAAGCTTGGTTTCTTCACATTATAAATCAGTCATATGTAGAACCTGTTGTATCATGATTTCGTATTGTTCTCGCTCATGCCTCTGATATATGTGGGGGGTGGAACTATGATTAATAAACATCATATGCAAATCAACTTCTTATGGGATCATATTATGTATGATGTCCTTCCTTTTGCTGAACTCAACCTTTGTACTGCTTTCTATTACAAATGTGAAAGGGGAAATAATATTCAAGGTCATCTCCCTTGATTTATTTAGATGGACAAGCCTAACTCTCCCAAGGTTATATTTTGAAATGGTGGACCTAGTAGACCTCTATTTTTCTTTGTACAAATATTTGAGGAGATGATTGAACTCACTATATTTTTGTTGTATCTTTCTTCTACATTCTTTTATTAGGAGCTCCTACTGGTGTATTTTCAATCTGAATTCTTCATTGGATTACTCCATCTTGCTGCTTACTGTTTACAACTCATTTTTGAGTTTAGCAATCTCTTCTTCATTTTGTTGTAGTAGTTTAGGTGAAGGGGCTTTATTTAGGATATTTCTCAGTATATTGTTTCTATTTTCAATGTTTTTATTTCACACTGTACCCGATAAAACTGAGCCTCAAAGTTTTTCACATTTTTCTCTTCTACCTTCATATTCTTTTCAACATTTCACTTTGAGGTACAAGGTATCATAGTTCACATATGACACTTTCAATACCTTGATAGAGAAAATATCATCAATGTTCCTGGTGAGGTGATCAAACTCCTAGTCATAATATTTCATGTTCACTTTCACCTGTTTGACTCTAGGCTTAGTGATAACATTATGTTGTTTTCCCTCAATTGGTTCAAGTTCATGTAAAATCATCATGGTGGGCTCTTATTGACTTTGATGCTTCTAATGCAGCTGCTCTTCTACCCATTTATTTTAGTTATCTCTTGCCATATGTACAACCTTAAAAATATCTAGTTCTTCTTCTTCCATTTTTTGATACAGAAGTAGAAAAGACATCACAGAGGACAATGGAGATGCGGGAAGTGTTGTTAATGCTTGCTCATTGTTTAGACAAAATTACTGACTCACAATTTTGGTGATGATTAACACTGATGAAGAGTGGAACTGCTGAGGAAACATTTGCGAAGGAAGTAGAAGGGTTTTTGATGATATAAGAGTGACTAATGGATTAGATAGACATAGGGATGGATACTTCCAAAGGATTCAGAGGAAGGTTAGGTGAGGGACTAGAGTATAGGGATGGTGACAATGAAGGATTAGGGTGATCCTTATCTGTCATAGGCCTTATGATCGATATTATTTTAGAGGACAAGGGAACATCAATGATAAGGAGAGGATTATTCAATGAATTGCTAGGAATATTCTGATTTAGAGAAGGGGTGTTGAGTTGTACCTGCAAAGGAATGTGTTCTTCTTTGGGCTCCACAATATTTTGGCTCTACTTGAAGTGATGGACCGATGCTCTTGACTTGTTCACTTACACCACCTTGGATTAAAATCGCTGATGCTTGTGCCCTGGATCTTTCTTTTTCTAAATAATTGGACTTGCATAGGTCCTTTTATTTCCACTTTCCATTGATTTCTAAGATGATTCGAATGAATGGTAGGTCTCTTGAAGGGTTTTTCTCAATCTCATTTTTTGACTACTCTGCTATTTTTGGGAGTATGACACCTCTAGCTCAACTTGTACTTCATGAGCTACTCTATCAAATTCCTACTAAGAACTTGGATCCTCCAATTCCTGATCTCCTTCTTGCTCATCATTGCTTCCTCCTACAATAGGCTCCATAGGATTAGATTTCTTTAGTATTTTAAATAAAATATTATCATCCTTTATTTCTTTCCATTTACCAATGTGAGCCATAAATTAATTTTGAAATGTAGCATCTGATGTTCCTAAGATAATTTCCCTAAGATCATCCTTCTCACTCTTCATTATACACCACTTCTCTACCTTCTATTTGTCATCCAAATTCTTCAATTATGAAAATTGTTCAAATAAATTGATTCATATTCTCTAATCATGATTTCTTTCAGGGTCAAAAATCCTTTTATATGAATATGGGGCCATCCATAATGGATGCTTATGAAATTCAAGCCAGGTAAATGGGACCAATTGATCCTTCAGAAGATTCTTAAATTGTAAAACATCTAGATTTTCTTAATTCTCCTGATGCTCTAATGGCTAAGGTTTGACATTGTTAGTGATATTTCTTTTAATGACACCATCAGGATCATAATGCCACTAGGGAGACATTACTAGAAGATCCAAAGTACGTATCTTATTATCTAGCTTTAGATGTATGGGCTGATATATAAAGGAATTCCTGATGGGACTACGCAATACTGGAAATTGAAAATTTTATTTCCTTCTTTGCCCCCTTACCATGCTTATATTTTACTACAATGGCTTGTCTAAAAACCTCTAGGCCAATGACCCAATCTATGACATAATAAGATATAAGAAAAGGAAACCAGAGAAACCAAACAACCTAATGCATGTTTCTTCTTTATCTTATTTCAAATAAATCATATGACATATTCAATATATATAGATAGATAGATAGATAGATAGAGAGATTTTAAATTTATTATTCATATCTAAAACAATAAGATTATAAACTTGGTATTGAAACAAATCAAAGGAAATGATATTTTTACAAAAATTTAGCTTTATTATTATTTTATATATATTGGTAAACCATGTTTTTGAAATGGCACCCATTATGGGTCTATCTAGTCTTATATTATATTTTTCCTTAGCTATCAAAATTTTAAGACATTCCAATGCACTAGATTTTTAGTTTATTTTGGTGCAATAACATTGGAACATACTATATTATATCCCTATTGTGAATATTTTGACATGATTTGCTTAATGTATTTTTACACACTTCTAAAATAGATATGATCAATGCACTCAATTATCTAAAAAACCAATGCAAGTTTAGGTATGCTTGTGTAATAATGCACTGCTCAAATGATAATCAAACCTTATCAAACATGAGAAAAATAGCTTACAAAAAATATATTATTGCCTTTATTTCTTTGCACAAGATGAAATCCTTTTTTATTTACAAATCAACACTTAATTCTCACTTTGCTACTCTAAAGATTTTGTAGAAGGTAGCTAATGTTTGTGATAAATAGATATGTTTATTTAAAAAAATACCATAGTTATTTGATGGCGTTGTGCACTTAAAAATATCTAATATTGGTAGAATGTACTAAATAAAAACACATTAAAATAATTGGTAAAATTGTGTCCCCTTTTCTAGGATCAAAATATGTAGTTGCCATATTTTTGAATGATCTTCCCCTTCACAAGGGGTTTTAGGATGCTTGTCTTAGATACGAGTTATATTTATCCTAGGGTTTTAAGACAAATAATATTTTTCTTTCCTTATTTTTCTATGTGTATATTCAAGGTCAAAATATGATGTCACTTTTCTTATAATTGAGTTCCCTCTTCATAGGGGGTTTCATGATGCTTATCTCATATCTAGGTCAAAAGTCTTCTAGGGTTTCAATATAGAAATTTTCTTCTTTATATTTTATTTCTCTGCATGTTGTCAATGATGGAATCTATGTGTTTTTGGTTTCTAAAAGGGTCTCATACGCTTGTGTAGTGGTTGAAATCGAATATCCTATATAAAAACCCAAATACATACCATTATAATATCCTAATAGGGTTAAAATTTATATTGGAAGGCACAAGTTTTTGAAAGGATCTTGGTCTCTTGGGTAAATTTTTTTAGGGTAAATCACAATTTTTTGAATGGGTCTTAGTCTATTATGTGGTGGTCTAAACTTAGGTCTCCTAGATGAAAACCCAAAGACATACAACTATGTTATCCCAACAAGGGTATACAATTTTAGAGTAGAGCATGTGTTTTTGAAAGGGTTCTTGTCCCTTTTGTAGTGGTTTGAACTTTGATCTCTTGGATAAGAACCCAAAGACATACCACTATAGTGTTAGAGTAAAGCATGGGATTTTGAAAGGGTCCTAGTCCCTTATGTGGTGGATTGAACTTAGGTATCTTAGATGTTAACCTAAATATATACCACTACGGTATCCCAATATGGATTACAATTTTAGGGTAAAGCATATATTTTTAAATGGTCTTGGTCCTTTTTACAATGGTTTGAACTTATACCTACTAGATGAGAAACCAAACACATATTAATACAATGTCCCACCACAAATAATTTTTTTAGGGGAATTTTTAGGGTTTGAAAGGGTCTAGGTCCCATGTGTAGTGGTTTGAACCTAAGTCTCGTAGATGAGAACACAAAGATATACAACTATGGCATCCCATTAGGGACTTCTAAAATTTTATGGTAAATCATAGATTTTTGAAAGGGTTCTAGTCCCTTTTGCACTGGGTTAAACTTGTGTCTCCTGGATGGAATTATGTTATGTATTACTTTAAGATATAACCTTGGTATAAATAACACAAGTTCTATATATTATTTTATTTCATTTTAATATGCCCAAGTTAATATAAATAACCTTGTAAGAAATGATGTCAATGTAAAATATATGGAAGTATATCTATCTACATATCTATCTATCTATATATCTATCTATCTATCTATCTATATATATATATATATATATATATATATATTTCATAAAATTAAAACTTCCACTTTTTCAAGCATAAATAATGATCATGTATTTACTCAAACACCACTATATAAGGAATTATAATACAAGATATGATATAAAATATTGGTATATTACAAGCTATGATTTATTAATGATAGAAATATATAAATATTTAGGCTTCTAAATAGTATATTGATTTATTAACATCTCTAATAACAATATAAGAAACAAAAGCTACGAATAAAATTGAATATAACAATGAGGATGTAATCAAAATCGATATATGTGAGTAAATTTTGAGGTAGTCTTAGGAAAGCATAAGGAAATATTATAATGGATTCATCCCAAGAAATAATAAATAGTAAAGATATTAATTACATAAGGTCTATTTAGCCTGTTTGGTTGTTTATTTGAGTCCTAGTTGGAAGCTCAGTTGTACTCTATAATCCAGACTTTTTATCAATAAATTTTTACCCCTTTATTTAACAAATTACATAAGGCCTAGAGAGTCAACTAAAAATAATAAATGGTTTTTAGTGTTTATAATATCATATTGAATTTGAAAATTCATTAAAAAATGGACACAATTAGTTGATGAAATTTGTATAGTATACGAAACATAGATTCCAATCAAGTTAATGGCGTCGTATAGATTCAACTATATGTTATAGATAAAATTATTCACATATAATTTGAAAGAACTTACATGTTGAAATATTTATTGTATTTATTATTTAGAGTCTTTTAACTAAGGTGACATATGATCCTTTTCCAGGGAAGACAGGACAGAAAAGCCCAACATGTCTTTCGGGAAGCTAACAAATTTGTTGATAAGTTGGCCAATTTGGGTGTCGATGGTGATGGAATTTTAAAATGGGAACACAGTGTCCCGAGTGAATTAGAGGAGCTTATTAAATAAGAATGTCAAGAATGATAGTCGAATTTACCAATAGGGAAGGCAATGTAAGTTCCAAGGCTATGAATATTCCCATCTATTTTTTGAAATGGACTCACAATAAAAATTGTTCGAGCTGTCAGTCTTTGTGGATGCTACTTGGAAATACTACAAAGACTAATGGGGACAGTCACATGTTAGATAACATGGCTCCTAGTCATCTTAGTAATTTGAGGTTGGTTGATAATCATAGGGCAGGAAAGAAACATCAATATAAGACTTCGAACTAGAGCCACGTGGACCACCAGATAACCACCGCCATAAATCTAGCCAGTAGGTTCACTTCTCCATGGCTAATTGGCCAAGACAGGATGTATTTTCAAAACATGTCATATAAGAAAGAAAGCAATTACCAAATAATTATTAAGAGTAACTGTCAATACAAAGCTTGTGGGAGTTTTTTCAGTACTCAGCTATGTGTGTCTACAACTTTTTGTTTCTCCATTGTTTCAAGGAAGGGATTTGTCTTTGTTTCCTTTTTTGTAATTATGATGCAGGTGTGTTTTCTTGGGGTATACCCAAAATATTGTATGGGAAGTATCTTTTTGATAACATGCTATGTGCCTTACCGGATGTAATGGCTTTAGCGACATGTATATTTTACATAGATAGGATCCTTAGTAAGGACATGTTCATCAGCAACCCTGGGCTGATTTTTGTAAAAGGTTTTGGGTCAACTTGTAAAACCCGATATTAATGCTATAGTATCTTATCTACCAAAAAAAAAATTAAAATTATCTATGATAAACAACTTGTAATTAGTAAGGCCCAATTCTATAATTTGAATATGATGAATCTTCTAGTTCTATCAATGTTATGAAAATATGATGCAAATTGTGTTGAAAGTATTACCTACATGTTTTGCAGTACCTAAGCAATTTTGTTGGTCCTTGATGTTTGTTGTATGGATGCTAGAGAGCATGCGTAGTTATGCTAGTTTTTCATTAAAACTTGATATGTATATTCCTTTACATATAAATATTACTTAGTTGAAAAAAATACACAAATAATGTGTAAAATATCACTACATTGTTCAAAGGTCAATAATCTATACACAACTTGTGTTTTATCAAATATATATATATATATATATATATATATATATATATATATATCTTTTATAAAGGTATTCGTCATCTTCCTCAAATAACTATTTTTCCATGACTAGCTACTTCATATAATATTCATTAAGAGTAGAATATCACTAGGCCAATCATTTTCTAAAATTTTTATTTCATTGAGATGAAGATCACCAACATGATTGACTAAATTATCTATTACTTTATTCCTTATATAAATAGATATGATGCCATTTTTAGGATACAACTTCCAATAATGGACATAAAAAATAATAATATTTTTATCGAATCTCCACTTTCATTATAATAGTAATTTATGAATCCCTCTTAATTGAAATATATTTCAGTCATTTTTGCAAAGACAATTTTCATCATTGAAGAAGTAACCTAACCTTTGCATAGAAATTAATTGAAGTTCCATATGATTCTATGTAATTGAGGTTATTTTTTATTTATTTATTTAAAAAAAAACTACCTCTAACACTATTTCCCAAACTTTATTTGTCAAACAAGATCAATATTATATTTTGATAAAATTAACTCATAGAAAATTTCATTTTTTCTTAGATGTCTTTATGTGAAATCTATTATTTTAGAATGTATATTCAAATCATACAATGCAAAGGCTATTATATAATTGATAGTAATAGTACTTTTCCTCTCAATCTACCAAGTGAATGTTGGTTGAATGCTCATACAAAGCTTATTTTATAACCACTAGCCTAAGGCCCTAATCCTTTAATAGAGTTTTTCTAACATGAATCCACTTGCAATCTCATCAAAACCATGGGCCATAGTCAAATATGGGCTTCCCAATTAGAATTTAACTCCAAAAAATAATATTTTCCTATTTTAATTACTAAGCTTTAGTTTTAATGTCCTTATAATGTTATGTTGGTGCTACATTTCCCTAACATAATGTTGAAAATACTATAGATTAGTTCCACTATAGAATTAATATAACATTTATTTCTTTACAAAATTAGGCCTTCAATATATAATAGTTCCAATATAGTCCCATTGATTATCTTTGTTATTGTTAGCATAATTCAACAACACAAATATCAACCACTTGAGAAACCTCTAATAATTCAACCAATAATACCCCTTTCAGTCATTCATTAAAAAAATACTATAATCAAAGGACCCTCTTCAATTAGCCAATCAAGGATAAAAGCTATATGTGCTTTCGATTTGACAAAGAAACTTGATATATTTCATCAACAATTTCATGCACCACAACTCTGTCAAAGTTTATCTTGAATAATAAACATCTCTTCACTTTGCTTATCAAGATTATACCAAATTTTGGCTCAATATTACAATATTTCAAACATCCTATGGTACCTAGGGATAGGAATATATGGGATGTGATATTATATTGTATAAGAGTATTATGGATAGTTTACATAGGCCACACATAATAAAAGGTTGATTATATTATAATGAAGAGTGAGATAATTTTTTAGGAGATGATGAGATATTGTAACAACTCAATATTTACTTATTGGTAGTACAACCCAATCTAGCTCACTGGTTCATCAAGGTAAAATTTTACACTGGTTTCATTATCTAGACTGACCCAAAGTAAAAATTTTGAGGTAGATAAACTTTAATGATCACCCAATGTTTAATTAGTATGAGGTATAGACAACCACTTTTGGGTTAATGTCACTACTTATGACCCCCAAGTTGATAAGATTAGACAAATTCCATAAATGGTGTTATTTAGTGGTTCCTCCATTCTCATCCTCTAGCCTCGTATGAGTTATAGAACCACAACTTGTGGTTATTCTCTAAGGACCACAATACTTAGAGGAAGACACTTACCTCTCCTACACTATCTTAGTTTTGCTAAGTAGTGTTTATTTAGTATATATGCCTAGTACTTAGTTGATTATCCACTATCCAAAAGTCAACTAAGTCCATGTCATTTCTCTAGATCTAGACCTAGTCTCACTTTCAATGTTATGAATAATGATGCATCGTCCCATTCAAACTTATCATATATTTTGTCTATATTATTTTGTCATGCTAGGTTACTCGTATTCATAAATTGTACAAAGAGTCATCACTGTATTGCTAGCTCAATAGCCTAGAGTGACATCTCATACCACCCCTTCTTACCTATTTGTCCTAACTTATCTCCTCAAAAATAGCCATTCTCAAATCACAGTTGTCACCTACATGTAATAGTTAGTATTGGGTATTTGGTTTGAATGATCACCTTCCTCATGATTTAATTGAGTAGGTTTATTTTTATTTTTGATAAAAAAGAAGTATCTATAATAGAAAAATGGCTTCTAATCCTAGCTAATCCAAAAATTATCTTAAGATTAGAAACATTTTGAGCTTTAATTTAAGCAAACTTAATTAATTATTCGATTTTGTCAATCAAAGAAGTATACAAAAATTCAACCAACAATTCCTTCAACTCATAAAAAGAAGTATGATAATAGTATCTTAAAATATAGCTTTCCCAATGTTATTTAATCATGGATTCTTGTATTTATTCTTATAAGCTAAAGCATTTATAATATAAATTCCTCAACTTTTCTATTATGTAATAATCATAAATGTAAGCATCTCTCATTGTGATTTTTATCCTTCCATTGTGGCTAAAATTAATTGAATTTGATCAATTAAGTGAAGAACACACGCTCAATAATGTGTTTCTTCTATAAGGTCTTTGGACCAGGCTTCTCTAAACTACACAAATCTATATATTTGATACATTTAAAAGAAATGAGGGAAGCCTCCTTCGGTTTAAAATTAGTTAACTAAAACATAACATTAGGAAAAAAAAGAAGTATTACTTATTAGATTAAAAGATATGCATCCCTTCTATAAAAAGAATGTTTATAAAAAGTAAAATTTATAATTTTCCTAACAATATTTTATTAATAAATTCAGCTAGATGCATAATTAATAATAGCCTTTTGAACAATAAGACAACTATCCATTCATTTTAATTTCTCTCTAATATAAAATAGACAAAGGGGTCTTATCTAGATTAACACTTTCTTCATTGTATGCAACAAGAAGTCAAAATCTACGATCTACGAATTCTATTGATATAATTAATCTATCTAATCAATAATTACTTTTTATATATGATCATGAAGATAACATTGCTTTTTATATATCTTTTATTACTTATAAAAAGAGAACTCCCAGCAGCATATTAAGGGCAGAACCATAAGTAAAATATTAAATATTTAAAATATAATTAAGATAAAATGTTTTCATTTACAAAATAAGGACGTCGTCTACAAATTATACCTAATTCATTGATTGTCCCAAATTTTACAATAGCCAATGATAAATTTTCTTCAACAGAAGATACTAAAGCAACATATTAACATAATTATTTTTCCCTGACATCTGAAGCTAAATTAAAAAGCACACGAATCTGAATCCATATATATGACATCCTTGATATTCAACAATGTTGAGGGGGAGTGATTGGGATCAGAATGACCCGTGGGGAGTTATAGAATGAATGCAACTATTTTAAATTATATTATCATACTGTTTTAAATAATAATTTTGCCATTCATAAGCTATGATATTCATTCCTTTCTTAAATCAAAAACATTCCAGTAAGAAATTTTTTGAGTGCTAATAGTTGATTCCAGGTTTGAGCTAGGCAGAAAAAAAAATATTTGAATGTCAATACAAATTTAGATTGTAAGCGTTTTTAGCATTAACTTATATATTTTAGATATCAACCCAACCATATCATAGAGTCATATATAGCCATTTACACACAACATTGGCTGCTCAACTCATTATAAGGTAAATTTATCAGATGAAATAGATACGATAGGCTAAAATTACATCCATTGATGACATGAGCAAACAATTTATAAAATAAATAGATAGGCTTCTAAATTTGTTTAATGTATACTATGGTGAACTGAAAATCAAATATATACTCGTCTGGATTGATTTTTAAGACTAACAACCTGGCCATAATGGATAAAGGAAAATAAAAGACTCAGTCTGAATTAAATTTACATTCATAAATATTAATAATCAGTTAGAGAATATACGAGGAATGCTTTCAAAAACCAATCAAATACCTTGAGTAGGCTAGTCACATCTATAATAAGTCTAGTAGATTTATCTAAGCAAGCAACAGTCATTCAAATTATCTTCCTACTTTTTTTCCACGATTTCTAGAAAACAACTAAGGATATTCATTACAAGCTTCCAGACTATAGAATGCAATATAATTCACCAACCTAGTTTTGTTGTGGTTTTTCTCTCCTCGTTTACTTATTCCTCTCCCTCCCCAATTACTAATTCTAGTTTTTATAAAGCTTATTAGGGAGAGATCTTCGAGCAAGTGATCTTACACGCACAGGGTCACTTACTCGACTCCCTATTTGCGAGGTGGTCAACTAGATCCTCCCCTTTTTATGCTTGTTCAATTAGAAACAAAAGGTGGATTTTTAATCACAGCATTAAAGTTTAAACAACAATTTTAAAAATTTATTTTATTTTTATATTTTTTATTTTTTTTATTTAGTATATTATTTATTAATTAATTATTATTATACTCTTATTTTATATTTCTAAATTCATAATCCTTCTAATAACACAAATTATATTTATTTAGTAGTTAATTATTATTACATGATTTATTATTATTTATTTGTTTTTCTTTTTAAAATATTTTAAATTTAAAACAAAGCAATTATTATGCAACATCTAACAATATTATGCAATATTTAACAATATTTATAATAAATCTATATGAATACATCAACTAAGAGCTTTATTTTTCCCCCTCAAGCCATTGGTGATTATTTCACCGCCAAGGCTATGTTTACCCATGGGCTACTGGTGAATATATCACCATTGTCATTTCTTGTTTTTGTCTATCACGAACTTGTACCTACAACACATAATTCATCAGCAGTACCATGTCTAAAGTATTTTAAAATATATTAATAGAAGTATTTATAATATTAATAAAAATATTCATTCTGGGGAGCGTTGTGACATTCTCCTACCCTTAAAGTAAACACAATCCCTTGTTTTTTCAGTGCAGTTTATACAATTTTAAGAATATATACATATTTGTTCAAAAATAAAAGGGAATTATTCCTTCATGATATGTATCATTCCTATCAGTGTACTGGTCCCATTGGACCTTACACTGTTCTACATTTTTTTTTTCTTAAGATTTTTATCCTGAAACCCAGTATCAGAATAGGGTGAACTTCAATATTTAAGGGATCTATCATCTATAATTTTGAGATATTCTAAGATGAGATGGGTCAGCAACATACTTTGCAAGGAGGGACACATGGAAAGTATCATGGATTTTTGACAAGTTGGGTGGAATGACAAGTTTATAGACAACATGACTAATCTTATCTATAATCTCAAAGGGGACTACAAATTTGGGGCCTAGCTTAGAAGATTTAATGGAGCTCTTATTAGATCTCACCCTTAAGAAGACTCTATATCCCACAAAGAATTACCTTGGTATCCTATTTAGATTTGCTGCATATCTCTTATGCCGGTCAGAGGCTTCCATGAGCCATTGATGAATCATTTTCAATTGCTCCTTCATCTAATTTACAATGTTTGGTCTTATCAATACCTAATATTTCAAATTGTCCCAAGATAGAGGTATTCTACATTTTCTCCCATACAAGGAATCAAATGGAGCCATACCTAGGGAAACATGATGGCTATAGTTATAGGTAATTTCAACCAAATAGAGATAATCCTCCCATTTGGTTTTTTGGTCCATACAATACATGCATATTATATCTTAAAGAACCTCATTAATTATTTCACTTTAGCCATTTGTTTTTGGATGCTATTGAGAACTAATATTTAATTTTATACCCAAGGCTTGGTGCAATGCTTGTCAAAAAATTGATATGAATCTGGAATCTTTCTAAGATATAATAATCTCAGGAAATCCATGCAATTGAACTACTTTTGTGGAAACTTTACTAGAAATATTGCTATGTGACCATCATTATTGCACTTATAAAACTTAATGTTATTATTCCTTGGAGTTACAACTATCTTAGGACTTCTTCTAGTGAAGCCATATCCTCTTCTCTCATGAACCATACAATTCATTGCCTTGTGACCAAACTCATTGCATGAGTAGAAATATCCTTGGAAAAGTTGTTATTTTCCATATTCCTGTCTTTCATGTGTCTTGCACTATGAAGCCATGTGCCCAAACCTGTGACATTGAAAACATCTCCCATTGAAGAAACCTTGCCTAGACACCATTGGTCTATTAGTCTCTTCTACATGTTTCATTTTCCATTTGTTCCTTACTTGTGCATTGTTCCTTTCCTTGCTGAACTTTCTATTGTCCAACTTATCCTTAGAGGTCTCACTCTCTAATTTACTTACTTATTTTGAATATTCTTCTTTTCTGGTGTTTGAGCTTGACTCTCCTTTTTTTGCTTCCTATTTCCCTTGTTCTTCTTTAGAACTAAGTCCTTTTATGGTGACTGATGACTTGTGCATTGATAGTCCTTTCCAAGGTCTTTGAATTTTCCTCAAACTTGTGTAGCTTTTCCTTAGAACCTTTTACTTCCAACCTTAGTGAAACTATATCATGCTCTAATATTTCACACTCTAGATATTTTGTTTTTAATTTTTCGTCCATACCTTCTTCAATTTTTCTTGTCTCTTCAACTTTGATTTTGAAGTTAGTGAGTTCCTGTAGAAACCTTGCTTTTATTTCTCATCTTCTTGAGCTTGATCCCTTAATCTTGAGTTCTCATTTTTTAGTTCTTCAAGAGTAATCATAAGCATTTCACATTATATCTCTTTTACCTTTGATTTTTTAATCATACATTCTTCAACTCTTCTTGCTTTTTCAACCTTATATCTCAAGTCAGAGATATCTTATAGAAGCTTTGTCTTACATTTCACATATTCTTGTATTTGATCCTTCAATTTTTAATTCTATCTTTTCAATTCAATAAGATCTTTAAGAGTGGATTCCTCTTTTTCTTTTTTTGAAGCATCTTTTTTTTCTTCTATTACTGAAATTAGAGTTTCTTCTTCATAACTATTTTGATTGTACCTATTATCCTTTCTTGAACCAATATCTAGGATTTCATTTTTGAGAATATCATCTTCATATTCACTGCTACTAAACCCATTACAATATCTTGCATCATGCCCAAGTTTAACACAAATAAAAAATTCTTGTGGACAATAAGCTACATGGTGACCCGTGTTACCACATCTGGTACAAAACTTTATCAGTATGGATATTTCTCCATTACTTGATTCATCTATTGAATCTATTTCCATGTGTCCTCCCAACACAATAATATTAAACTCATCTTCCTTTTATTTCATGACTATAGGTGTTCTTTTCTTCTTGTATATGATGCTTCTAGTCTTACATTTATTTTTCATTTGTGTTCTTGTAGAACCTTCCTTCAAGTTGTTAAACTTCTTTCGAAGGAACTAAATCCGATATCAATTGAATAATACAAGCTTGTACTGAGAGGGGGGATGAAAAGTATAAGACCACTTTTTAATTTTCTTTCCCAAATAGTATTAATCAATATAATCAATGGAAATATCAATAGCAATAACCAAAATAATGCATAAATCATCACACACAATAGAGATGCCAATTTTAACGTGGTTCATCCAATGTGGGCTACCTCCATAGAGAAAATATTTCTTCTAAATATTTCTCAAATAATATCATGGGAATCCTTCCCAATTACAATATTTATGGACCTATGTCTAAAGGATATAATGATCCCATGATCTCAAGTTCATGGATATCTACCACAGGAGAAATCTTTCCCCTTATTCTCTGGCTAGTGATCTTCTAGAAGACTTTGTCTCTCTGTTGAACTAACTGGTGGATCTCTCTACTTGAAGACTCCTCAATCAAATATATCTTTAATTGTCCTGGTTGCTAGATCTCTATACATTAAGACTTTGTCCTCTATACTATTTCACCTCGAAAGCTCTATCTCAATACTATACTAAACATAGCCCAGTTGGTCTAGCATATTTCTGCTCAATAGGTTCACTTAGAAACTGCTCAAATATGCTCAATAGGTACACTCAGATTTTGCTCAAATATGCTCAACAGGTCCAAATAGAACCTGTCTAAATATGCTCAATAGGTCCACATAGAACCTACTCAAATCTGCTCAACAAACCCCACAAAACCTATACAAATCTACTCAACAAGCTCACTCAGAACTTGTCCAAATCTGCCCAACAAGCTCACTCAGAACTTGTCTAAATCTGCTCAATAGGTCCTCCTTAGGACTTATTCAAATCTACATAGCAAGATTTCACAAAAGCTAACACAAAATCAGTCCGTAAGCCTTATCAAAGACTTGACTCAAATCTTCTTAACAAAATCACACATAACTTGTTCAATCACATAGAATCATATAGAGAATTTTTAGAGAGTCGATATTTTCTAAGCTCAATGCTCAATCAATATCTCAACTCAATATCATAGAATCATAAAGAGAATTTGTAGAGACTCAATATGTTCTATACTCAAATACCAATCTCAATCTTAAATAAATCTCATAGAAGCATAAAGAGAATTGTTAGAGACTCTATATGTTGTATTCTCAAATCCCAATCTCAACTCAAATAAATCTTATAGAAGCATAAAGAGAATTGTTAGAGACTCTATATGTTCTAATATTAAATCCCAATCTCAACTCAAATCAATATTATAGAAGCATAAAAGGAATTTTTAGAGACTTTATATGTTCTATTCTCAATTCTAAATCTCAACTCAAATCAAAATATAGAATAGTTTGTTTCTTGGAACATGAACAACCACTTCACACATTCACTTGACTAGGCTTAATCAAATCTACTCAACCAATCATCCCATGGATAAATCCTTTCTCACAAACCCTAGTCCAAGTATGTATCAACAAAATCAAAATGTTTCCAACAATGCTCAACCACAAATCTCACATAACAATGATACTCATGATATTCTCTAGCTCAAGTTCAAGTTCTTTGCATAACCCATTGGCTTCAACAAAAATGCTATTATGACAAGGTTTTAATCTCAACTCTTAATTTAAAAAACCTTTAAGCATAAACTCAAAGTACTTCACTCAACCAATGGTCTAAATAAAAATGCTTATCAAATACAATTTAATCACAACTCACAATCCATAAAACCTTGAACCATTAACTCAACCACTTTTGAAAAGGAAACCACAATTAATCCTTTTCACTCCAATGATATTTCAAAAATAAACCATCCAAATAAAATAAATGGAGAGTATTACTCATACCTTTTTTATGCCTTATGAGTTATCCACTAAATATGTCACACACAACACACTTTCTTTTTCAACTCTTAACAAGGGTTAGAGATCTTGAGTAATAACACAATAATAATATCCAAATAACATATTATTACTCCTACTTTATTTGAACATCCACCAAAGTTCTTTTTATAAGAAAACCCTTACTCAAAATAACTTTCACTAAAAATCACTTTACCAAAAATCCTTATTACTCCTAAAAATTTCAAAAATCACAATTAAACATATTTTATAACTCAAACAGCCACCATGACCTTATTCCCTAATATTACTCAACAAATCAACTAACGAAGCACCTTTACCCCTTATCACTCCACCTTAGGCAATCCAAACAAAATATTAATAAAAACCTTAATACCTACCTCGAGGGGAATCGAACCCTCGTCTTGCCCAAACGTGAATGCCCTAGTCATGGCCAAGCTGTCGTACGAGCTACAGGCTCGTTGGTGAAAAAGAAGTGCCACCCACTTCTTATCCTTCACCCTCTTATGCTAAGCAAAAATTATGCGCCTTGGGTGCCTCAATAGAATAAATCCAAAAATTATGCTTGCGGGAATCGAATGCACAACCTCCTCATCACCAACACGTTTGTACAATCCAATCTGCCACTAGGCCACACTACCCAATGCAATTTGGAAAGTGGTCGTTGTCTCCCTTTAATGTTTGTTGTGCCACTTAAATGAAAAACATGAGTTATTTTTCTTTGCAAATACCAAGCGCAAATATCAATGAGCAAGGATGAATGAATTAAAAAATTCAATGGCATATTTATATGTCTTCAGTTCTATTTGGAAACGTGGGCCTTTTTGAAAATTCCTTCATGATGTCGGCGGATAAACTTTTAATTTTAATTTTAATATTTAAATTTAAATTTTAAATAAATTAATATTTAAACTAAATATTTAAAATTAAATATCTCCATCACCGGGGCACCGTTTTTTATGAAACAAAAATCCAACATGGGTTTTAAGAAAAAATCATTACAAATATGCCATCATAAAACCTTTAAAATTAAATTTCTCCATCACCGGGGCACATTTTTCGATGAAACAAAAAGCTAACTTGGGTTTTAAGAAAAACCCATTTCAAATCTGCCATCCATGGTTTTAAATAAAAACCTTTTTCATATATTCCCTTGAAGCTCCTTTTGGAACCAAATTCCATGCATCCCTTATTAAACCTTTGATAAAAAATATTTGCTTATCATGAAGATCTTTGTGAAACACATTCATAGTGCTTACTTATATATATCCTTTTGACATCAATGACAAATCTTAGCTTAGGGACTCAAAATGTCCAACAGATTGCTATTTTTGTAGTAGAAGTTGAAGAGTCACAAGCCAACAAATTGAAGGTGAATCAAAGCTGTGATTTGGAGAACATTTGTGCATATTTAGAAGTGCTCTTGAAAAGAAAATTAAAGGAGGAATTGAAAGCAATAGAAGGAAAAAATTGGATGAATTGAATGTTGTTTTTGGATAAATTGAAGTGCTACTACATTTATATATATATCTATCTAGCCAACAAATAAAGGAAAATTTGGTGCAACAAAATATATTTTTTAGAGCTATTGAAGAGTTCCATGACTCATTTAAGGTGCAAGGAAAGATATTAAATGTCATACTTCATGACCTACAAATACAAGCAACATAGTAGAAGGTGTAGGAGATTTTTTTAGAAGAAGCACCACCTAATATTAGAAGATCCATAGGATTCAAGGAATATTAATCAGGTCCAAAGCAAGAGCATAATTAGCCAAAGTAGAGTGTCATCACCACTCGATAGATAACAAAGCTAAGAAATAGCACCATCACTGGAGAAGCATTGGTGAAGTTAAGAAAACCACCATTGGAAGAGCTAACATTAGAAATATCTCTTCTACATAAAAAATAAAATAGGAAGTTGAAGGGTTGCATATACTCCATACAAGGTCATTGAAAAGAGGACAACGAAGAGCCAATCAATATTCACATTATTTAGAGGATATTTTTTGATATAACGCTTGATAACGAATGTAAGAATAAGGTGAAATAATTGAGTAGCATCCAACATAATGTATACCTAATAAAACATAAGGAGGAGTGCAAAAAATAGTTGAATATTTCTTATTACCAAGTTTTACAAAGAAAGGAAGGGTGTTGGAAAATCAACACACTCATATGGTTGTTGCTTGCCACTTGACACATTATAGAAAGAGCACCAAAAACTATGAAGAGATATTCTGAGCACTAAGGAAACCAAGTAATCATTTGATTTTCAAATTTTGGATAATGCCTAAAGAAGAGTGCATTTCCTGATGACCAGTGAGAAGAGAATGTTAACCAAAGGAATGTTACAGTCCATAAGCTAAGGTGCATACATGAAGGAATAAAGAGCAATTGGATCTCATACATGGAGGAATTTTATGTACCTCAAATCCATCTACAAGAGAAAGTAAAGAGGTATTGAAAGGTAGAGCACCAAGAAAGGAAAACCATCACTGCAAATAGGACAAATGATTCTAATATTGATAAATTTTGAATGTTACCAAGTGTGTAACGTCCATTGCTAAGTGTTATGGAGGTAAAGGGTGATAGAAAAGAAGTGCCAACAATGGTGTTTAGTAACATATCTTACAAGCAATAAATACATCAATCAAAGTACCACTTGATAGGAATAAAGGAAGGCATGTAAGATGATTGCACAAGCGCTACAATAAGAAAGAAGAACAATGTAAACAAAGTAAATTTTTTTAAAGATTAAGTTGATGAGAATATTGAAGGAGCATTAAATGCTTTTTAGAGAAGGCATATCACTTAAGAGCATAGGTTTTAGAATCAAGTTAAGTTTAGCACACCATATAGAAGGAGGCATGATTTAATATATAATATTTGCAAATATTAAACGAGGTATAAGGTATATTATTGAGATTAAGATTAATTACTCAATTTTATTTAAGGTTATTTGAATAATATGAGAAACAAGGTAATAAATTATAACCTTAGAATAATTATTGAATGCCTTAGAATATATTTGAAGTAAGAAGCTTTTTGAGAGATTTTGGAATTACTTTATTCAATTTTGAAGTTCATATTGCATAAGATATTTGCAAATAGTTTAACTTGGAGGAACAAGAATTTCTACATAGAAATATTAATTTGCAAATACATTGTTTTATAAATTTCCAATTATGGTGTTATAAGGAATTCAACACCAATTTGATTTCTTGAAATTTATAAACTACATTATTGAAAATTGAAGGCTATAAGAAACACAACATAGAGTTGTTGAAAAGATAGAAAATTATATTGGTATTATTCTCATTCTCAAATTAACGAGACATGAGGAATCCAACTTAAAAGTATTGAAATTAGAGAATCTTATCAAAATTGAAATTGCGTCAAAATAGTCTATAGCTTTCCATTCAAAAATAGGAATTCAAAAGGGATTCAATTAAAAAAAAAATGCTAAATATCTAATCAAGTTATATTATATTCAAATAACTAGGGATATATAGGGTATTCTACAAAATTTGAATAATAGAAAATTAGTATTTGATCTTACACTCAAATTCAACTTAAAATTTAGAATTTGAAAGGATAGGGAGATATAAGGCTTACGACATGATTGCTTGAAAAAGTTGAAAATTGAAAAAAGTGTTCTTAAGTTATCATATAAAGAATAAGGAATAATAAGAAATTTTATCTCAAATTAAAAGAAACATGAATAAAATAGTGAATAATGCATTTAATGAGGAAGAACTATTTCATAAACTAAAGTTTTATTCACAAAAGCTAATAGTTACTATTGATAGATACAAATATTTATCTACCAGTTTAAAAGAAATATTTTTTGTATTTCTCAAGGAATAAAAGAAGGAAAGTTTATGACATTAATTAGTTATCTTCATGAAGTACTTTTCAAGGCTTGGTGGAATGCTCAAAACATAGTTAAGATTACTTCAGAAGAATGTTTGATGATATATCTATCATTAATTGTTTTTTAATTATTTCAAGGCATGAAACAAAAGAAAGATGAACACACTAGTAATGAAGTACTAAATCCTAACCAATACTATTATGATGATATACTAACTCACCATGTTGAAGATATATCACTAGTGAAGATACACAAACAAAGAAGAAGAAGGAAAAGAAATAGGAAGAGGAAATGTTGGTCAAAGAATCTGTCTAACAGAAAGCTTTGTGTGCCCACAGACATTGACCAACATTGAATGATCGGGGAGCTATAAAAATTACAGTAGTAAGTCTCTAGAGGAGGATGGTTCCTTGAAGTTCTAGGTAACTATTCTTAAATGTGGGGAAAAAAGGGTGTTGAAATAAAATAAAGGAGTTAAATCTAGAAATTATAGTGGTGCAGATTAATTCATATCAAGACATATGCATATTAATATATTTCATGACTAAACTAAGAAAATGCCTAACAAACTAGTCATTTAAATTACCATCCACAAAACAATTAGTCACATTGTTATGTATCCAATCAAACTACAAATTCCAGAACCAATTAATGAACATGAGAACAAATTCAAAATTCATATTAAGTCCCACGAGAATCCAATAGACCTAAATTAGAAATAAGTAGTTTTCATACATACATGCTCTGCAATTGGAATAAACCAGAAGACATACATAAATCCCTTTCTATTGACATGTACAAATCTCTTAACTACACATAAATTGTAAAAGCCTAAGAGTTGACTAGTTTTCATTATACATCCTTGTATATATATGCTTCCTACAATATTATCATTATAAAAAAAACATTATCTTAGAAATGGATTGTTGTTATGTCAAAGGGAGTGTTAGTTGATTGGATTATTTGGAAGTATGGCTACTTCAACTACCTCATCGTGACTTGCTAACTTGACCAAAATCTATGTTATGCTAAGTAGTGTTGAATCTTTCACTTGCATTTGATTCATTGCTTTTCACAATTTACTTCTGATTGAGTCACCCTATAACCCGCATGATGCTAAAAGCATAACCATATTACTAAGATTATTCTAATAGGTGATCTTATCCTACAGGTATCCTAAGATAACATCAATCCCTATGCAGGTGGTCCATTTTTGGATTTTATTGAGTTGACTACCAAACTTATGTGCTATGAAGTCATGATGTCAAATTTCTAGGATCTTGGAGGACTCTAACTGGGTACGAGATCTTTAGTATCATCAAAAAATATTTTTCCCTACCATGTGGTAATATCTACTATCAGTTCAAGGATCAGGTACTCCTTTAGAATTTGATTGAGTAGAAATATTTTAGGTTTCCAAAATTGAACTTTAGCAGTAGGCCAAAGATTTGTTACCCTCTTGGGATTTAGTAAGATAAAAATATTTCGACATACTCTGGAATTAACGGATTAACTATCCTTGGTTGGGCTAGATCTTGGGGACCTCATCGAGCCTTGGTCAAGTACAAATTTTTTGTCCTCCTATGGACTTAGTGGAATGATTATCCTTGGTAAATTTGGATCTCTAGGACCTCACAAGGCCCCGATCAAGCACTAAACTTCTAGTCACATCTATACTTAGCTAATTTTGAACTGAATGCTCTCACGTTGCACAATTTATTTATCTTTAGCACTTTCTTATCAAAGTGCATGTAGGTGGTGGTTAAAATCATCCACATTCTTGGAGGCTCCTAGGGATTTTTTATCTTTTAAAAATAGGAAAATCTAGATTGATGCTGCTTGCATCTAAGGGCTCCTTGATTGTCTAGGCATGAGATATTCAACTATCTAATCCACAACTCCCAAACCCCTTCTAGTTTTATCCATGGTGCTACTCGAGTTGTATAGGATGCCTTCCTAATGTGGCTTAAAATAAGCAAGTTTTTTGAGATTGATTGTGTGACAAGTCATATCATCATGATTTGAGATCTAGGCAAATCTTGTATTAGTATTATTTTTGGTGCTAATTTGATCTTCAACACTATTAATTTTATGGCATTCATACTTACTATTTCCTTAATAGTTGAGCCACGTGTGTTGCTATTTCATTGGGTTTTAGAGTCATAAAATTTGAAAGTACCATAAAAAACAACTATATAAGGAGTATAATACAAGGTGGAGAACTCAAATTTCATCATTCATTCGATGAAAAGTGCTCTTGTGACCCTCCTTCCTACTATGATTCCCTTTGTGAAGCTACTCCTTATGATTCTCCCTAGTGTGAAATAGCCTTGGAAGTAATAAGGATCTAAATTTGATGACACATATTATTCCACACCTCCAAAGGAGGGTCTGGGATTCATTTGAGTTTAGAGGTAGCTATTTTTAATCTACGAAGGTGGTCATACGGAGGATCACTATACTTTTTAGCAAAATATTTAGCCTTTACTAAAATTTGGGTGAGTTTATATAGTAGTGCAAAGGCTTTTTCTACATCAACTGGTTATGATATTGAAATAATATCACTCTCATATTTTATGCACCCTTCAAATAGTTGAGTGAGCACATATATATTGAGAAAAGTACCATCATCATTCTAAAATATTGGCACACCTTAAGCCTTAATGTTGCTCACATCATCATGTATTTTTTAGCTTCCTTTTAAACTATGGTCAGTGCTTCTCGTATTAGGTCAATGCAATCAATCATTCAATAAATATGGTGAACCAAAAATAACTAAGATTTGATATTCTTGTTAGATAGTTTTTTCATCTTTGGGAACTTATCAAGATATCTAAGAATTTTTTGAACCTTTGTGCTTCCTAAAACTTGTCTCTTAGGATGTCATATACCCTTTCTATTTCTTTTCTAGTCTCTATAGACACAATTGTAATTTATTTAAGCTTCTCATATAAATAAGGAAAAGCTACCATAGTTGTTCCTTTTATCTTTCCTCAATAGCAAATCCAAATTTGTCTCAACCAATATTTGAAAACTACTGAGGTGAGTGGTCTGGTCTTTTCCTACTCTAGTTCATTCCTTGCCATGAGTAGGGCCTTTTCTTGATCCCCTAACTTATCCTTCATATCATAGAGAGTTGTATTATGTTTCTCCTTCTCTTCTTGTAGCTTTTATAGCTTAGACTCTAGTCTATTGACTTGCTCATATTTTAGTTGCAACTCTTTTTTAGAAGGGGCTTTATCAAGGGAAATATTTAGATAAATAATATCATTTTTCAGGGACTTATCTATTTTTCTTAGAAAGCCTGGCCTTGAGGGTTCCTATTTTATTTTGAGCAGCTGCTAAGTATTTTTCTATCACTTTTATTTGCAACAATAATGTGCATATCTCTATTTGAATGGCTCAGATAGTCTCTACTTTTGATATTGTAGAGATACTTCTATATTATTTTGTATCTCATTATTCCAGTCTCATTTGAGAGATGGGCTTATTCACATTTGGTTTGGCTATCACCTTGATTATATCATATTTATTGAGATCAAGTGTATCAAAGCCCATGGTAGTGGCCTCCATTTCTCTCACTTGTAGTTGTTGGTACTATTCCTCCTTCTCTCCACCTCTGTTAATTTTTTTAATCAATTGGATAGTAGAAAATATTGATGGAAGTTATCCCTAGGTAGAAATAAGGAGGATAGGGGTGGCCAATAAGTTTGGTATTGGAGTGAAAGGATAAGACATAATCAATTTTATGGGGGGAATCATATGTAGTTCACTCCTTCTGTGATTCAGGTAGAGGGGTGAAATATGAAGGATGTGTAGGGGACTCATGAATAGTGAAAGTACTATGAAATTGAAGTGGACTCTAGGAATGATGAAGTAATGTATGGTACATGAAGCATTTGTGAGATAGGGTGTTGGTCAAAGGGGGAAATGTGCTCTTCTACCTTAATTTTTGTAATTAAGAGGATCATTTTTTAGAGCGGTTGGGCCTTGTGGGGTGATGAGTCTATTATTTCTATAGAGGGAGGACTTGAATGACCATGTGGTTTAAGAGACATACATATATCTTGTGTTTCCTGTACTGGCTCCTCCTTTTGTATAAATCTAGCTACTTTCACTTCCACTTGTTTAATATTTACTTTTATTATCTCTTCCTTCATCTCTGCTACTTCACATCTTTCTATCTCCTACCACAACTCTTACCTCTTTTTTATTTCCTCTCTTTCTCTTCCTTCAATATTTTTTTCCTCACAGTATTGTTAGATGCTTATGAACTCCAACAATGATTTAATTTATTAATAGACCTCGAACTTTAACCAGAAGATTCATGCAGACCTTCTAAAGGAGATTTTTTTGCTTTAGGTTTTCCTAACCCTTTGATATGTATTTTGGGTGGATTCTAGGTTAATGACTCCTCTTCCACTTCTTCATATCCTAAGGCTTGAATTGTTACTACTTGTTGCAGAGATTCTACTTTATATTCTTGATCTTATTCATATGCTATATATTTGGTAGTTCATATCCTTAGAACTTTGGACAACAAATATTTCTTATGTTTGCTCATCCAACTAATATAATCCCTATCAAAGTTATCACTAAAAAAATCATCTGTAGCATTGAACTTGGATTTCTTAATCATGTTGCATTCACAATGCATTATCCACCATTGTTTAACTCTATGTCTTTCTTAGCTTTTATCATCCATAACGGTATCAACCAATTATGGATCCATCAATTGGTCTTCATTTATTTTTGGGTCAAACACTCACTTATATATGCAACATTTTCTCCATTTTGGCCTAAATTAATCTCAAAATAGTTAATCGATACCACATTATCCTATGGAAGATTCTTAAACTTTTCAATTTCCAACTGCAGCAAGTGCTTGAATCTAGGCATATTAGTATTTACTTTCAATTTTTTAGCAAACATACCTTTAGGGTCATAATTCCACATATGTGGCACTATTGGCAGTTTTAATGTAGAGAGCTTGGCTTCCAGGTCTTGGTATTTCTATGGCTCTCTTTTGGACATAATTATATGTTTAAAATTGACCGACAACCTGAACAACTGTGCCTTATTTTTTTTCTACCACAAGGTTTTTCTACCACATATACTTGTCTATAGTAGTCAATTACATAGTATGGTAGCAAGTACAAAAATTTAGACTTTAAAGAAACCATATAGTCTAACGATGGTGTCTTGCTATAGAAAATACCAATCTACTGTATCCCATGATTTTCCCCTTAGTTCCTTAATTTTTATAGTATACAGACATGGATAATTACCATATATTGTTGACAATATGGGTCCTAGGAATTTCTTGTTGAATTCAAGGCATGGAGAGCTATCTTTGAGAATGTGGGTCTAGTCCATTACTAGATTGTCCTTACCCTCTTGATCTATTTTTTGCAACAAAATATTGTTCCTATTTGGAAATATCATGTAGTAGAAAAATAGCCAAGCCACATATGAAGAGTATGTGAATACATCACACTTTTTTACTTTTAATGACTTCAATTGGTCTTGAATACTGACTGCTAGAAATTATGTCCAGTCCAGTGTGATGAATGTGAAAGCCTCCATTAACATATTAGACATGTCCATATGATATGGATAGACTATTGCATAATTTATTAATCCTAGGATTATTTCCAACATGGATAAAATAGACTATACCTCATCAAATAATTTGACTAGCTTTCATGTCTTATTCATATAGTCATCCAATAAATTCCCTCTAATTTGAACAATCCAATCTCGACCTAGGAAATTTTGTAAATGTGTTCTTTGCTCCTCCAAGTCAAATTCCTTCATATTATTGTATGGGCTACCATCTACTACAAATATTGTTTGTATGAACTCTATATTAATAGTAAACGATGACTCAAACTTAAAGTCACAGGCTCTGGCTATATTTAGATCATAGAATTTCACTATTTCATGTATAAATTCTAAGGCATGGATGTACCCCCTTAGGAATAAATTTTCTCATGTTCGAGTGGTAGGATATGTTGGCTAGGTGTGTCGTGGAAAACCTCTTTGCCTTTTCTTCATAGTCAATTCAACTAATTTTTATCTTGGGCCAAATTGTGAGTATCGGATCCTAGATGCTTGCCAACTTGTTTGTTAGCTCACTGGTATATTTTTGTACAATAGCACTCTTTTTATCCTATCCAATTATTCTAAATATGCTACTAATTTTACTTAGATAACTAGTATATCACTGATTCCATGTAATTCCTATAATGCTTTCCCTTTGTAGTATGCACTCTAGAATGTGGTTAAAGGAAGCATATCTAGTGCCACAAATTTATAGTGTTCGGGAAAAGCTTTCAGTGGTTAGGTAAAATTAATGTCCTTATGGGATAGATTGTGAATGCTAAGTAGGATTTCTTAATGAAATAATTGTTTATTTTGTGAGATATAACAAGTATAATTGGGAATAATGTCATCACCGCACACTTGGCAATTGCCTTTTAATAGCTGATGTCTACCAACCAATTAGTTGTTCATTCTCATAAAATTTTAATAAAAGTTGCACAATCTTCAAAACTTATGCTTTTCAAGTAAATATTACTAGGATCATTAGTCGTCAGTGCATTAATTTTGTGCGTTGTATTTGGTACATCATACACCAATGGATTTGAAGCATTTACAATGAGCAGGGTTCAAGGATCGTTATTATGATAACTACTTGAGAGATGTGCCATGGAATTTAATCATTATTCAAAACTATCATGTGATGAATTAGTGGATATGTGGTGGAAGAGTACGTAACCCAAGATGCCAGATAATCTAGGTGTCTAATATCTTTTTTGAGCATTTATTTTGAGTGAGACCAGTTTCTTGAGGCAAGGAAAAAACTTAAACTTTATACACAATGTACAGGTCTCATATTTACATATATACAAGTAGGATGCCACTTGTCCTAGGTGTAATTCTTGAGATGATGACTATTTACTATAATGGATAGTAAACGATCATCGAACTAGCATAGTTGAAAGGCATTTGACTCTTTCTTTTGCTTTATTATGTACTGATCAAAACACATAGATCAATTTTTTTATGTGCCACTAGTTTTTCTCTATCCACATCGCATTTGGGCACCAAATCACCCTTCTCAACTATATTTACTATTGTTTTCTATCAAACCATCATTTGATAGTTATCTGGTGATGGTAGACATTATTATGTATTTTTTCCTACTCTTCTTCCAATTGAATAAGTTCTTGAATAACACAAGCTTATACTAAGAGGGGGTGAACAATATAAGATAAAACTTACTATTTTTCTTTCCAAAATAGTATTATCCAATATCATCAATTACAATAATGAAATAATGGACATATCATCACACACATAAGAGATATAGATTTAATTTGGTTCACCCAATGTGGGCTACGTCCATAGAGAAAATATTCCTTATAAATTTTCTCAACAAATCTCTTGGAAACAAATTTCCTATTAAATCATTTATGGGTACCAACCTAAAGGAGACACCAATCCTCTCTCAATTTTCTGGACACCACTCCATAGGAGACTGTCATGACCCTCCCTAGCTGACTTTATGGCACCAAAAAATAGTGTATTAACCTAAGATGTGGTGATACCTAGTTTGAAAAATTGAACCATCTATGTGATATTTAGTTGATTTATAAGGGCATGTTATCGCTAACATATTGCCAAGTGTGCAGGATCAGGTACACTCGTAGGTGGAACAGGTAGAGTTACCCACCAGAAATGAGGGTACCAAAGATCAGGGGAAATGATGATTAAGGTACTCAGAGGTAACATGGATAGATACCTTCATATAGGCATGCATTGATGGAAGGGATAATCATCGATGGTTGATCACCTTGAGCTTTAGTTGATAGCCTAGTAGCTATCATAAAATCTCTAGCTAAGATGGGTGATTGGATCGATGGAAAGACTCCCTCTTTGATTGATGGTATAAATGTGTTTGCTCTCTACTGCATCATAACTTGAATGGTTTGGTGATTTAGTTTCTATATGGGAACCACTGCAAGATGATTATAGATGCATAGGGTTAACTGCCATATTGGAAATGAAAACAAAGCATCCTTCTTGTGAAAGAAAATAAATTAAATTCTTATGTTGAATTTAGATGCCTTTAAATTAATTAATGAAGTTAAGAAAATAATGATTGGCTCATTAGAGCTCTTTTGTAAGCTTCATTTGCGATTAATTAAGGAGTTTTCATTTAATTAATTAAAAATGGTTATTTTAATTGATAGTGTTTATTTTAATTAAAAGTGGTTATGATATTTTAAAATTAATTAAAAAATGATTATTTTAATGATAAGGGAGAATTCATTAAAAGGGGTTTAATTAATTAAAAATAAATGAAAGAGATATTTCATTTGAATAAAGAGAATATATAGATATTATAAATATCTTTGAATATTAAAAGAATAAAAAATAAAATGTCATGATCCCTCTCCTACATGGTGCAACCTATGGAAAAGCCTACAAAGCTATTTATTTTCCAAAAATGGAAAATATGGGAATAATGCACAGAGGTTAGGGGGTGGGCATTGAAGGGAAGGAGGCTCAAGATGGTGGTGGAGTTTTTGAGAAGGCGATGGATAAACCACCTGGGTGGATGGGCACATAAGGGAGAGAAGGAAGGAAGGGAAAGGAAGAATAGAGGGGAACAAAGGAGGAGAGAGGAACGAGGAAGGGAGGAACAGAGGAAGCGAAGGGAAAGGAAGGAAATGCACCAGGACCTGACGTTATCAGACTTCCATCACAGTGGAGACCTATAGGTTGGGTTGTTCTAAGCCTGAACTATGGTTTTAAATTATATAGATTAATTTGGAAATCATCCTGTGTTAATTTGGAAACCACCCTATGTGTGTTTGGAGTCTGGTAGAGCAACGTTGAATGCTCTATATTTGGAAACCACCCTATGTGTGTTTGAAGTCTAGAAGCACTGTGGTTGTTGTTGGAAACTACTCTGTGTTCCTTGTGGAAACACCTTGCGTTATGGAAGCATTGTGGTTGTTTGGAAACTACTCTGTGTTCCTTGTGGAAGCACCTTGCTTTATGGAAGTGTTGTGGTTGTTTGGAATTTCTCTGTGTTCCTTGTGGAAACACCTTGCACTATGGAAGTGTTGTGGTTGTTTGGAAACTACTTTGTGTTCCTTGTGGAAACACCTTGCACTATGTTTTGGGTGTGTGGTGTTTGGAAATGCTCTGTGTTCCTTGTGGAAGCACCTTGTGCTATGGAAGTTTTGTGGTGTTTGGAAACATGCTTTATGTTCCTTGTGGAAAATTGTGCTAATGGAAGTGTGTTGTTTGGAAACTACTTTGTGTTCCTTGTGGAAAATGTTGTGCACTATGGAAAGCATTGGGTGTGTTTGTAATTGCCTTAAGCAACATGGGATGCTCTGTATTATTGGAACAACATTGTGTAAGTCGAACACAATGTTTGGAAAAAGGAAGCCACCTTAGGTCTAAGGAGTGTAGGTTTAAGAAGAAACCAGTTAGCGCCATGGTTGTTTAGTATGCCTTGGAAGGCGTTAGCACTAACTGTAGGCCTTGCATTACGTATTGGTTGTGTAGTTTGGATTAATTAAAATCAACTTTAAAATTATATGAGCTTTATATAATAGGAATTTTAATTAAAAGAATATTTGATTTATATGCAGTCATATATTATGCTTTTAATTGAAGAGACCTTGGATTTATATGAAGTTATATAATAGGGTTTTAATTAAAATAAGCTTTGATTTATATGCAGTCATATATTATGCTTTTAATTGAAGAGACCTTGGATTTATATGAAGTTATATAATAGGGTTTTAATTAAAAGAATCTTTGATTTATATGCAATCATATATTAGGCTTTTAATTGAAGAAACCTTGGGTTTATATGAAGTTATATAATTGGGTTTTAATTAAAATAATATTTGATTTATATGCAGTCATATATTAGGCTTTTAATTGAAGAAACCTTGGGTTTATATGAAGTTATATAATTGGGTTTTAATTAAAATAATCTTTGATTTATATGAGACATATATTAGGATTTTAATTGAAGGAACCTTTGATTTATATGGGATATGTAAATGTTAGGTTTTGATTAAAAGGAACCTTTGATTTTGTGGAAAGATACTAAAGGTTTTAATTTAAAGAGAACCCCTTGGATTAATGATTATCTTAGGAGCTTTAAACAAAATGGGATGAAGATTTATTCTTTAAATTGAAGTTATGGGGCTTTGGTTTAGAGAATGAATAAATGATTGTTCTGGAGATTAAGGGTATGGGACTTTAATGCTCTAGGACATGAATGAATTTAATTTAAATTTTAACCTTGATCTAAGTGATAGTATGATGGGTGACTCTCCAAAGGGATTTGGGGAGGTGAAAATAAAAGTAAGGGTTCTTTTATGATGTCCATTATGCATTAGATGGTTAGAAACTTAATAGAATATTGTATAGTTGCAATTTGGCAAAGTAAATGATTAGATGCATTTAAAGGTATGCCTATCCTGAACCATGAGTATCTTGATCCCCTACTACCCTCCAAGAACCAAAGGGAAGCAAGGAGAAGCAAGGAATGCAATGGAGACAAGGAATAGGTATTTGTATCTTACGTTGATTTACTTATGTTCAATAGAATAGAATTGTGGGGAGATATCCTCAATGTAGTTAATGTGATACCTTTTGAGTAGAAAAGGCTTATTATGCAAGAAGTAATGAGATAATTGTTATTGGGTTAGTGAAAGTAATTTTACTATATTTTTGTATTTGTTTATGTTATGTAGTAGATTCTATTTTAGTGTGAGCTTGCTTTATTTTACCTATCATTGTTTGATTTCTTTCTGATGTGGTAGCAACTAGTAGAATTATTGTTTGATTGCTTGATGATAGGAATTCTAGTGTAGAGTTCTAGGGTGAACTCAGAGGGAACCTAAGGGAATTGAGAACCCCTTAGGGTGAACATAGGTAACCTAAGGGAATTGAGAACCCCTTAGGGTGAACATAGGAGACCTAAGGGAATTGAGACCCCCTTAGGGAGATAAGGACTAAGTGGTGAAGAGATTACATCAGAGTTAAGATAGCTCATCGTGGAGATAATATGGATAGCTTAACTCATGATACTCGTAACATACCTACACATAAGGATTTGTGTATGGGATGGAGATACGTGTATACCTTCGATGGACTGAAGGTGATAGGTCTAGCTCATCAAGGATGATGGGACATATGGACTTATCCATAGTAACACATTATACGCCTACATAGATGGACTTGTGTTAGGGTACTTTATGGGATGTATCTTCTAGGGAAACTTAGGTGATCGAAACTTTAGGTTATAATAGTGGGTTAGGGGTCATGAAGGGTTCATGTATCTCTCTCCCTAGAAAAAAAAAACTTTTCTATTTTTGTATTTTTTTGTTTGTGTGTTTTTGGGTCATTACATTTGGTATCATAGCTCTAGGTACGAGGGTATAGAGCTTCTGTGTGTGCTAAAGGGAAATTAGATGTGTCCATTGAAGGCTTGCTTAAGGTAAAAGCTAAAGTTGGGATGATCTAGGATACCCCAAATGCTAGAATCTAATGGGAATTAACCCAAGGGAGTGAGGAGTGTCAGGATGCCTTAGTATGGGCTTTGGTATCAGTGATACATCCCAACCTAGGATATTACCCTAGTTAGGTTGTTGATGCATATAGCAAAGAGAACTCTGTATTATGGCTTGATTAGAGATACAACTTAGTGTGAAACTATAATCTAATCCCCTTTCTTGGATGGAATCAGGTTAAGATGCCACCTAAGACCAGAAGAGGGAGGCCTACACCTAGACAAACTTGACAAAGTAATGTCGAAGAAGAAAACCAGGATGAGGAACCAATAAACCCCAATAGGGAAGTAGAAGACCTCACCGCTATGGTCATTGCTATGCAGGATCAGATAAGGCAGTTGCTCAAAATGGCTACACATCAGAACTCACAAGTTCGAGGCTCGAAGGCTAGCCTAGATAATGGACTAACTATAGAACAAGTACAAGCCAGAGCCTTAGCAGAAAAGGAAATAACTAGGGACATGAAAAACATCAGTATCTCCAAGTTTTATGGAGAGGGTGATGGGGATGCAGCGAAAGCATGGTTGAGAGAGGTAGAGGTTCATTTTATAGTAAAAGGGTACTCATATGGAACCCAAACACTTTGGGCTATGATTAACTTAGAAGGGGCTGCTCTGGAGTGGTGGGAAACCCACTATGAGGAAACTAAGATTGAACCCATCGATACTCCATGGGAAGAATTTATAAATATCTTCAAAAAGATATTTCTAATAGAGCATTTCTATGCCCTAAAGTTTGAAGAATTTTCTAGTCTCAGACAAGGAACCAACATAGTAGAAGTGTACTATAAGAATTTGGTAAGACTATTCAAATATGTACCTATTTATAATGAGAAAATGTGAGTTCATAAATTCATTCTTGGATTGGAATCTAGATTAAGGCATGATGTGGAGATGTAGGAGCCTAAATCATTGCAAAAGGTATATGACCTAGCAAAGAAAGCAGAGTCACACTTCTGTTATAAGTATGACGCTCTACCCGAGCAAGCGCGACAAGAATTAAAGAAGAGGAATAGTAACGGGTTTGTAAAGTGGGAGGCTGAGCAAGATCAAAAAGCCAAAAATCCCCAAAATCCTATGAAGAAACCCTATGGGAATCAGAACAAGTTCAAGAAGAACTTTTGTAAGAAGGATAACAAGCCTAGTAATACGAAACCTCAACCACAGAAGTCGCATGCTCCAGCTCCAATAGTTAAGAATGGGAATGAGAAACCTGAGAAATAGCAAGGACCCAAGGAAGGATGCTACAATTGTTGAGGACCTCATTACTATAATCAGTGTCCATATCGAGCAGGGACTAGCTCAGCTAGTGCAAAGGGGAAGGAACCAGAACATCGGATCTATGCCACAACCAGGAAGCAGAAGCTAGAGGGACAAGCCACCCCATTACTTGTGAAAGGTAAGGTTTTCAATAAGCAAGTAAACATTTTAATAGATAGTGGAGCCACTGATAATTTTATTTCATCTAGTCTAGCAAGGACTATGTCGGAAAGGCTTGGGTATTTGGCTCAAGGGTGGAAGGTTGAGTATGGTTCTGGGTAGACCTACTCGGTAAACCAGTGTTATCCTATGGTAGGAGTTACTCTATCTGAAGGGACTACAAAATGTTGTTTATATGTAGCTCCCCTGCACGCCTTTGATGTAATTCTAGGGATGGATTGGCTACAGGCTCATAAAGCCTTAGTCAATTTCCAAGACCGCTGGATTGAGTATTCAGAGAAAGGTGGAGAAAGACTAAGAATTCATAGCGATCAAGGGGATTTTGAACCTCAAATGTTGTCTGCTATGCAATTGAAAAAGGCCCTAAAGAGAGGAGGGATAGTGTATGTGGTAAAACTCAATGAAGTGGAGGACCAAGAGAAAGAAGAAATACTAGGACAACATCCAATTTTATAGGATTTTTAGGATGTATTTCCAGAGGACCTACCTGGGTTACCTCCTGTATGGGAATTTGATTTTACAATTGAACTTATGATGGGAGTTGAACCTATTCATAGGTCCCCGTATAGAATGAATCCTACTAAAATGCATGAACTAAAGGTTCAATTGCAAGGGTTATTGGAAAAGGGTTTGATAAAACCAAGTGTGTCACCATGGGGTGCACCAGTTTGTTCATGAAAAAAGGATGGTTCGCTAAGATTGTGTATTGATTATAGAATGCTAAATAAGGCTACAATCAAGAATCAATATCCTTTACCTAGGATTGAAGATTTATTCGATCAACTGAAGGATGCCAAGGTGTTTACTAAGATCGATCTGAGGTCAGGGTATCACCAGTTAAGAATTCATGAGGAAGATACTCACAAAATGACATTTAAGACTAGGTATGGGCATTATGAGTTTACGGTTCTACCCTTTGGACTGACTAATGCCCCAGCTACTTTCATGAACCTAATGAACAACATGTTCTAGAGACACTTGGACCAGTTTGTCCTAGTATTCCTAGATGATATCCTTATATACTCTCGAGATAAAGAAGAGCATGATAAGCATCTTAGGATCATGTTGGAATTGTTGAGAAAGAATCAACTTTATGGAAATATGGCTAAGAGTGAATTCTATGTTTCAGAGGTAAGATATCTTGGACATGTTATATCGAAAAAGGGATTGTTGTGGATCCAAAAAAGATAGAGGCTATTCTGAATTGGCCACCCCCTACTAATGTCACTGAAGTGTGAAGCTTCATGGGATTAATGGGCTATTATAGATGTTATATAAAGGACTATTCCAAGATTGTTGGACCCATAACGAACCTTTAGAAGAAGGGGAAAGAATTCAAGTGGTCAGAGAAGTGTGAAGCTACCTTTGAACTACTAAAGCATAAGCTTACTACTACACCGATACTAAAGGTTCCCGATCCTCAAGGGGACTTTTTAGTATGCACTGATGCATCAATAGATGGGTTGGGTGGGGTACTCTCACAAGAGGATTCAGTAGTGGCATACACTTCAAGGAAGCTCAAAAAGCATGAAGTTAATTATGCTACGCATGATTTGGAGTTGGCTGTAGTGGTGCATGCTCTAAAGGTTTGGCACCACTACTTGGTGGGAAGGCCCTTTGAATTAAAAATAGACCATCAAAGTCTATGGTATATATTCACCCAACCAATACTTAATGCAAGATAGAGAAGATGGGTGGAATTCCTCACTGAGTACGATTTTGAGATTGAGTACATAAAAGGAAAGGAGAATAAAGTAGTTGATGCTTTAAGTAGAAGGAAATATATAGCAGCTATCACTAGAATTCACATGGATCTGATGGATCAAGTGAGATAGAGGTAATCTCAGGATGAGTATTGCTAGGGAATTCGAGTCAAGATGGACAAATATCCTGAAGGAAATAAGGAATTTAGTGTGAAGGATGACTTTATGTGCTATAAGGGAAGGGTCATCATACCAAAGATAGGCGATTTGAGGAACTTGATAATGCAAGAAGCTCATAGATCTCCTTATTCTTCTCATCCGGGAGGGACCAAAATGCGAGAAAACATGAAAAGAGCCTTCTTTTGGGTAGGAATGAAGAAGGATATCATAGATTTTGTTGCTCGATGCCTCGAATGTCAGAAAGTTAAGGCAGAATGCTAGCATCCTATAGGGAAGCTTCATCTGCATGAGGTACCTATGCAAAAATGGTAGGTTATATCCATGGATTTTATTGTGGGTTTACCCAAGACTCGGTACCAACATGATGCCATCTTTGTAGTGGTCAACAAATTGACCAAGGTTACCCACTTCATACCAGGAAATACTAAGGATGATGCTCAGGTAGTAGCTAGCAGATTCATCAAAGAGGTATTCCGATTGCACGGGTTTCCTGAAGTAATTATCTCAGATAGAGACTCCAAATTCACTTCTAAATTTTGGAAATCCCTTCATAGTGCAGTTGGTACAAAATTGAATATGAGTTCAGCATACCACCCCAAAATCGATGGGCAAATGAAATGGGTAAACCAAGTTTTGGAAGACATGCTCCGCATGTACTTCATGGATCACAAGTCTCAGTGGGAATATTGCCTACCTTTGGTAGAGTTTGCCTACAATAATGGATATCACTCCTCGCTAGGAATGGCACCTTTCGATGCCTTGTATGGGTGAAAGTGTAGAACACCATTGTCTTGGGACAACCTAGAGGATCGAGTTGTGATTGGACTAGAAATGGTTAGGGTAATGGAAGAGCAGCTAAAAGAAATTAGGCAAAGGCTTAAGGAAGCTGCGGATAGACAGAAGAGTTATGCAGATCTAAAAAGGACTCCCAAAGAGTATTCTATTGGAGATAAGGTGTTCTTAAGGGTTAAGCCAAAGAAAAGTGCTATCAAATCCATGAAGTTGGATCCACATTTTGTGGGGCCCTTCGAGATCACAAAAAATATCAATTCGGTTGCATACCGACTTGCATTACCACCTAATCTATCCAAAATCCATGACACCTTCCACATATCCTTGCTTAGAAAATATGTTGCTGACCCTGAACATGTGTGGGATGTTTCTAAATTACAGATGGCAAATCCAGAGGCCATTGAAGTACTACCGATGAAGATTCTTGAGTTTCATTCCAAATATCTATGAAATCAGACTCTTGAATAGTGTAAGGTCCAGTGGGACCAGTTCTCTAAGAGGAATGCCACTTGGGAGAAAGTGGAGGTTATGCAAAAATATTTTCCCTTTTTGTTTGAAGCTATATGATGTAATAATTTTACTTTCTGTTAAACAACAAAAGGAAAACTGGAAACACCGAGGATGATATTTAATCCTAGTGGGGGAGGATGTCATGACCCTCCCTGGATGACTTTATGGCACCAAAAAAATAGTGTATTAACCTAAGATGTGGTGATACCTAGTTTGAACAATTGAACCAACTATGTGATATTTAGTTGATTTATAAGGGCATGTTATCACTAACATATTGCCAAGTGTGCAGGATCAGGTACACTCGTAGGTGGAACAGGCAGAGTTACCCACCAAAAATGAGGGTACCAAAGATCATGGGAAATGATGATTAAGGTACTCGAAGGTAACATGGATAGATACCTTCATATAGGTATGCATTGATGGAAGGGATAATCATCGATGGTTGATCACCTTGAGCTTTAGTTGATAGCCTAGTAGCTATCGTAAAATCTCTAGCTAAGATGGGTGATTGGATCGATGGAAAGACTCCCTCTTTGATTGATTGTATAAATGTGTTTGCTCTCTACTACATCATAACTTGAATGGTTTGGTGATTTAGTTTCTATATAGGAACCACTGCAAGATGATTATAGATGCATAGGGTTAACTGCCATATTGAAAATGAAAACAAAGCATCCTTCTTGTGAAAGAAAACAAATTAAATTCTTATGTTGAATTTAGATGCTTTTAAATTAATTAATGAAGTTAAGAAAATAATGATTGGCTCATTAGAGCTCATTTGTAAACTTCATTTGCAATTAATTAAGGAGTTTTCATTTAAATTAATTAAAAATGGTTATTTTAATTAATAGTGTTTATTTTAATTAAAAGTGGTTATGATTCATTTAAATTAATTAAAAGTGATTATTTTAATGATAAGAGAGAATTCATTAAAAGGGTTTTAATTAATTTATAGTAAATGAAAGAGATATTTCATTTGAACAAAAATAATAGATAGATAGTATAAATATCTTTAAATATTAAAAGAAATAAAATAAAATGTCATGATCCCTTTCCTACATGGTGCAACCTATGGAAAAGCCTACGGTGCTATTAATTTTCCAAATATGGAAAATATGGGAAGAATGCACAGAGGTTAGGGGATAGGCATTGAAGGGAAGGAGGCTCAAGATGGTGGTACATGTTTTGAGAAGGTGACGGACAAACCACCTAGGTGGATGGGCATGTAAGGGAGACAAGGAAGGAATGGAAATGGAGAACGAAGGGGAACAAAGGAGGAGGGAGGAACGAGGAATGGAGGAACATAGGAAGCGAATGGAAAGGAATAAAACACCTAGGAGCCAATGTTACCGGACTTTCATCATAGTGGAGACCTACAGGTTGGGTTGTTCTAAGCCTGGCTATGGTTTAAAATTATATTGGTTAATTATGAAACCACCTTGTGTGTGAGCTTGGATTCTGGTAGAGTAATGTTAGAACCTTGCTCTACATTTGGAAACCACCCTACGTGTGTTTATAGTTTGGAAGCACTATGGTGTTTGGAAACTGCTCTGTGTTCCTTGTGGAAACACCTTGCTTTATGTTTGATGTGTGGTGTTTGGAATTGCTCTGTGTTCCTTGTGGAAGCACCTTGCTTTACATTTTGGTTGTGTGGTGTTTGGAATTGCTCTGTGTTCCTTGTGGAAGTACCTTGCTTTACATTTTGGTTGTGTGGTGTTTGGAATTGCTCTGTGTTCCTTGTGGAATCACCTTGCTTTATGTTTGGTTGTGTGGTGTTTGGAATTGCTCTATGTTCCTTGTGGAAGCACCTTGCTTTATTTGGTTGTGTGGTGTTTGGAATTACTTATGTCTTGTGGAATATTGTGCACTATGGCAGCATTGGGTGTTGTTTGGAAATGATGTTGTGTTCCTTGTGGGAAATATCATGCGCTATGGAAAGCATTGTGTGTGCTTGTAGTTGCCTAAGAAACTTTGGATGCTCTATACTATTGGAGCAATATTGTGTAAGTCGAACATCGTGTTCGATAAAAGGAAGCCACCTTAGGTCTAAGAAGTGCAGGTTTATGAGAAACCAGTTAGCGCCATAGTTGTTCAGTATGCCTTGGAAGGCGTTAGCGCTAACTGTAGGCCTTGCTTTACGTTTTGGCTGTGTAGCTAGGATTAATTAAAATTACCCTTAAAATTATATGAGCTTTATATAATAGGGATTTTAATTAAAAGAATCTTTGATTTATATGCAGTCATATATTATGCTTTTAATTGAAGAGACCTTGGATTTATATGAAGTTATATAATAGGGTTTTAATTAAAAGAAGCTTTGATTTATATGAAGTCATATATTATGATTTTAATTGAAATGATTAAAAAGTTTGATTTATATATATATTATTGAGAGAATTGGATTTATAAGTTATATAATAGGGTTTATAATTAAAAGAATATGATATATGACATATATTATGCTTTTAATTGAAGAGACCTTGGATTTATATGAAGTTATATAATAGGGTTTTAATTAAAAGAAGCTTTGATTTATATGCAGCCATATATTATGCTTTTAATTGAAGAGACCTTGGATTTATATGAAGTTATATAATAGGGTTTTAATTAAAATAATATTTGATTTATATGCAGCCATATATTATGCTTTTAATTGAAGAGACCTTGGATTTATATGAAGATATATGATTGGGTTTTAATTAAAAGAAGCTTTGATTTATATGTAGTTATATATTATGCTTTTAATTGAAGGAACCTTTGATTTATATGGGATATGTAAATGTTAGGTTTTGATTAAAAGGAACCTTTGATTTTGTGGAAAGATACTGAAGGTTTTAATTTAAAGAGAACCCCTTGGATTAATGATGATTATCTTAGGAGCTTTAAATAAAATGGGATGAGGATTTATTCTTTAAATTGAAGTTATGGGGCTTTGGTTTAGAGAATGAATGAATGATTGTTCTGGAGGTTAAAGGTATGGTATGGGACTTTAATGCTCTAGGACATGAATGAATTTAATTTAAAGTTTAACCTTGATCTAAGTGATAGTATGATGGGTGACTCTCCAAAGGGATTTGGGGAGGTGAAAATAAAAGTAAGGGTTCTTTTATGATGTCCATTATGCATTAGATGGTTAGAAACTTAAATGGAAATATTGTATAGTTGCAATTTGGCAAAGTAAATGATTAGATGCATTTAAAGGTATGCCTATCCTGAACCATGAGTATCCTGATCCCCTACTACCCTCCAAGAACCAAAGGGAAGCAAGGAGAAGCAAGGAATGCAATGGAGACAAGGAATAGGTATTTGTATCTTACGTTGATTTACTTATGTTCAATAGAATAGAATTATGGGGAGATATCCTCAATGCAGTTAATGTGATACCTTTGAGTAGAAAAGGCTTATTATGCAAGAAGTAATGAGATAATTGCTATTGGGTTAGTGAAAGTAATTTTACTATATTTTTGTATTTGTTTATGTTATGTAGTAGATTCTATTTTAGTGTGAGCTTGCTTTATTTTACCTATCATTGTTTGATTTATTTCTGATGTGGTAGTAACTAGTTGATGGGGAGCCAAATTTAACAGCAAGAGAAAACTAAATTTTATTCAGAGAACATGGAAAGATTTACAAAGTACAAAAATAAAATAAATTCACAGTCTTCTAATCTTCGTCTTTCCAGCCTACTCAATCCTTCGAGCAACCTCATTTTATAACGACAGATTCTTGCTGTAACTGCCATCCGTAATCGTCCTTGTAACCACTGCAACGATTCCCTGGAACTACTGTAACGACTTCTGGTAACTGTTGCACCGACTTCTAGTAACCGTCTAATTGTCGTTTTGCAATGGTCCGAAAAACTGCAACATGTCACGATATCACGACACTTTTCTTCCCTTGCGGTCTCCCTCTTTGTTTTGTCGCAAAAATGCGACATGTCGCGATATCGCGACACTTTTTTGCCTTTTGTTCTCTTTTGCCAATGTGTCGCGATATCGCAAAACTTTTTCGTCCTTCGGCCTTCTTTGTCAAGATGTCACGATATCACGACACTTTTTCATATTTCGTCCTTCCTTGCCAAGATGTCGTGATATCGCGACAATTTTTCATCTTTCGTCCTTCCTTGACAAGATGTCGCGATTCCTTGCCAAGATGTCACGATATCACGACACTTTTTCATCTTTCGTCCCTCCTTGACAAGATGTCACGATATCGCGACACTTTTTCATCTTTTGTCCTTCCTTGACAAGATGTCGTGATATCGCGACACTTAGTATTTTCTTCCAAACATGTCACGATTTCGCGACACTGTTCACACTTAGCTTCCTTTGCCAAAATGTGTCACGATTTCACGACACGAAACTTGTCACGACTTCATGACATTGTTCACACTTAGCTTCCGTTGCCCAAAATGTGTCATGATTTCATGACACAAAACTTGTGATTTCATGACATTTTGCCGACTTAGCCTCTGATGCCAAAATGTGTCACGATTTCGTGACACGAAACTTGTCACGATTTTCAGACACTTTGCCGATTTAGCTTCTGTTGCCAAAATTTGTCACAATTTTGTGACACAAAACTTGTCGCGATTTCATGACACAAAACTTGTCACGATTTCGTGACACTTTCCACACTTAGCATTTTTCATTGTTTTATTTCTTTTTTTGTTGCAAGATCATTCTGGTACCACTGGATGCTCCTGCATCAGACACCCAGGGTAGATTTTTAGAAGTGATCTTCACTTCTGTACTGGGGAAGGAAAACCTAGGCGATCAACCTCTGATTTGGACAACCAAGTTGCATCTTCGATAGGTCAAACCTTCCACTTGACCAAATACTCATAATATTGTCTGTTGCAGGTACTTCTGCCTTCGCGAGTGTCGAGTATGTCTTCGATTTCCTCTTTTGTTGGAATACTCCACAAATTCAAACTTGGTGTCTCGCTGCTACTTCCTTCATGATATTCGACCAAGTTTAAAATATTGAAAATAGGTGAAATATTTAGCTCACTTGGTAGATCTACTTCATAGGCATTTCTTGAATCTCGTTTACCTATGATTCGGCATGGGCCAAACCTCTTCATCTTCAGCTTATTGTAGGTTTTTCTAGGAAAACGTTCCTTGCGCAAGTGAACCATGACTTCATCTCCTATCTAGAATTCCTTGAAACATCGCTTATGATCTGCTCTAGGTTTGTAAGTAGCATTCATTTTACTGATATGCTGTTGGACCTCTTCATGTAAAGTCTGCATGTGTGCTGCAAAGTCTTCAGCTTCAACACTGCACTTTTTACCTTTATCCATTGGCCTTAACTCAGAAGCATTTCTTGGGTTGTTCCCATACACTATTTGGAATGGGGATTTACCAGTACTTCGATTGACAGAATTATTGTAAGCAAACTCTGCCTGTGGTAAAATTAGATCCCATCCCTTGGGTTTATCACCTACCAGACATCATAGAAGATTACCCAAACTTCTGTTGACTACTTATGTCTGTCCATCAGTCTGCAGGTGGTACGTAGAACTAAATTTAAATTTTATTTTTAGCTTCTTCCACAGAGTTCTCCAGTAATAACCCACAAATTTGGTATCTCTATTCAAGACAATGCTTTGGGGTAGACCATGAAGGCGTACGACCTCCCTGAAAAACAAGCCTGCAACATGAACAACATCACTTGTCTTCTGACATGGAATAAATTGGGCCATCTTCGAAAACCTGTCAATGATAACAAAAATGGCATCATTTCCACGTTGTGTCCTTGGCAGACTAAGAACAAAATCCATATTGATGTCCTCCCATGGTATCTCTGGTACAGGCAATGGCTGATACATTCCTGTATTCTGGCTAACTCCTTTTGCCATCTGGCACATGCGACAACCCTGCATAAATTTTGTCACTCCGGTTGCAACTGTGGCCAATGGTAATTCTCACTAACAAGAGCAATGGTCTTATCTCGACCAAAATTTCCTACTAGTCCTCTGCTATGTTTCTCTTTGATCAGATTTTCCCTCATGGAACTTCTAGGAATGCACAACTAGTTCTTTTGAAACATCATCCCATCTTGGATCATAAAATCCAACCACTTAGTGCGATCCACAGCAGTAGGAGACAAACATGCCATCCATGCCTCTGCAAAATTTAGATCCTCTAGGTATAAACTCTTAAGTTCATCAAACCCAACAACTTCCACTCTCATTTCGATCAACAAATTATGTCTTCTACTCAAGGCATCTGCAACTCTATTAGATTTTCCACTTCTATTCTTCAGGACAAAGGTATAACTCTGCAGGAATTCAACCCACTTCAAATGTCGTTGGTTAAGTTTACCTTGACTATTTATATACTGCAAAGCTTGATTGTCAGTATATAAAACAAACTCTTTGGCTAGAAAATAATGTCTCCATTTCTTAAGAGCCTGAATTATAGCATAGAATTCTTGATCATAAACAGAGTATTTCTTTTGAGCATCATTTAATTTTTCACTAAAGTATGCAACAGGTTTACCTTCTTGGCTCAATACAGCTCCAATGGCACTGCCACTGGCATCACAGTCAACCTGAAACACTTTATTAAAATCTGGAAGTGCCAGAATGGGTTGTTCTGTCACTTTCTTCTTCAATATGTCCATACTGGTACCTGCCTTGGCAGTCTACTTAAATTCTTTCCTATCCCCTCTCATAGTTTATGTTAGGGATGCACAAATACTGCTCAAGTCTCTAATAAACTTTCTATAGAAACTTGCAAGACCATGAAATGATCTTACCTATGTTACATTCCTTGGGGCAGGCCATTCAATGATAGCCTTCACCTTCTCAGGATCCATTTTCAGACCCTCCTCTGAGATGAAAAATCCCAAGTATATCAACTCTTTCTATACAAAACTGCACTTCTGTAAATTTATCAATAACTGCTCCTCTTGCAGCTTTTCAAAAACTGTCCGAACATGCATCAAATGGTCGTCTAATGTTTTACTAAAAATTAAAATATCATCCAGATAAATTATCATGAACTTTTCCAGGAAGACATGCAATACCTCATTCATCAGCCTCATGAACGTACTGGGTGCATTAGTCAATCAAAATGGCATAACTAACCACTCATACAAACCCTCTTTGGTTTTAAAGGCTGTCTTCCATTCATCACCCTCTCTGACGCGTATCTGGTGATATCCGCTCTTTAAATCAATCTTAGTGAAGTATTTAGCTCCACTCAAACAATCCATTATATCGTCCATTCTGGGTAATGGAAAGCGATATTTAATGGTAATTTTATTAATGGCTTAGGAATCAGTGCACATTCACCATTCACCATTCACCATTCTTCTTTGGTGCGAGTACTGCCGGTACTACACAAGGGCTCAAACTTTCTCAAATCAAACCTTTCCTCAACAATTCATGAACCTGACGATTCAACTCTTCATTTTATACAGGAGACATTCTATGGGTGGCCTTATTGGGTAAGCTAGATCCTGGCATTAAGTCAATCTGATGACTAATCTTCCTCATTGGCGGTAAACCCTCAGGCATATTGTCTGATATAATATCAGGAAATTCTGCTAATAAATGTTCAACTTCTGCTGGAATGTCTGTAGTTTCTTCTCTCTTTACAGTAGGAATTAATGCATAACACATTGAATCCCTCTTTAGACCATCCAAAAAAATTTTGCCATCTACTAAACAAATTCTAGCATTATTGCATACCTTTTCCTCAACCTCCTTCAATGGCTTCAGTTTGTGGCGCACTCCATATTTTGTCAGGGAATAGGTATTTGCATGCCCATCATGCACTGCACGTCTGTCAAATTTCCATGGTCTTCCCAGCAACAAATGACAAGCATCCATCGGCAAAATATCACATAGGACATCATCTTGATATCTTCTAATTTGAAACTTAACCAAGCATTGTTCATTGACCAATGCTCTATGGTCCTTCTGTAACCACGTAATTCGGTATGGATGCGGGTGCTGCCTTCTTTCTAGCTTTAACTTAGTCACCATATCCTTAGAGACCAAATTATCTATACTACCATTATCAATAATAATATTACATATTTTACCTGAACATTTGCACCTCATGCAAAACAGGATTTTTTGCTGGTCTGGTTCCCTCTCTTCGTTCAACAAGGTTCTCCTTATGACCATCACTTCTCCTCACTCTGCTTCTTCAGAGTGCTCAGATTCAACACCATCATCAACAACCGCAACTCGAGCATTTGCTTCAGGCCTTCTATTCAGCACCTCTTGGTGTTGGGGACACTCATATGATCGATGCCCCTCTTCCCCGCAATTGAAGCAGGTTCCACGAAATCTTCCTCTTCCATATCCGCGTCCACCTCTACCTCTTCCCATTTGATAATCATTGTTCTGATTATGGGGACGATATGCATTCTCCTCCTTCTATTCCTTATGATTTCTTGTTTCACCAGTCTTCTTCCAGTTGTCATATTTACCTCCACTGGTTCTGCCACCAGTTCTTCCACCACGACCTCTTCCTCTCTGTTTACTGCCAAATCTTCGATTCAGTTTCTCTTCCACCTTTAGAGAAAACTAGTAAGCATCTTCAATGGTGCTCATTCAAACCAAACTCAATTCTTCTTGTACGCTGGTTCTCAACCCGTTAATGTAACGGGCTACTCTCTCTTTATTTGCCTCTATATGGCCGGTTCTGATGGAAATTTTAAAAAATTCCTCTGTATATTCTTTAACGGACTTGCTAGATCGCCGTAAACTCCGCATTTTCCTCAGCAGATCTAATTCATAATCTACTGGGATAAACTGCCATTTCAGTATTTCAACCATTCGATCCCACCTGGTGATATTTTCTTTTCCTCTTCAATTTCGTTCTAGCTGCACTCCTTTCCACCATATTCCAGCATGGCCTTTCAAATTTGTTCTTGCAAATTTTATCCGATTTGGATCTTCAACCTCCTCATATTTGAAATACTCCTCCATATCGTTGATCCAGTCAATCAACTCTTCTGGATTTAAATTTCCAGCATATGTGGATACATCCATCTTCGGCCTTTTCCCAATTTGAGAAATGGCTTTAATCATTTGAGCTTCCGTAGAACTCATCGCTTCTTCTTCTTCTTCTGACGGGTCATCAACTTTGCAAGCTTCATCATCACTCTGGTCTTCTCCTATTGGCTCTACTCCTCTTCGTAATTCTTCTTGTAGGGCCTGCACTTGCCTCTGCAATGCTCGGAAGTCTCCTTCAGGAACCATGTTCCTTCCAGCACCATGATTTCTTTGTGGCGGTATTCTTCTTCACTTCTTCTTAGAACCCTTAACCCCATATCCTGGTGCAAGCTACCTCACGTTCGACGCTCTGCTTACACACTCAGAATCTTCTTGCTCTGATACCACTTGATGGGGAGCCAAATTTAACAACAAGAGAAAACTAAATTTTATTCAGAGAACATGGAAAGATTTACAAAGTATAGAAAGAAAATAAATTCGCAGTCTTCTAATCTTCATCTTTCCAGCCTACTCAATCCTTCGAGAAACCTCCTTTTATAATGAAAGATTCTTGCTGTAACTGTCATTCGTAACTGTCCTTGTAATCGCTACAACGATCCCCTAGAACTACTGTAACGACTTCTGGTAACTTCTGCACCGACTTCTGGTAACCGTCTAACTGTCATTTTGCAACGGTCCGTGAAACTGCAACATGTCGCGATATCATGACACTTTTCTTTGCTTGCGGTCTCTCTCTTCGTTTTGTCATGAAAACGTGACATGTCATGATATCACGACACTTTTTTGCCTTTTGTTCTCTTTTGCCAATGTGTCGCGATATCGTGACACTTTTTCGTCCTTCGACCTTCTTTGTCAAGATGTCGTGATATTGCGACACTTTTTCATCTTTCGTCCTTCCTTGCCAATATGTCACGATATCGCGACACTTTTTCATCTTTCATCCTTCCTTGCCAAGATTTCGTGATATCGCGACACTTTTTCATCTTTCGTCCTTCCTTGACAAGATGTCGGGATATCGCAACACTTTTTCATCTTTCGTCCTTCCTTGACAAGATGTCGCGATATCGCGACACTTAGTCTTTGCTTCCAAACATGTCGTAATTTCGTGACACTGTTCACACTTAGCTTCCTTTGCCAAAATGTGTCATGATTTCGCGACACGAAACTTGTCACGATTTCATGACACTATTCACACATAGCTTCTGTTGCCCAAAATTTGTCACGATTTCGCGACACAAAACTTGTCGTGATTTTGCGATATTTTACCGACTTAGCCTCTGATGCCAAAATGTGTCGCGATTTCATGACACGAAACTTGTCTCGATTTCGTGACACTTTGTCGACTTAGCTTCTATTGCCAAAATGTGTCACGATTTCGCAACACAAAACTTGTCACGATTTTGCGACACTTTCCACACTTAGCATTTTTCATTGTTTTATTTCTTCTTTTTGTTGCAATATCGTTCTGCTACCACTGGATGCTCCTGCATCACTAGTAGTATTATTGTTTAATTGCTTGATGATAGGAAATCTAGTTTAGAGTTCTAGGGTGAACTCAGAGGGAAGCTAAGGGGATTGAGAACCCCTTAGGATAAACATAGGTAACCTAATGGAATTGAGAACCCCTTAGGGTTAACATAGGAGACCTAAGGGAATTGAAACCCCCTTAAGGAGATAAAGGACCAAGTGGTGAAGATATTACATCTGAGTTAAGATAGCTCATCATGGAGACAAGATGAATAGATTAACTCACAATTCTCATAACATACCTACACACAAGGATTTGTGTAAGGTATGGAGATACGTGTATACCTTCGATGGACTAAGGGTGATAGGTCTAGCTCATCAAGGATGGTGGTATAGATGGACTTATCTACAAAAACACATTATACACCTACATAGATGGACTACTTCATGAGATGTAACTTCTAGGGAAACTTAGGTGATTGAAACTTTAGGTTATACTAGTGGGTTAGGGGTTCATGAAGGGTTCATGTACCTCTCTCCCTAAAAAAAAAAAAAATTATATTTTTGTATTTTTTTGTTTATGTGTTTTTGGGTCATTACAGAGACACCAATCCCCTCTCAAGTTTATGGATACCACTCCATAGGTGATACCAATCTTCTCAGCTCTAGTTTTGTGGACACTACTCCAAAGGAGACACCAATCCCATCTTCTTCATTTTTTGTGGACACCACTCCATAAGAGACACCAATCCCCTCTACTTTAGGTTTTGTGGACACCACACCATAGGAGACACTAATCCCATTTGCTTTAGATTTTTTTGGCACCACTCCACAGGAGACACAAATCCCCTCTACTTCAAGTTTTTTGGATACCACTCCATATAAAACACCAATATTCTCTTCTTCAAGTTTTGTGGACACCACTCCATAGGAGATACCAATCCCCTCTACTTCAAGTTTGCAGAAATTACTCCATAAGAGACAAAAATATCCTATGCTTTAGGTTTTGTGGACACAACTCCATAGAATACTTCTATCCCTTCTGATCTGGTTCGTGGACCTCTATCTACAGGAGAACTCTATCTCCTTTGATCTAGTTTGTGGACATCTATCCACAGGATAACTCTATCCCATCTACTCTAGTTTTTGGGCCTTTATCTATAGGAGAACTCTCTCCTCTCTACTCTCTTTCATGGAACTCTATTCATAGGATAACTCTATACACTATGCTCTTATCCAAATATGTTTTCTAAATCTTTCTTAAATCTACCTCAAATTAGATCATCAATTCTGCTCAATTCTACCCAAGCCTTTCCACAAGACTTGCTCAAATATGCTCTAAGCCTTTGCACAAGGCTCACTCAAATCTACTCCAAAATTTTCTCAAACCTGCTCACATAACCTGCACAAATCTGCCTACAAGCCTTCTCAAAATACTTTCTCAAAAAATCTCACAACTGCTCATAACACATGCTCAAATCTGCTCACCAAATATGCTTTATCAATCCCAAATCTTGCACACAAATGATGTTCAAAATAATTCTTCTATCTCTTTCAAAAATGATTTTTTCAATTAGCCAATTCAAACATATTCTACCCAAAATTCTTTCAAGAATATATAAATAATAATATGCAATGCAAATGCTCAATATGTTATCTTCACATTCATCAAATCAGATCTCTACTTCTTCTAAATTCCTTTCAAATTAATCAAACTAGTTTATGTTCCTTGCAAATTTGCTCTCAAATATTTTTTTTTGGTAGATAAGATACTATAGCATTAATACCGGGTTTTACAGGTTGACCCAAAACCTTTTACAAAAATCATCCCAGGATTGTTGATGAACATATCCTTACTAAGGATCCTATATATGTAAAATCTACATGCCACCAAAGCCATTACATTCGATAAGGCACATAGTCTGTTATCAAAAAGAAACTTCCCATACAACATTTTGGGTATACCCCTAGAAAACACACATGCATCATAATTATAAAAAAGAAACAGACACAGATCCCTTCCTTGAGACAATGGAGAAACAAAAAGTTGCAGACACACATAGCAGAGGACTGAAAAAAACTCCAACAAGCTCTGTATTGATAGTTACTCTTAATAATTATTTGGCAATTGCTTTCTTCCATATATGACATGCTTTGGTACCACATACTATCTTGGCCAATCAGCCTTGGAGAAGTGAACCTGCTGGCTAGATTTATGGCGATGGCTATCTGGTGGTCCACGTGGCTTTGGTTCGAAGTCTTATATTGTCATTTTTTTCCTTCCTTGTTATTATAAACCAATCTCAAATTACTAAGACAACTACAAGCCATGTTATATGACATGTGATTGTCCCCATTAGTCTTTGTGGTATTTCCAAGCAGCATCCATGAATACTAATAGCTCAAATAATTTTTATTGTGAGTCCAATTCAAAAAAGACACGGGAATGCTCCTAGCCTTCGAAATTATAGTGCCTTACCTATTGGTAAATTTGAATATCATTCTTGGAATTATTTTTGAATAAGCTCCTCTACTTCACTCGGGACACCGTGTTCCCATTTGAAAAGTCCGTCACCATCGACACCCAAATTGGCCAGCTTATCAACAATTTTGTTAGCTTCTTGAAAGACATGTTGGGCTTTTCTATCCTGTCTTCCTTGGAAAAGGATCCTAGCCTCTTCAATAATTGTTTTAATCCTCCAAGGAGGTGTTTTCCAATTATTGAGGAGATTTAAAACATGTATAGAGTCTCCTTCTACTATCAAATTGCCTTCTAAGTCTTGATTCATTTGAAGGCCTCTCCACATAGCTCTAGCTTCAACTTCGTTGTTCATCCTTGTTCCCAAATATTCAGAAAATATAAGCATCATATTCCCATTATGATCTCACATAATGCCACCAGCACCTACTCTACCAAGATTTTCCTTAGCTGCTCCATAAAAATTAATCTTAAACCAACCCGTAGGAGGTGGAGACCACTTAATATTGGCTCTGGGGCTGAATACCCTAGGCACAAACTCATCTAACAAGGTTAAGCTTAAATATTGAGCAATCGTGGTATCCTACAGATGAGGTTTATAACTATAAAAAGGGATAAGGTTCACATTCTCATTGGCAAAGGATAGGATCATGGCAATGATAGTTTGATGATCATGGATAGACTCATTAAAGACTCTATGGTTCCTTTCTAACCACACCTGCCAAAGATAGTGATTGAGACAAATTTTCCACATGTATCTAAGTCTTTGGCTTGAAAAGGGGCAAGGCCACTAGACAAACAAATCAAGTACGATGGCTGGTTTAACCCATGAAATATTGAAGGCCTAAAAAACCCCACTTAGGACAGTCAAGGAAAAAGGACACTCAAGGAAAATGTGATAAATGGTCTCCCAATTAGCCCTGCATAGATAACAATGATTAGTGATACAAATACCTTTATGCATCATATTATCAATGGTTATAATTCTTCCTTGGATAACTAGCAATGAAAATACTACAATTTTTGGAATTAAATTTTTATCCAAACAAAGTCCTTTTGGAGGATAAAATCCTCGTCATCAAGTAGAAGCTTGTAAGCTGATTTAACAATGAACTACCCATTTTTCATAGGAGCCTAGGTCACTTGATATTCCTTGGGTCTCATGGGGATAAACTATTGCCCGAGTATGTTACAAAGATCATTTGATTCTGCTTTAAATCCTTGAATTCTTATTTGTTTCCACTTCTTTCTACCTCTGTCCTCAACCATATAATCAGAGACTTTTCTACGAACGAGTTCTTCTGTGATATCTCTGATTCAGGCTAAGTTAGGATATTGCGTCAGTGGTTCATACTTATCCCACCTTTCATTCCAGCAATTTATCCTCTCACCATTGCCTAAAAACCATCTTAAACCTTTTTTGATGATTTTATTACAATTAAGAATTGTTTTCCAAAAAGCAGAACCTATGATTGGAATTGAGTCACTTAGAAATTCCATATTTTGAAGATACTTTTGTTTGATGATAGTTTTCCATTCATTTTATTCACCATAAATGAGATGCCATGCCTACTTAGCTAGTAAAGCTAAATTTATATGAGCAATTTTCCTTAGACCTAAGCCCCCATTTTCCTTGGGTCTGCACACTTTGGTCCATCCTACAAGGTGTATCATTTTTTTCTCCTCTGATCCAGTCCATAAAAATTCTTTTTGGAGTTTCTCAATTTTTTGGAAAACCTTCACAAGCGCTTTGAAAACGGAGAGGAAATAGACTGTAATGCTCTTAAGAGAGGCCTTAGTGAGGGTCAACTTTCCTTCTTGAGATAGAAGATGACCTTTCCATCCAACAAGTTTTTTTTTGAATTCTTTCAATAACCCTATCCCACATTGACTCTCTCGGAGAACCAATGAAAATAGGGAGACCAAGATACGAAGTGGGGAGGTTTGCTATATCACACCCTAAATTTTTTGTAATCCTTCCTTGCCTCTGAATATAACTTGCTTTTACTAAAATTAACTTTCTGACCAGCAACATCCTCGTAGAGTTGCAGGATGTATTTAATTATTTTGGCCTCAACCACCGATGCCTTAGTCAATATAAGGGTATCATCGATGAATTTTTGGTGATAAACATCCCTAGTGAGAGATTTTGCCTTGATTCCTGATATTAGCCTTGAACTACAAGCATTTTTTATGGTTCTACCTAAAGCTTTTGCCACAATGATGAATAACATGGGGTTGATAGGGTCCCCCTGCCAAATTCCTCTGTGAGTTTGAAAGTAACTAGTAGTTGTTCCATTAAATAGAATCGAGAACCATGCTTTAGAAATACATTCTTTGATCAAATTAACCCATTGGTGGTGAAAACCAAACTTAAGGAGGACAACAATCATAAAGTCCCAATTTAGCCTATCAAATGCTTTGTTCATATCAAGCTTGAGGGCAAAAAAAAACCTATTAGTCTTATGAGCAGAGTGCAAAGCTTCATGAACTGTGATAACTCCATCCAAGATTGACCTGCCCTGGACAGAGCTTCCCTAGCATGGATCTATGATGCGAGGTAGAATATCTCTCATTATATTTGCAATGGATTTAGTTATGATATTGTAAGAAACATTGCACAAACTGATTAGACTGAAGTCAGCCATAGATTCAGGGGTTTGCATCTTAGGAATTAGAGAAATAAAAGTAGAGTTGATCCATTTTGGGATATGATTGCTTGCTTGGAATTCTTTGATAGTAGAAATTACATCCTCACTTACGATGTCCTAAAAATATTGATAGAAATGAGGGGGAAAGTCGTCGAGTCTCGAGGCTTTGTTTGGCTCCATGCTAAACAAGGCTTTCTTAATTTCCTCATAATAAAATGTAGCTAGAAGCTTAAGGTTTATATCCTCATTTATTATGCTAGGAATGGATTGCAAGTGAATATCTTTGGCCTCCTAATTGCACTGTGATTCTTGACCAAGGATAGAATTGAAATAAGTTACTACCTCATTTCTAATTTCTATTAAGTCTTTAGTAATAGAACCATCTGCTTTTAAAAAAATATATATCTTATTATTGCTTATGTTTCTAAGCGTGGTGACGTGAAAAAACTTAGAATTTGAATCTCCATATTTCAACCAAATAGCCCTTGATTTTTACCTCCAATAGATTTCCTCACAGGCCAAAATTTTATGAAACTCTGCTAGTTTTGTTCATTCCTCCTGCCTAGTAGTTTCATCAGCATCACCATGTTGGATCCTCTGATCAATTATCTTCAAAATTTCAACAACTTATTTTTTATTTTCAAAGAGGTTCCCAAAGACCTCTTTGTTCCAATTTTGAAGATTTTTCTTAACAAACTTTAATTTGCCAGCAAGTTTAAAAGTTGCACTACCCTTGAGAAGCTGCTGCCACCACTGACTTAAGTTATCTCTGAAACTAGAATGTTTGATCCACATAGATTGAAATCTAAAAGGTTTCTTGAAGGACAGAGAGTTAGGGATCTCCAAAAAAATGGGATTATGATAATAGGTAATTTTAGGAAGGGCTTGCAGGGTAGAATCATCGAACAAAGTTATAGCCTCCTTTTATAGAAAAAACCTATCAAGCCTTTCTTGAATGAGATGACACCCTATCCGTTGATTGCTCCAGGTATAATTTGCTCCTCTAAGTTTTACATCCATCAACATGTTGGAGTTCACAAAGTCATTGAACTCATCCATGCTCCTCATAGGTGGTCCATTTCCACCCATTTTGTCTTAAGGGTAAAGAGGAGTGTTAAAATCCCCAGCCAGAATCCAGGGGACATTATGGAAGATTTCACTTAGATTGCCTAAGTACTCCCACAGTAGAGCTCTCTCTTGAATTGAATTCGGGGCATAAATATTTGAAAGGATCCACGACCTGTTAGTATTTATTTCCTTAAATAAAACACTAATAACCTTGTCATATTTCTGAATAATGGTGTCTTCTACTATCCGGGGATCCCACAAAGTCATAAGGCCTCCAGATGCTCCTCTGGATGATTTACAAACCATCTCCCCTTGATTCCAATTTTTTTTTGCTATTTTTTTTATTGAATCTCATCGGTTTTTGTTTCTTGCAACATTATAATAGTTGGATTCACTTGATTTCTTATTGCACTAGCTTCCCTATGTTTGGACAGGCCATTGAGGCCTCTCACATTCTATGAGAGGAACTTCATTTAGATTGTTTGGGATTTCTTCGTCTCTCCCTCCCTTGAGGGGGTTTTCCTAATATTTTGTCTTCAGAACCCGAAATAACCTATTGAAACAAGGTTCTCTATTTTCCATTGGCAATGTCATTATCAGTTTTAATTTTTTGATGCTCAGCATTTAATATTCTCCCTCTTATTTTTTCACTACCAAAATCTATAGGAGACTTCATAGTGCTCTTCATTTTTTTCGGACTAAACTAAGGGGAGGTAATTTGTTGCAGAACCGGACTACCATATTCCTCAGTCTAAAGAGTTTCACATATATCCACCCCTACATCCAAATATTCTCCTTTTTTCCTATATTCCCCTGGTTTGCGGGACGACCCCTCAGTAGGATTCACTTGGCTCCTAGTGATGATGTTAGGGAGATGAAATTTTTTATTTTCCAATGCCTCAACTTTCTTCCTAAGTTCTTCAACATTAGGGTTTGGCTTTGGGATTCCCACTAGGCTTGAAGTATTTCTAGCATTGGGGTTTGAGGATCCTGACTTGGATGTGGATTCTAGAGATCGTGCATAAGGGTTTGGATTTGTGATGCCCATGGGGCTTACAATAATTTCAGCATTAGGGTTTGAGGATCCTGACTTTGATGGGGATTCAAGAGAGTCTGAAAGTTTAGCCTGAAGGTGTTGGGCTTCCATGTCTTCCGATAATCCTCCTACTCCCATATTGGATAGAATTGAAAATTTATTTGAAACTAGAGGATTGGAACTTACTTGAGTATTTTGGTTGCCAACAACCTATTGTTTTCCTTTGTCTTGTTGGGACCCTACACCCTCTCTTTTATTTTTTTGGTAGACATATTTTTCCTGATTGAAATCACCTCTACCAGGGAAACTCCTCAAATTTCCTCTATCTAGCATTCCCTGCTTCTGCTTTTATCTATTCATTGCCAGGTTAGGGCACTGATTGCATAGATGTCCTTGATTTTTACATTTTCTATAGAATTTCGGTCTGTTATCGTATTCTACCAGTTATTTTCTATAGTATTATCCATACTCTAGCTCCACAAACCTTTGCAATTCATTATTAAAATTAGCATTTATGCAGATTCATGCATGAGTCGTCCTTGTCCTAGCCAAGGTCGTATGGTCAATGGAGACCAAGCCCCCTATAGTTTTGGTTATGCCCTGTAACCAATATTCATTGAATAACTGGGCAGGTAGACTTAGGAGACGAACAAAAATAGGGGCAATGTTAATATTTTGCTTTTTAGGGTTGAAATATTCACCCCATCATTTGAGAAAAAGGGTCCTTTTACCTAGAAACCAAGGACCTCTTGTTAAAATGTGGTTAGCATCCTCCATATTGTTAAAATGGATAATGAAGAACCCTCAAGTTAGAGCTACCAACTCCAAGCTGCCTACCAATCGCCATTTACCCGTCGCCCAAGCCTTGATAGTCTCCATGTCCGACCTACCTCCAAAAAACTTGCCTACCAGGGATAATTCTTCCATTAAAAGAAAAGGGCTCATGGAACTTGTCGGGGCTAAAATTTTATTATTTATTGGAACTAGGGGCGAAAGAGAGAGAACCTCCTTTCTTTTTCCTCTAAGAGTCTCAACAAAAGACAACCACTTCTTGGGCCCTGCATTGTCCTTTGTATCTTTTTTGTCGAGGTCTTTCTGAGGAGGTTCGGGCCCCCGTGTGATGCCCACCTCCAAATCTGTAGTAGCCTGATCGCATTCCTCTGGATCCTCGCTTGATCCATGCTCGAGGTTCCCACCCGCCCCTTCCATACCTGCTCTACCTCTACCGCCTTGGCTAATATTCCTGCCCAAAAAATTCAAACTCTCACTCCCATCGTACCCGCTAAACCTCAGCTCACTCATTCCTCTTGAGGTAATGTTGTTGTGATTGATAATCATTCTTATTTTATTGATAATTTGCTCTCAAATATCAAACACAATAATGCACAAATTTTCTTCACAAAACTGGTCTCTAACACTTGCCCATTCACATTTAATGTCACTCAAATCAATGCCCAAATGCTTCACAAATTCATTCAACAATATTTTAAAATTTATTCTCAAACCCTAGCACATGTGGTTCCAATTTCACTTATCAATGATGCACAAATTGTTCATAATCCTTAGCACAAGTGTTTCCAATCTCGTTCAACAATGAAGCACAATTTTATTCTCAAAATCTAGCACCTATATTTCCAACAATGCGTATATATAATCCTTATTTATCCACCTTATGATTCAAAGATATTTGATCAAACAAATACTTTAAAGAAGGAATAATATTACCATACCTCTTAACTTGCTTTGATGAAGATGTACCCTCAAAAACCTCTCTCAAAATAATTTCCCTTTCAAAGTGCCATTTCAAAACTAGTTAGTAGATATCTCTTTCAAATCATCCATATTAAATTTCTCCTTAAAAAATGTAGACAATAGAATCTAAAAATAGTTGTCTATGACTCTCCTTTTGTTCTCAAAATATGAAGCATTAACAATTATCAAAAAACTCCTCAAAATTTATTTTCCACCATACAAAAATTACAATAAAAAATCAAACCATAATAACACCTTATAACTCCTTTCACAAGAAATAATTCTCAACACACCATAATGTTTTTATAGAACTCAATAACCCAAGGTAAAAATTATAATTATTTAAATTAACCACATACACCTTATACCTCCTACTAAAATAAAAGGATTTTCAATGCACTCAATATCTCAAGGTGTGAATCACAAAATTAAATCTATCTCATGCACCTTATACAACCACTCATAAGGATCTGCATTTAATTTTTCACACTGTCCTTTGACCCCAAATGATAAAGAAAAAGTTATAACCTTATGACTCCCTAATGCAAGCAAATGGAGTGCATACCTTAGACCTTAAGAAAAAATTTAATTCAAAATTTTTGTACCCTCACTGTTGCAACCATCGTGAATCGAACCTACCACCTCTTGTTGGCTCGCACCCTAGCGCAAGCTAGGCTACTACATGGTCTAGCTGCCCACACAATAACCAAAGTGTACGAATAATGCTTTCAATCTGCCTTTGTGATGCTATATCCGTCTCAACAAAAATCTTCACCAAAAATGACCCTATTGTGCCTTGAACCCATGATCTCTTCTCTTCCAGTGACTTAGCAAAATGACTCCTTAATTTTTGGGCTAGCTACCTAGATTAAACTTCCACCATGTGTACTCCCTTTTGAATTATGAATTCATCCTTTAAAAATGTTCACCTTTGTCTTGTATCTCCTCTTTGCCTCCATGAAGAAAATACGAAAAAAATATTTTGAATGGTGCTTCCACTCCACCTTAGCCTTCATAAATAATTTATGCTCCATATATATATGTCCTTGCCTTTTGATTTCATGATGTCGATGGTAGAATTTTGAAATAAATTTTTTTTATTTTGCTTCTTTGCCACACTTTTTTTAAACTTTTATTTAATTATAATAATTTAAATCTAAAATATTTAAATATTATAATTTAAACTTTTAACCTTTGGGCCTTTGCAATTAGAACTTTTTCTAACCAAATAAAGCCTTGTATTTTTCTTGCAAACACAACCATGGAGAATATTTTTGCCTTGACAACTTTTGTACCTTTGACACTATCTCATGTACCCTTTGAAGATATTTGCCTTGCACTTTAATATTTGAATATTGAAGATAATTATCAACCATTTAACCTTTGACATCAATGACAACTCAATATGCTTAATATTTCCAAAAATCTTCCCCTTTGTCATTGATGGCAACCCTTTCAAAAAATATTCTTTTAGTGCAATTGGATACCAAAACTGCTCCCCCTGAGAGGTTGCTCCCTCTTACTGAAATCTCTCCCCCTTACTGAATTCTCTCCCCCTTTGACATCAATGGAAAAGGGCTCCATGGGACCAAAAAATAAGACATTTTATCATATCCCCCTCACCACCTCCTCTTCTTGAGTAAACCTACTCCCAACTTATAATGCTCTTCATATTTTTGAATCTTATTTTTCCACACCTTTGTGGTCATACCCTTTTGAATATTTTGATCATCCATGTTCTTGCTTGTCTTTGGAAGTTCCTGAAATTCTGTTCTACACCACTTTGCTTTATGCCCAAAATTATTGCAATTGTAACATCTGATGTTGTAATTCTTGGAAGGTGCAAATGACTTGAAATTTCTCTTTGTGAAGCCATAATCATTCTTACCATGAACCTTGCAATGTATAGCTTTGTGACCAAAATGATTACATGAGTAGCAATAACCTTGAAAGAAATATTCATCTTGCCTTGGAGGATATGAATTGAAGTTCCTCTTGGTAAAGCCATAATCATTCTTACCATGAACCCTACAATGCACAAATTTATGACCAAAATTATTACATGAGTAACAATAACCCTAGAAGAAATATTCATCTTGCCTTGATCTCATTATTCTTTCTTTGATTTTTATGTGATGATCTATGTTCCTTGATGATGCATTTTTTTCTTCCTATTTGAAGCTTCCACTTCTCAACACATTAGCATAAGTCTTAGACACTTCATTTTTTATCTTTGATGTCTCTATTTATTTTAATCTTGACTCTTCCTTTTGTTCTCATTGACATTCTCAAAAACAAAGTCCATTCTTGATAAAAGGATATCTCTGTATATCCAAATATTTTGAGATTTTCTCAAACTTATGTAGCTTTTTATTAGAATCTTTCACTTCCATTCTAAGAGAAACTGCTTCATGTTCTAATATTTCACATTATAAATATTTTGTCTTTAATTGTTCACCCATACCTTCTTCAATTTTATTTGCCTCTCCAACCTTAACTTTTAAGTCAGTGAGATATTGTACAAGCTTTGTCTTTGTTTTCTCATCATCTTGTACTTGAGCCTCCTATCTTAAGTTCTCTCTTATAACTTTTTCCAATTCTCTAATAGTAGCAATAAGTTCATTTTTCATGTCAACTAGGGTTTCCTTTTCCTTTTATGAATCTTTATTTTTACGTAGTTCTTCAATGATAGTAGCATCGTCTTTCTCTTCTTCTTAGGCTTTGACAACAGAAGCATCTTCATTTTCTTCTTATAGGTCATATTTGTGCTTGTTTTTCTTTCCATGATAAAATATTTGATATTTCTACTTTTGATCTTCAATAGGAGCATCTTATTTTTTATCTATTTTCAAAAATAGCATTTCCTTTTTTTCACTATCTGAGAGGCCTTTGTCACTATCACTTGAAGTACTATTCAAAAAAAAAAATCTTCCTCTCATACCTAAATTTTCTTTCTTTTTATTTATTGCATTCCTTTTCCTCTTCACTACAACAAAACCCATGATAATGAGTTGCATTGTGACCAAGGCTACCATAGAAAAAATATTCTTCTTCCATAGTTTCCTATTTCTCTCCATTTTCTTGAATTTCAATTACTAGAGCATATTCCTTTTCTTTCATGGCCATGTGTATTCCTTTATTATTAGAAGGATATGGTCTCATGGTTCTTATTTTTCTTGTCCTACCCATGTGTGTTCTTGTAATATCTTCCTTCAAGCTATTAGACTTTGACGAAGGAAACCACTCTGATATCAATTGAAGAACACAAGCTTATACTAAGAGGGGGGGTGAACAGTATAAGATAAAACTTCTTACTTTTCTTTCCAAAGTAGTATTATGCAATATCATCAATTACAGTAATGAAATAATTTACAGATCGTCACACATAAGAGACACAAATTTAATGTGGTTCACCCAATGTAGGCTACATCCATGGAGAAAATATTCCTTATAAATTTTTTCAACAAATCTCTTTGGAATTAATTCCCTATTACATTATTTATGGGCACCAATCCAAAGGAGACACCAATCCCATCTTAAGTTCATGGACACAACTCCATAGGAGACACAAATTCCCTCTCAAGTTCATGGACACCACTCCATAGGAGACACCAATACCCTTAGCTTTGGTTTTGTGGACACCACTCCATAGGATACACCAATCCCCTCTAATTTAGGTTTTGTGGACACCACTCCGTAGGAGATACCAATATCCTCTACTTCAAGTTTTGTGAACACCACTCCCCAGGAGACACAAATCCTCTCTGCTTCATATTTTATGGAGACCACTCCATAGGAGACACCAATCCTCTATTCTTCAAGTTTTATGGACACCACTCCATAGGATACACCAATTCCATCTGCTTCAGTTTTTGTGGATACCACTCCATAGGATACACCAATCCCCTCTACTTCAGGTTTTATGTACATTACTCCATAGGATACAACAATCCCTTATGATTTAGGTTTTATGGACACCACTCCATACGAGACTTCTATCCCCCCTGATCTAGTTTGTGGACCTCTATCCACAATAGAAATCTATCTCCTTTGATCTAGTTTGTGGACCTCTATCCACAGGATAACTCTATCCCCTCTACTCTAGTTTGTAGACCTCTATCTACAGGAGAACTATATCCCCTCTTATCTAGCTCATGGACCTCTATCCATAGGAGAACTCTATCCCCTCTGCTTTGGTTCAAATCTACTTACTATTTCTTGCTTAAATTTACCTCAAATAAGATAATCAATTCTACTCAATTCTATCCAAGAATTTCCATAAGACTTTCTCAGATCTCCTCTCAGCATTTACACAAGGCTTACTCAAATCTACTCCAAAATTTTCTCAAAAACTCTGCTCAAACCTACTCACATAACCTACACAAATATACCTACAAGCCTTCTCAAAATACCTACTCAAAATAGCTCACAACTGCTCACAACACATGCTCAAATCTGCTCACCAAATCTGCTCTATCAATCCCAAATCTTGCACACAAATGATGTTCAAAATAATGCTTGTATCTCTTTCAAAAATGCTTTCTTCAATTAGCCAATTTAGACATATTCTACCCATAATTCTTTCAAGAACATATAAAGAATAATATGCAATACAAATGCTTAATATGTTCTCTTCACATTCATTAAGTCTATCACTTTCACATATCTCACATTCATCAAATCAGATCTCTACTTCTTTCAAATTCCTTTCAAATCAAATCAAGATAGCATATAACTTTACTTCACAAAATTGGTTTATATTCCTTACAAATTTACTCTCAAAGATCAAATATAATAATGCACAAATTTGCTTCACAAAACTGGTCTCTAACACTTGCCCATTCACATTCAATGTCACTCAAATCAATGCCCAAATGCTTCACAAATTCATTCAACAATGTTGCACAATTTTTTCTCAAACCCTAGCACATGTGGTTCCAATTTCACTAATCAATGATGCACAATTTGTTCACAAACCTTAGCACAAGTGTTTCCAATCTCATTCAACAATGAAGCACAATTTTATTCTCAAACTCTAGCACTTATATTTCCAACAATGCACATATATAATCCTTATTTCTCCACCTTATGATTCAGAGATATTTTCTCAACCAAACACCTTAAAGAAGGAATAATATCACCATACCTCTTAACTTGCTTTGATGAAGATGTGCCCTCAAAAACCTGTCTCAAAATAATTTCCCTTTCAAAGTGCCACTTCAAAATTGGTTAGTAGATCTCTCTTTCAAATCATCCACATTAAATTTCTCCTTAAAAAATGTGCACAATAGAATCTGAAAATAGTGCTCTATGACTCTCCTTTTGTTCTCAAAAGATGAAGCATTAACAATTATCAAAAAACCCCTCAAAATTTCTTTTCCACCATACAAAAATTACAATAAAAAATCAAACCACAATAACACCTTATAACTCCTTTCACAAGAAATAATTCTCAACACACCATAATGTTTTTATAGCACTCAATAACCCAAGGTACAAATTACAATTATTTAAATTAACCACATACACCTTATACCTCCTACTAAAATAAAAGGATTTTCAATGCACTCAATATCTCAAGGTGTGAATCACAAAATTAAATCTATCTCATGCACCTTATACAACCACTCATAAGGATATGCATTTAATTTTTCACATTGTCCTTTGACCCCAAATGATAAAGCAAAAGTTATAACCTTATGACTCCCTAATGCAAGCAAATGGAGCACATACCTTAGACCTTAATAAAAATTTAATTCAAAAATTTTGTGCCCTCACTATTGCAGCCATCGTGAATCAAACCTACCACCTCTTGTTGGCTCGCAACCTAGCACAATCTAGGCTATCACGTGGGCTAGATGCCCACACAACAACCAAAGTGCATGAATAATGGTTTCAATATACCTATGTGGTGCTATACCCATATCAACAAAAATATTCACCAAAAATGACCTTGTTGTGCCTTGAACCTGCGACCTCTTCTCTACTAGTGACTTAGCGGAAGGAATCCCTACCGTCTGGGCTAGTTGTCTAGATGAAACTTCCACCACATGCACTCCCTTTTAAATTGCTAATTCATCCTTTAAAAATATGCACCATTGTCATTTCTCTCCTCTCTTCCTCCATGAGTGAAATACGAATAAAATATTTTTAATGGTGCTTGCACTCCACCTTAGCCTTCATAAATAATTTATTCTCCATATATATATGTCCTTGCCCTTCAATTTCAAGACGCCAACACTAGAATTTTGAAATAATAATTTTTTATTTTGCTTCTTTGCCACCCCTTTTTTAAACTTTTATTTAATTATAATAATTTAAATCTAAAAGATTTAAATATTATAATTTAAAATTTTAACCTTTGGGCCTTTGCAATTAGAACTTTTTCTAACCAAATAAAGCCTTGCTTTCTTGCAAACACAACCATGGAGAATATTTTTGCCTTGACAACTTTTGTACCTTTGACACTGTCTCATGTACCCTTTGAAGATATTTGCCTTGCACTTTAATATTTCAACCTTGAAGATAATTCTCAACCATTTCACCTTTGACATCAATGACAACTCAATATGCTCAATATTTCCAATAGTTCTGCTATTATTATATCTAAAGGCTATAAATCCTCTGGGTAGGTATCTTTGATGAAATTCAATGCCAGAATATCTAAATTCATTGGTAATATGACCTCTTTTCTTTAAACCAGGTAATAGGGTGACACCTTCAAATCCCTTTTTATTGTTATCTAATCAACACATAAGGCTTGATCTAGTACTAGATGCCAACTTTTTGGGTTATCTTCAATATTCCTCTTGATGATCTTCAAAACATTTTTGTTGGAGGATGTTTCCAAGTTATTTCCCTAAGGATAATAGTTTTATGAGGTGTTCCAATATATACTATATTTTCTAGTAAAATAAGTAGTTTTAACCCCTATGAAATACCTAACATTTTTTGATACAATGGTAATTGGGAATTTGAATCTAGTGATTAGTCTTTCAATGAATTTGATTGCATTGACTTGATAAATATGCTTTATAGCTTCCACCTCTGTCCATTTTATGAAATAGTTTGTTGCTATCAAAATGTACTTATTTTTGGTGGATGAATTTAGATTAATTACACCAATGAATTCTAATCCCCCTTGCTAGAAAGGTTCTTCCATGACTATTTTCTATGATGATATTATCGGGTGTTTATGTCTACCTAAAAATATTTGATAGTTTTCACAGTCTCTAGCCCATTTGTATGCATTGGTAAAAGTGATTGTCCAATAATATTTGAACCTCAAGTTTTTTTGTGGTAGTCTATCCGAAGTACTAGCCTCCTGAGAAACCTTTGTGGAATTGCTCAAGTACTTCTTTGGTTTTTTGATAGAAGGTATCTTAACAACATTATGTCAAATTTTCTTCAATATAGGATATCTTCGATAAGTGTATATTTTATGACTTGTAATCTGAGTCTTCATCTCTGGGATGTGGTCAAGTCATTCAAACATATACCTAAAGTAAAGTAGTGATGCAACTGAAAAGGATTGAAAATCCAACTAAGTGTTCTATTATTTACAAATCAATATATAGGCACTAATGGCCCAAAATACATAACCAACCCATGAAATCATGGATTTGATTCAATACGCTTAACCAAAAGCTACAAAGGTGCAAAGGAGAATGCACGTAAACTTCTAAGTTAAGATTGCTAACTAGAAGATCCATTTTAGCTAACTTGAAGTACACACTTCCTACTTTGAGTTCACACTTGCTAACTAACACTCTAAATGACAACTAGAAGACAACTAGTGCCCACAAGTGCATGTGAGAAGGAGACTCACTTACAATATGAATTTGCTAGAAAATAAACTATGCAAACCTAAGCTAGGAACTACTAGAGGGGTCATATGAAAGATCTAACATCAATCCTCATCATGCCTCCCCACAATAGAAGCATTGGACTCCAATGCTTTCAAAAGAATAGGAAAGTCACGGGACATCTGATGAAAAGAAATCCAACGAGCCTGATGCGACAGCTGTCCTCGCCGAGCCACAAGATATGAGGTGGTAGACCCCTGGCGAGTCTATCGAGTCTTCGTGTCATAGATCTGATCTGCATCCAATGGTAACTGAGCTTCAGGAACCACGTCCACAGGATGACTGATAGTCGGTGCGGTCTCCAATGTAGAGTCAAAGTACAACTTCAAGAGATCTACATTGACGACGTCATGAATTCCCAAGTGTGCGGGAAGATCAAGGCAGAAAGCATTCTCGGACACCTGCTGAAGAATAGTATAAGGCCCATAGCGAATTGGTTTGATTTTGCTATGAGTCTTATCAGTGAAACGCCGCTTGTCAAGATGCAACCAAACTTTATCACCAACTCTGAAATGGATGAGGAATTCGATGTCGATCCATGGCCTTTTCTCGCTGTCTGTTGTGTCTTTTGCAAAATCTCAACCACCTTTGATTGAAGATTGTGCAAGTGTTGAACAAATGAGTGTGCCTTGTCTTGCTCCTTCGAAGATGTGAAGTGACAGGGAGAAGGCAAAGACAAAGGTAACTCATAAGGTGCCAAGGGCTGAAATCCCATACAAACTTCAAAGGGTGAATGACCTGTAGAAGAGTGTAGGGCCCTATTATAGGCATGTTCAATATGCGTGAGACTCAAGTCCCACTTTGCTGGTGAAGCGTGATGATAGATTCGCAAACTTTGCACAAGTGTACGGTTTACCACTTCAGTCTGCCCATCGGAACTGCGGATGATAGGCGGTAGAAAAGTTAAGGGAAACTCCCAAAATCTTCCACAAAGAACGCCAAAAGTGACCCACAAAGCGTGAATCACGATCCGAGATAATGCTGGTAGGTAGACCAAAGGAACGCCAAATGTTGTCAAAGAAAAATTGAGCTAAGTCTGATGCAGAACTTGTCTTGCGGCATGGAATAAACTTAGCCATTTTGTTGAATCTGTCAACCACCACGAACACACAATCATGTTGGCGCACTGTCATAGGAAAACCACTAACCAAGTCCATGGAAATGCTTTCCCAAGGACGGGAAGGAATGGGCAAAGGCATGCCTAAGCCAAACTTCCTATTAGCTGGTTTTGAGCGACAACAAACTGCACACTGTTTGAGAAATCTCAACACATCCCTCTCGCATTTTTGGCCAATAGAAAAATCGTTGCAAATGATGAAGTGTTTTATGCTTCCCAAAGTGACCACCATAAAGTGTAGAATGAGCTTCCTTAAGAAGTGACACTCTAGGCTCACAAGGAACACAAACCTTGTCCAATTTGTAAAGAAGTCCTTCTTTGATGTAGAAATCTTGGAAAGGACGCAAATTGGAAGAAGAAGGCTTACTCACTTGCTCAAATATTTTTCCAAAATCAGGATCCTGAGAATACTGATTAGGCCAAGTCTGAAATCCCAAGTGTGAAGTGGACATAACTGTTAAGGCAAGAGCGGCTGGAGGCCTACTCAAACAATCAACAACAGTATTACTCTTCCCCTTTTTGTACTTGATCACCAAGTGAAATTGTTGGAGGTAAGAGGCCCACTTCATATGTCTTGATTCTTCAATTTTACTTTGAGATTGTAAAAACTTGAGAGGCATATGATCAGTGTGTACTACTGTATCTTTTCCCAAAAGATAGTGTCTCCAATACTTAATAGCTTGAACTAAAGCATACAACTCCTTGTCATATGTAGAATAGTTCAACTTAGCAGCAGAAAAAGTTTTTGAATGATAAGCAACTGGATGACCATTCTGTTTGAGCACAGCTCCTAAGGCAACTTTAGAGGCATCTGTTTCAATCTCAAAAGGTTGAGAAAGGTCAGGTAAAGTTAACACGAGTCTTGTACACAATTTCTTTTTGAGTTTCTCAAAGGCAACTTCTTGGCTTTTCTCCCAATGAAATGGAGTTTTGGACTTAGTGAGATAATGCAATGGAGCTACAAGGGTGGAATATTGAGGAATGAACTTGCGATAAAAATTCGCAAGTCCTAGGAAACTCCTTAACTCAGTGAGAGTTGTAGGAGGGGACCACTTAAGCAAAACATCAACTTTTAGGGGATCTACCTGAATTCCACTCTCACTAATCACATAGCCAAGGTAAGAAACTGAAGTATTGCCAAAAGAACACTTGGAAGAATTGGCATATAATTGATTCTTCGCAAGAAGATCAAGGGTTTGCTGGATATGCCTAAGGTGTTCCTCCCAAGTTTTTGAGAAAATCAATATATCATCAAGATATATAATGACAAATTTGTCAAGGACTTCACGAAATACATCATTCATCAACCTCATAAAGGTTGCAGGAGCATTAGTAAGACCGAAGGGCATGACCAACCATTCAAAGAGGCCCATCTTCGTCTTGAAAGCTGTCTTCCATGTATCCTCAGCTTGGATACGCACTTGATGATATCCACTTTTGAGATCTATTTTTGAAAAGAACTTAGCTCCTTGAAGCTGATCTAATAAATCATCAATGCGGGGTAAGGGATATCTATTCTTCACGAAAATTCTGTTCAAAGCATGAAAATCAATGCATAATCTCCAAGTGCCATCTTTCTTAAGAACTAACAAAATAGGTGAGGCACAAGCAGAAGTACTTTCCTTAATGAAACCCTTAGACAACAAATCTTCTATTTGCTTTTTTATTTCTTCATTTTGCAAAATAGATTGTCTATACATGGGAGCATTAGGAAGAGAAGAACCTGGAATTATTTCAATGTTGTGATTAATTGTGCGAATTGGAGGAAGAGACTTTGGCTCCTGAAATATGTGTGAATAACTTTGCAATATTTTATCCATTGAAGAGTGTTGCTTTGTAATGGATGTAGATGTAGAAGTGTTTTGAGAGCGAATGAAAATTAGAGCAACATCACCACCTTTCTTAATTACTCTTTTCGTTTGCTTGGAACTTAGAATGATATTAGGAGTGTTGGTGCTTTTAATGAGAAAGACCTTACCATATTTTTGAAGTGTGTAGGTTCTTTTAAAAGCATCATAAAAAGCTCTCCTATCATACTGAAAAGGTTGTCCAAGCAAAATCCCACAACAATCCATAGGAGTCACATCACAAGTGACTTGATCTATGAAATGTGGGCCAAGTGCAAATTTTAAAGTGCAAGTGTGAGTGATTTCTGAGCCTCTTCCACTATCCTTCCAACCCAAAGAATAAGGTTGAGGATGAGGCTCCATAGGTAACTTCAAACGCTCGACAATGGACCTCGCAATTAGATTTTTTTGTGAGCCATTATCCACTATACAATCAGTTGCAAAGTTGTGAAGTAAGTGGGCTCGAGTGATGAACAAAGCATCACGAGCCCCTTCGAAGAACTTACATTTACTAAGGTAACTTCATTAAGCTTACCTCGTAATTCCGTATATACTCTACTCTCTCCTACAGACTCAAGGGGACCCTTGGAAGCATCCTCCTCTTGAGTAGTAATTACTAAACTCTTCTTTTTGAGCTTAAAGCAATCAACTTTCTCATGCCCTTTCTTCTTACAATAATTGCAGAATTTCTTAGAAGAAGAAGATGAAGATTTAGAAGAAGAAGAAGGAGTAGAAGTGGAAGGGGAAGGAGAAGAAGGAGATGGAGAAGACACATTCTTCTTTTGAGCAAAATTCTTCTTTTGTGAGAAAGAATTATTCCCTTTTGATGAGTTTGCAACCACTTGAGTAACAGGTGTGCGGAATGCCTGCGATTGCGCCTTGAACTTGTCCTCCGCAAGTTGCGCCTGGTTGAAAACTTGATCCAAAGTTTCCATAGAAACAAACATTAGTTCCCTGTACAAATGCTCCAACAAGCCACTTTGAAACTTGAGAATCAAACCTGGAACATCATCCTCCACATTCACAAGTATTCTGAACCTGTTAAATTGGAAAATATATTCTTGTACAGACATATTAGTACCTTGGCGAAAACGAAACCATTTAATAACCAATTCCCTAGAATAATTTGAAGGATAGAAATTGGTCTTAAGACATTGTACAAGCTCATCCCATGTAGTGAGTTCTTGCCCTCGTTTTCGTTCCACAAGTACTTTGGCTAAGCCAGAAAGTTTTAGCTTAGCATAAGGCACTACATCATCTTCTGAAAGTTGAGAAAAAGCAAACCAAGAACTCATGTCAAGAATCCAACTATTCAAGACATCAGGGTTCCTGGATCCATCATACAATGGAACTTCACAACGAACTCTCAAACGAGAATCATGAGCAAAAGGTTGAGGCATTATGCAAAGAAATGTCATTTACCTTCATGGCAAGGTTGCCAAGGACTTCTGCCATGGTAGTGTCATTAGCCTTATCTGCCAAAGTGTTTACAACATGGGCCAATTCTGCCACTTGGGCAGCCAAGTCAGAAGCCATGTGTTCTCGGGTATAAGCCAGGAGTAAAGATAAGAAAGCACTAAATCAAGGAAATACAATGCAAATTTCCTTGTTACAATGGAGTGCTGCTTAACTGAAAAATTTACTCCTAAGGCTATAAATTTTGAAATTTTTAAACTAATATAAAGTGCAAATTAACATTTATTAATTTAAAAATAACTTAAAAAAATTAAATTGCAATTAATCAAAGATTAATGAATTTAATTAAGTTATTAAAAATTAAATTAATAAAAATGAAATTTTTAACTTGCAACTTTAAATAGTAAAAAAAAATAAAATTTTACAATAAAATTTACCCAACATTTCATGCAACTTCTCAAACTACAGTTGCACTATTCCCGAGGCATGAATCTGCTGGACAGTTGCAGTGACACGATTCCCGAGGATTAAACCCAACAGCAGCACAGGTGCATGGCAGAAAAAGTTCAGTTGGCACAACTTTTCGTGCCACAAACTGCCTGCACAAACTGTCGTGCACCAGTTTTCGTGCCAAAAGTTTGCACAAAATTTTGTGCACAAGGGAAAGGGCTCCAAGCACCAGCCGCCCCTGGCCGGGCTGATGCTGACCCTGGTGCTACCGACCGCAGGCCCGACAGACGTCTGACAGCACTGTCAGACGCTGCCACCGAGGGCTCTACGGACCGCAACGTAGCATCGCAGGCGCCAAGCCTGCAGACGCCTGACAGAGATGTCAGGCGCTGCGGCGGCTAGCCCGTGGCACCGGAGCCGACGCCTGACGAATCGTCAGGCTGTCAAGCCGATAGGCAGTTCTGCTACAGTCGGCTCACTCCGGGCGCTGTGCCAACGTCGAGCAGCGTCGAGCACTGCAGCAGCGCCTGACGCTGTCAGCCTGACAGCAAGTTGTTGTCAGTCCTGACAACAGTCGGGCGGCAGCGTAGCGCCGGCCGTGATCGCTGTCCTGCGGATAGCGATTGCCGCGGCTGTTGCCCGACGGCCGTCGGTCGGCAAGCTACGGCAAGCCCGACAATAGTGCCGAAGGCTGCCGTACGCTGTCGAAGCGGCCGAATGCAGCCGAATCTACTGGTGTAAAAAAATTACAGTAAATTGCAATATATATATATATATATATATATATATATAATTTTTCAATAACAATAAATTGCAGATCTAAAATAATATATTATTAAAATAATATATTAACAACAATCAAAGCTTTTTAACACAAAATGATAAAAATTTATAAATTAACCGGGGGGGGTTAATCCAAAATTTGAAAAGCTTTAAATTGTGAAAATGTGAGCAACCAGCTCCCACCAGTAGCTCTCCTTTCAAGATCCGGTCGACACACGACCAGCGTTTGAAAGGCACCCAGATCTAAGTCGACACACGACCTAGCTTTGATGTCCTCCTGGAGCTCTTCAGTACTCAAAAATGGGGGGGACACGAGGGTCAAATGGCTCCCTAATCCTAATTGGACCGTAGCTACGATCCAATCCCTTCCAAGGATCGGTATACGAAGAACTATGGGGAAAACTTTTCCTATACCTCTTAAGCATAAGCAAAAAGTTGGAACGAGGGGTTTTTCGGCGAAGGAACTTCCTTCTCCGAATGGTTTTCAAGCTCCCTTTGGGCTTAAACCGAGTCCTCAATGAGAAAACGTTTCTCATAATATTTCTATCTCCTATCCTCTCACCTCACAAGCCCTAGTGCAAACATGAACTAGGCTCTGATACCAATGAAAAGGATTGAAAATCCAACTAAGTGTTCTATTATTTACAAATCAATATATAGGCACTAATGGCCCAAAATACATAACCAACCCATGAAATCATGGATTTGATTCAATACGCTTAACCAAAAGCTACAAAGGTGCAAAGGAGAATGCACGTAAACTTCTAAGTTAAGATTGCTAACTAGAAGATCCATTTTAGCTAACTTGAAGTACACACTTCCTACTTTGAGTTCACACTTGCTAACTAACACTCTAAATGACAACTAGAAGACAACTAGTGCCCACAAGTGCATGTGAGAAGGAGACTCACTTACAATATGAATTTGCTAGAAAATAAACTATGCAAACCTAAGCTAGGAACTACTAGAGGGGTCATATGAAAGATCTAACATCATAAAATGGACAGAGGTGGATGTTTCCAAGTTATTTCCCTAAGGATAATAGGTTTATGAGGTGTTCCAATATATACCATATTTTCTAGTAAAATAAGTAGTTTTAACCCCTATGAAAGACCTAACATTTTTTGATACAATGGTAATTGGGAATTTGAATCTAGTGATTAGTCTTTCAATGAATTTGATTGCATTGACTTGATAAATATGCTTTATAGCTTCCACCTCTGTCCATTTTATGAAATAGTCTGTTGCTATCAAAATGTACTTATTTTTGGTGGATGAATTTAGATTAATTACACCAATGAATTCTAATCCCCCTTGCTAGAAAGGTTCTTCCATGACTATTTTCTATGATGATATTATCGGGTGTTTATGTCTACCTAAAACTATTTGATAGTTTTCATAGTCTCTAGCCCATTTGTATGCGTCGGTAAAAATTATTGACCAATAATATTTGAACCTCAAGTTTTTTTGTGGTAGTCTATCCGAAGTACTAGCCTCCTGAGAAACCTTTGTGGAATTGCTCAAGCACTTATTTGGTTTTTTGATAGAAGGTATCTTAACAACATTATGTCAAATTTTCTTCAATATAAAATATCTTCAATAAGTGTATATTTTATGACTTGTAATCTGAGTCTTCATCTCTGGGATGTGGTCAAGTCATTCAAACATATACCTAAAGTAAAGTAGTGATGCAACTATTCAATCCAATCTTCCAACTACCTTGTTTCTATTTTTAGATCAATATCAAGTTTAGCCTTATTTGATATATTAGCATTCTACGATGCACTCTACTAAACTTTGGCACAAGGCTCTCCCCCTTATCAATTTTTTTGGTCTGATATCAATTTCATCCTTTTCTTTTTTATTCACCCAATCAGCCCTCTTGTCACAAAGTTCCCCTTGAATCATGAAATTCTGGACATATGGGTGTACTACATATACAAGGGTCTTGCTTCGAGAGATAAAATATCTAAATTTCTTCAAATATTTGATGATCACATATACTTTTTTTTTTATGAAGTTGTACCTTTCTTCATGGTCCTGAAATGTATTACTTAAAAAGGTTATCAGTCTTTCATTATTTTGCTCCCTTTTTGAGTTAGGATAGTCACATAGTTCCTTTCTGATCCAAATGCATAGAGAATAAAATCCTTGGAATAATCATAATTATGAGGATTGGATCTTGTGATATTGCCTCTTTGATCTCTTTTAAGGTATTCTTCTAGGAATCTGTCCACTTAAATTTTGCTTCCTACTTCAACATTTTAGTCATTGGTTTTACTATTTGAGCAAAATATAAGATGAATTTTCAAAAAAAATTAATCTACCCAAAAATGATTTATGTACTTTCTTGTTTTGTGGGAGAGATAGAGATCGGATGGATTTTACTCTACATGGGTTAATTTCTAATCCTTTTTTGATATCACATGTCCCAATAATTTTTCCTCATGTACAAGAAATATTAACTTCTTGGGATTCAAAGATACCCTAAATTATTTACATTTTTTAAATATCATCCATAGATACTCAATATGCTTTCTCTTATCATGAGAGAAAATACTCATATCATCCAAGTAGATCAGGATTATTTTATTTATAAGATCACCAAATGCTAAGTCCATAGCCATTTGAAATGTGGTACTCGCATTTGATAACCCAAAAGACATGCATTGATATGTGAATGTACCTCAATTTATGGTGAATGTGGTCTTGTCTTGATCTTCATCTTTCATCCAAATCTGGTTGAAACCAAAAAAACCATCCAAGAGAGAAAACCTTTTGGCTCTGTCTCTAATATGCAAGATCTGATTAATTTGTGGAAGGGGATAGTTATCCTTCAGTGAGGTCTGGTTCATGTTTTAAAAATCTACATAGATGGATATCTCCATTTTTCTTTCTGACCAGTATCAAATTAACAACCCAGGTAGAGTACTTGATGGGGTATATGATTTTGGTAGTCAACAATTTCAAGAGCTCTTGCTTAATCAATACCTCTATATTGGGGTTCATAGGTAATTGCTTCTACCAAAAAGGTCTTCCATCTAGAAATAACTCAATAGCATTTTGAATAGTGTCTTTGTCATATACCTTAATATCATCATATGTCCAAGTTATAATATCATTAAACTCTTGTACAACTCCATAGTTTGATTAAATTATTTTGAATAATGTTCACCAATGTTGATATAATTTTTGGGCTTAATTTGTACCCCTTTATAACTCTTTCTGTCAACCTAAATTTTTTTGGCAACTAGTCTATCACTATTATTGAATAGGCTTTCCAAAGTTATCAACCCCTTGGGGATATAATTATTCTTTAGATGAATTATTTCATCTTATCACTTACACTTATCACTTACACAATTCATTTTCCAAATTAAAAAATCAACTATTTGTTCATCACTCTCAAATACTTGCCAAAATATATCTTTTTCTAGTACATATGGTCTATATACAAGCCTCACTATATTAGATTTATGAATGACATTGGATACTAGATACAAATTTACTCCAACAAGAGCCAGTATGCCAACATGATTATTGTGTTGTCTAGTAATGGCTTTGATATTGAAGGATTCAAAATACTCCAACAGGTCCCACACCTTGTTTATATATGCCTTGATGTAATGATGTTTACCAGTTGCATTTCTCTGTGACTTGATTGACTACCAGTTCATAATCACCAAAGATATGTAGTTTTTTCATCCCTAATTTTTAAGGTTTTCTTAATCCCAGACATAGTGTTTCATATTCTACTATTTTGTTTGTGTAACTCCATGTCAATCGATATGAGAAGGATTTTTTTGCTTTGGTAAGTGATACCAAAACTACACCTACTCTATCACTATTCTTGCATGTAGCACCATTGAAGAACAACTTCCACATCTGGTCTTGATTGGGATTCTTGTGAGCCAAAACTATGAGTTTTGTTCCTTCTAGATTCATAATTGAATATGTGCCTATTTCGATCTCAATCATAGCATTGAAATATCTTATGGAAAACTAATCCTCAGTTTAGAGATCCTCCAATACTTCTTCCATAATATCTATTTCTCAAGTGGTTATGTTTATGATGTCAAATTATTGGTTCTCCTCCAACTTCTCTATATGAAATGAGGATGAATTCTCAGAAAATATCTTGAATATTTTTCCTTTGATTAACACCTCCACATGCAAGTAATCAATAGCAAAATAACCATGCAAATTAATAGTAAATTCTCTTGACAAAAATATCCTGAAATAGGGTTCCAAGTCTACCACTATAGTTTTCTAAATGACAATAATCTAAGGATTTTTGTGCAACCTCATGGGAACATCTTTGATTACTCCAACGGTCTTCATTGTTGTCATCCAATTGCAAAAATCCAAGATTACTTCTTGTGTATTCCATACCCATTATTACACATGCTGATTTGGGTATGACAATGGTAGCTTCTCCAGAATCAATCATATAATTATGTACCACCCATCCTTCCATTTGTAAGGATAAGTAAAATGGAGATGGCCTATTCTTTTTGTTATTGAAGTAGGGTGTCTTTGAGATAGATTTAGCTTCACATGTTTCTTCCCTTGAAACTTATTTGATTTATGAAAGGCATGCAAAAGATCTATTTGTCCTATAATGAGGAGTACATTATACATACTGGATTTAGATGGAGTTTTTTTTAATTCTTCCATAATGTTAAAACTAGAAGATTATGTCTGTTTCCTATGTTCTTTTATAGGCTCCTCATATTTTTCCTTATAATCTTGAGTGCTTATATCCTCTAATATTTAGTCAGAGAAGGATATCTCAGTTTATCTCTAGCCTACTCCTTTCCTTCACTTTATTTAGTTCCCTTAAGTTGTTGTTGGACTATATTTTTGAACCGAGGAAAGCAAAGGCATATCCTTCTTTTGAATGTCCATTGATTCAGGAGGTACCTTGAAAGGATCTAGGGTCTTAAGATCCATAGGAAAGGGTTTCTTTCCAGACCTTGTAAGAACCACCACTTTTCCTTTAGATGGCATCATGTAATTATAATCATTCAATTATATTATCATATTTACCTACCCTTTTTGAGCTTTTTTTGCTCTCTCAATTGCAATCCTTTAAATGTAGTGTTGATGCATCATGCATGTACTTTTACCATGTGTATCATTACAGGTTGAGCACCAGTAGTTAGATTCAAATTCTAAGAATGAAGGTTCCTCTTCTTGATTGGCATACATGGCATCGGATTTTTTAGGGTCTTTCTAGTGGAGTCAGCTTGATCTCTTGTGACAGATAGAAACCTTCGTGGTTGAAATTTTCTCTCAGATTATCTTTGCTTCAAGGTAGTAATTTTATTTGTGAGGTTCTTAAAATTTGTTGTCATTTATTAAAGGACAACTATCTAGGGTTTTGGGACTATTAATATTGAGATAATAGTAGCTTCTAGGAGTAATGGTACTATAGGTGGAGCAGGGAGCATTAGCAAGGTTGGTGCAAATGGCTAGGATGGAAAGTTTACCAATGGAGCAATTTCTAGAAAAGAACTTGGAGGAGCCATAATTTATTGTTGTTGAGAGAATTATGGGTATAGACGCATTATGAATTTTAGAGGTAATCCTCCTATAGAAATTAGATCCTTTTATGATTTCAATGCTTCTTGAAAAACCTCCATGAATTTTTGTATGTTGGATGATATTATGTATATCCCAAGATCAGAGTGAAATATCCTCAAGTAGTAGTACATTGCTTATTCATTAGTTGGATATATGCCTTGTAGTACCATTTTCCATTTCTGATTGAATATTATGTTAAAATTTATTATTTATTTGTATGGGTGCTTTTTGATGGTAGTAAAATATGTTAGCAGAGAGAAGGAATCTACTTTTTCATTAAATTATTCAATAAATTTGTCAGCCAGCCCATTCCATGAGGTTATAATTAGATTCAACAAAGTTCTATACCAATAGGCCATATTCTCTTTCAATGATATTGCCAAGAGTCTTATCATGAAATATTCATACTGAATACTATGTATGGTGGCTAATGCTACTACATCTTGACAATGCTCGTATATTTTCTTGTCAGTACCATCATATGTTGGTAACACTTTCAAGGCTACTTGGGGAATAGGATTATGGACCGGTAAATTCAAAGGTCCCATATGATTCTAGGATGGGTAATTTTGAGCATTTATATATTGATTTATAGCCATTATTGTTGGTGCAAGAGGATGGACTATAGAAATGATATTGGCAACAGTGAGATTGGATGTACTCTTCAGATCTATAATAAGGACTAGAGAGGGTGATGAAATCGGTGGGAAGCTTAAATGCATTCTAAAGCTTCCAAACTACAATTCTAGAAAATCAATTAGTTCTTTTTATTTTCTAGCTACTTGTCTTGTGATCATATATATGAGAATATAGGCAAGATAACTTCATAAAAGGTGGATATGCAAATAAATTTTATGTATTGATATATGGAGTTACCATGTGATTGAACTAAATCTCTATAAAGAGCAAAGAATCACCAGTGTTGATCCTTATCAAAATAGTGGGATTGTGTCCCACTAAGCGTGCCAAAAATTATTGGTCAGAGAATATTTCTAATGGAAATGTTTGTGCACCCATAGACCTTGACCAACATTGAATGATCGAGGAGATGTGAAAGTTGCAACGGTCAATCTTTGGAGGAGGTCGGTTCCTTGAAGTCCCAACTAACTATTCCTAAATGTGGGGGGAAACGGTACTGAAAGAAAACAAAGGAGCTACAACTAGAACTTATAGTCGTACAGATTAAACCACATCAAGAAATACATATTAAGAGATTTCATGATCAAACTAATAAAATGCCTAACATACTAGCCAATTCAATTAGCATCCACAAAAAAATTAGTCACAATGGTTTGTATCCAATCAAACTACAAATTCCAGAACCAATAAATGAACATGAGCATAAATTTAGAATTCAAAGTAAGTCCCATGAGAATCCAATAGGTCTAAATTAGAAATAAGTAGTTATCATACATACATGCTCTACAAATGGAATAAACCAAAATCCAAACAACAATCCCTTTGTATTGACATGTAAAAATATCTTCATTACATATGAATTGTAAAAGCCTAAGAGCTGACCAATTTTTATTATACATCCTTGTAGGCTTTCTATAATCTTATCATTATAAAAAATCATTATATTAGAAATGGATTGTTGTTAATTAGAGGAAGTGCTAGCTTATTGGATTATTTGAAAGTATGGCTGCTCCAACTACCTCATTGTGACTTCCTGACTTGGCCAAAATTTGTGTTCCATTAAGTGGTGTTGAACCTATTGCTTACATCTGGTTCATTGTTTTCAATTGATTACTTCTTGTTGAGTTATCATATCATCTACATGATGCCATGAACATATCCACCTTACTAAGATTCTTCAGATCGAAGAACTTATCCTAAAGGTGTCCTAAGATGATGGTAATCCCAATGCAGGTTATCCAATGCTAGATTTAGTTGAGTCAACTGCTAAAATTATGCATTGTGAAGTCATGATGTCAAATATCTAGGATCTTGGAGGATTCTGATCACGTACAAGGCCTGTAGTGGTATCAAAACTTGTTTTTCCTTACCATATGATAATATTTGGTATCGGGTCAAGGATTGGGTACTCCTCCAAGCATTGATCGAGCAAAAATATTTCAATATTTAAAAGTTAGACTTCAGTAGTAGGCCAAATATTTGGTACCCTCTTGGGCTTTGGTTAGGTACAAATATTTTGGCCTTATTTGGACTTAGTGGATTGACTATCCTTGGTTGGGCTGGATCTTTGGGATCTCATCGGGCCCCAATCAAGCAAGAAAATTTTGGTCCCCTTTGGACTTAGTGAAATGACTATCCTTGGTTGGGCCAAATCTCCAGGACCTTGCTAGGCTTCGATCAAGCACAAAAATTTTGGTCACATCCAAACTTAGCCAATTTTGAACTGAATGCTCTCATGTTGCACAATTTATTTATCTTTAGCACTTTCTTGTCAAAGTGCATGTGGGTGGTGGTTAAAGGTAACAATAGGAAGCATGCAAAAAGAGAAAATATGATGGAATAAAATACTTTCAAACAAAATCCAGATATCAATTTATAGGAGATAGATCAAAGTGAATTGAAGGAACACGATGAAGACCCATATTGAATACTAAAGTCTTCAATAATAAAATAATGTAATAGAGGGAGGTGTTGGAATATATTACATTATTTGGTACATGCTAATGTACCATCTTGGATACATATTTAGATTAGTATTATGTCTTATATTAGAATTTGACATTTACTTTATGCAATGTAATAAATTCACAACTATTATTAGAACGTGCAATGATGTAAATATGCATGTTGTTCATGTGTACAAGAGTCTATAGAATAGGAAGATGAAGAGTCATGGGAAGGTGAAAGGTCAAGAGTCACATACCATTACATATAGGCTTTAGATAAACGAGAGAGAGAGAGAGAGTAGTACATTAGAGTAACTCAAGTTACTTGCAATGTATAACATGGAGTTAATGAAGTTTCTTACTTAACAAAAAAAAATGTATAACATGGATTATTTAAGAAATCCATATTTTTTATGAAGATTCTATTTTTGTGAGCTCTCATTAATGGTATTTTTATGAGTTATTACAGAATTTTCTTATGAGTTTTACTTTCTTAATATATTGTCATTATCATATAAATATTGCATGCTCTTTTTAGACCTTGTAGTAGCTTTTACATTAAATATAGAGTATCAAAAGTTAACAAATAATGGCTCTCTTTAACTGGTCAAATGGATCATCAATTCTAGGTAAGAAATATCTATTTTTGATAGTAACTTTATTAAGCATTCGGTAGTCAATACATAATATTAAGGAACCATCCTTCTTCTTTTATAAACAAAATGGAAGCACCCCAAGGTGATCCACTGGTATAATTAGTTTATTTTCTAGCAAGTCTTGAAGTTGTAATTTTAGCTCTTGTAGCTTAATTGAAGCCATCTGATAAGGTGATTTGGTGATAGGTGCAGCCCCAGGTAAAAACTCTATGGAGAAATCAAATTTTTGTTGAGGCTAGAGACTTGGCAAGTATTTAGAGAATACATCCCTAAATTCATTTAGTATAGGATATTTTTGAGAAATATCTAAATTTATTTCAATATATTCCCTTTTATTTATTTTTACCACATATACTGCTCCACACCTTTTTATTGCCTTATTTAGTTGTAAGGAAGAAAGTAAATATGGTTGGAAATACCTACAATCATAATGGATTATGATCCACTGATTAAATTCATCAGTGAATTATAACAATCTCTCTTCAAATTTAATGAAGGTTTTCTTCACCAATCCATTCTAAGTATAACATAAAAAGCATGTAATGTGGCTACATAAATATGCAAATTGATCCTTACTTGAGGTAAGGTAATGTGGGGGTCAAATGGAGTAAGTTTACCCAAACCCATATTCTACCTTCCACCTAGGTCTTTCTGGTATATCCTTGATTAAGCTAGTGGAAATAAAACTATATGTTGCACTCCTATCAATCAAAATATTTACATGACAAATTTACCTCTCAAATTTGAAGAGTGGCTTGCCCTTCTTGGCTTGAAACTCCAAATAATGCACATGTTTCATGGGATTGTTCTCCAGGTGCTTCTTTTCAATAAATTATTTGAGGGAATGTGTTAGCAAAATGTGACCCTCCATAAATATAGCAACCCATAGTTGGTGTTCATAAATTTTTTTTCTTATCTTCATTAGTGCTCACAAGTTCCAAACCAATATCCTCCAAAATATCCTTTATCTTTTTGTTTCCCTTCTTGAAATTTGGTCTTGTTCCTTTATTTTCCTTGTTTTTTTTACCTACAGATTATTGCTTAGCAAGAATTTTTATAATACTTTGTTGCAACTCCATTCTTTCTACTAATAACTTAGTCATGGACATAAATTATTCCAACAACCCTTGAAACAATTTTACTATAGATGCAAGATCCTCCATTACTTATTGACCATGAGAAGAGTTATATTAGGTTTAATGTTCATGGATTCCTTAAAGGTATCTTAGATTGAATTTTTTGACCTTATAACCTAGCAATATTGCAACCTAGGCTCTGATACCAACTATAAAAACCCGATTCTGACTCGTCGATTGTACAATATATTCTAGCTCACAAGCTCATCAAGATAATTTTTTCCATTGGTTTCATTATATAAACTTGATCCAAAGTAAAAACAATTGAGTTAGATAAATTTTAGTGATCATCCAATGTTTAATTAGTACGAGGTATAGACAATCACTTTTGGGTTAAGGTCACTGTAGACGATCCCCAAGTGGATGAGATTAGCTAAATCCCATAGATGGTGCCATTTAGTGGTTCCTCCATTCTCACCCTCTAGCCTGGTATGAGTCATAGAACCATGGCTTGGGGTTATTCTTTAAGGCCCATAATACTTAGAGGGGTACACTTACCTCCCATACCCTATCTTAGTTTTTCTATTTAGGGTTTATTTAGCATATATGCCTAGTGCTTAGTTGATTTTCCACTATTTATGAGTCAACTAAAGCCATGTTATTTCTTTGGATTTAGACCTAATCTCACTTGCTAAGTTATGAATAATTATGAGTTGTCCCATTCCAACTTGTCATGGATTTTATCTAGCTCCTTTTATCATGCTAGGTTAATCCTATTTATAAATTGTACAAGGAGCCATCATCGTATTGCTCGCTCAATGGCCTAGGAAGATATCCCATATTGCCCCTTCTTACCTACTCATGTCGACTTATCTCACCAAAAATAGCCATTCTTGAATCATAATTGGTATTGAGTATTTAATTTGATTGTTCACCTTCCTCATGATTTAATTAGGTAGATTTATTTTTTATTCTGGATTAAAAAGAATTATGTACAGTAGAAAAATAAATTCTAAACCTAGCTAATCCTAAAATTATCTTAAGATTGGAAATATTCTGAGCTTTAATTTAAGTAAACATAATTAATTCTTTGATTTCATCAATCAAAGAAGTATACGGTAGGTCAGTCAAAAATTCCTTCAACGCTTAAAGAGAAGTATGATAAAAGTATCTTAAAAAGATAGCTTTCCCAATGTTATTTACTCATGGATTCTCTTATTGATTCTTATAAGCTAAAGCATTTATAATATAAATTCCCCAACTTTTCTATTACATATAATCATAAATGTAAGCATATCTCATTCTAATTTTTACCCTTTTATATCATGGCCAAAATTCAAATATTGAATTAGATCAATTAAGTTACGAATACGTGCTCAAGATTTTTTTTCTTCTATAAGGACTTTCAAGTAACAAAGACCATACATATTTAAATTACACAAACCTTTGCTTAATGTTTGATGGTCTTCATCCCTCACTTTGTAGGGGACTCCCCTTGCTTAAGTCCAGTAGATACATGCTCAGAAATTTTATAAACGAGGTATTGCTCGTTTATCTGATTTCATGGATTTTCATTCAAGGTATTGGATACCTTGGGAGATTTTTAGGATTTTTTTTGGTTTATATTATGTTGATAAGACTACTTACGAGGTTGTTATTGATTCTACTCCTTTATCTATTTAGGGTAAAATTTTTTGATATTATCATAAACCTTGGTGGACTGATTGGTCTTGGCCCAAAGATGTTTCTCTCACCAAGTATAAACCTCATTTGGGATACTCTTGGCTTTCCCCTATTGTGCCTATGGCTGAGAAGCTTAATTCTAGGTGGGATGTAGTATCTCTTTAGTCCATATGGAGTCTTAGATTTAATACACTCTGGGTAAAGTATCTTGAACCTAAGCAATCCTTTTTTGCTTAGAGTTTATTGTTTCAAGGGCTTCCTATTGGTCAGAGGCTTAGATATTCGGGGTGTGAATGATATTTCATGCAGATATTGTGTAGTAGAGGAGGATGTGCATCATATGTTTTGGTCTTGTGTGAGAGCTCAAGAGGCTTGGCAGTGAATTTTCTCTTTTTCAGACCATATATGACAAGTCCATGTTCTTGGGTGAATATTTTGTTAAGGGATCCACTTCAGTTTTCTGAGAAGCTTGTTCCTGTGTGGCATATCTTTAGAGTGGGTATTATTTTTTGTTTATGGAAAACTTGCAACAGAGTGATTTTTAACCAGCATGAGCCTTCTTCTATTTTTTCTCTTGCTAATAAGTATCAGGTTTTCTTTGATTGTTGGCTACAGATTTCAGTGCAAGCATAAAAAGTGAATATTGAGCTTCATCACTTACAAGACCTTATTGATCATTTGGGTAATGTTCCTTGTCTAGTGAATTATGTTCCTCGAGCCCCTACACAACAATGATGCATAGTCTATTAGTTTTTTTTTAAGACAGATATCTATTTGGTTTTCTTGTGAACTTCTGTAAGTTATTTTGGTAGCTCTACTAGCTTTTTAGCACACAGTTACTGTTGGTTGTGTGCTCGGGGTGGGCTAATTGCACCCACCCATTTTTTGTATGATTAAGCCATTTTAATATAATACTTTTTCGGTGGAGGTCCAAGGTTCAAATATCGGGCCTCGTCGGACTGAACGCTTGTCCCTTTCCTGGTGCTTTCAGTGGCGTAAAAGGTTTAAAATGATTGTGGCATGTTGGTTATAGGGGCGGACTGCGCGAAGATCTGTGTGACGGCTTCTGGGGCGGACAGCGCAGAATATTATGGCGGCCATAAAAGTTGGACAGCTTGCCTCGGATTCGTGGTGGCTACCGATTCCACCATGTAAATACAAAAAAAAAAAACAAATATAATGTTTTTTCATCCAAAAAAAATTACACAAATCTATTTATTTGATAGATTTAAAAGAAATGAAGGAAACCTCCTTCATTTTAAAATTAGTTAATTATAACTTAACATTAGAATAAAAAAATTATTATTTATTTCATTAATAAGATATGCATCCCTTTTATAAAAACTGTTTTTAAAAGGTAAAGTTAATTTTTTTTCTAAAAATATTTTAATAATAAATTCAGCTAGTTGCACAATTAATTAATAGCCTTTTGAAAAATAATACTAACCATTCGTTTTAATCTCTCACTAATATAAAAGAGACAAAGGGGTCTTTCTTCATTGTATGCAACAAGTAGTCAAATCAAATTTCAGTAGAGATGAATTATATAGATATAATTAAGCTATATAATCATTAATTTAATTTCAATAAATTTACAAAATAAGGATGTGGTCTACAAATTATACCTAATTCATTGATTTTCCTAAGCTAATGATAAAGTTTCTTCAAAATAAGATACTGAGGCAACATATTAACATAATTATTTTTCCCCAAACAACTTTTCCTAGTATTTGAAGGTAAATTTAAAAGCAGTAAACATGAATCCGCATATATGGTAACCTTTGAAGGAAAGATTTCCCATCTTTTGATTTTCCGTCGCCGAAGTCCGTCAGCACAGACTGCATAGGGCAGACAGCTAGCTCCAAGCTTCGGGAGTGAAGTGCGGACGACGCTGACCCTTGGGCGAAGTCCATCACTTGCAAGCGCAGTGCAGACTATGCCGAACCACGGGCGAAGGACGTGCTTCGCAGTGCAGTGGGGAATGCACCAGTTCTAGGGTGAAGTGCGTACTTCACACTTTCAACTGCCGAAGTGCGACTATCGCAGCGAAGTGCGTACAGCGCACGTTCCTTGGCCGAAGTGCAACTATCACAGTGAAGTGCGTACAGCGCATGTTCCTTGGCCGAAGTGCGACTATCACAGTGAAGTGCGCACTTCGGACAACGTAGGGTGAAAATCACCGGTCGGTAGCGAAGTGCGAACTTTGCTGGCTGACAAACTTCACTCGGCGACAAACTTCGCACAGCGAAGAACTTCGCTCGGCGACCAACTTCTTTGTCTTGCACGGTAGCTTTTGGGTTTGCCTGGCTTGGCAAGACCCATATGAGAGGAGAGAAACGTCGGAACAGAGAACAACAAACTGTAAACCCTAAAGATGCTTAAAACAAATAGCAAACTTTATTCATATGAACAACTAGGGTTACAAAAATTCCTCAACCAAGGAAATAACAACATCTGCAGGCTACGTTGTAGGATAAACTAAACAGGGAGAAATGTCGAGTCTGCTGCTCGGACATGAATCAACTGAGCCACACTGCTCACTGAATCGTTCTGCTTTCTTTCTCTGCTCTATTTTTTGCTTCTTTCACGAACTTCTCTCACACCCGCTCTGCTTCTCCTCTATGTCTAAAGACACGAACTACCTTTTTATAGCCACGGGGAGAGGAGGATAAGGTTTATCCTCTGACAGCTTCGGATAAGGGTTATCCTCTGACCGGCCCTCATCTAGGGTTTTTGACAAATGCCGACTTGGCATTAACTCCTACGGAGATCGGATCTATCAGGTGTCAAATTTGTCAAAAGGTAGGTGTGACGTCATGTCACACTTTTGCCGGGATCCTGGACTGCGGTAGCGCAGTCCGACTTCGCCCATGTCTGGAGTGCAATCCGGTTTCGCCCAAGGTTCGGAGAGCAGTTGGGCACAGGCATGAAATCTGAGTTAATTTTTCTAACACCCTCCTTTAAGCCTGATTTCACGAGTGCTTTGACTCCAAGCTGCTCTCGCAATCTGCTGAAGTCTTCCTCCTTCAAAGGCTTCATGAAGATGTCAGCCAGCTGCTCCTTGGACCTGCAAAACTATAGTTGTACTTCACCAAATTTCACCAGCTCTCTGATGAAATGATACCGGATGTCTATGTGCTTCATCTGGCCATGGAACACGGGATCCTTTGAGAGTGCAATGGCTGAATTGTTATCATAGAAAATTGTTGTCGCGCCTTCTGTAGGATTGTATAGTTCACTCAGAACTCTTCGCAGCTATATTGCCTGGCATGCGGATGTCGTGGCGGTGACATATTCTGCTTCGATTGTGGACAATGCAACAATGGGTTGCTTCTTGGATGCCCATGAGACTGCCCCTGATCCGAGATGGAAAGCATACCCGGAGGTGCTCTTTCGATCATCGGTACTGCCAGCCCAGTCACTATCTATGTAGCCGACCAGTTCCAACTGGTCCCGTCTGGCATAAAATAGGCCATGGTTTCGCATCCCGCTGACATAGCACAAGATCCTCTTGCCTGCTTGCCAGTGTGTGTCCTTCAGAGTCTCCATGAAATGACTGATCAGAATGACTCCGAACATCAGATCTGGCCGAGTTGTAGTCAAATACATCTGACTGCCAACTAGCCACTTGAACAAGGTTGGATCTACAGGCCTCCCTGTATCCAACTTGCTCAGCTTCAAACCTGTGGCTACAGGTGTGATGGCAGGTTTGATGTCCTCCATATTGAAGCGCTTCAGGACATCCTTCGCATACTTACCCTAAAAAATGAAGATGCCATATGCTGATTGGTCAACTTCAATGTCGATAAAATATTTCATTAGCCCCATGTCAGTCATTTCAAACTTGGACTTCATGGCTGTTCTAAACTACGCAAATAGGTTGTTGCTATTGCCAGTATATATCAGATCGTCTACGTACAGGTAGACGATGATGATCTCACCTGCTGCATTTGTCTTCATGTACATGGAGTGCTCATATGGGCATTTTTGAAACCCATTCTCCTAAAAATAGTCGTCAATACGGTTGTACCATGCCCTAGGTGCTTGTTTCAACCCATACAGGGCCTTCTTCAGTTTCAGGACTTTGCCTTCTTGCCCTTGTATTTCATAACCAAGTAGTTGGTCTATGTAGACCTCTTCTTCCAACACTCCATTGAAGAAGGCAGACTTGACATCCATCTGGTACATGCTCCATCCTTTCTGAGCTGCGAGTGCCAAAATCATTCTGACTGTGTCAAGTCGGGCTATAGGTGCATACACCTCATGATAGTCAACACCTGACTTTTGCTTGTAGCCTTTCGCCACTAATCTGGCCTTATGCCTGTCAACTTCTCCTTAGGCATTAAACTTCATTTTATATACCCACTTGACCCCAATGGTCTTCTTTCGTGCTAGAAGATCTATCAGTTGCCATGTCTCATTCTTCTCAATGGCTGCTATCTCCTCATCCATCGCATTCACCCATTTGTGATTCTGACTTGCCTCTTCAAACTCCACTAGATCACATTCAGTAAAGAGAGCAAAATCAAAATAATATTCATGTAACTGATTACGGGTTACCTCATAGATGTCTTGCAAGCTCCGAGTCTTCGCAGGAGTCCTCAGATTTTGAATTTTGCTTGCAAGTGGAGGTGACCGAGATGATGAGGCTATGCTTCTGCTAGCACCACTATTGCTGCTTGAAGGTACAAGTGGTTGTGCACTATCATCCTCCAAGTCTACATATTCAATAGTTGCTGGTTCAGACTGACCAGTCTTTGAATTCCAGTTCCAGGCTTCATCCTCCAGGAACTTCACATCTCGGCTGACGACAAGTTTCTTTGTCATAGGATTGTACAGTCTGTATGCCTTTGATGGTTCATTGTATCCTGTGAAGATGCACTTTTCAGCTTTGTCATCCAACTTCTGCCTTTTCTCATCTGGAACATGTGCATATCCTATGCACCCGAAAACTCGCAAATGAGCCACACTTGGCTTCAACTTGCTCTAGGCTTCCTCTGGAATTTTGTCCCTCACACTCTTGGTGGGACATCGGTTTAGTAGATAAACTGCACAACTTACAGCTTCTACCCAGAACTCATGTGGCAAACTTTTTGCCTTCAGCATGCTCCGTGCCATCTCCATGATAGTTCTGTTCTTTCTCTCAGCTACGCCATTCTGCTGCGACGTGTATCTGGCAGTGAACTACCTTCGAATTCCATGTTGTTTGCAAAAGTTGTGGAATTCGTTGGAGATGTATTCTCCACCTCCATCAGTTCTGAGAGTCTTCACATAATGACCGCTCTATTTCTCAACCAGAGCCTTGAACTCCTTAAACCTTGCAAACACCTCTGACTTCAACTTGATTTGATAAATCCAAGTCTTCCGACTGAAGTCATCAATGAAGGTCAGGAAGTACTTATTGTCGGCATATGAGATGGTCTGCATGGGACCACAGATGTCGGAGTGCACCAGCTCCAAAGGCCGTGATGCTCTCCAAGACTGTCCTACAGGGAATGCGTCCCTATGCTGCTTGCCGACCAGGAAACCTTCACAAACTTAATTTGGTTGCTCTATAAGGGGTAAACCCTTCACCCTCTGCTTCTTGTGTAGAAGATTCAGGCCACTAAAACTTAGGTGACCAAATTTGAGATGCCACAGCCAGGTAGCATCCTTCTCAACTACACTCAGAGACATCAAAGATTCATTATGAATCTGCAGTGAAAACATTTTGTTTTTCATCATGGACACTATTACAATTTGTCCATGCACTTTTTCTCTGATGGAACAGACACCGTCTTTGAACAGTACAGTGTGCCCCTTCTGCACAAGCTGTCCAACACTTAGCAGATTGTGCTTCAACCCAAACACATAAAAAACATCTTGAATTGTTTGTCTATCATCGTGTCGGGTGCGGATGAGGATCTTTCCTTTCCCCATCATAGGAACTTTGATGTTGTTCCCCATATTGAATTCGGACTGGATTGTTTCATCTAGTTGTGAGAACATCTCCCTGTTCCTAGTCATATGGTTGCTGCAACCACTGTCAAGATACCAGATGTTTTTCTTGCTCTCCTCTTCAATACTGCAAGTCAACAGCACATTTCCTCCTACCGCATTTTCAGGTTCCTCCGTATAATGGGCTTGCTTCTGATTCTCATTCGCCATCTTCTTTCTGCATTGTGTGGCATAATGGCCAAACTTACTATAGTAGTAGCATTGGACCTTTGACATGTCCTTCTTCTGCTAAGAGCCACCTTGCTGATTTCTGCCAGTGCCTCTTCCTCCTTGCTGATGAAAGTTGCAACTTGGATCAGCATCTTGAGGGTTTGATCTCCCTCCTTGCTTGTTCCTTCTCCCATGCCTGCTTCTGCATCTTCCTCCTTGAGAACTAGAAGCACTGTGGTGGGAGTCTTTTCTGCCGCTATCTCGGACTGAGACCTATGCTTTGAAGGCTTGCTCCAAAGAAGACCGAGTTGAGCGGCTCAGCCTCTGTTCATGGGTCTACAGAGAACCCATGAGTTTGTCTGTCGAGAGGGTTGTCAAATCCCTCGACTCTTTGATTGCTATCACAACCGAGTCGAACTTGGCAGGCAGACTTTTGAGAATCTTCTCCATGATTCTCTGGCTCTGCACGATTTCTCCATTCAACCGCATCTGGTTGATAATGTCCATCATCCGGGTGAAGAAGTCGCTCATCGACTCGAACTCGCTCATCTGCATATTATCAAACTCTCTCCTGAGCATCTGTAGTTTCACCAATTTCAACTTGTCGGTGCCCTGATACGAACTTGCCAGGGTTTCCCAGGCCTGCTTGGCCTTGGTGGCTGATGCAATCCGTGGAAAGATGGTCTCCTCAACCACTTGCATGATGTAGAAGAGGGCCTTATGGTCCTTCTTCTTGTGCTCTTTCAACAGATCCTTGTATGCTTGAGAGAGGGCGGCCAGTGCTGCTGCATTTGCCGATTCTGGGTAGCCATTCTTGATTAACTCCCATAGCTCCTGAGATTCGAACAGGATCTTCATCTGGATGCTCCAGTAATCGTAGTTCTTACCATTAAATCGTGGGATCTGCAACTACAATGAGTTTCTCTCGAAAGCCATGCTTTTATCTCCATGTCACGGCACTATCTACTCTGATACCAATTTGAAGGAAATATTTCCTGTCTTTTGATTTTTCATCACCGAAGTCCGTTAGCACAGACTGCACAGGGCGGACGGCCTGCTCCAAGCTTCGGGAGCGAAGTGCTGAAGGCGCCGACCTTTGGGCGAAGTCCGTCACTCGCGAGCTCAGTGCAGACTGCACCGAACCACGGGAGAAGAATGTGCTTTGCAGTGCAGTGTGGACTACGCAAGTTCTAGGGCGAAGTGCATGCTTCACACCTTCAACTATCGCAGCGAAGTGCGTACAGCACACGTTCCTTGGCCGAAGTGCGACTGTCACAGCGAAGTGCGTACAACGCACGTTACTTGGCCGAAGTGCGACTGTTGCAGTGAAGTGCGCACTTCGGACAACACAGGGTGAAAGTCGTCGGTCGACAGCGAAGTGTGAACTTCGCTGTTTGACGAACTTCGCTCGGCGACAAACTTTGCACGGCGACGAACTTCTCTTGGCGACCAACTTCTTTGTCTTGCGCGGCAGCCGCTGGGTTTGCCTGGCTTGGCAAGACCCGTATGAGAGGAGAGAAATGCCGGAACAGAGAACAACAAACTGCAAACCCTAAAGATGCTTAAAACAAATAGCAAACTTTATTCATATGAACAACTAGGGTTACAAAAATTCCTCAACCGAGGAAATAACAACATCTAGAGGCTATGCTGCAGGATAAACTAAACAGGGAGAAATGTCGAGTCTGCTGCTCGGACATGAATCAGCTGAGCCACACTGCTCACTGAATCGCTCTGCTTTCTTTCTCTGCTCTATTCTCCGCTTCTTCTTTCACGAACTTCTCTCACACCCGCTCTGCTTCTCCTCTTTGTCTGAAGACACGAACTACCCTTTTATAGCCGCGGGGAGAGGAGGATAAGGTTTATCCTCTGACAGCTTCGGATAAGGGTTATCCTCTGACCGGCCCTCATCTAGGGTTTCTAACAAACTCCGACTTGGCATTAACTCCTACGGAAATCGGATCTGTCAGGTGTCAAATCTGTCAGAAGGTAGGTGTGACGTCATGTCACACTTTTGCCAAGATCCCGGACTGCGGCAGCGCAGTCCGACTTTGCCCATGTTTGGAGCGCAATCCGGTTTCGCCCAAGGTTCGGAGCGCAGTTAGGCATAGGCGTGAAATCTGGGTTAATTTTTCTAACAACCTTGATATTCTGGAAAAGCGAGGGGGGTGCTCAGGATCAGAATGGCCTGTGGGAGTTTATAGAAAGAATGCAGCTATTTTAATTTATACTCTCAAACTATTTTAAATTATAATTTTACCATTCATAAGCCATGATATTCAATCCTTTCTTAAAGCAAAAACATTCCAGTAAGAAATTGTTTGAGTTCCAATAGTTAATTCTAGGTTTGAGCTAGGCAGAGAAAATATTATATAAATATCAATGGAATTTTAGATTATAAGTGTTTTTAATCTATAGCCATTCAGACCCAACTTAGACCACTCAACTCATTATAAGGTAAACTCCTCCATCGGATGAAATAGATGCGACAAGCCAAAATTATGTCCATGGATGACAAGCGTAAACAGTTTATAAAATGAAAAGATAGGCTCCCAAAATTGCTTAACATATTCAGGTATGTAAAATGAAATACTATGGTGAGTTGAAAATCAAATATATAATCTCTTGGATTGAATTTAAGACAAACAACTTGGGCATAACGGATAAATGAAAATAAAGGACTCAATCTGAATTAAATTTACGTTCATAAATAGTAATCAAACATAAAATAGATGAGGGAAGCTTTTAACACCATTCAAATACCTTGAGCCAAATAGTCACAAAATGTATTAAGTGTAGCAGATTTATCTAAGCAAAGCAACGATTATTCAAATTATCTTCTACATTTTTTTCTCATGATTTCTAGGAAACAACTAAGGATATTTATTATAAGCTTCCCAGATGCAATAGAATTCGCCAACCTGGTTTTGTTTGGGTTTGGCTCTCTTTGTCCGCTTATTCCTTCTCCCTCTCCCTAATTAGTAACTCCAGTTTTTATAAAGCTTATTACGAAGATATCTCCAAGCAGGTGGTCTTACATGCACAAGGCCACTTACTCAGTTCCTTATTTGCCATTGGTGATTATTTCATTGCTAGGGCTATGTTTTTCCAGGGGTTACTTGTGAATATATCACCATCATCATTTTCTATTTTTATTTATCACAAACGTATACCTACAACACAAAATTCATTTGCAACGTAGAATTATTTAGTATTATTATGTTCAATGTATTTTAAAACATAATAATAAAAACATATATAATAACAATAAAAAAAATTCATTCCTGGGAGGATCATGACAGAGATAATATGGTAGAACATTGTACAACAATAGATTGTATGGTAGAATATTGTATAGTTAAGGATCATATGACACAACTCCCGGAAAATTTTCAAAATATGGGTGATGTATGAAAAATACATTTTAATAAAGCTTAGACTAGAAATAACATAGGAGCTATGGTCAAGCTTAATAACGCATAAGGAAGATATGTTGAAAATGCTTGTTGACTACTATTATTACAATAAATAAAAATATTATCAATACATGATTAAATACCAACTAATCACACCATTAGATAGTTAACAAAATTTTATTAATATTTTGGTGTCGCTCCTAAACCATTCAACACCTAAGAAAAAATTGACACTTATATTGAACTTAACCAAAATTTAAGGGTTTTGGAAGGCATCAAAAGGACTATTTTTATTTTTTTATACTCTTTTGAATGGTGAATTACAAGATAATGACATGCCTCGTATTTAAATTCAATTTTTAAATCTTTGGAAGAAAAATAAAAATAAAATTAATGTGGAAAAATAGGTACATAGATCATGCCACCTATTGATGTACATTGATTTCTATGTTTTTATTTCTTAGCAATATTAGGTAGTGTGTCATTTTGCTTCATTTTTATAAATTGAAATAGAATGCAACAAGTTCATAGCTTTGATATTAATATTAAATACTTAGATCTTTAAAATGCACTTCAAACTTTTGTATTCTAACTCTTTGTAATGCAGAGTGAACATTTGGATGTACTATGAAGCTTGATGAGTTAGAAAATATGGGTAAATATTAATCACTATAAATTAATAGTAAGGAATGGAGGACTTGACTCATTATCCTACTCTAATACTAGATGTGGAAACTGAGCAAAAAAGAATTGTTTATTCAAAATCAATAAAAAATGAGTAGCGTATGCACTACAAAGATGAAATGATGTAAAATCTATTTTTTGCAGCACACAACACCACAACATAATTTTTTTAGTATCATGTGGCATTGCAAAGGAATACGTTGCATATAGTAATTTTTATTAAAAAACAATATTTTCATTATTATTATTGTCACAATGTATTATTGTCATTTTATACATTTTTCATAATTATAGTGATCTAACCAATCAAATTGAGAGAATTACTATCTTATCTAAGATAGGTAGACCCCTCTGTGTTGAACTTGTTCTTTTTCTATACCTATTTGGCAATATTTAATAAAACTTCTAGAAGCTCAATTGCACTAATTACGAGTGAATTAAATTTTAACATAGCTTATCCCCTTGGAAATATATTGAAGCATTATGTCTATAAATATAAATTTTGAGGAAGCACATGGACAATGAAAACTAAAAAGATAATCATAATTAAATGTGTTGGTGTATCACAAGCATCAAAAGGATACTATACTATTGAATGAGAACCAATAGAGAATATATCCAATGGCAACATAACAATAGACACACTATCTAAAGTTTTTGTGATCGTTGTGGTTTAATCCTTTATGTGATATACCTTCTTTCAAGCAGTGTCTAACTAGCCTCCAACATATGTAAAATTAGTGCTAATATCTAACCACACAATTGCTAATTGAGCATCCCCTATAAGTCACTCTAAATACCAATATTAGCTCTAGGTCATGTATATTGGATTCCCTTTATTATTTTTCATACTTTTTTATATCACACAACTTTCTCTTATCACTCTTGGAATTTCATGCCAAACTAATATTTCTCCTCTACCAAACATGTTGATAACTTTTTCACATCTAACCTTATCATCTTGAATATGAACTTCCATATATTTATCCATACCTTTAATTATGCGAGATCATCTATTTGCATGCACATATCTTATTTTTCCCTCCAAAACTTGAAGGGGTACATTGAGGTAAGGTAACATTTTAATCTTGACCACAAATACAAGTTATTACCACAACTTTTAGGACAACCCTCATCTTAAAATTACTCATATTTTATTTATCTTAATATTAGAGCATCCACAATAATTTTTGATGTGTTCATTATACAATAAATGTATCAAACAAAGGTTGATTGATCTCACTACAGTAAGTGATGTTCAAAACATGAAATGATGAAAGGTTTTTTTTTTTTTTGGTAGATAAGATGCTATAGCATTAATATCGGGTTTTACAGGTTGACCCAAAAACTTTTACAAAAATCAGCCCATGGCTGAAACCTCATCTGCAAGAGATGATAGGTTATTATAGTCACCCACATAGAATACAAATATAAAAGGAAGAATATATTTGTTAAATGATTTTCAAGAACCAAGTGAAAAATCAATGTAAAAGTAAATAAAATGGATAAGAACTAAGTGACAGTGAACAAGATAATGTTTACCAGTCTTAATTGAGATATTGATTGTTGGACATTTTGAGTCCCTAAGCCAAAATTGTCATTGATGTCAAGAAATGCAGTTAACATTAATATCAAGGTTTTTGTCAAGGAACGAAGTTGTCAAAGTTGCTATTTGATATCCAGGAAGAAGGCCAAAGGTCAAGAGTTTCAATGCAAAGTAAAAGAAGGGTTTAAAAATTAAACCTTACAATTATAATTTATAAAATTTAAATTCTTTTGAATTTAAAATATTTATAAATTATAATGTTGACATCATCAAATTTAATTTAAGCACTTTGCATATATTATAAAGTGTTTAAAGGCACCGACGTCATTAAAACAAGGAAGCACCGACGTTTGAAGAAAACACATGGTTGTGTATAAAAGGTGGCCTCAAAGACATTGCAAAGTTTATCCCTCGATCGAAGAATATTTGTGCCAAGGTAAAAGAGCTTCGTTTGCATTTTTGAAAGGATTCGTTGAGGAAGAAGATGAAAAACATTTTTGTCTTTAGCACCAAGGATAAAGTGGAAAGGTTGGAGTCTTCGAAGCACATTGGACACGGTGGTCCAAGTGGCAAAGCACAGACGTTTGGAGGAAGCAAGTGTTGTGTTCGAAACTCGTGGTGGTGAGCACCAAAGGGAAACATTTTTCATACGTTTTCATTGAGCGCAAAAGCTAAGGAGGAGAAAGAGCCTTTTGGCTCTTAAACGTGCTCATAGAGCACGTGGTCATGGAGCCCATGGTAGGTTGCTTGCGGAGGTAGAGGTAATGGGGTCGAAACCCATCGGTGGCCAAGGTAAAAGCTTTTTAATTAATTTTATTGCCTAAGGTTTCAATACAAGGTGTTTGGAGGTATAAGGTTTGCTTGTGAAATTGTTTAAAGAGTGTTTGGTGAATAACGTTGGTAGTTGAAGGTATTACTTGGAGTAATAAGGAAGCTTTGGTATTTAATATTTTTAATAAAGTCTTAAATTATTATATTGCAAATATTGAAGGGTTAAGACTTTTTGAGTGTTGTTTGATCTTTAATAAAGGGTTTGTGTTAAAGAAAATTATTGTGAGGGTATTTGAATATTATTTGAGTTGGAGTGATAAGGTGTTATTTTGGTATTATTTTGCATTGTATTTTGTTGAAGAAATTATTACCCTCTAACCCTTGTTGAGATTGGCAAAGAAGAAATTGTGAGTGTGGCAGATTTGTGAGATCAACTCCTTGTCAAGCAAAAAGGTATGAGAAAATTCTTCTTTGGTTGTGTTGGTTGATTGGCTTTCTTGAAAATTAAGTTTGGAGTGAAAAGGATTTGATTAGGGTTTCCTTTTTGAAAGTGTATGAGTTAATGCTTCAAGGTTTTTCTAGAATTAAGTGTTGTGATTAAAACCTTGTTTTATTAGCATTGTTGTTGAAGCCATTGGATTGTGCAAAGAACTTGAACTTGAGTTAGAAAATATCATGAGTATCATTGTTATGTGAGATTTGTTGTTGAGCATTGTTGGAAATATTTTGAGTTGGATGATACATGCTTGGACTAGGGTTTGTGAGCAAGAGTTGTTTCTTGAGTGATTGGTTGAGTAGAGTTGATTGGGCCTAGTCAAGTGGATGAATGAAGTGATTGTTCAAGTTCCATAAAATAAACTATTCTATATTCTGATTTGAGTTGTAAAGTGATTGAGTTTTGAGAATAGAAATATTGAGTCTCTAACAATTCTCTTTATGCTTCTATGAAGTTGAGTTGAGAAAGTGATTGAGTTTTGAGAATAGAACATATTGAGTCTCTAACAATTCTCTTTATGCTTCTATGAGATTGAGTTGAGAAAGTGATTGAGTTTTGAGTATAGAACATATTGAGTCTCTAACAATTCTCTTTATGCTTCTATGAGATTGATTTGAGTTGAGAAAGTGATTGAGCATTGAGTATAGAACATATTGAGTCTCTAACAATTCTCTCTATGTTTCTATGAGATTGGACAAGTTCTGTGTGGACTTGTTAAGCTGATTTGAGGTAAGTCTTTGAGAAGACTTGTGGACTGATTTTGTGTGAGCTTTTGTGGAAGCTTACAATACAGATTTGGTTAAGTCCTAGAGAGGACTTATTGAGAATATTTGGACAAGTTCTGTGTGAGCTTGTTGAGCATATTTGAGCAGGTTTTGAGTGGACCTATTGAGCATATTTGAGTAGGTTCTGAGTGGACCTATTGAGCAGATTTGAGTAGGTTTTGAGTGGACCTATTGAGTAGGATTTGAGTAGAGTTCTGAGTGGACCTATTGAGATATTTGAGTAGGTTGAGTGGATATTGAGATTGAGTAGGTTATGAGTGGACCTATTGAGCATATTTGAGTAGGTTATGAGTGGACCTATTGAGCAGATTTGAGTAGGTTCTGAGTGGACCTATTGAGTAGATTTGTGCTAGACCGACTGGACTATGTTTAGTGCAGATTTGAGTGGACTTGTGCTAGACCGACTGGACTGTGTTTAGTACAAGAGTTGAGTAGAGTTGTGCTAGACCGACTGGACTATGTTTAGTATAGAATTGAGATAGAGATTTGGAGGTGATAGAGTAGAGAGGATAGTAGTCTCTAGTGGATAGAGATCCATCAGCCAGGGTAGTGAGGATAGGTCTTCTGAGTGGGGACAAGAGTCTTCAGTGGAGAGAGATCCACAAGCCAATGTAGTGGAGGCAGTAGTCTTCTAGAGGATCACCAGCTAGAGCAGAGGAGAAGGAGTTCTCCTATGGATAGAGATCCACAAACTAGATTTAGGGGATCAACATCTCCTTTGGATAGAGGTCCATAAACATTGTAATAGGGAAAGGATTCCCAAGAGATTAACTGAGAAAGTTTTAGTAAAATATTTTCTCCGTGGAGTAGCCCGCATTGGGTGAACCACGTAAATTGTGGTGTCTCTATTGTGTGTGGTGTTGTGTACATTGCTTTGATTACTACTGTTGATATTGCTATCTTTACATTGCATATATTGGTTTGAGAGAAAAAGTAAAAAGTGGTCTTATATTGTTCACCCCCCTCTTAGTATAAGCTTGTGTTCTTCAATTGGTATCAGAGTGGGTTCCTTCAGAAGAGTTTGACAGCTTGAAGGAAAAGTGGTCAAGAACACAATGGATCAAAAGGATCAAAGGGATGGGTCCTCATATAATACAACACCAGTATTTGATGGAAGTGACTTCTTGTATTGGTGTATGCTGATGAGATTTCACTTGATGGCACTTGGAAATGAAGTTTGGGATGCAGTGGAATTTGGATATGATCCAACAATCAATCCTCCTATAGATAAGGAAGGTAAGCTTCTAATGCATGCAAATTCAAGAGCTATGAATGCAATTATAAAAGGGTTGCGTAGATCAGAATCTATGAAGGTTATGGATTGTAAAACAACAAAAGAAATGTGGGAACTACTGCATAACATATATGAAGGAGATAAAGGTGTCAGGAAAGCTAAGATCAAAAATCTCAAAGGAGAATTTGAAAACTTAAGAATGCGGGATGATGAAAATATTCATGACTATCTCAGTAAGATTGATGAACTTGTACATGAGATGAGAGGACTTGGAATGAAGGTCGATGAATCTGATGCTTGTGATAAGATCTTGAGAACTCTTCCAAAAAGGTACAGTGAAAAAGTCTCTGCTATAGAAACATCAATTGATAGTGATTGTCTGACAAGAAATTCTTTGCTTGGCATGCTTACAACCTTTGAGATAAGAACAAAAGATCCTATCCCTCCAAAGGAGGCTGCATTCAAAGCAAACAAGGAAACAAAGGGTAAGAAGTCAGAATCAAGCAATGAGTCTTCTAGTGATGAAGAAGCCAATTATGGTAGAAGAGATAAAGGTTCTAGAAGACCCATAGATCTAAGATCTATTAAGTGTTTCAATTGTGGAAAGTATGGACATTTTGCAACAGATTGTAAAGAACCAAAGAACAACAATGGTGAAGAAAAATAGGATCACAGGTACAGGGAATCAGAAAGATATAGGCATCAAAAGAAAAGCAAGGATGGACAAAACAGACAAGGAAAGAAGTTCTTCCAAAGACAAAAGAGGAGCTACTATGCGGATAATGCAAGTAAGTACTCAAATGATAGTGATGCTAGTTCTTCAGATAATGATAGAGATGAAGTCCTATTTATGATTGAAGAAAAAGAACCAGTTAAGAAAAAGACTCCAGTTATTCTCAAATGTTTTAGATGTGGTAACTTTGGACATCTTGAAGATGATTGTACAAGGGATGGTTATAGTTTCAGTGATGATGAATATGAGAATGCACTTGAAGGACCAGATGAAAATATTCTAATGGCTTTAGAAGAAGAAGTAAGTGATCCTATAGAAGACAAGCCAAAAGAAATTAATGATGTGGACAAAGGCAAACAAATAGAAGAATATTCAGAAGAGAATGGATATGATCTCAAGGGAGAACTTATCTATGCCCTTGACATGGTAAAGAAGGTAAGGAAGCAACACTCTAAACTTGAAATTCAGTTTCAAGAATGTGATGAAGAGAGAAGATTGCTCATAGAGGATTTAGAAAAATCAAAGGCTAAGGCAAAAAGGGTTCAAAGATAAGTTAGAAGCAAAGATCTTGGAATGTGAGAAGTTAGCACAAGAAGTGGCACTACTAAAAGAAGATTTAGAGGACTCCAAGATCAAGATGAAAGGATTCAAGAATAGCTCAAATATTATGGATAAGATAGTCAAGGTACAAAGAAGGTCAACAAACAAAATAGGTCTTGGTTTTGAACAAACTCAAAAGAAATAGGAAGGAGAGTCAACTTCAAGTTTTGAAGAGGAAACTTTAGATGAAGATACTTTAGAAGAAGACAATGTAAAAGAAATTCAGACATCAGAGGAAGAGTTGGACAATAGAGAGTTCAACGAATATAGGAACAATGCACAGAGAAGATACAGATGGAACAACAATCAGAATAGGAGACCAATGAGGTCAAAACAAGGAAGCTTCAATGGAAGATGTTTTTCATGTCACGGGTTTGGGCACATGGCTTCACAATGTAGGACACATGAAAGATAGGAATATGGGAATGGATAACTTTTCCATGGGTATTGCTACTCATGTAATCAGTTTGGTCACAAGGCAATGAATTGTAGGGTTCATGAAAGAAGAGGATATGACTTCACTAGGAAAAATCCTAAGACATTTGCACCTCCAAGGAATAATATCATTAAGTGTTATAAGTGCAATAATAATGGTCACACAACAAAGTGGTGTAGAGCAGACATTCCAAAAATAGGTATGAGCAGGAATAGAAACATGAATAGGAACATAAATAGAAACATGGATATGAACAGGAATAGGAACAGGAATATGAATATGGATGTGAACAGGAATAGGAACAAAAATAGGAATATGGATGTGAATAGGAATAAGAATAGGAACAGGAACATGGATGTGAACAAGAATAGGAATAGGAATGATAACATAGATAGAAATAGTCAGAGGAATCAAAAAATTCAGAAAATAAGGGAAGAGGATAAAGGCAAAGAACAATGCCTTTTGGGAGTAGAAATACTCCCACCCTAGAATTAACCACCTCAAAAGGAGGTGGGGGAGGGGCTAAGCTAAGAGGCTCATTCTTAGCCCCGAGCCCCAAAGGTGACCCTTTGCCATTGATGTCAAAGGGGGAGAGATTTGTGTAATGGGGAGAGATTTGATATTTGAGAGAGCATTGAGCCAGGGGGAGCAATGTCCTAGGGGAGTAGAAGAAAAAGAAAGGTCAGGTTTCAGTAAGAAGAATGTGGGTTGCCATCAATGACAAAGGGGGAGATTGTTGGACATTTTGAGTCCCTAAGCTAAAATTGTCATTGATGTCAAGAAATGCAGTTAACATTAATATCAAGGTTTTTGTCAAGGAACGAAGTTGTCAAAGTTGCTATTTGATATCCAGGAAGAAGGCCAAAGGTCAAGAGTTTCAATGCAAAGTAAAATAAGGGTTTAAAAATTAAACCTTACAATTATAATTTATAAAATTTAAATTCTTTTGAATTTAAAATATTTATAAATTATAATGTTGATATCATCAAATTTAATTTAAGCACTTTGCATATATTATAAAGTGTTTAAAGGCGTCGACGTCATTAAAACAAGGAAGCACCGACGTTTGAAGAAAACACATGGTTGTGTATAAAAGGTGGCCTCAAAGACATTGCAAAGTTTATCCCTCGATCGAAGAATATTTATGCCAAGGTAAAAGAGCTTCGTTTGCATTTTTGAAAGGATTCGTTGAGGAAGAAGATGAAAAAATTTTTTTGTCTTTAGCACCAAGGATAAAGTGGAAAGGTTGGAGTCTTCGAAGCACATTGGACATGGTGGTCCAAGTGGCAAAGTGCAGATGTTTGGAGGAAGCAAGTGTTGTGTTCGAAACTCGTGGTGGTGAGCGCCAAAGGGAAACATTTTTCATACGTTTTCATTGAGCGGAAAAGCTAAGGAGGAGAAAGAGCCTTTTGGCTCTTAAACGTGCTCATAGAGCACGTGGTCATGGAGCCCATGGTAGGTTGCTTGTGGAGGTAGAGGTAATGGGGTCGAAACCCATCGGTGGCCAAGGTAAAAGATTTTTAATTAATTTTATTGCCTAAGGTTTCAATACAAGGTGTTTGGAGGTATAAGGTTTGCTTGTGAAATTGTTTAAAGAGTGTTTGGTGAATAACGTTGGTAGTTGAAGGTATTACTTGGAGTAATAAGGAAGCTTTGGTATTAAATATTTTTAATAAAGTCTTAAATTATTATATTGCAAATATTGAAGGGTTAAGACTTTTTGAGTGTTGTTTGATCTTTAATAAAGGGTTTGTGTTAAAAGAAAATTATTGTGAGGGTATTTGAATATTATTTGAGTTGGAGTGATAAGGTGTTATTTTGGTATTATTTTGCATTGTATTTTGTTGAAGAAATTATTACCCTCTAACCCTTGTTGAGATTGGCAAAGAAGAAATTGTGAGTGTGGCAGATTTGTGAGATCAACTCCTTGTCAAGCAAAAAGGTATGAGAAAATTCTTCTTTGGTTGTGTTGGTTGATTGGCTTTCTTGAAAATTAAGTTTGGAGTGAAAAGGATTTGATTAGGGTTTCCTTTTCGAAAGTGTATGAGTTAATGCTTCAAGGTTTTTTGAAATCAAGTGTTGTGATTAAAACCTTGTTTTATTAGCATTGTTGTTGAAGCCATTGGATTGTGCAAAGAACTTGAACTTGAGTTAGAAAATATCATGAGTATCATTGTTATGTGAGATTTGTTGTTGAGCATTGTTGGAAATATTTTGAGTTGGATGATACATGCTTGGACTAGGGTTTGTGAGCAAGAGTTGTTTCTTGAGTGATTGGTTGAGTAGAGTTGATTGGGCCTAGTCAAGTGGATGAATGAAGTGATTGTTCAAGTTCCATAAAACAAACTATTCTATATTCTGATTTGAGTTGTGAAAATAGAACATATTGAGTCTCTAACAATTCTCTTTTACTTACTTATGGATGATTTGAGTTGAGAAAGTGATTGAGTTTTGAGTATAGAACATATTGAGTCTCTAACAATTCTCTTTATGCTTCTATGATATTGAGTTGAGAAAGTGATTGAGTTTTGAGTATAGAACATATTGAGTCTCTAAAAATTCTCTTTATGCTTCTATGAGATTGATTTGAGTTGAGAAAGTGATTGAGCATTGAGTATAGAACATATTGAGTCTCTAACAATTCTCTCTATGTTTCTATGAGATTGGACAAGTTCTGTGTGGACTTGTTAAGCTGATTTGAGGTAAGTCTTTGAGAAGACTTGTGGACTGATTTTGTGTGAGCTTTTGTGGAAGCTTACAATACATATTTGGTTAAGTCCTAGAGAGGACTTATTGAGCATATTTGGACAAGTTATGTGTGAGTTTGTTGAGTTGTTTTTTTTGTTGTTGTATTTTTGAGAGTAGAGTTTGTGCTAGACTGATGGACTATGTTTAGTGTATATTTGAGTGGACTTGTGCTAGACGATTGGATTATGTTTAGTACAAGAGTTGAGAGAGTTGTGCTAGACCGATTGGACTATGTTTAGTATAGAATTGAGATAGAGATTTGGAGGTGATAGAGCAGAGAGGATAGTAGTCTCTAGTGGATAGAGATCCATCAGCCAGGGTAGTGAGGATAGGTCTTCTAAGTGGGGACAAGAGTCTTCAGTGGAGAGAGATCCACAAGCCAGTGTAGTGGAGGCAGTAGTCTTCTAGAGGATCACCAGCTAGAGCAGAGGAGAAGGAGTTCTCCTATGGATAGAGATCCACAAACTAGATTTAGGGGATCAACATCTCCTTTGGACAGAGGTCCATAAACATTGTAATAGGGAAAGGATTCCCAAGAGATTAACTAAGAAAGTTTTAGTAAAATATTTTCTCCGTGGAGTAGCCCGCATTGGGTGAACCACGTAAATTGTGGTGTCTCTATTGTGTGTGGTGTTGTGTACATTGCTTTGATTACTATTGTTGATATTGCTATCTTTACATTGCATATATTGGTTTGAGAGAAAAAGTAAAAAGTGGTCTTATATTGTTCACCCCCCTCTCAGTATAAGCTTGTGTTCTTCAATTGGTATCAAAGCGGGTTCCTTCAGAAGAGTTTGACAGCTTGAAGGAAAAGTGGTCAAGAACACAATGGATCAAAAGGATCAAAGGGATGGGTCCTCATATAATACAACACCAGTATTTGATGGAAGTGACTTCTTGTATTGGTGTATGTTGATGAGATTTCACCTGATGGCACTTGGAAATGAAGTTTGGGATGTAGTGGAATTTGGATATGATCCAACAATCAATCCTCCTATAGATAAGGAAGGTAAGCTTCTAATGCATGCAAATTCAAGAGCTATGAATGCAATTATAAAAGGGTTGCATAGATCAGAATCTATGAAGGTTATGGATTGTAAAACAACAAAAGATATGTGGGAACTACTGCATAACATATATGAAGGAGATAAAGGTGTCAGGAAAGCTAAGATCAAAAATCTCAAAGGAGAATTTGAAAACTTAAGAATGCGGGATGATGAAAATATTCATGACTATCTCAGTAAGATTGATGAACTTGTACATGAGATGAGAGGACTTGGAATGAAGGTCGATGAATCTGATGCTTGTGATAAGATCTTGAGAACTCTTCCAAAAAGGTATAGTGAAAAAGTCTCTTCTATAGAAACATCAATTGATAGTGATTGTCTAACAAGAAATTCTTTGCTTGGCATGCTTACAACCTTTGAGATAAGAACAAAATATCCTATCCCTCCAAAGGAGGTTGCATTCAAAGCAAACAAGGAAACAAAGGGTAAGAAGTCAGAATCAAGCAATGAGTCTTCTAGTGATGAAGAAGCCAATTATGGTAGAAGAGATAAAGGTTCCAGAAGACCCATAGATCTAAGATCTGTTAAGTGTTTCAATTGTGGAAAGTATGGATATTTTGCAATAGATTGTAAAGAACCAAAGAACAACAATGGTGAAGAAAAATAGGATCATAGGTACAGGGAATCAGAAAGATATAGGCATCAAAAGAAAAGCAAGGATGGACAAAATAGACAAGGAAAGAAGTTCTTCCAAAGACAAAAGAGGAGCTACTATGCGGATAATGCAAGTAAGTACTCAAATGATAGTGATGCTAGTTCTTCAGATAATGATAGATATGAAGTCCTATTTATGATTGAAGAAAAAGAACCAGTTAAGAAAAAGACTCTAGTTATTCTCAAATGTTTTAGATGTGGTAACTTTGGACATCTTGAAGATGATTGTACAAGGGATGGTTATAGTTTCAGTGATGATGAATATGAGAATGCACTTGAAGGACCAGATGAAAATATTCTAATGGCTTTAGAAGAAGTAAGTAAGTGATCCTATAGAAGACAAGCCAAAAGAAATTAATGATGTGGACAAAGGCAAACAAATAGAAGAATATTCAGAAGAGAATGGATATGATCTCAAGGGAGAACTTATCTATGCCCTTGACATGGTAAAGAAGGTAAGGAAGCAACACTCTAAACTTGAAATTCAGTTTCAAGAATGTGATGAAGAGAGAAGATTGCTCATAGAGGATTTAGAAAAATCAAAGGCTAAGGCAAAAAGGTTCAAAGATAAGTTAGAAGCAAAGATCTTGGAATGTGAGAAGTTAGCACAAGAAGTGGCACTACTAAAATAATATTTAGAGGACTCCAAGATCAAGATGAAAGGATTCAAGAATAGCTCAAATATTATGGATAAGATATTCAAGGTACAAAGAAGGTCAACAAACAAAATAGGTCTTGGTTTTGAACAAACTCAAAAGAAATAGGAAGGAGAGTCAACTTCAAGTTTTGAAGAGGAAACTTCAGATGAAGATACTTCAGAAGAAGACAATGTAAAATAAATTCAGACATCAGAGGAAGAGTTGGACAATAGAGAGTTCAACAAAGATAGGAACAATGCACAGAGAAGATACAGATGGAACAACAATCAGAATAGGAGACCAATGAGGTCAAAACAAGGAAGCTTCAATGGAAGATGTTTTTCATGTCACAGGTTTGGGCACATGGCTTCACAATGCAGGACACATGAAAGATAGGAATATGGGAATGGATAACTTTTCCATGGGTATTGCTACTCATGTAATCAGTTTGGTCACAAGGCAATGAATTGCAGGGTTCATGAAAGAAGAGGATATGACTTCACTAGGAAAAATCCTAAGACATTTGCACCTCCAAGGAATAATATCATTAAGTGTTATAAGTGCAATAATAATGGTCACACAACAAAGTGGTGTAGAGCAGACATTCCAAAAATAGGTATGAGCAGGAACATGAACATGAACATGAACAGGAACAAAAATAGAAACATGGATATGAACAGAAATAGGAACAGGAACAAGAATATGGATGTGAACAGGAATAGGAACAAGAACATGAATATGAATAAGAACAGGAACATGAATATGGATGTGAACAGGAATAGGAACATGAATGATAACACAGATAGAAACAGTCAGAGGAATCAAAAAATTCAGAAAATAAGGGAAGAGGATAAAGGTAAAGAACAATGCCTTTTGGGAGTAGAAATACTCCCACCCTAGAATTAACCACCTCAAAATGAGGTGGGGGAGGGGCTAAGCTAAGAGGCTCATTCTTAGCCTCGAGCCCCAAAGGTGACCCTTTGCCATTGATGTCAAAGGGGGAGAGATTTGTGTAATGGGGAGAGATTTGATATTTGAGAGAGCATTGAGCCAGGGGGAGCAATGTCCCAGGGGAGCAGAAGAAAAATAAAGGTCAAGTTTCAGTAAGAAGAATGTGGGTTGCCATCAATGACAAAGGGGGAGATTGTTGGACATTTTGAGTCCCTAAGCCAAAATTGTCATTGATGTCAAGAAATGCAGTTAACATTAATATCAAGGTTTTTGTCAAGGAACGAAGTTGTCAAAGTTGCTATTTGATATCCAGGAAGAAGGCCAAAGGTCAAGAGTTTCAATGCAAAGTAAAATAAGGGTTTAAAAATTAAACCTTACAATTATAATTTATAAAATTTAAATTCTTTTGAATTTAAAATATTTATAAATTATAATGTTGATGTCATCAAATTTAATTTAAGCACTTTGCATATATTATAAAGTGTTTAAAGGTGCCAACGTCATTAAAACAAGGAAGCATCGACGTTTGAAGAAAATACATGGTTGTGTATAAAAGGTGGCCTCAAAGACATTGCAAAGTTTATCCCTCGATCGAATAATATTTGTGCCAAGGTAAAAGAGCTTCGTTTGCATTTTCGAAAGGATTCGTTGAGGAAGAAGACGAAAAACATTTTCGTCTTTAGCACCAAGGATAAAGTGGAAAGGTTGGAGTCTTCGAAGCACATTGGACATGGTGGTCCAAGTGGCAAAGCGCAGACGTTTGGAGGAAGCAAGTGTTGTGTTCGAAACTCGTGGTGGTGAGCGCCAAAGGGAAACATTTTTCATACGTTTTCATTGAGCGCAAAAGCTAAGGAGGAGAAAGAGCCTTTTGGCTCTTAAACGTGCTCATAGAGCACGTGGTCATGGAACCCATGGTAGGTTTCTTGTGGAGGTAGAGGTAACGGGGTCGAAACCCATCGGTGGCCAAGGTAAAAGCTTTTTAATTAATTTTATTGCCTAAGGTTTCAATACAAGGTGTTTGGAGGTATAAGGTTTGCTTGTGAAATTGTTTAAAGAGTGTTTGGTGAATAACGTTGGTAGTTGAAGGTATTACTTGGAGTAATAAGGAAGCTTTGGTATTTAATATTTTTAATAAAGTCTTAAATTATTATATTGCAAATATTGAAGGGTTAAGACTTTTTGAGTGTTGTTTGATCTTTAAAGGGTTTGTGTTAAAAGAAGATTATTGTGAGGGTATTTGAATATTATTTGAGTTGGAGTGATAAGGTGTTATTTTGGTATTATTTTGCATTGTATTTTGTTGAAGAAATTATTACCCTCTAACCCTTGTTGAGATTGGCAAAGAAGAAATTGTGAGTGTGGCAGATTTGTGAGATCAACTCCTTGTCAAGCAAAAAGGTATGAGCAAATTCTTCTTTGGTTGTGTTGGTTGATTGGATTTCTTGAAAATTAAGTTTGGAGTGAAAAGGATTTGATTAGGGTTTCCTTTTCTAAAGTGTTGAGTTAATGCTTCAAGGTTTTTATGGAATTAAGTGTTGTGATTAAAACCTTGTTTTATTAGCATTGTTGTTGAAGCCATTGGATTGTGCAAAGAACTTGAACTTGAGTTAGAAAATATCATGAGTATCATTGTTATGTGAGATTTGTTGTTGAGCATTGTTGGAAATATTTTGAGTTGGATGATACATGCTTGGACTAGGGTTTGTGAGCAAGAGTTGTTTCTTGAGTGATTGGTTGAGTAGAGTTGATTGGGCCTAGTCAAGTGGATGAATGAAGTGATTGTTCAAGTTCCATAAAACAAACTATTCTATATTCTGATTTGAGTTGTGAAAGAGATTGAGTTGTGTGAATAGAACATATTGAGTCTCTAACAATTCTCTTTATGCTTCTATGAAGTTGAGTTGAGAAAGTGATTGAGTTTTGAGTATAGAATATATTGAGTCTCTAAAAATTCTCTTTATGCTTCTATGAGATTGAGTTGAGAAAGTGATTGAGTTTTGAGTATAGAACATATTGAGTCTCTAACAATTCTCTTTATGCTTCTATGAGATTGATTTGAGTTGAGAAAGTGATTGAGCATTGAGTATAGAACATATTGAGTCTCTAACAATTCTCTCTATGTTTCTATGAGATTGGACAAGTTCTGTGTGGACTTGTTAAGCTGATTTGAGGTAAGTCTTTGAGAAGACTTGTGGACTGATTTTGTGTGAGATTTTGTGGAAGCTTACAATACAGATTTGGTTAAGTCTTAGAGAGGACTTATTGAGCAGATTTGGACAAGTTCTGTGTGAGCTTGTTGAGCAGATTTGAGCAGGTTTTGAGTGGACCTATTGAGTAGATTTGGATTGAAAAGAAACTTTGTGGATTGAGTAGGTTCTAAGTGGACCTATTGAGCATATTTGAGCAAGTTTTGAGTGGACCTATTGAGCAGATTTGAGTAGGTTCTGAGTGGACCTATGTGGTAGTTGAGTTTAAGAGTGGACCTATTGAGCAGATTTGGATAGGTTTTGAGTGGACCTATTGAGCAGATTTGAGCCAGGTTCTGAGTGGACCTATTGAGCAGATTTAGAGGTTCTGTGGAAGGTAGTGTGGACCTATTGAGCAAATTTGTGCTAGACCGACTGGACTATGTTTAGTGTAGATTTGAGTGGACTTGTGCTAGACTGACTAGACTGTGTTTAGTACAAGAGTTGAGAAGAGTTGTGCTAGATCGACTGGACTATGTTTAGTATAGAATTGAGATAGAGCTTTGGAGGTGATAGAGCAAAGAGGATAGTAGTCTCTAGTGGATAGAGATCCATCAGCCAGGGCAGTGAGGATAGGTCTTCTGAGTGGGGACAAGAGTCTTCAGTGGAGAGAGATCCACAAGCCAGTGCAGTGGAGGTAGTAGTCTTCTAGAGGATCACCAGCTAGAGCAGAGGAGAAGGAGTTCTCCTATGGATAGAGATCCACAAACCAGATTTAGGGGATCAACATCTCCTTTGGACAGAGGTCCATAAACATTGTAATAGGGAAAGGATTCCCAAGAGATTAACTGAGAAAGTTTTAGTAAAATATTTTCTCCGTGGAGTAGCCCGCATTGGGTGAACCACGTAAATTGTGGTGTCTCTATTGTGTGTGGTGTTGTGTACATTGCTTTGATTACTGCTGTTGATATTGCTATCTTTACATTGCATATATTGGTTTGAGAGAAAAAGTAAAAAGTGGTCTTATACTATTCACCCCCCCTCTCAGTATAAGCTTGTGTTCTTTATTGATGGTAAATATAACATGATATATAGAAGGACAATTAAATATCCTATGTGATATTTATTTATATGAAAACTAGAAGTCCTTTAGACAATTTTTTAAAGACACATTATTCAATAAAAAGTTATGTATGACATTTATGTATAGGTAAATTGTAAGTCATTTAGATATTAATGAAATAACTGTGTGGAACTAGGTCACTAGTGATTTTGCAAAAGGATCTAAAAAACAATAAAAATTGATAATGAATATTATTTTTTGGGGTTATACCAAGATTTAGGAATTTAGTAGACTTCTTATCTTGATTGGTCATGCTTTCATTAGAAATTGTAAAATATACATAAAACCTATGGTAACAATACAAGTGGTGAAATAATTTCTACTCACACACAAATAGTAGACTATTTCACCATTGCACCATATGCACCAATCAATATTAAGCTAGGTTGGACTAGATGCACTCTTCCTCCAAGGAAAAATGAATGACACTCTTAGACTCAAACTCAAGGTGCCCTATCTTCCATACATTATCAACCACCATGTTGGTTATTCAAAACCTCATGAGTACAAAATAAAATGCAGGTTTCATAGAGTGTAGCACTAATTTTTAACCACAAAAAAATTCCTTAAAGTAAGGTCCTTAGGCCCCTATTTATAGTAGAAGTTCTCTCCTAAGTTACTCAGGTGGAAAACAATTATTTGAGAGGAGGAATTGAATATAACATCTAGTTTTTATTTTAACAAGTTTCTTGAAGTTATACAAGGGCACATGGTGATCCTAATTATTCTACCAAAATATAAGCATTTGCATGCATTGTGAAAAAAATAACACCACTAATGTAAAGATATCAAAATTTTATTTATTTAAAGGGGCTTAAGATGAGAAAACAATTTAAGGACACAATAGATCAATCAATTCTTGTTACCTTCATACCAAATATGAACCACTATTCTAGAAAACCATATTCATCATCAATAAGTATAAATTAATTATAAGTAAATTAGATGGCTCAATTCATATGTCAATATAAATTAATTAAATAACATTAATAAGTTACATCTTGCATAATAAGATAAATTTTGAAAAAAAAAACATAAAACTAATTTCTATCAACTTGAAATGAAAATTACAATATATACTTAAATACTATAAAATAATATAATATCAATCGGATAAAAGCATAGGTTGTAATGTACCCTTTTCATTGAGTTAGCATATGTGGGAACCGTAAGCCTATTTATATACTTTTCGATGGGTGAGGTTTTCTAGACAATATTTTATGTCATTTGCATTGATAAATCAAATGCCATACATTGTTTTTTCAAGCATCCAAAGTTTTTTGTCTTACTAGGAAGTGCCTTGTTTCAAAAAAATGCAATATTACAATTTGGCCTTGCGACCTCTAGAATAGAACACCTTAAAAGCCCTTCTAATAGACACCATGGCATATCTATGATACTATAAAAATATTGTTCTACCGAAAATGGGTAGTGCTTTTGCTAATGGATGGTGCCTTTGCTCATTAGTATTGTTTTTCCCTAGCAAGGCTTTTATGGTATTTATCACAAATGTTTTCAAAACACTTCTATTGATTGTTTCCATATCATTTCATGCAATGGTATTGAAATTATCTCTCACCCCTTGTATTTATCCTTCTATGAAGTAAAGCCTCCAAAAATATTGTAGAAGGTAACCAAATTAGATGAGAAAATTTTAGTACCATGATAAAGTTTACTCATACTCACATTAAATAGAAGTAAGACTAGTTTAGAAGATATAATTTATTCATTAATTAATATACTATATTGTTTTATATTTCCATATAATCTCATAATATGCATGAGACCCTATGTGGAAAAATGATTGCTCAACATCATAATATACCCAATTTAGGATATAGGTTCCTACAATGGTTACTCATCCAAGCATCCAGTTATTCAAGCAATTAAGCATTCAAGCTCCTAAGCTCTTAGGTTTCATATGACCATAAAAGTTATAACTTTGGCTTGCCATTGTATGTGTAATATATATTCTACTTGTCAACTACACCACCAATTATTCTATGATATGGTCTCTTGAGAGTTATGATCCTCAACATCCATATTTTGTGGCAAGAGTGGAGGCTACAACTACTAATATGACCACTTCTACCTCTTTTAATCTCATTTCAAGTCCTCCATAGTAGGTAGTCACTTATTTCTCTATTTTATCCCAGACTCATCCTCTTCTCTAGGCAATGTGTCAATATCATCACCTTCATCCTCTTATTCCATAGTTATTTTCTCACTGTTGATAAATTTATTTATATAAATTTATGAATACAAATGATAAAACCATTTTTTTAGGGTTTAAACATTAATGTTTTCTTCAAATGTAGGAATATCAAAATTCACCTACACCTTATAAGGTATGGGAGCCCTAAATATTGATGCCTAAGCATTTTATTAAAAAATATGTGCAAAAAATTTATAACCATATCCTTACACTACCCTAAACAAATACCATAACACCTACCACATCATCCTTTTGCATGAATCTTGAATAGATATTTAGAAAAGTTAATACTATTTAAGTAAATCACTTTATATTATATTTTTCTTCTCTCAAATTACCTAAGGTTTGATAAAATTGAGGACTATATTAGGATATTTAAAACATTAAGAGTAAATATTGCATTTTCTATGGATGAAAAGAAAGATGATGCAAATACATGAATTTTAATAAATCGTTGAACTTGATGGTATGGTGAGCCTAGAGCCTCATGAGGGTAAATGTAGATAGGACCATGGTGTTGACCTCATGCTTGGAATTGGTTGCTTTAATTTATGTAAAATAGATATATTAGATGACTAAAATATGCTATAAATAGAAATGGCAAAAATATTATAATAGTAGCAATGGAGGAAATGGACACTCCATAATATATTCCACTGCTCCATGAGAGAGATCTAAGCTTATAGCTCACATACACTACCCTACTACCTATCTACCACACACTCATTATGATGCTGCTCTATATGACCTTATATATATGATCTATCTATGGCCATTATATAGGAAGATAAGTTCCTTGGCCGACACTCTATCTAGTTGTACAAGTGGACACCTTGCACATTGACACTTGTGCATTTATTACATTGCATGAAGTAACTAGATAAATCCCCCGTAAATTAACCCAATGTCTTAAGTATGTACCAAGGAAGGTACATTTACATGATCCAAATAATGTAATATGCTCTATTTCTAACACCCCATGTATTACAATATTTGCGTATTGAAGACTTTTAGTCTTCAATGTGGATCTTATTCCATATGATAGATTTGAATTGGATCTTCATATTTGAAATGATCTTTGGCTTCTTCAGATTCATCATTTCTATCTTCTATCCATCCACCTTCATTGGTCGTCTTACACATATATTTGTTTGGTTATGAGTATTTATGGATCAATAGAGCATGGTGCACTTTTCCTCTCATATTCTTGATTTTGATTCTTCTATGCATGGCTCTGTGTTGGATTGGTTCTTCATTTTCATCAACATGTTCTTTTGAAAATATGTTAGTATAATTTTGAAATATCATAGTATATTATGAAATTTTCATTGAATCTAAGATGTATGTGTCTCCATGGATAGAACTTTTTGCCTTAATTTTACAATGATTCATGATGAGACATATATTTATTCCATCCATATATCCAAATTTGATCATATAATTATCTTCTACCAACTTGCTTACTAAAATAAGATTGAATTTTTAATCCAAGAACATACAATACATTTTTAAGTAGATGATTTAGAAATGATATTATAGGTGTTACATATCCATATCCATATATAGGATAAGTTTGGTTGTCCGCAATTATTAGTCTATAGCCATTGGTATCTTCAAGATAGTCGAACCATTGTATATTTCGTGTCATATGATGACTTGCTCCAGAGTAAATGTACCACATATTTTTATTGTTTGTGGACTGATTTCTATTGTAGCAAATTCCACATTCATTATATTTCATTCTTGAAGAGATGAGATAGGATTTTCTTCTAATAGAAGTTTATAAGCTTGATTTGATAAAAACTATAATGATCCTTGGTCCTTGTGGGCTTCCTTATGTCTCCCTAGTAATTATAATGAGTACTCTTAAGGATTTTAGGTTTTGAATATAGCTTATATATATAGCTAATAGATTTGCAACTTGATAAACAATAGAATATGATATTACCAAATTTAGTAGAATGCCTTATGAATCCCTAGTATGTTTTGGACAAGATATGAAGTGCTTTTGAGAGATAAGGTTCAATATTGGTTAATTTTTTAAAGTTATAAAAATGCTAAAATCAACTTCTATTGTCCTTATTACTGCCATTGAACTAAGCACTTTTTCTAGATATCAAGAGGTTTTTAATGTTGCATATTTTGTATCTATTTGAGAGTATTTGATAAAAGTAAATATTATAATATCCAACCTTTATATGATATTCATAAACCTCTTATAATGGCCTTTTGAAATTTTATTTCAATTTTTCTAATTTCCAATAAATCAATTTGTAGTAGTAGACCTTATGAATCCCAACTTTGGAAAATTAGAAAAAATAATAATAATTCCAAAATATTTAAATGATTCAACCTAAGTAGAAGGCCTTATATATCCTAGGTTAATTTTCAAATAGGATTCTAATTTTTAGGTAAATTATCTCCTATGTATTTGCTTTCTCAACCTTAAAAATTATCCATAAAAATATAAACTTATAGCTCTAATGTTTGAAAGCAAATTTAATGATACCTTTTTCTTACCTTAGCCCACTTGACTTCACACTTGGATGGTTTTGATTTGACTGAAATATGATAGTCCTCTATGTACCCTTTATGCAATGATTTATTTTATGAGGCTGAGGAAACAAGTGTGGTATGGTTGTCAAGCTTCTTCTTTAATGCTTGGAGAGTAGATGTTGGTCATTTCAAAGGAGTCTTTAATTCTCCTATATTTTCCTTCTTCCAGCCTTGGTATGGATACTGAGCTTCTTCATTGATTCTTAGAGAGTATATTTTGGACCTTTCAATGGAGTCTTTAATGATCCTATCCTCTCCTTCTTCCACGTTGTTGATTGACTAGATTGCACTTGCTATTCTACATATGTTGATCGTGAATGCTATCTCTTCATTTATCGATGCTAAATATATGGGTAGTATGTTGTGGAAAAGTGGTATTCATTTAGATTAGTAATACTGCCTCCACTTCTTGTAACATTGCTTTACCGACCGAGCAATATTTGGAAAACATTTGGAACTCAAGTGACTTTGTAATTCTACCTCCTCTTCTTGTAACATATCATTCCTTATTGAACACTCTCAACGTTCATGTCTTGAGTGTTAGATAAATAATGGTTTTGAGGGAATAATGTGCTAAGTGGTACTCAGTCCTTTTGCACTGAGTTTCCTATGTAACAACTCTAAGAAGAAGATTATAATTCCTTCCAATATCTTTCTCCTTAGCTTGCATCAATTTCTTGGAGAGCAAGCAATGTATTTTCTTCTATAGGTAATCCATGAGATACCTTGGATATTTGGATGAGGATGTGATAGCTCTCTTGATACCCTTTGTTGATACTACTCCTAATTTAGCATATGCTTTGTTCTTGTGCGCTTATCCCCATGTTGTGATACATGTTCATGATGATAGAGGTGAAGCTTGATGCTTCTGAATGCTGAAATGTGCTCTATATTTTAGTTTACATAGATAAATTTACTACCTTGCTATGATTTACATAAATATGCATGATAGAAATTTATTTGGCTCCTTTAGCTTACGTAAATAGCCTTTGAAAGGCTTGTTATTATTTACATAAAAATTCCTTTGACTATAGGTTCGATGTTGGATAGAATGATATTTTGGTGATGGAGAATGTTCGATCTTTTGGAAATTCTTTTTGCCTTTCCTTTTGTTGCTTTTTCCTTGTACTTGTTGTGCCTATTGTGGCACATTTAAATATGCTCCTTTACCTATATTTTATGTCTTATAGAAGTGCAATACCATGTAATAGTTACATGTATATAGAATCCTTATATTGCACATTTTTCTTGGACTCTTTTGCATGTTTGAAATTATTATTTTTGTAGCAGATTGATGTGTGCAAAATGAGGGTTTAAAGAATGTCTCTTTGGCTGGATTCCTTACCCTTTTTCTTGGATTATTGATGATGAATCCAAGCCTTGTAAATTTTTTAGAAAATAATATTTATTTTAGTTGCACTAACCCTAAGTGCTTTTGGTTATATTTTTACATTTTCCTTTGTTTGTACTAACCAATTTTAGTATCTTCTATTGGTCACTATGATTTGCAGGTTTATATACTTTAAAAAGCATCTTTAGACACTTGATACAAACTAGATTTTGTACCCTTTATTTCAAATTACAAAACCAATTTATTTTGAGAGTAATAATATTGCAAATAACTATAACAAATTATATTATTTTGCACTAACAAATTACACCTTATCACTCCAATCTACTCTCAAGAAAATACACTTAATCAATTCACTGTAACTAATCACAAATAATCTCAAATGAACCTTCAAGATTTATTTTGTAAATTCCTTACAAGCAATATATTAGGAGATAGTATCCTTTTACTTTCCAAAGTAGATAATAGGCTACTTGATAGATTATTAAAATTCTAAAATTTAATCAAATCCTAATGTGCAAATGGACCATTAAAAGAATATTTCTTTTTGCACACTTTAATACTGTAATACAAATCTCCTTTTTGCAACTTTAATTAGGATGAATTTGCTTTAATAAATTTTATAAGTAATTCACCAAATGAATCTACTTGCACTGATAGTTGCTTACCTTTTCTGAATGCTTTTGTAGGTCTTTTTCAACTTTTTTAGAGGATGTAGATCTTGGTGCCTAAGAACACCAAGTTGCTACCTTGAATAGGATCTTGTAGCTCTTTCTGGACTAATTTTGAATAGTTCCTTCTTCAACAATTTGATGGTCCCAAAATTTCTCTCACGAGCCTAATATTTGGTGACTTTGATATCCTCTTATAATTTCCTCCTTTTGTTGTATATTTGGAGAATTTTCTATATTTGAAGCAATGACCTCTTTCTATAGGAGGTAATATTTAAATCTCCTATATTTGGTAAGCGTATTCTGCTTTCAAATATTCTTATTGAATTCTAACTTCAAGCAAGATCTTCTCCTCAAGATTCTAAATATCTTGAGGTGTTCAATGAATTCTTATTTTGCTCATATTTGGTACTCCTTGCCAAATTGTCATTCTCTTGGGTTTTTTATCGGATGACGAAAATTGTCCCAAGTATTTCACTATTACAGACTTCTCTTTGGTAGTGTATTTCTATAGTGAGTTCTCCTTTGAATATTTCTTTAGCAAGGATATCCTAGCCCTTTATTGGATGCTCATAGAGACCTAGTCAAGGTCTTTGATCTTATATCTTCTCCTAGTCTTCCTAGAGATCTTATCTTCAAACTTCTACTTCTGGAAGTATTGGTGTTGAGATCTTCTCCTAGATCTCTAATTTTGTTACTTTTGGATACGAGCAGGACTCTCCTAGTCCTTCTTCTTCTTCCTAGCTTGGACATTCTTCAATGAGATATCATACTAATATATTTTCCTTCAGGTACTATATTGATTCTGAAGAAGCTTTTCTTCCTAACTTTCTTGTAGGAAGCTTTGCCAATTTACTGGATCAACTATACCTACAAAAAAAATATTAGTACTAAAATATTATTCGAAATTAGATCCTTTCCTCTGGAATATTCTTCAAGATAAAAGGTATCTAAGGCCTATTTTAGTATCAAGTATTATGTGGTCTATTCTTCAATATCAAGGATTCTATGGCCTATTCTTAAATATCAAGGCTTTTATGGTCTTTTATTTTTTATCATGGCTTTTGTGACCTTTTCTTATGTATCAAGGCTACTATGGCCTTTTCTTTTGTATCAAGGCTACTATAGAATTTTCTTCTAGTGAATTTATTAAATCTATTAATGGATATATCCTATCCCCAAACTTCACTATGATTCTTTTCCAGAAGATTCTTTTGAAGTATTCTCCTTTCTACAATAACTAATAGATGCACTATGAAGGTACTCCAACCTTCGGGTAATGAAGTTGAGGTATCCTCGCTTTCTATTGTAGAAGGTATCAAAATAATCTAAGTATTAATAACCTAAAATAAAATAAAATTTTAGGTAAGTATTTCTAGATCTCTTAGCTTCACCGGTTTATTTGTCAACCTAGTGGATCAAATGTTGAGTCCTAGTCTTCACAAGTTTTTCTTCAACTCAGTGGAAATACTCTAGACCTATGTAATATCAGTATTTCTAAAACTAATATTTTAGTCCTCAATTGTAACTCTTCCTAATTCTATCACCTAAAATCTTTTGAGAAATTTTGACAGTGACTAGTCCATTGGCACGTTAGGTTCTCAAAAAACTCAAGATCAAATAATGGTGGATTCCCTCTAGACCTATTGTGGCTTGATCTACCATAGCTATGATACCACTTTTAGCTTTTTATGCCACATAAATTGGGATATACCAATCACAATATTCAAAAATAAATAAAATAGATCTGCAAGATTACTGAAATATGCTATAAATAGAAATGGTGAAAATATTACAATGGTAGCAATGGAGGAAATGGGTACTCTATAATATATGCTACTACTCCATGAGGGAGCTCTAAGATTATAGCTCATACACACTACCCTATTACCTATATACCACACTCACCATGATGCTAGTCTATATGACATTTTATATATGATCTATCTATGGCCATTATATAGGAAGATAAGTTCCTTGACTAACACTCTATCTAGTTGTAAAAGTGGACACCTTGCACATTGACACTTGTGCATTTATTACATTACATGAAGTAGCTAGATAAATTTCCTCTAAAGTAACCTAATATCCTAAGTACATACCAAGGTACATTTACATGACCCAAACAATGTAATATGCTCTTTTTATAACAATGAGAGTTCCAATATCTATGCATTATTGTTTAATATTTAGGCTTCCATATTGTGTGTGCAAGATTATTTCTAGATATGGCATGCAATAAAATGGTAGGGGTTGATGTGTAAAATGATGATATGGAAGTAAGGGTGAAGTAGGCACATGAATTCATTAGACCAGTTAGTTGAACAACCATATAGTCAACAAAAAACATACCCTATGCTAATTACTAGTGTTTTTTTTAGCAAGTATGACATCTAAAGGATATTACTAAAACTAATTTTGAGATAAAAGCTTAACAAACCATTAATTTTTATCATTGATAGTTCAATGTGTGGACATATAATGAGGTCAACGATAATGGCTATCAAATTTCCCATTATGATCCTTGAAATGGAAACTGGTAAGTAGAAAATGGTGTTTTTAAAAATATTTTTTTTGCTTCCATTTAATTTTATCAATCTGGGAGTTCATAAACATGTTGAGTACCTATACACAATATTTGCATGTAATATTTTGGAGATGAGTCATATTTATCATTTGGTTTGCGGGTGTGTTGAGCTTGTTTGTGTAGTTCAATTTATCCAAACAAATAAAAACTAAATGCAGATATTAAAACACACCACTGAAAGAAACTACAGGAAGCAAATTGTTGAAATTAAATTACTATTATCAAAGAAATTATGAAAATTTTGATAAAATTAATCATAGAAACCAAAATAAAATTGTAAAAAATAAACACACTTGCAGATTAAAATAAATTAAGAAATAACACGCTGTAAAAATAAATAAATAAGGAAAAATAACAAGAGAAAATTAATGCTTGGAGTGGACCCAAACTCTCGTAGATATCCACCTAGTTGATTACACAAAAATCACTTCTGAAAAAACTCAAACGAAGAACACTCATGACTTTATTTACTTATGCAATATAAAATAACAATGCTTTACGGATTAAAAATTTGAGATACTTGCTTCAGGGGTGGCCTGTGTTTTATACAAAACGCGATCATCCCCTGTTACAAAAATAGGTATTTTTAAATTAATCATGCAATGTGATTCACTACAACCAGTTCATGCACAGTTGTAATTGACATCTAATAAAAGATTGGCCATGTCTAATTTTAATATTTGAAAGATAGACATATCATTCCCTAAGTTTATAATAATTTATTTCTACTATTCATGCGGTCTTTTGATCAATAGAAAAATTGAAGGTGCTTTATTCCAACAGAATCTAGGCATATTTCGATCTATCATCATGATATAGGCACCTTTTGATTGTCAAAGTATAAGCACTAAAATATAGTCATATTTTTGTCATCAAGATCTAGTTGAATATCTTCTATCGAAAGATAGGTGTCGTCCAACCTATCACTAGGAGGTAGGCATCATCCATCCTATCGATAGGATATAGGCATCATCCATCCTACTAATAGGATATATGCATTATATGACCTATTACATGGATATAAGTACCTTCCCTTAGAAGTATTTAGGCACTACGAACTTCTTCCAGTTGCTTATAGTTCCTTCAAAACATTATAATATTTGAACAATGCTAGGTCCATATGGAACCTCAACAAAATTATGTGAAAAAGCAACGAAAATCTGCATCTACACACATTTTCCACTAAAAGCATTGGTCAAGCTATGTACATCAATTTTTGTTATATATATGCAATAATTATACAAAAATACATTCCTAATGTTAAACATGCCATACATAATCCCTCTTAAATATGCATAAAAATGAGCATTTTTGGTGCTCATCATCTCTTCATGCCCATGTATTGACATGTCCTCATGGCACTATGTGTTGATAATTTTCTATTTTAACAACTACCTTTCATTTAATTTTTGTTTCGATGTCTTCTTGCTCAAGCCATGTCTTTGTACTTTTATTTGTCTTTTTTGTGTTTTCCAAATTTCTTGGGCTAGATAGTTCCTACCTCTATTTATTGTTTCTTCTCGCGTCGACCTTGCTTTATAGTTTGGTAGGGACCTATATCTTCCATACTTTTACCAGTAAATATAACCACATCATGTTCTAGGGTTGGTTCAACTTGTTGCCATAGCAAATGGTGCTTAGGTAGCCACACTAATATTTCAATTCCTGGAGTTTCCCATGGCTAAAATCATGACATATCAAACACTTATGCTTTCAATAGAAGTATTTCCTATAGGTACCCTATGAATGATTTATTGTTTACAATATGCTCTTACTATTTAGATTGCATATATTGAGGTGCTTTAACTGGTGATGGTATTATGGGCCCCTTGCAAAATAACCCCATTTGCTAAAAATATTCCATCATTCATGATGGATGTTTGCCAATAGAACCATACGAGGCCTAAAATTGTGTAGAATGCAAGTCTGATATTGATTCTCAGCTCCCTGGTCATCTATTTATGGGCTTACTATTCTTTATTAGCCTTCTTCAGGTCCTCCTTAATCTTGGTAAACTCTTGTTATCAATTAATAAATACTTCTAGTGATGCAACCCACTGTTCATCTGAGTTGGGATCACACTACTTTCTCTTCCTTCTCTGATGGTCACTTTGCCTTAGCTTTCTACCTTTGTTTCTTTGTGTGATTTTGGGCCTTTATATTTATTGGTAGTTTCATGATAGAAAGCACCACTTATCTCCTTGTATCTGATACTTCTTGAACATCTAGTGGTTCTATATTTTATGTGCATTGGTCCATCGGTATATCGTCAAGGGGCTTAGATTTTGGTTGATCATCATGTTGGCCAATTGTGGTTTGGTCAACCTATAGCTCACCAACTCACTGGAAAACTAGTGAAATAATTGTAGACTCTGCTATTGATTGTGCCATGTCACCATGTTCAACCAATCCCTAGCAGACCGGGTAGCATTGTCATACATAGTTAACTTCCTAGGTGACTAGGTAACATCCATGTGTGCCTATGATTTCCTAGCTAATTGGGAATTCTTCAAGCAATAAATTCTATGCTAACAAGTTTATGAGGTAGCCTCAAATTTTTTGGCTAACTCACCATCCAACCAGATAGTCTTGCCATCCTTGCTATTTTTTATTTCAATAAAAAGAGGTCCACTCTATAAAAAAGAGTTCCCTTATTCCTAGAAAGTGTCTACCACAAGGGTTGCTGACTGGTCCCCTATGTTTGATATTTTGTCATATGATGTCCTCCTAGGATTGAAATGGTACACCCCTATGGATGTTATCTTCTCCTTTAATTCGATGGAGGAAATTGCTAGGTCAATGGCCTAGTTCATCTGTACAACAATGTCAACTCGATCTGCTTTTACGATGAGCAATTGCTACAACTCTTACATTGTATTCTCCAACTATTGTACCATGTTTTGCAAGTATTGCATGGTTTTTTTAGCTTCTTATTTCTCTACTATAGTATCTTGTCGATACTTCTAGAATTAAGCCTATAATGCATTGAATTTATCCTCCCAATTGGAGGCTTGCACTTCAATGTCCCTCAATTGACCTTGGAGGTCATCCTCTGAAGATTCACTACAAGGTACTACAACTAATTCTAAATCCTACAACACTTGAGTAGCTTGTTCATCCTCCATTGCATGATATTATTTATCCTTTGATGAACTATAGTCCACCAAGGTATCAACCTCTACTTCAACCCTAGTTGTGGGTGGTGATAGTACCCATAGTGGACTTAATTGGGTCTGCCCTACCTCCCCAATATGTTGGTAGGTAGGAACCCCTATTTCCTCATCCTTTTACTCTACACCCTACTCACCGATCAATTGAAACACAACTTCTCCCAACTACCCCCTGTGCTTAAACATGCTAAATTAAGGCTAAAATCAACCCATGATGTGTTAGCACCACTATTGTACCCACCTGATATCTATCGACTTCGTCGCTCAAGGTACGCATAAAATAATATGGTACAATTATATGGTCCCAATGTAACAAATGATTAAAAAATCATAGGTGATTGGCATTCAACCAAGAGTATTTACCTGTGTGGGTGAATGATCTCACCAACTTCTTGAACATCTACCAAAACATCTATAGGATATACTATTTTGGAAACCTCAGCCACATCAAATACATCATGGGTTGCCTAAAAATTCATTGAGCATATTTTTGATGCTATTCCCCTTATACATATGATCCTTTGTGCAAGGGAGGCAAGTGACCTCTGTGCTATACTCCTCCATTACTGATATCACCATTCCACTCATTTGTGCAACTCCATCGACCATCAAAACTATAAATTCTTACACTATTACAAGATCTTGGTCTTGACTAACAAGGTGGTAATAATCCATCCATCCCATAGCTTCAAACTAGTCACGGGTAAATCCTATAAAGCTTGATATATCTATGGACTCGTATTTTCTCTATGCATGGTCTCATGAAGGTGCTCGCATGGTGTTTGCACTATTTCTTTTGGCTTTTCTAGTTCTAAAATGGTCTCCTATATATGTATTTACATGTCAAGACATGCGACTATCTATGCATATAGTGGGCACCTATCTCCGTGTAATTAGCCATAATTACCAAATTCGTATCATTAACATTAAAGCATGTAATCAAATATGGTTGGAGATAGTTATAACTCCCTCCATGTCTAACTGGTGCTACATGGAGAATTTATTACATGGGTTTCCATGATTGGACAATAAAATCATAGGGCATGTGCTCGCACGTAACACAAAAATATTTTTTATGATAAATATACACATATGTAACAAACAAATCAGTACATACCTAGGTGAATTTTTGTGAATCTTGATATAGAATTCTAGTGGTGTGGTCTGATTCATCGAGTGATGATTATTGTGTACCAGGATGAATTTACAACTTGTAGTTTTCTCTGTGGGATGATCATGTCAAAGAAATATATATTTTTTTAAGTGAAAAACCCCTTACGGAGCCGCCTTGTTCTGAGATTCCATGAATAGGGCATTCTACACCATCAAATTCACCCGGGGGTCACACCCGACCCTGCCCGCACCAACATTATCAATTGGATTTTGGATACCCGATTCAGGTTTTTGGTAGGGTGGATATTTGAACCTCGGACCTCCCTTGGAGGATTGCCCTCTCCTCTCCAACTCACCTACAACACTTAGGTAAAACTAATTTATAGTGTAAAACACCCCTTTTGAGGTGCCACTTTCAACAGGTTGGGCACAAGAGGAATGGAGCCTTTTCGACATCTACCAGAACATAGGACATTCCCAACTATACCATATATCTGTAGGATGAAGACAAGTGGAATGGAACCTGGGTTGGCCTCTACCAGCATCCAGAGCATTTACCACTGCACCACAACAAGCAGATAATGTCAAAGCAATGTTATTAGGTACTACATTTTATTAGTTTTGATATCTTATGCTAAAAATACAAACTATAATAATTTACCATGGGATGATGCACTTTTGCATTGGAATTCATAAGGAGTGTACCTCACTGTCAACATCTTGCAATTAAACTATCGATGATCGAAAAGTAGGTATATCTTGCAATTAAACATCTTGCTCTAGATCTGAAGATAGTCATATTTACATCTCTGATCCTGAAGATAGGCATCTCCGCTATGGTGATTCAGAAGATAGGCATCCTTGCTACTTTGCTTCTACAAGTAGATGTCAAATATAGGCACCTCTATTACTTTAAAAAAAAATCTTTGAACATGTACTTGTATTCTAGATATAGGTGCACCTACTTATGAAGATAGGCACTACCTTCTTGATGGGAAGTGGTGCCTATGTCTTGTTTTAATATGGGTGCTTCTCCCCCTGATCGTAGATAAGTATCTTTGTGGTGGCCTAAAGATAGGTGCTTCCTTTTTGGCGAATATTTGGCACCGTTGCATTAACCCGAACACATATATTTTCTTCCTGGAGAAAAATAAACACCTATATATGAGTATGGATATAGGCACCGAAACATAGGTGTTGGTCTACATGTAGGATATAGCCATTGGACTGCACCTAGGATATAGGCACCTTTTTTGCATCGTTACCATCCTAGAAAGAGGAAACACGTAGGGCAGTGTGGTTTCATGCTTGATAAGACTAGTTTGACCCAACTACCTACAAATTGAATATGAGTCCACGTGGCCCTACAAAATAAACACATTAAAATAAAAATTTATTCTAAAAACATATCTTAGAAAATAAATAATAATATAACAAATGCTTAGGCATTCGTCAAACTACTGAATTTATTGAGTCAAATGGGGTCTCCCCCATGCCTCCTATAATTAATTATATGGATTGGATGTGCATAGTATGGATGTAATCTATGACTAATGACCGTAAAAGCTATGTCACTACCATAAATGGCTCTAACACAAACAACACCATTGTTAATTACTTCAATTACCTCATACAGACCCATCCACCTCTACATGACCTTACATTTTCGTTCCTAGAACCAAGAATCATACAACAATACCCAGTATCCTTCTTTAAATATTTTGTGTTGTATGTGGAGGTCGTACCATATTACCTTCTAATTTTCCATCATTTCTATGCATTGCAAAGCATCTTGTATGTATTCATCCACCCAATTTTGTAATAAAATGCACTCTTTTTATGCAATGGTTAGATCCATATTAAGCTCTATTGTAGTATAAAAAGTTCTAATGTAAAATTTGATTAGCATCATTGTGATCTTCCCTTACACCAACTAAAATGGTGTAAATATGGTTGTTCATTTCCATGTGGTTTGATATGCCCAAACTTATTCCAAAAGGTATTTTACCCAGTCCTTCTTGTGCTGATACACTATCTTTGTTAGAATGTTCTCCAAATCCCTATTTGTAACCTCCACTGCTCATTTGCTTATGGATGGTATGTGTTGTTTTTGTTGTAGCTGATTTGGTACTACTACATTAGTTCTTGAATCATTTTTGTGTTAGAATAAGTAATTATTCTCTTAAGTTCTACTAGGATAGACTTACTTGAGTTTCCACTCCTTCATGAGTTAGGTGAACTCTCAGTTATAGTCTACATCAGATTTGATGAGTTGTAATCCAACGACTCTCAATGATCAACTTTGTTATTTATACAAAGTTGATCCATGGAATAATCAATCAGTTCTACTCTTCTCTTCATATTTTGTGTAATGCTTTGCATGTCTATTGTTGGGAAATTCTAACATGGTACCAAAGTAGGATAGATCTTGCTAGCATTATCTCTTGAAGGTTCTAGGAGTTGGTTCTTTGTATCTTTTGTTGGTTTCTTTTTTAAAAGCCTTCAATTAGATTTTATATATAGTTTTTTTCAGCTATATTTTTTGAGATATATGTATGTGGGTTATTCTGAATAATATTTGTCTCCTTCTCAATTGAGGAAGGGAAGATTCATTGTCTTCTAGTGTAAATTTTTTTTAGAAAAATTGCCCATTTTTTTCATAGATCTATTTTTTTGAAAAGCTCTTTTCTATGAAATAATCATACATATTATCTTTTAGATTTTTTTTCCTTAAAAAAAACACATTTTTCAAGCAATTTTTTTTACCTGTTATTATTATTTTTAAACAAAGGTTCTTGATATCATAGTAATATTTTCCTATATTTAGTGTTTTTTGTTTACAGAAAAAAAAAAATCCATTTCGCTGCCCTTTCGTCACTCTTGGAGACCTCGGGAAAAAATAGGCTCGCAAATCATGCTCCCAGCACCCATTTATGGTCACCATAGTTTCACTTTGTGGTGCCTCTCTTCCGCCTCTCTAGCGAAGATATGAGAGAAGCTCTCCATTTTTTCCTTGATTGGCACAACACACTTCAACAAGGGATGTGTTAATATTTTCTAATTAAATTTTGCCTACGTGTGCTTGGAAATACGTCTTCTAAATATTCCCTTCGATTCGTTTCTTTATAAACATTTCTTCTTAATGTTTTTTTAAACATCTCTTAATTTTCTCGGTGAACTTCAAAGCCTGCTTAAGCCAAGATTTTATTCCTTTGTCGCCAGGTCTCTCCTATCATAGATTGGCGATGGTATAATGACTATCTTTGGGTTTCTATTTATCTCGTTCAGACCCTCCTTCGTTCGTATTGCATTCAAATATTCATATGCTCGCATTACTTGTTATTCATTCTTTGAAAGTCTTTTCGATTTGCTCCTCAGGTGAAGCAACAGATTAATGAATTTTTTTATTCATTTTGTAATCCCTTTTGCTAGTTAATAGGCAATATTTTTTAATTATATAGCCTCTCCTGTTATCTTCTCATCGACAGGTTAAACGATTCTCGAAACCAAGGTCTGCACATCTCAAAGGAGGGAGAGCCTTGTTCGAAGACACTAGTGGCGCCAGTAAATATCAAATAGCTAGGCCCACGACATCTTAACGACTACCTTTATCAAGTAACCCGGCTTTTGGTTCTTCTATGATGTGCAGGGTCTGCGACATCTTAAAAAGGGGGGAGAATCATTGTCTTATGTTTGAAGGCATATTTTTCATTTCATTTATAACCTCTTTTTGCAGGTTGTCCACTTCGTTTAACAGGGAGGAAATATCATTTATAATATTATTTTTTTCTTAGTCTTCAGGGGTCTCCACTTCGTCTGAAAACCAATCATTTTCAGGAGTGTATACTCTGTCCTTTAGCTTTGGGTCAGACTCTGTACCAAATCTGACCGCAGGAACCTTAGTTTATGTATATCTCTTGTCCTCCTTTGATAATATTAGGTTTTGTTTGTATCATTTTATTAAACTCTTCGATTTCGAAGGTTACCCTTGCAAAAACCTCTATTACCTGACTCCTTTTTTCAAAGAGCCTTTATATTTTTCCAAAGGCTCTCTTCAAAAAGTGACGAGTCAATTGTATCTAACGTAAATACAAAGATCCAATTTTTTTGGGGGGTTCTATAGGTGCCTTTTTGCACCTATCATAGCATCCAGGGGGGTTGTTATTGCATCAATTTTTGCCTCTTTTATTTTTGCCTCATTACCTTTGTTATAAGTCATTTGTTTATATATCTTGGTAATGAAATATAAGTGAGGATAATTGATTTCAAATTACATACCTTAATACATTAAATATCTTAATAAAATAACTCTATTTTATTCTTTCTTTAATTCCTTCTTAGAGAAAATCTCTATATTAAAACAACTTATTTTGTTCTAATTAATTTTCTTTCCAAAGTTCTTTAATATTATATAGAGATTTTATAGTGAATGAGTGTGAAGATATATCATTAATATATATTATTTCATTATTTCCTTTCTTGCAAGAGGTCTCTATATTAATGAACTTATTTTGATTAATTTTTTACAAAGAGTTTCTAGATTTATTTAAAGTTTTCTAAAGGAATTTTACTGAGGATATCTCTTTAATTAAACCTTATTCTCCATTCATTATTCCTTTCTTAAAATTTTTTAAAGAGAAAATATATTAAAATACCTATGCACCTATATTGGAAAATCTAAATAACTTATAGTTTCCCTCACGTAAGGGTGGGTTATTCAGATAACCAATATAGGAGTATGGTTGATTAAAAGCCTATGTTCCAAGTATCAAATCTACTCAATACTTATAGTTTCCCTCTCGTAAGGGTGGGTATTTGAGGAGAAAAGATATATAGGCCTGGCATATTTGTTCTCATTAGCCTAAAATTAATATCAAATCTCCTCAATACTACTTATAGTTTCCCTCTCGTTAGGGTGGGTATTTTAAGTTTTTTTGGTGTTTCTTGAAAGCTTCTATTCCCTATTATCCATTGCATTCTAAAATTAAAGTTAAAGGGGGGAAGTTTGGGTTCACTTCAATTTTCTTTGGAAAAATGAATTCAATGAATACAATTGATCCTCTCACTCCTCATAACTACCATACATGGAAACCCAAAATATTAAATCTCATTTCTCAAAAAGGGCTCACACACCTATTAGAAGAAAAGGAACCTAAGTTTGAAAAAGAATATGAAATATTTGTTCATAAAGGGAAGATGTATGAAACAATGGGTATTATAAGCTCTAATGTAAATGAAAGCTTATGGTTTCACATTATAGATTGTAAAACTCCTTATGAAAGTTGGGAGAAACTAAAGAACTTATTTGGAAAAGTAGATCAAATGAGGTCAATGCAGCTTGAGGCAGAATTAACAACTTTATCTCCTGACGATTTCAGCAATATTATTGACTTTCTCACAAAATTCAAAGAAGTCCTTACTCAATTTAAAGGTAGTGGAAAGGATAAAAATGATGAAGAATACATCTATCTAATTATTTCTAAATTAAATGGTGTATTTCAGATATTCACAACCACCTTTCTATCTACAAAAGATGCTCTTGGTGCAAGTTTCAAAATGCCCTCCTTAGAATAATTTTGTGAGAGACTAACTAGAGAAGAAATAAAACTTGCAAAGTATGAGATCTCTTCCTCTTCCTCTAAAGCCTTAGTAGCATCCACCTCCACTAAAGAAAAATTCAAAAAGAAATAAAGAAGTCCCATAACTTGTACTCACTACAAAAAGAATGGTCATTCTACAAACAAATGTTGGAAAATATTACAACAACTAGAGGTAGCTATGAAGGATCAAAATATAGACAATAAAAATAAAATAGGAAAAGCCCTAAATATCCAAGGGAAGACCACCAATACTTCATCTAATTACTAGGTTCTAGATTCTAGAGCAACTCATCACATGATTGCTTCAAATGAGTCATTCTCTTCTATCTCCTCAAGTTCAACATGTAGCATAGAAGTTGGTGACTCCTCCTTTATCCCAGTCAAAGGAAAGGGTGACATATCCATTGATGGTGGCTCTATCAATAATGTTCTCTATGTTCCAAATATTACAACAAATCTCCTCTCTATCTATCAGATTTGTACTTATGGAAAAGGGAAAATTGTTCTCTTCTCTCCAACAAGAGTTGAGATAAGAGACTTTCAAGACCCCCACTCTCTTGTAGCCAAAGGAGATATTGATCACAAAACTCACCTATTTCACTTCAAAGGATTCAAAAATATAGAAGGGGCCTCCTATTTTGTGGCTCATGGAGATCTTGAAAGCAAAATTTGGCATGAAATGTTTGGTCATCTCAGTTATAACTACCTAAAGGAATTGAACACCCATGAAATGGTAATAGTTTTACCTCAAGTCTCTTCTATTGATGGAGTATGTCCTAGATGTGCTCTTGGAAAGCAACATCAAGATCCTTTCCACCCAAGTGGTTCTCTAAAAGCCTCATCCCCTCTAGAGTTAATCCATAGTGACTTGATGTTTTTCCCAGAGCCTTATTTCAAAGGAGAAAAATATGCTCTAACCTTCATTGATGACTTTTACAGAAGAACTTGGGTCTACTTCCTAAAATACAAAAGTGATGTTCTATCCCACTTCAAAATATTCAAAGCCTTAGTTGAAAATTAGGCCTCTTGCAACATCAAGAAAATTCACACAGATAATGGGGGGAATATTGTAGTAATGAGTTCTCAATATTTCTATCAAGTCATGGTATCATTCATTAGCATTTTGTCTCCCATAATCCACAGCAAAATGGCATTGCAGAAAGGAAAAACTGAACATTGAAGGAAATGGAAAACTGCATGCTCCATTCAAGAGATCTTCCAAAAGTTTTTTGGTTAGAAGCTATTAACTATGTAAACTACATTAAAAAAAGCACACCTCATAAAGCTCTTGACCATTTAACTCTTGAAGAAGCATGGACTAGCTCAAAACAAGATGTCTCCTTCTTCAATATTTTTGGGTGTACTACTTAGGCGCACATACCAAAGAATAAAAAGAAGACTCTAGATAAGAAAAGCATAAAGTTCATATTTGTTGGTTATTGTGAGGAAATGAAAGCATACAAGCTCCTTGATCCCACAACTCATGAGGTCTTTTTCATAGGAATTTCCAATTTGATGAAACATTCCCTCAGAAAGATCCTCAACCATCATATTCTACTATTGAGCCTTCTCCTATAATAGAACCTCAATATAATGAAGAACCAAATTTAGATATTAATTTAGATATTGATGATCAATATGAGGAACCTATAACTCCAACTCAAAGTCTTTCTACACCTTCTACTCCTTCCACTATACCAAAATGGGTCTGCATCATTGTTAAAGAAGCTACTCCTTACATTCAAAATATTCCATCATCTAGATTAACAAAATCCATAGGCACTGGTCTTGTCTGTCAGTATATTACCTCTGATACTCAATCCTTCAAATAAGACACTGGTATTAAATAATGGGATGATGTCGTGGAAAATGAATTCTATTCCTTAATAAAAAAGGAAACTTGGGATTTAGTTACCCTACCTAAAGGAAGGAAATTAGTTCATTGTAAATGGATTTATAGAACAAAATATGGACCTAATGGAGAAATTGACAAACACAAAGCTCGCCTAGTAGCCAAATGTTTCTCTCAAATTGAAGGAATTAATTATGTTGAAACCTTTGCACCAGTTGCAAAAATGGATTCTGTTAGATTGGTTCTTGCTTTGGTTGCTTCCCAAAAGTGGCTTGTCTTTCAAATGGATGTAAAAAGTGCTTTCTTATATGGGGACTTAAAGGAAGAGATATTCATGGAATAAGTTGTTGGTTTCACTCAAGACTCCTCTATTGTTTGTAGTCTAAATAAATCACTTTATGTCCTCAAACAAGCTCCTAGATCTTGGTATGAAAAAATGGACTCTTTCCTTCTTTCCTCATATTTTTCTCATTGTGAGTCTGATAACACAGTCTAAATTTGGAGATATGAAGAAAAAATCACCATACTTGTTCTATATGTTGATGATATACTACTCATTTGTAGTGACTTCACTCACATTCAGACTATAAAATACTCCCTCTCTGAAAAAATTGATATGGCTGATCTAGGTCTAGCTCATTACTTCCTTGGGATCCAAATAAATCAAATAGATGTAGGAATTTCATTATGTCAACAAAAATACACTCTAGATCTTCTTCAAAGGTTTAAAATGATAGATTGTAAACCTTCTCCTACACCTTTTTAGTCTGGATTCAATCTAAGTACTTCCTGCACATCCCCTCTATGTGATGCAACTCTATACCATCAATTTGTAGGGAGTCTATTATACCTTAATCATACTCATCCAGATATCTCATATGTTGTTGGCTTAATATCCAGATTCTCACATCAACCTCATTTCAATCACAAGAAAGCAACAAAAATAATTCTCCACTACTTGCAAGGGACTACTCACTTTGGGCTCTTATATGAGGGAAAATCCATGGATATCATTGGCTACATGGATTCATATTGGGCAGGTTCAATAGAAGACAGATGTTCAACTTATGTCTATGTCTTTTGTCTTGGTTCTTTGCCAATTTCTTAGTTATGCAAAAAATAACAAGTAGTGACCTTATCATCTACAAAGGCAGAATACAGGGAAACGGTTTTAGTAAGTCAGGAAGCTCTTTGGCTTCATCAAATTCCAAGAGAATTTGATTTTTCCCATGACAAACCTATTACTCTTTGGTGTGACAATCAGAGCATAATTCATATTGCATGTAATCCAGTTGAGTATCAGCACACCAAGCACATTGAGATACACATGCACTTCATTTGATAGCATATTGATAAATGGGACATATACTTGGACTATATTCCAACTAAAAATCAAGTTACTGACATCTTCACCAAGATATTTCCTTCTCTGCATTACATATAGTTGCGACAAAAACTTGGTGTATTACAACTACATTGAAATAGAGGTCTTTTAACCTCTCCATGTATTTTTGTATTATTTGGAGGATGGTTTTTCCCATGTGGTTTTTCACCATCTCTCATATGATTTGTAAATGAGTACCTCATCAGGCCATGTTGTCGGGACTCAATTTTTTGTATTAAGAGGACAATCTTCGCCATCCGAAGACATGCCTCTTTATTTCATAGCAGATGGTTTTTACCATGTGGTTTTTTACCATCTCTCATATAAATTGTAAAAGAGTACCTCATCAGGCCATGTTTTCGGGACTCAATTTTTTATGTATTAAGAGGGCAATATTTTCCATCCAAAGATATGCCTCTTTATTTCATAGTAGATGGTTTTTACCATGTGGTTTTTACCATATCTCATATAAATTATAAATGAGTACCTCAACAGGCCATGTTTTTGGGACTTAGTTTTTTGTATTAAGAGGACAATCTTCACAAACTAAAGACATGCCTCTTCATTTTATCTTTTTTGATAGATGGTTTTCCAATAGGGTTTTTACCATCTCTTCAAAAAACAAACCATTGTACATGAGTACCTCATCAGGCTCTGTTGTCGAGACTCATTTACACAATACACCCCTAGTATCACTTAAGGGGGGTGTTAGAACAAGTAATTATTTTTAAATTTCTACTAGGATAGACTTACTTGAGTTTTCGCTCCTTCATGAGTCAGGTGAACTCTCAGTTATAGTCTACATCATATTTGATGAGTTGTTGTAATCCAACAACTCTCAATGATCAACTTTGTTATTTATACAAAGTTAATTCATAGAATAATCAATCAGTTCTACTCTTCTCTTCATATTTTAGGTAATGCTTTGCATGTCTCTTGTTGGGAAATTCTAACATTTTGAGGTGAACGTATCCCCTGACCAGTGGTAATTTCCTTGGGAGTGCTAAACCTAGTGAAAATGAATTTATACAAGAACTAACTTATTTTGCATATTGTAATGTCTACACTTCAACCCACTTAGTAACATAGTTAGTACATACTAAAATATATCATTTTCAATTAGATTATTGATTAATTAGCCCAAAAAAATCTATCCCCCATTTATCAAATGGCTCAATATGTACATGGGATTGAAGAGGTATTTCATTGTGTGGAGTTGATCTACCCATTCTCTAACATTGATCACAATGGTTGACATAGTTTATTGCATATTTAAATTTAGAGGGCCAAAAATACCCTATTTGCAAAACTTTAAATGTAGTTATTTTACCTATAAAATATCCACCACATGGTTCATCATGACAAGATTTTAATATTTTTGTGGTTTTATTTTCCACAACACACAGTCTCACGATTTGATCGAGGTCAGTTTTAAACAAGCACTTTTTAATCCATGAAAAGGTTATACTCTTTTCAATTTATATTTGGGCTTCTCTAGGAGTGAGTGCAGGGGATATTTTTCCAATTGCTAGGTAATTTTCCATATCGGCATACTAGGGAATTTGTTCATCAAGATTGAAGAGATGCTCATCCAAAAATCAATCTTCAGTGGTAGTGTTTTCTTGAGAGATTAACCTAGAGAGAAAATTTACCACAATATTATCCTTATCGGGTTTGTCTACAATGGTCACATCAAATTCCTACAGAAGTAATAGCCATCTAATAATTTTACCACTTACCATTGGCTTGTTCATCAGATATCTAATGGTTGTATGATTAGTGTGTACAAATATTTTGTAGCCCATGATATAATGGTGAAATTTATTAATGGTATGTACAACTACCAAGAATTCTTTCTCCATGACAGTGTAGTTGAACTCAACGCCCATAATATTCTTACTAACATAGTAAATGACATAAAACTCATTATCGTCCTTCTACCCTAGTGTTTCCCCTATAGAATTATTGGATGCATCTGTATAAATGTGAAAGAGGATGTTCTAATTTGGAAATCTCAATATAGGAGTAGTTGTTAGTTTCTATTTCAAGGTATGGAATGCTTGTTCACACTTACTAGTCAAGACATTCGATATCTTTGGTTAAAAATGTATGTAGTGGTTTGGAGGTTTTACTTAAATATTGAATAAATCATTGGTAGTATCCAACAGAGCCTAAGATACTATGGATATCTCTCTATGTATTGGGATTAGGTAGGTTTTTAATCACTTCAATTTTATTTTTACCTACCTTGATCCCCTTGGCAGAGATATGGTGTCCTAAAACTATTCCTTTTTACATTAACATGAAACATCCATAAAATATTTGGAGTGATTTATCTATATTTGTTGTATCTTCTTCAAAGGTTTCACCATATATGTTGAAATAATCCACACTGACTTCTATAGTCTCTCCCACTATATCTAAAAAATGCTAAGAATTGTCCTCTAGAAAGTGGCAGGTGCATTACATAACCTGAATGGTAAGAATCGACAGACAAAGGTACAACAAGGATAGGTAATGGTGATTTTTTCCTAATCCTTATCCCGTATCTGAATTTGATTATATCAACTATACCCATAAAGGAACAAAAAATATTTTCATCTACCAAAGTATCAAGGACTTGGTCTATAAAAGGTAGGGGGAAATGGTCTTTTCTAGTGGCTTTGTTTAACATTATGTAATCCACACAAATTCACTTGTAATTTTTATTGGGAACTACCACCAAAGGTGAAATCCATTGACTATCTAAAATGGGATAGATGAATCCAACTATTAAAAGTTTCTATTGTTCAACTTTCACTATTTTCTTCATTATTGGATTCATCTTTATTTGAGGCTATCTTATAGGTATTGCATTATCTTCCAAATGGTTTTTATGCACGTAGAATTTGGGTGTAATACCCATAATGGGTGCAATAAATTTTGTATTTTATGGTTGTCTAGTATTTATTTCAACTTATGCTCTTGAACAATTGATAATGAATTAACAATGTTTAGTGTTCTGCTAGGTTCTATTTCTATCTGTTTAACATGATTTTCCTTGTTGCCTACAAGTGGGGATTCTATAGGAGGATGTGAAGATTCTCCTTGAAAGAAGTTTGTTATGACTACATCTTCATTGGTTTCATATTCTACCTCATCTAGGGCCATTACTTGTTGTAGCATTGGCAAGGAATCAACATGTTCAAGGTCAAAATTAGGCTCCCCCAATTCAATGGTAGATTATGTAGGAGGGTAAATGACTAAATTTTTGACATTCTATCCATTGGATATTGTCATTTTCCCCATCCTACAACTTATGTAGGTGTTAATCATTGCCAGCCAAGGATGTCCTAATATGAGTGGGTAACCACCCAATCTTGATTTTGACTCCAAAACTAGGAAGTCTACTAGATATTCCCATGCATCCACTATTACAATCACATATTCTAGCATTCCCTCTAGGAGTACTATAGATCAATTAGCCAATTGTAGAACTATTTTGGTTGGCCTCATATATGTTAGTTGTATTTTTTGCATGGTTTCCTTAGGCATGACATTTATGGTTGCACCTAAATCTACTAAAGTATTGGGTAGCCTCAAGCCTTCAATTTGGATTGTTACAATCGGGCTTCCTGGATCAGAGTACTTTGGATGGTAGGTGTTTCCTAACATTAAATCATATATCTAACCTACGATATTCACTACTTTCAATAATTATTTCCATCATATTTTCTTAAGACATAATTCTCTAATGGCCTTTGTGTAAATTTACACATATCTTATGACCTTATACATGGGAATTGTGACGTTAAAATTTTTCAACCCTTCCATTATGTCAAATTCTAGCTGCACTTTTTTCCTAGGTTCCTGTAACCTTTTGGGGAAGGGTGGAACCCCTTCATTATTGGTTTATTTAGTAGTCACATTTTCTTCCACCCCCTCTACCGGAGGTGTTTTTTCTTCTACTTCTACTTCTATTTCCTCTTCCTCCACTATTGGAGGTGTGGGAGCTACTCCTAATTGTCTACTTGATCTAAGCTATACAGGATTACAATCTACCTATTCTATGCTAATATGGTACATAGGGTACATCCCCGCATCTATGTGATATGTGGGCTGATTTATCTTCTTATTTAGATTTTGGGTTGGTTGTGATGGTAGCTATTGTGGCCTAGAAGTAGGTGGTGTTGATAAAATAAGTAACAAGTGGTGTTTGTGTTATGGTTTGTGGAGGTGAAGTCCACGTATTATAATTTTTCCACTATATCTCAACTTGTTGGTATAGGCATCCATGGATAAGGAGTGTAGGTAGTAGACCCTTGGGTGGAATTCATCCAAGGTGGTTGACCCCACCATCCCATATTGGGTGGTTGAGCTTGTCCTTGGTTCACAAAATTGGATCCCCCATATTGTGGTACTCCTCCTGGCATTTCGTCTCCCATAGAAAATTGTTGCCAATTTCTCCTATTACCCATGAAGTAAGTTTATGCTACTTCTAGTTCCTATTTCATGTTTTCTAACTTTAGGCACAATTTTTTTTTGTGATTCATTTGACAAATAGCACACATTCTGATCTTATTTTCTAGACACTCATTCTTAGGGTGTTTTCTTCTACATCTTGGGTAGAAAATGGCTAGTGCTACTTCAATTTATTACTTATTTTTCAAAAGATGAAATGTGTCTAATTGAAGTGCAAGATATGATAGAATATCACTCTTCATATATTCCAGTAAATTTCCTATTTCCGCCTTGGTTACAAAGATTGTGGTTTTTGTTCCTCGATTGATGGGTTTACCCTTTCTTCTAGAATAATTTTGATAGAACTATCAAATATCCGACATTTTGGTTTGGTAAATGTCACCTCTCACTAACAAGTTTAAGGTTTCTAATGACTCATTCATGAGACCCCTTAATAATATACTTCTCAAGGATTTCTCACCCAGTTTTGCATGGGGTGAACATTGAAGATTAAAATGAAACCTACCCCAATAATATTCCAATGATTCTTCCTCCCTTTGTGACATATCTAGGACCTCTTCCCTAGCATCTTGTGCCCTACCAAAATCTTGGTATTATTCTAGGAATATTTTCTTCATGTCTTCCCAAGTGGTAATGTGTTTGTTCCCTAGATCGATAAACCAACGTAATGTTGAATCATCTAATGTAGAGGGAAATGATTTCCGTTTTTGGGCATCATTTTTATAATCCACTAATCTATAGAGCACATCAAATTTGAAAAGAAATAGATCAGGGTCCTTAGTTGGTAGTCCTCTAAAAGTAGGAAGGTGTGTAGGAGAGATATGTTTCATTTTGGTATCTCCTCTTGATTCTTCAATTGGAAAATCAAAATTGGTAGAAGCTTCCTCATTTTTAGCCATCATTTTAGGTGATGTAGATTCTACTCTAGCTATTTTTAAGGCAGCTAACAAGATGTCACACTCATTTTTCTTGTCTTCTAACAGTATTCCTAAATCCAAATTTGAAATAGTTCCATCTTCAACTACCTTCCACCGTTGGGTATTCAATAAATCCCCCTCGGCTCTTGTGTTTTCAAACAAAGGTCCTAAATCAAAACTTGAAGCAAATCCCTCTTCGAGAGATTTCCACCTTGGATCATTTTTAAAGGAAGTTTATCCAACTATTGGATTAATATGCCAAGGTGTCTCTAGTGGAGATGATGGTGCAACTTCAAGAAGTGTTTTAGATGCTTCAGAAGGAATATCATAAGGTATTTTATGGGTGACCTCTACCCTTTTAATAAAATGTCCATCCGGTCCTCTTAGTCTTGGTGGACTCATACATTATTAGGTAAGGGATCTATGGGTAAGATAGTCTAAATAGTTATTTTTAGGTTGACTAACCTACAGATCCTAAACTACTACAGTTGGCACTCCCTAGTAATAATTCCATAATGGTGAGCAGAAAATGGTGTTTCTGAAAATATTTATTTTGCTTCCATTTAATTTTATCAATTTGGGAGTTCATAAACTTGTTGAGTACCTATGCACAATATATACCTGTAGTATTTGGGAGATGAATCCTATCTACCATTTGATTTGGGAGTGTGTTGATTTTCTTTGTGTGTTTCAGTTAATCCAAACCAATAAAAAGTAAATGCAGAAATTAAAACACACAATTGAAAGAAACTATAGGAAGTAAATTGCTGAAATTAAATTACTATTATCAAACACATGACTGAAAGGGAAATTGTTGAAATTAAACACAAACTAAAATAAAATTTTAGAAAATAAATACACTTACATAATTAATAAAAGTAGAAAATAACACACTTTAGAAATAAGGTCCGAGGTGTAGACCAATTGGTTCATCCAAACCCCATAAGGGGGCGAAGGTCCAAGGTTCAAATCTTGGGCCTTGCCAGACTAAACGCTTGTCCCTTTCCTGGTGATTTTAGCGGCGTAAAAGGTTTAAAATGATTGTGGCATGGTGGTTATAGGGGTGGACTGCATGAAGATCTATGTGGTGGCTTCTGGTGCGGACAACATAGAATACTGTGGTGGCCATAAAAAGCTGGAGAGCCTACCCAGATTCGTGGTGGCTACCGATTCCACCATGGAAAAAAAAACACTTTAGAAATAAAGAAATAAGGAAAAATAATAGGGGAGGATTACTGCCAGGAGTGGGCCCAAGCTCCTGTAGATTTCTACCCAGTTGATTATGCAATACTCACTTCCAAATATATGCAAATAGAGAACACTTGAGACTTTATTTATTTATGCAGTACAAGATAACAATGCTTTGCAAATTAAAAATTTGGCATCCTTTCTTCACGGGTGGCCTAAATTTTATATAGAGCATGGTCATCCCTTATTATAAAAAAAGGTGGTTCTAATTTAATCATGCAACATGATATGCTATGGCCCATTCATGCATAATTATAATAAATCTCTAATAAAAGAGCATCCATGTCTAATTTTAATATTTGAAATATAAACATAGCGCTCCCTATGTTTATAAAAAATTATTTCTATTATTCGTACAGTCTTTCTATCAACTGGTCAACACATAAATGAAGGTGATTTATTCCCACTGAATATAGGTGCCTTTTAGCCTATCATTGGGAGATAGGCACCTTTTGGCTATCAAAATATAGGTGTCATAAGATAATAATATTTTTATCATCGGGAGATAGTCATGTTTCTACTATCAAAATATAAGTGCCATCTAGCCTGTCATTGGGAGGTAGGCACCATTTTTCCTATTACTGGAAGATAGGCACCATTCATCCTACTATCAGGAGATAGACTCTATACAACTTATTGCTAGGATATAGTTATCATCCCTTAGCAATATTTGGGCACCCATTTTAGGAACTATGAACTCTTTCTATTCATTCATCATTTCTTCAACATATTACATTCTTTGCACAATGCTAGGTCCATATGGAGCCTCAACAAAAATATGTGAAAATGCAATGAAAATATGCATCTACACATAATTTCCACTAAAAACACCAGTCAATCAATGTACATCAATTTCCATTAAATATATGCAATAATTATACAAAAATAAATTCCTAACATTAAACATGTCATACATAACCCCTCTTAAATATGCATAAAATTGATCTTTTTTGGTGCTCATCAGAAACATTTTATAATTCCTCAATAAAGTGTTATAGTCTTTAAAAAATTGATAAAATTTGATTGTTTGGATTAATTTTATCCATTTTTATATAATCTAGAAAAAAGTTACGAAATTGGGTCATTTAGATTAAACTAAACTCACATGTAGTGATATTCTTAGCTAGTTTGATTGTTCATATGCATATCTCTTGATCTCTCACTTTAAAAGAAAATAGCACCTTTGCAAGCATTTAAATGAAAAATTAATTTAATCTAAATCTTGTATTCTTCATTTCTTATATTCACTAGCATTGTGAACTCATTTTGAATCTATCTCTCTAAACTAGAACCATAGAGAGCCATGGAATATGCCTTCCAATGTTACCTACATGAGGCAATACACATAAAAAAAAATATTATTTACTCTTTAGTGAGTTACCAGAAGCAAAAAACATATACACTTACAACAAAAGAAACCTATATTAATCACAAAGTATCCACACATCAAAGCAATACATGATTTTAGGGAATAACACTCATTTTAATTATTCACAAGGTGTATGGCCAATATTATGTCAACCCAGCATGAGGCCTTCAAGCACACCAACACCAATAAAGTAGCTCACCACTCAAGATGACTAAGTAGAATTTATGGCTATAGCCAATAATCCTCCCCAAGACTCCACTCATAACCCACCTTGGTTCTTAGCTAGGCACATATACCCCAAGCTCAAATAGGCTTACACACTCCTAGTGTAGAGTGGCAAAAAACAATGCACCTAGCAAAGAGAAATGAAATGCATCTATTGATCTAAGCACTAAAAAGAGACATTTAATGTAAACATGATAACAAATAAGTGAAAGAAATGAGGGTTATATTTATATTAATAAATTTGTCAAATTTACCATTACAAAACATCCCCTTGAGGGCTCTAAGTTTATACAATAATTACAAAATCTTCAAAGGATATAATCCTTTCAGAAACTCAAGGTGTACTTCAATGCCTTCCTCACACTCACGAATAGAAGAGCGAGTTTTTGATTTTGTTACGATGATCTATCTATATTTTAACTTGTAGCTCCTTCCTTGTGCATTGAAATACCTGGATCTACACACAAATGATTCAGATTTGTTAATAGCATGTGTAGATTGAAATGAAATTAGAGATATGCATGTAATAATGAATATGAAGAGAGAAATAGATGGTGTAAAACTACTCTAAAATGCACCAAAACTTAGTATAATTCTTATAATATACTTTACAGATGATCTATGCTAAAACAAAGGTGAAATTATATGCAAAATCCATGGTCATCCCCAAGTGTTCCAATTGGAACTGTTAGAATGAAAACCTAATAGAACATCCAAAACTACTCAAAATTGCACCTAACATTAATATGATGCATATAATTTACTTTAGATATGATCTATTCTAAAATTGAAATGAAATTATATGCAAATTCATGGTCATCCTTGGGTGTTCCAATTGTGTGTGTTAACCATCCCAGGTGGGGACGACCACCAAACTTGGTGGTTTTTACCACCAATTCCTCTAATATTTGGTTCAAACTACTCCTAGGGGTGTTGTCGTCAGATTTTGTAATCTAATTCAATAAAATGGGTAGTTTTTGAAATGGGTTTGTGTATTTGAGATAACTTGTCAACCTCCTTCGATCGATGGAGATTTCAAGGGCAAATACGTGGGTGAAAGGTTTGATTGAATCTCAATAGCACTTCATTGAGAAATATTGTGAAGACTCCTATATTAAATTGGGTGGATTGACTACATTTTATAGCTCAATAGAGCCACAGGGTCAAATATGCAAGTTAGGGCATGCAATGTAGGTGTTACCATTTGTCAAAACCCTACCATGCATTGGGTGTGAGAAACCTCCAAATTGGGCCTCCAATTTGTAGGTTTTGATTGAATTGACATGCCCTAAAATATTTCATAAATCAATGGGTGGGATAAATGGTAGAATTTTATTACCATTTGTTCCACCATTGAATTTTTAAGAGTCCCAAGCCATGGCCATCCCACCCAAGGATGGTTTCTGGTGGGCATCACTCGGTGGAACAACCATGAACTGTGGTCGTCCTAGGGTGGGATGACCATGACTACATGGCCTAAAACTTCCCAAAAGTAGGGTAGAACTTCCCAAAAGTTATTAGGACCACTATTTAACCCATGAGGGTTGCCCAAGGGGGTCATATGGTGTTGATAATAGTGCGTCATTGTAGTCTAATCGGATTAATGCAATTTTAGTATCTACAAATGCCTCGTTTTGGGATGCGTTGTGTGAAACACAATGCAGAGCAAAAATAGATGACTAAACTATAAAATGATTAAGTTTATTAAGTAACCTAACCAAATTTAGATGCTCCAGTCATGGAAGAAGCATACATTCTTGGAATCCTTGCTTTTGACATATTTGAAGGATTTAATTTTGGTATACCTTTCAGTCGCACTATAATGATAGATTTTGGGGCTTAGGACATACTTGGTCTTGGTTCCTTGTTTCACTTATAAGTCTATTCTAGGACTAGTGTACCAAGGCTTCAAGGACATAAAGGCTATGTTTTGTTGAATTGGTGTTGAATTATATACCCCAGTGTGGGCTTGAAATTGTCTTTGGTAATAATTATTTTGAATGTATGCAAGTTGCACTTTTGAGTGTTTGAGTGTTGATTTTGATTATGAATTCATAATTATGACTACCCTCTAAAGTGATGAGTTTATGAGGGCATGACCAGTGATGAAAGTGATGAGTCGCTTGACCAATATGACTTGATTAGGATTCCTTCATATTTACCCATTGTAGAATTTATCAGTTTTGTTATGTTTTTAGTAGTTTTAAGACCTTTTTTCTTTGTCTTTTCTTCTATTTTTTTGGTGTTTTTTTGTGGTCGTCCTAGGGTGGTATGGCTGCAAAGTTCATGGAAATCCTAGGGTGGGATGATTTCCAAATTTTCTAATGATTCCACCCTGGGGTGGCCATGCTTATTCTAGGTCTTTTTAAGCTTAAAATTGGCAAAATGAGCTCATTTGCATACTTTTGACTTGGCATATTGAGAGGTGAGGAGTAGGAGAGTTATTATTAAAAATGGAGCACTACTGAAACCATCCTAAAATCACCATGACCCAGCCTCTAGACTTGACGAGCAGTAAAGACAATGTGATATGCGTAAGGGCTAAATTTGCTACTAGAATTTGTTTAATTTGGAAATGTACTTATTTTTGAGTTTTCTAATAAAACACACTAAATATTAGTAAATGGACCTCATTAGTGATAAAATTTAGTATTTTTTGCTTTACTTTTTATTTTTGTACAATTTTGTTACATTTTTTTTGTGTTTTTATAAGTGTTTTTTATCTGTTTTTATGGCTGGGAAGGCCATTTTTTAGCATTTTTGGGGACCGTCCCTGGGTGGGACGACCACTACAAATTTGGGGTCCATCCTTGGGTGGGATGGCCATGATTTGGGAGAAAAATGTCCCTTTTTGGGTTGTTTTTGTGCAATTTTGTTGTATTTTTTTTAGCTTGCTTGCCTCTGCCAGGTGATCAAGAGCCAGTATCTATTTCTGAATCTCTTTCAAACTACTAGGAACATAATAATAGAGGATGAATATAAATGCATTGATACCATTGGTATCAAACAAGTGACATGGTTAGAGCCAGTGATGGGAGACAAAGCCTACCTGATATCTTTGATAGATCTATTGGACCCTCGTACCATCATCTTCCACTTGCTAACTATGGAGATGACAATGACATTAGAGGACATCTGCTAGATTTTACATATTCTAATAGAGTGGGGTTCAATTATGTCTACTCATAGGGATCTTAGAGATACGATTTTGCAAAGATAATTTAGATAGGATTGGCACGAGGTAGTATGAGACTTGCCTAGCAGAGGCATCCTAATCGAGCTATTGTATGAGGTAGAGGTTTTGACTATGAGACATGCCTTGATAATGATGCTTATCTACAACATGTTACTACCAAACTTATCAAGATCTAGGTTTCCTTGCAACCTTTGGAGTGCACCATAGAGAGGTCGTTAGTGATGGCATGAAGCACTACTTTGTTGGAACAACTTTATGATGAGATGTATGGGATCCATTGCTACAAGTGTAAAGTATCGGGATACATCTTTCTATTGCAGGTGTTGGGATGGCATCACATTGATATGGATTGATCATGAGGACTACCTTAGATGACAAAACCACATCTCATTAATGTAGATATAGGATATAGTATCCTATGGTAATGATACTAGGAGAGGGGTTAGAGCCATCTATATGTAGGTACGATTAATTATTATGCAAAAATATTTGCATGACTGGGAAGAGGAGGTTACATGGAGACCATATGGGGATTGTCCAGCATAGCCTAAGGCTGAGGTGCAACTTTTATGGGTATAGTGAGGGATATGGTTATTTTGTTCACATGGGACTGAGAAAAATTATTTCCCATATGCTCGAGTGATGTAGTAGTTTAGGTTATTCCAGGAGTTGCCTAGCGAGCTAGTGATCTATCGATATTATGGGGATGAGAGGACACTTACTTGGCCTATAGTGGAGGTAGTTGAAGAGGAGGAATATATTATGGAGGGTATATCTGATCTATATGAAGGACAAACATAAAGTATGAATCTTGGTGGGCAATGCACCAGTGGCAAGGGGAGGGACCGTTAGGAGGTGGTACAAATACGGTGATAGAGGAGGGTCATGGGGGGTTGTAGATGAGGGACATGATGAGGCTCTATATGAGGAGGATCTAGAATTAGATGAGTTACATGATGAGTACATATACTTAGAGGAGAAAAATATTCATTGTTAAACAAATTCTGAGTGGATGGACAACTTGGATACATAGGATCAACATGATGATTATGATGAGGATGATTTTGATGAGTAGGGAATACAGGTACAGTTGGTAGTACAGGATGCCACCATTACCAAGATATAGGGTGATTTTATCAGAGGGATATAGGAGTGGAGTAAGTACATAGAGGAGAGGGCTCTCCTACATGTATATGTGCATACTACTAAGATAGAGATTGTGAGGTAAGCAGTAGTGATTGAGGTGCAGGTGGTAGAGCTAGCTACTCTTTGATCATAGGTTAGAGTAGGAAGCTCAAACCAGGATTTATTCAAAAGTGATGAGATAGCTAGGATATGGGGGAAGGTGACATAGCTCTAGACTTTACTAGGTGACTACCAGGCTCATCGTAGAGAGGATCTATCATACACATAATATTTGGAGGATGAGATAGTATACCTTAGAGGGTGTTTACTAGCTCATCCTTTTGCTAGTGGGTCCCAAAAAAGTACGAGTGGTATAGGGTAATATTCTACGATGATCGAGGATCCTAGATCCACAAGGAGGTCAAATAGGACCAGGGAGATCAGATCTTAGAGCTCTCAAAAAGTGATGATCGAGAGTGGTGATGAGAGTCATGGTGCCAGTCCTGTGTGACCATAACTTTTGAGACTCTACAATTATTTTTGGATTTTGGGAGAGTGAGATTTGAGGACCCACTTTGTTGTAGCCTACATAAATGTTTTGGATATTTTTACCACACACACACACACACACACACACATATATATATGAGTTTTTCTATTGTCATTGTTTGTCTCCTTACTGTTTTATTAGATGTATGCAATATTTATGTTTTACTTTACTAATTATTTTATGGATGCTTATCATGGATGCATGTATTGTAATATGATGTTGGTTGATGATATGTACATGTGTGTATGAATAATAAAATTTATGATTTGTTAATATGTATAATTATTTATGAATACTATTTGACACACTAGATGCTAGCACCATAGACTATACAAAATTCATTGATTCATTTTAACGTTATCATAAGATTATGTAATGGACTATGAAAATGTAAAATGACAAACATGTGATAAAATGATATGGCATAAAATGAATAGCAAGATGTTATAGAATGTCCTTGAGGTTTTCATGAGACTCAAACACTCTACTGACCTAGTCAAAAGTTATATATTAACTATGCTAGACTTTTTGGTAAGGTATAAATCTACTAGGATGACCAAGATATTTAATATCCCTATGTGTGCATGTGAGTTTTTTTTATGATAATGCATAAAGTTGCCCTAGTTCTAAATAGGATTTATGCAGCCCATATGTAATGAATATCACCCTATGAGTATCATGATGTTGATTTTTGTACGTAGTTGGATTAGACCACTAGGTAATACACGCTACTAAAAGCTAGCTCATTCACAAGAAAACATTGGTCTATACAAAATAAGGTCTATAATGTGATAGACATATCATCATGCATAAGGATACCACCATTTATAGGTATGCTTGATGCCACCCAACCTATAATGATTATCACCTTATGATTGTCAAATGCTGAGAATTCCAAGGATTCAAGTTTAGTACTCCCTTTATTTTTTATTTTTAATTACTCTAGGGATTTGATTTTTTTTTGTTTTGTGAGCAAGGGAATTTGGTAGTGGTGAGAACCACTATTTATTTTTCTTTTTTCTTTTGTTAGTGGTGAAAACCACTTTTTATTTTGGGGATTTTTGGTTGTGGTGAAAACCATTGTTTATTTTTCTTTTGCTCTTGTATTTGTTGCTTCTTTGGATACTTGCCTAGATTTGGTGTGGGGTAAGGGATTTTTATTTCTTTGGGTAGGGAGGAGCTTGTAATTTTATTAATTCTTAGAATTTTTGAACCATGCACATAGGGGGATGAGCAAGGTAAATGTTTCACTTAAGGTAACCAGGATCACTTTGTAGGTTTCATATTTCCTTGTGCAAAACTTGGATTTATTAATGTGAGAATGGGTTGGGATTATGACGTAGACAAGGTACAATAAAAGTAGAAATATACCTTCTAAAAATTAGGGTAGATTTATACAAAATATAAAAATAAATTAGAGACGGTTGAGTGGCCAAAAACCCTAAATATGCCTTACAATGAATGACTAGGTGAATGAAAACAAATACCAATACAAAAGGTGGGGAATGTGGATGGAAATGATACTTGTAATGTAGATGGGTGTTAATAATAACTTTTGATAAAGTTGATTTTGAATGATAGCTAGTGTACAACCCTAGTTCTAGACATGTATGAGCAACTCTTGAATGCAAAATACAATGATAGGTATGCTTAATGCAAGTGATTTATATAATGCAACGATATGAAATGTAACGCAATATTTTTGTATTTTTGTTATTTTAATGATGTTTTTGGATTTTTATTAATATATATATGTATTTGAAAAATTTACTTAGTGGATGCCATTGGGGCTTTTTGTGTGACCAAAGGGTTTATGGATACCTTTGGGGATTTTTTTTGTACCTTTGGGATTTTTGGGTGACCAAAGGGTTTATGGGTACCTTTGGGAATTTTTGGGTGACCAAAGGGTTTATGGATATCTTTGGGGTTTTTTGGGTGACCAAAGGGTTTATAGGTATCTTTGGGTATTTTTGGGTGACCAAAGGGTTTATGTGTACCTTTGGGGCTTCTTGGTAACCAAAGGATTTATGGATACATTTGGGGATTTTTGGTAGGGCATGGTGATACCTATGGAAATAATATGGATGGATGGATGATATCCATTGGATGGGTGATTGGGTATATTGACAAGAGGTTTTCACAAGACTTGTAGAGGTGGTTGTGGTGGAGGTGGAATGACCAGATATGGTCGATGTGGAAGGGGGTGAGCTTGCTCCTCAAGTGGAAAAAGCTATCACCATATGGGATGTTGCAATAAGAACATACACAGATATAACTATTCTTCATTATCAAATGGTATGATATTCTCATACTATTCATCTAAACTAGAGGAGTTAATAGGTGTTACACCGTAATATAATTCATCATTAGTTGTCCATTCATAAGGAGGACCTTGATCCTCTTCCTCATTATTGGATGGAAGAGTATGTGAACCTTCACCTTCTTCATAGGATTAGGTGAAATCATGAGATATCCCTTGATCCATCATATTTGTGGGAAAATAATCCCCCAAAGAGTGGATATGATTAGGATTAGTATAAGGATCATGTGCAAGATCATCCCTATAGTGCAAACCTAGGCACTCTAAAATTTTTGTGATAATGTCAAGAGGTACAGGTTTTTTGTGTCCTAATCTAGATTTATCATATGACATTTGATATTATGGCTGGTAAGGAACATGAGTGCCTTTTTTGCACAACCCCAAACCATAACCATGCCAATGGAATTGATGGAGATATCACATGGCATAGTCAGGATTGGACATATAATTGATGTCTTTAGAAAAAGGTTCTTCATCATATTCTTGCTAAGGAGATGGTTTTGTACCATATTCAATACCCCCATATATTAATTTTGTTTTATTGGGAGGTATACCTAGAGGTACGATGGTACCTATGTGAAGATGCAATCATCCCATATTCTATATTGTCTCAATGACTAGACATATTGTAATATTCCTTACCAAGTATTCTCCTAAATGCATTGTAGCTAGATGGACTACGACCTACGATGGTTAGGATGAAGGAGATAGAAGTGAGGCTTGAGATGACTCAATGTTTACCTCATGATGTGGTTCCTCATATGATAGACTAGGAATCTCTTCAAGGAAATGGTAGAGATGATTGAAGGGATATTGTCAATAGGCCTCTTCAACATATTCCTTTGTAGAGGATTTGATTATGACGAAGGTATATCTGAAGGTGCCAATGATGAGGGTGGTATACAAGAATATGGTAATGGATCAATGGATTGTGATAATGAAGGATTCAGATGTTGAATGGATGTATTCGATTGGAAGTCCAAATGAGTTGATGATAAATTCAACTTGGGTATGAGTTATACCAAGTTACATTATTTGAAGGGATCAAATTCTGTGGAGACAAAATGTACTTGTCGTTCGTAAGTATACTTTAAACATTGGTGAGCTATGGATGGCAAGCACTTCATATCCCTAATATAGAGTCTTCCCAATAATATAATAAGCCATTGAACCCTCTAGGACATGATACAATATTGGTATGGTTTTGCATCCCAGATGAATAGGTAAGACTATAGTGCCAATTGTTGAGTAGAGAGTATCGTTGAATGCTCTAAGGGTATATGTGAATGCAACAATGTGGGATGTTGGAAGACCTAGATATTGGACAGCATTTGTGGTGATGATATTACTTGAAGAACCAGTGTCAATTAGAACTCTTTTGTAAGGTATTTCATTTACACAGGATCAACCTCATCATTTGATATTAGTTTGAGTTCATGTTCATGAAATGTGATTACTAGCTCTTTGCACTACTGAATGTGCCCTATGAAATTTATAAAGGAGTTAGACTCATGGGGCTGCAATTTAATTGACTTAAGGATCTCGATAAGATCTTCTCGATGAGGTGAAGACTATTGGATAAGCTCATAGATAGAGAGTCATGCCGATATTGTTCGTAAGATTTGAGCAAGATTACCTTTTATGGTGAATACTGGACGAGGTAGAAGGATTTGCACTGGAGGTGGTATAGGTTGTGAAATGGAGGGAATATTGTTTTAAGCTATAGGTGGTGTAACTTTATTCAGATAACACCCATTCCTTATCACGATGCTAACCATACTAATGAACCCTTGTTGAGGGGGTAACGTATGGATCTCGTTTACCTATTTTTCTTGATTTACCTGCACCTCATAAGTGGGCAATGGGTATTTAAAGATACCCATCTATTGATTATTTATCATAAAAGGGTTATCAACTTGAAGATCATTCCTCTCAACTATGTCTTGTACTAGGTGTTTGAAATCGTAGCACATTTGCATGTCATGCTCATTCTACCTATGGTACTTACAGTATAGATCTTCATGATATCTTATGTACTTTGGGTTATTTGGATCTATAAGTCAAATGTCTGATAGAGTAATTGGTTTAGAGGAACATAGATGATTGAATAGTGAATCCATATACTTAGCAAAGGGCGTAAATTTTCTCTTAGGGTGACGTTGTTGGTTTTGCCATTGATTCATCTGAGTGTTGTTATTGTAATTTATAGGAGGAGGTTTGGCTTGATAGTTTATCTTCTAAGGTGGTATTGGTTGCATAGGCCCTGGAATGCTAATGGCAACTTGATTAACTGCTATTAGATTTGGTTGTGTTGGATTGCCCTTTGTGTTATTATTCCACTCCTTTTTATGGGATTTTATGATCTCCCCCTCTTGAATTTTGATTTCTTTGATTGTTCTAGCCTGCGCTAGAGAATCTTCAAGAGTTCGATATTGTTGGAGTTGTAGCAATAATGAAATTAGATTTAAAAAAATCTTGAAAAACATGTGAGTCAACTTAGGCACTTGTAGTAGGTATGGTAGCTTAGAGAGAAGCATTCGCCACCTATTACAATAATCCATGATTGACTCATCATAATACTACTTCAACCCCATGAGGTCTATCAAAGTTATCTTCACTTAGTGTTAAAAGTGAAACGTTCTAGGAATGCATTCACAAATTATTCAAAGCTATGAACATTGTGCCTTGGGATTTTATTATACGACTCTACAACTAGGCCACAAAGGGTAATCAAAATATTCTCAAAAGTAATGCATCATTATCCTTGATACTGAAGCATTGATTCATAAACCTAGTAATATTCATCTCCTTTAAATCTATCCAACTTGGGCATTTTGAAATGCTCTGGGTATGGAGGGGAAGGTATTGATGAGTGAAGCGGTTAAGTATGAATCTGGTGAAAAGTGGGCTTTTGAATCCCGAACCTAGAGGTCTTATTTTCTATTTTTTCTGTGCATTCCAACAATACTTTATATACATCAGAGGATTTGATCTCCTCTTCTTTGCTTTGGCCTTGTGGGGAAGGACAAGGAATGCCAAGCATATGTCATGGTGGTTTATCATCATCAACCATGCCTCCATAAGGTGCTTCTAGATATTCCTCTTCTGGTTCAATATAATCATAGTCTCCATAAGTTATTTCCTAAATTGGCCTATAAGGAGGGACAAACACTTGTGAAAAGTGATTTGTGTTTGGTGTTGTAAATAAGAGCAAGATTAGTTGTCATTGATGTCAAAAGTCAGTTTCAGTGAGCAGTGCAAGAAGAAGGATTTCAAGAGTCAGTTTTAGAAATAATAAGGTGATCAGATAAGGTCTATAGAAGAAGTTAGAATGCCCAAGAAAAATAATATTATAATATTTTATTATAATACTAAAGGTCTAATGGAAATACCTAAAGTAATTAAATTAATTATAAATTAATTATAATAATTTCATTATAAATTAATTTTTAATTTAATTTAATTAACCCTGTGGTTATTAAAGTAATTATAAGTTAATTATAATAGTTTTATTATTAATTAAATTATAATATAATTTAATCAACCCTAAAGTTAGGGTTGCAAGGCAAAAATAAATGTTCCGATGTCTTTAATAAATTCCTCCACCGATGTCTAATATTGTGGTGGCATAATGGTATAAATACCATATGCCATAGTTGCAAAAGAACTTACCTTCATTCAAATTACTCTAAGCCTACAATTTCTATGATTTTTGTGCGAGGAAGAAGACAATTTTTTTTTGTCTTTGTGTGCACCAGTGAAAGAACAAGTTTGGTGAGGCTCTAAGCCTCATATCCATACAGTGGTTTGGTTTGGTGGCAAGCAGTTGTGACTTAGGGTTTTGGCAAGCAAGAGGACCCATGATTGAATCTCAGTGGTAGTTTTGGTGAAGGTTTTGTTTGGGTGCCAAAGGAAGCAACACACTCTTTTTGGTTTAGGAACCAAAAGAAAGCATATAGAGCATGTGGTGCTCCTTGATTCCAAGGCGAGCGCCTAGATCACACGACGATTGTAGACGCATCTAGGGCATTGGTGGAAGTGCAATGTGGGTTCAATTCCCACCAAGGGCAAAAGGTATTTACAATTTTCAAATTTAATTTTTGTCCTAAGGTTGTTTGGCATAAGATTTTAGTGATATATAAGGGTTATGAAAGTTGATTTTTATATTGTGATTTTTGGTGATTAGAGTGTTGAATGGAGTGATAAGGTTTGAGATGGTTTTGAATGTTATTTCAAACTAAAGTCTTATTTGGTTTAATATTTGAAAGGAGTAATAAGGTTAATTGAGTTCTCATGTTTTATATGGTGAAAATAATTTGTGAGGAAATTATTGATTAAAATTTTGAGAAGGTTTTTGCTACCTAAACCTTAAAAGTGACAAAGAGAGTAATTATGATTGAAACAGGTTTTTAAGGGCAATTCTTCATCAAAAAAAAATGTATGGGCACATCTTCCATGTGAGTGATTGTTGGATGTTGTGAATGATAAGTTGGATTGAAAAGGGTTGTTTGTTAAGCATTGTTGAGTTTGATTGCTAAAGGTTTTTTTTAGTGAAATTTGATGACAAAAATCTTATTTTATAAGCATTATTGGAAACATTGAATGAGCCTTCATATGCATGATTAGGATTTTTGCAAGATCATGAGTATCATTATTTTGTGAAGTTGATATCTACCTTGAACTAAGGATTTGTTCAAGATCATGAGTATTATTATTATGTGAGATTGTTTGACAAGCATTGTTGGAAATAATTGAGTGAGTGTTCATGTGCTTGGACTAGGGTTTGTAAGTAAGGAGTATTTTATTGAGTGATTGATTGAGTGGAGTTGTATAATCCTAGTCAAGTGGAAGTGTTGAAGTGATAGTTCAAGTTCTGTAAAATAAATTGTTCTATATTCTAATTTATTTTGAGAAAGATACTGAAAGTGATTAAGCATTGTTGTGAGTGTGAAGCATATTAAGTCTCTAATAATTCTCTATTTGTTTCTATGATATTGAACAACATTTTGTGTGAAGCTTGTTTTTGTGATTGAATAGGATTTTCTGTGAGATTGACTTGAGTTGGGTAAGCTTTCATGGAACCTTACAATACATATTTGAGGTAATTCTTGATGAAGAATTGTTCAGTATATTGGACAAGTTCTAGAGGGGACTTGTGGATAGATGAGTGTGAGCTTTTGTGGAAGCTTACAAGGCTGAGTTAAGATAAGTCTTCGAGAATACTTGAGAGCAGAGTTGATTGATTGATTTATTCAAATATTGGGTTAAGGTTTGGGGTAGATCTAGCAGAGCTGATTTGTAATTGAGTCAAGCTTTGTGTTAAGGCTTGAGGACAAATTTTGAACATATTTGTGCTAGATTGAAGGACTATTTTTAGTGCATATTTGAGGACAAATATTGAGCAAATTTGTGCTAGATCATAGTACTATGTTTAGTGCATATTTGAGGACAAATATTGGACATATTTATGCTAGACAGAAGGAATGTGTTTAGTGCATATTAGAGACAAATATTGAGTATATTTGTGCTAGATCGAAGAATTGTGTTTAGTGTAGATCATAGATAGAGTATGAACATATTTGTGCTAGATCGAAGGACCATGTTTAATGTAGATTTAAAGATAGATATTGAACATATGTGTGCTAGACCGAAGGACTATGTTTAGTGTAGATCAAAGATAGAGATTGAGAAGATTTTTGTTAGACCGAAGGACTGTGTTTAGTGCAGATTTAAGATAGAAATGAGAGTAAGCTTTGGAGGTGACAAAGTATAGAGGACGATAGTATCCAATGGATAGAGGTCCATTAGACAAGGCAATGAGGACATGTCTTCTGAGTGAGGCAATGAGTCTTCAGTGGATAGATATCCATAAGCCAGTGCAGTGGAGGTAGCAATTCTTCTAGAAGATCACCAACCAGAGCTAAGCAGGAGTTTTGCTATGGATAGAGATCCATAAAATTGATTAGGGAATCGGTGTATCCTTTGAATAGATGTCCATAAACATTGTAATAGGGAAGGGATTCCCAAGATATTTGTTAAGAAAATTTTAGTGAAAGTTGTTCTCCATGGAGTAGCCCACATTGGGTGAACCACGTTAAATTGGTATCTCTATTGTGTGTGGTTATTTTTGCATTGCTTTGATTATTTTTTTTTATATTTCTATTGATAAGTTGCATAATATTAATTAGAAAAGAAAATTAAAAAGTGATCTTATACTATTCACCCTGCCCTCTCAGTATAATCTTGTGTTCTTTAATTGGTATCAGAGCAGGCTCCTTCTAAAGAGTTTAAAAACTTGAAGGAAAAGCTTATAAGAACACAGATGGATTATTAGAGTGGATCCTTAGAAAATTTAGCACCATTGGTCGATGGGAACAATTATACACTATGGAGCACAAGGATGAAGTTTCATCTAATGGCACTTAGAAATGAAGTATGGGAAGAAGTTGAAAATTGATACACACCACAAGCTACTCCACCTACAGATAAATATGGTAAGCTTATACATAATTATAACTCAAGAGCAATGAATAGAATTCAAAAGGGTTTGCATGAAATAGAGTTTTTAAATATTATGCATTATAAATCAGCAAAGAAAATTTGGGATAAGTTGCAAGGCATATATGAAGGAGATAAAAAGTTCAAATGGGCCACGTTGCAAAACTTCAAAAGAGCATTTGAAGATCTAAAAATGAAATATGAGAAAAAAATCTTTGCATATCTACTTCATGTGGATGAATTTGTTAGCTCCATGCAAGAACTTGTGCTTGAAGTTTCAAAACCTGATGTGTGTGATAAGATTTTAATGTCACTTCCAAAAAGGTTTAATGAAAATATTTTAGTTATAGAAGAGTAAAAAAATATTGATCTTTTGAAAAGAGATGAATTACATGGTATTCTCATAGCATTTGAGATAAGAATAAAAGAGGAACCTATTCCCCAGAAAGAAAAAATATTTAAAGCCACTAAGAAGATTAAGGGTAAGAATTCAGATTCAAGCAATGAGTTATTCAATGATGAAGAAGCTAATTATGGCCGAAGGAACAAGAACTGAAGAAAGTACAAAGGTACAAAATTAGTTAGATGTTTTAAATGTGGAAAATATGATCACTATGCGTCTGATTTTCCATAAGCTAGAAATAGCAGTGGTGATGAGAAACAGGATCATAAGAATAGGGATGGACAAGGTACACAAGGAAATAAGTTTTTCTAAAGGCATAAGAAGATTTTCTATGCAGATAAGGCAGGTAAGAGCTCAAGTGATAGTGATGATTGTTCCTAAGATAATGATAGAGATGAAGTTCTATTTATGGAAAAATAAAAAGAAGTGGTTAGGAAAAGGACACCAATAATCCTCAAATATTTTATATGTAGTAACTTTGGTCATATTGAAGATAGTTGTACAAAGAATAGATTTAGTTTCAGTGATGATGAATATTAAGATACATTTGAAGGACCAGAAGAGAATTTTCTTATGGTACTAGAAGAAGAAGGATGTGATTCTATAGAAGATAATTCAGAAAATAATGAATATGTTTTTAAAGGTAAACAAATAGAACAATAATTAGAGAAGGGATAAGTTGATATTTGTTGAGCAAGATGCAGAAATTGTATTGTCATTGTTGTCAACACAGTCAGAATGATCGGTTGATGCAGTGGACAGGAGTTAAGAGGTTCTTCAGAGTATGTACAGTGGTTTTCCAAAGTCATACTGATCAGTTGATGTAGTGGACAGGAGTTAAGAGGTTCTTTAGAATATGTACAGTGGTTTTCCAAAAGATAGAAGTGGCCTATATACTAAAAATCAAAAGAAAAATCACAAGGAAGAAAACTGTCACGATATCGTGACATGTTGAGAAGAAAGAAAACTGTCATGATATCGCGACATGTTGGCAAGAAAGAAAAACTGTTGCGATATCGCAACATGTTGAGAAGAAAGAAAACTATCGTGATATCGTGACATGTTGGAAAGAAAGAAAAACTGTCGCGATATCGCGACATGCTGAGAAGAAAGAAAACTGTCACGATATCGCGACATGTTTGGAGAGAAAGCGCAAGCAAGCAAAACTGTCATGATTTTGTGACATGTTCAAAGAGAAAGTGCAAGCAAGAAAAACTATCACGATTTCGTGACATGTTCGAAGAGATATAGTACGGAAGAAAAACTGTTGCGATTTCGTGACATGTTGGAAGAGAAAAAGATAAGTAGAAAAAGTGTCACGATTTCGTGACATATTGCGAAGAGAAAGAGGAGAGAGAAAAAGGTGTTGTGATTTCATGACATGTTTCATTTTCGCGATCCAAAGCGAAGAGAAATAGGAGAGAGAAAAATGTGTCGCGATTTTACGACATGTTTCATTTTCGCGATCCAAAGCGAAGAGAAAGAGGAGAGAGAAAAAGGTGTCGCGATTTCGCGACATGTTTCATTTTTGCGGTCCAAAGCGAAGAAAGATTGTACGGATGAAAAAGTGTCACGATTTCATGACATATTGCAAGGAAGGTTGTACGGATGAAAAAGTGTCGCGATTTCGCGACATATTGCAAGGAAGGTTGTATGGATGAAAAGGTGTCACAATTTCGTGACATGTTGCAGGAGAAAGAGCTAAGGAGAAAAAGTGTCACGATATCGCGACATGTCGGGTTTTCATGACCCGAAGGCAAGAGAGAGAGTTCAGGAGAAGAAGTGTCGTGATATCGCAACATGTCGCATTATCACGACTTAAGGAGGAGAGAGAAAGCAAGAAGGTAGAAGTGTCGCGATATCGTGACAAAAGTAAAGAAGAAGAGTATGAAGGTGAAAGTGTCATGATATTGCGACATGTGTTTTTGTGGGTGCAAAGCCGAGAAGAGGACAAAGAGGCAGAAGTGTCGTTATTTCGTGACAGGTCACTTTGGCACGAGCAAAGAAGAGAACCCAGTCGAAATAAGATATGCAATAGTTAACTGGAGTTATACGGCAGTTACAGGTGCATTTGGAGAAGAAATTCATGCAAATAAAATAAGAAGAGTTAACTGAAGTTATGCGACAGTTACAAGTGTAGTTATAGTGAAAACGCATGCATGCACAGAAAAGAAAACAAACAGTCACTAAGGAGAATTCGAACAGTCATGACCAAGAATATGAAAAGTCATGGTAGATGTATATGTTGCATGTAACGTGTTTAACAAAATGCCCACTCTATATATACAAAATGAGTTACATAAAGAAGGAGTTACAGTTGACAAGTGGCAGAAGAGAATATTAAAGAAATAGTTACAATTGACAAGTGGCTGAATGTGTGAAAGTGATGCTGAAATATGGTTAGAAGAGTGCTGTAAGAGAGTGACAAGCAGAGCCGTAAGTGTTTACTATGTTTTGATAAATTGTAGACCAGTCAGAGTCTTGTAAAAGTGAAGGCATTTTTATGTCATTAATATAGTCTTCAAAATTGTAATCCAAGTTGTTGCTTGGATAGGAGTTGGTGCTCCTTTCTGTTGGTGCAGATAAATCAGGGGTTGGTGCTCCTTCCAGTGGGTGCTGGTAAACAGATTGTAAAATTGGTGTTTTACAAAGGCTAGATTTGGACCATAGTCCAAGCAGTAATTCTTGAGGAGTAGCCAAATTGGTGAACCTCGTTACATTGTGTGTTGTGGTGTGCTCTCTTGAGATAATTGCTTTATGTGCTTTTAAGTTCTCTTTGCTTTAGCTTTAAGAGTTGTAGATTTGAATTTAAATAGCTACACTGATTCACCCCCCCTTTCAGTTTCATTGTGAGAATATCAATTGGTATCAGAGCAAGGTTCCTGAACAAGCTTAATCAGCTAAGGTAATCTAGGAAGGAACACAATGGTAGGTGGTGAAGGATTCTCATCAAATAAAGCTCCATTTTTCGACGAAAATAATTATTTATTTTGGAAAATCAGGATGCAGACATATCTTTGTGCTCTGGGATATGACATATGGGAGTCAGTAGAAAGTGGATACACAATACTCACCACACCTCCAACTGATGCTGCTGGTAAGAAACCATTTGAGAATAACTCTAAAGCAAAGAATGCTATAATGTGCGATTTAGTGGACAGTGAACTAATAAGGATCATGAGTTGTAAAACGGTAAAAGACATGTGGGACAAACTAAAGAGCATTCATGAAGGAGACGACAAGATCAAGGAAGCCAAGCTACAAACGCATCGATCTCAGTTCGAAGCATTAAGAATGAATGACGATGAGAACATAGAGGCCTATATATTGAGAGTCAATGGAATCATTAATGCAATTAGAGGACTCGACGAGGAAATGGAAGATGCGGTTGTCATGAAAAAGGTACTAAGAACTCTTCACAAAAGATTTAATTCTAAAGTTTCTGCTATAGAAGAATCTAAAGATCTCAATACTTTTAGCATTGATGAGATGCATGGTTCTGACTGCATATGAAATGAGAATAGGACAAGCTAAACCCACAGACAGAGAAGCTACTTTTAAAACACACAAAAATATAAAAACTAAACATGAATCTGAGGATGAAGAGACATCGGATGAAATGGAAGCTAAATTTGTTTGAAAACTTATAAAGGGAAAAGGAAAATACAGAAAAAAGTTACCGTTTAAGTGCTTCAACTGTGGAGGCGTCGGGAAATTTGCAGCTAAATGTCCAATGAATGACAAAACAAAAAATGATGAAGGGTCACACCAAGAAAAATGTGACTGGAAGAAGAAACCAAATTTTAGAAAAAGAAACTTCAAGCAGAAAAGTTTCATATCCAAGAATGTCAGCTCTTCTGAAGAAAGCTCAGGTGAGGATTCCGAAGAAGAAACAGGTGAAGCTCTGTTCATGGCATTTGAAGAAGAAAAAATAGAAGAAAAATAGGAAGGTGATAAAAACCTTAAGGATGAGGCTGAAGTATATCTGGAAGGTGAGTTGGTTGCTGCACTTAAAGAGTTGAGTATAAAAAGGAAAAAGAATAAAAAGGTTTCAAGAAAGCTAGAGGATGCCAATGACATAATAAATAGTTTGAAAGTACAGACAGATGAATTTAAGAAAATGTCTAAAGAACTCAAAGTACAATTAACTGTGAAAATATATGAATGCAGCAAACTGAAAGAAGAAATTGTTGGTTTAAGGATTCATCTAGAAGATATGAATCGAAAATTGAGTTGTTATCACAAACATGAAGCAAGCTCTGTGAAGCTAGAAAATATTATAAATAGCCAAAGGAGTACATGCATCAAATATGGCTTGCGCTTCATCGAAGGAGAATCGTCAAATGGATCAAAGGCCTTAACTATAGAACCCATAAATAAAGAAGATAAGATCAGGGTTGATCAAGGAAAAACAAATCATGCAAAATAAAGCAATAATGCCAGACATGAAAAGAGCGCTGATAATGATGGATTCACAAATGTCTCACATCAAAGGAGAAGAAGATTTGTGGCTCCTACTACAAAATGGCAAAAACCAACTCCCAGGTTCAATCAATCCTTTTCTAGTTATTGTTTTAAATGCAATGCTTACGGTCATAAGATTTCAGACTGGATTTATAATATAGGACAAAGAAATTTCACCAGTAGAAATGTCTTTTCATCCTTGATGGATTATGCAGTAGAATGCTATAACTATCATAACTTTGGAGACATTGCAAGAAATTGTAGAAGTACATATGCAGAAAATAAATATCAGGGAAGAAAATCTCAACCAAATGGTTTAAGACAAAACAGAAAATTCCTAGAAAAACATGCACAGGCCACTGACAAAGAAAAGTCTAAACAAGTGACCAAAACTGTAGTCAAACCAGAGTGGAAATAAAAGGAGTGACCCAAGGAAGAAAAAAAATCTTTGATTGTACAGACAACATTCAAAGCACAGAACAAATCTGCACCATGGATACTGGATAGTGGATGCTCCAGTCACATGACAGGGGATAAACAAAAGTTTGAAAAGTTACAATAATATGAAGGTGGCTCAGTTAAATTTGGAAATAATGATGGATCCAAGATAGTTGGCAAAGGATCAGTCAAGATAAGTGAAGGAAAAATTAATTCCAAAGATGTCTTGTTTGTGATTGGTTTGAAGCACAACCTACTGAGCGTAATCCAAATCTGTGATAGAGGTCATGAAGTCATTTTTAAGAAGCAGGGTTATGAAGTCAAAAAAGCACACAGTGGGAAGCTGATAGCTACTAGATCGAGGACTTACGGAAACCTGTATACTCTCTCAGAGACTTCAGAAGGAGCATGTTTGATTGGACAGGAAGATGAAAAATGGCTGTGGCACAAGAGGCTCAGTCATATTAGCTTTGACAATCTAGTAAAAATAAGTTCAAAAAGTGCAGTAAGAGATATACCCACCATTGGAAAACCATTAAATAGCATATGTGCTTCATGCCAAAAAGGGAAGAAAACTAGATCCACATTTAAATCAAAGGAATACTTCACCAACAAACCTTTAGAGCTAATACATACTGATTTATGTGGACCCATGAGAACACAAAGCATAAATGGTGACAAATACTTTATGTTGTGCATAGATGACTATTCCAGGATGACATGGGTACTATTTTTAAAGCTTAAATTAGATGCCTTTAAAATGTTCAATACTTTCAAAAACCAGGTTGAGAATCAAACAAGAAAAACAATTAAATGCTTAAGATTAGATAGAGGAGGAGAGTTTATCTCAGAGGAGTTTGCAGAGTACTGTTAAAAATATGGGATTAGAAGACAGTTTTCAGAAGCAAGGACACCTCAGCAGAATGGTGTTGTTGAAATAAAGAACAGGACAGTGCAGGAAATGGCACGAACAATGTTGACAGAGAACAAAATAGCAGAGATATTCTAGAAAGAGGCAGTTCATACTACGGTTTACATCCAAAATAGGTGCATGTTGAGGACACATGAAAGAAAAAATCCTTATGAGCTATGGTTCGACAAAAAGGCAACAAAAAGATACTTCAAAGTCTTTGGCAACAAGTGCTACATCAAAAGAACTGAAGATAATCTTGGTAAGTTTGAAGATAGAGCTGATGAAGGAATTTTTCTTGGCTATTCGACAAAAAGCAAAGCCTTCACATGCTATAACAAAAGGCTAAAGAAAATTGTGGAGAGTACCGATGTTAAGGTTGATGAAGGTAGGGAACAAGAAATTAGCTATGAAGAAAACTACCCTATTTATGAAGAAATTATTGAAGGAGATGAAGAAAAGGAAACATAAAAGAATAAGGAAATTGACCCAGATGATTTAAGTATTGACTCAAAAGTAGAAGAAAAAAAGAAATTCAAAATAGGTAGCTAGCAGAAAAATCATCCCACAGAGCAAATTATTGGGGACCCCACAGTTGGTATTCAGACAGGGAGAACAGTAGTAAGGAACTACTCTCTATTATCCAACGTTGAGCCTAAAAATGTTGCTGAAGCAAGCACAGATGAAAGTTTGATGAAGGCAATAAACAAAGAACTAGATCAGATTGAGAAAAAAAAACTGGGAGTTAGTACCAAAGCCTGCAAATAAAAACATAATCGGTACTAAATGGATTTTTTGAAACAAATTGAACGAAGACGGACAGGTTGTCAAAAATAAGGCAAGATTGGTCTGTAAAGGCTATGCTCAAGTTGAGGTATTGATTTTGAGGAAAACTTTGCACCAGTGGCTAGACTCGAGGCAATTAGAATGTTTCTGGCTTTAGCTATACACAAGAATTTCAAAGTTTATCAGATGGACGTGAAATCAACATTTCTGAATGGCAAACTTGAAGAAGTTTATATTGAGTAGCCAGATGGTTTCCAACTCGATGACAATCCCAATTTTGTTTACAAGTTAAAGAAAGCTTTGTATGGTCTGAAACAGGCACCCAGAGCATGGTATGCAAGGCTAGATAACTATCTTATTCAACAGGGGTTCAAGAAAGGTATGGTGGAAAGCAATTTGTATGTCAAAACAAAGAATGGCCATCTTATTATACTTGTTGTTTATGTAGATGATATCATATTTGGCAGCAGCATGGATGAGTCTTGTAGAGACATAGAAAATAAAATGAAGCAATAATTTGATATGTCTATGATTGGTGAACTTTCGTATTTCCTCGGATTGCAAGTTAATCAAAATAAAAAGGGCATTTTTATCTCTCAAGTTAAATATGTGAAAGAAATGCTGAAAAAATTCACAATGGAAGATTGTAAACCTGTTAGCACTCCCATGACAACAGGTTGCAAGTTGAGCAAAGATGAAAAATCTCCAGATGTTGATCAAACCATGTACAAATCTATGATTGGGAGCCTGTTGTATTTAACAGCTACAAGACCAGATATATTACAGGTAGTATGCGTGGTAGCACGATTTCAAGCTAGTCCCAAAGAGAATCATGTGACAACTGTGAATAGGATTCTTCAGTACCTCAAGGGTACTATGGAGTATGGGTTATGGTATCCAAAAGGTAAGTACTTCACTCTTATTACATATTCAGATGCAGATTGGGCAGGATGTATAGATGACAGAAAGAGTACCAGTGGAGGAGCATTTTATCTTGGAGACAGGATGGTAGCATGGCACAACAAGAAACAAGAATCAGTCTCTCTATCCATAGCATAGGCAGAATACATTGCAACGACAATGTGCTGTACACAGATATTATGGATGAGAAAAACCCTGAAAGATCTTGGTATTCACTTCAAAGAGCCAATTTCAATTAAATGTGATAACACTAGTGCTATTAACATCTCAAAGAATCTGGTTATGCATTCTCAAACCAAACATATTGCAATCTGGTATCACTTTTTGAAGGATAAAGTTGCGAAAGGTGAGGTTAAATTGGATTTTGTTCCAACTACAGAGCAAGTAGCGGATATCTTCACAAAACCGTTGCCCAAAGAAGTTTTTGAGTACCTACGGAGTAAGTTGGGAGTGGTCATGTTTCCCAAGAATTGACTAGCAATCGGGACCACATTCTTAGGGGGAGCATTTATATATTTGATTATATTTTTGCTCATATTTGTAATTTTTGCTAACTATCATAACGTGTTCCTGAGAATGATGTGCATGGACTCAGGGGGAGTCTACAACAGCCCTTTGGTATTATTGTCAAAGGGGGAGAATAATTACAGGAAATTGCATGTGTGTTGCCAACAATTTCAAAGGGGGATATTGTTGAGCAAGATGCAGAAACTGTATTGTCATTGTTCTCAACACAGTCAGATTGATCGATTGATGTAGTGGACAGGAGTTAAGAGGTTCTTCAGAGTATGTACAGTGGTTTTCCAAAGTCAGACTGATCGGTTGATGCAGTGGACAGTAGTTAAGAGGTTCTTCAAAATATGTACAGTGGTTTTCCAAAAGATAGAAGTGGCCCATATACTAAAAATCAAAAGAAAAATCACAACGAAGAAAACTGTCGCGATATCGCGAGATGTTGAGAAGAAAGAAAATTGTCGCGATATCGTGACATGTTGACAAGAAATAAAAATTTTCGTGATATCGCGACATGTTGAGAAGAAAGAAAATTGTCGTGATATCGCGACATGTTGGCAAGAAAGAAAAACTGTCGCAATATCACGACATGTTGAGAAGAAAGAAAATTGTTGTGATATCGCGACATGTTTGGAGAGAAAGCACAAGCAAGAAAAACTATCGTGATTTCGCGACATGTTTAAAGAGAAAGCGCAAGCAAGAAAAACTGTCGCGATTTCGCGACATGTTTGGAGAGATAGTACGGAAGAAAAACTGTCGCGATTTCGTGACATGTTGGAAGAGAAAAAGACAAGTAGAAAAAGTGTCGCGATTTCGTGACATATTGCAAGAGAAAGAGGAGAGAGAAAAAGGTGTCACGATTTCGTGACATGTTTCATTTTCATGATCCAAAGCGAAGAGAAAGAGGAAATAGAAAAACGTGTCACAATTTCGCGACATGTTTCATTTTCGCAATCCAAAGCGAAGAGAAAGAGGAGAGAGAAAAAGGTGTCGCAATTTTGCGACATGTTTCATTTTCGTGATCCAAAGCGAAGAGAAAGAGGAGAGAGAAAAAGGTGTCGTGATTTCATGACATGTTTCATTTTCGCGGTCCAAAGCGAAGAAATATTGTACGGACAAAAAAGTGTTGCGATTTCATGACATATTGCAAGGAAGGTTGTACGGACGAAAAAGTGTCGCGATTTCGTGACATATTGCAAGGAAGGTTGTACAGACAAAAAGGTGTCGTGATTTCATGAGATGTTGTAGGAGAAAGAGCTAAGGAGAAAAACTATCGCGATATCGTGACATGTCGGGTTTTCACGACCCAAAGGCAAGAGAGAGAGTCCAGGAGAAGAAGTGTCGTGATATCGCGACATGTCGCATTATCGCGACTTAAGGAGGAGAGAGAAAGCAAGAAGGCAGAAGTGTCACGATATCACGACAAAAGTAAAGAAGAAGAGTACGGAGGTGAAAGTTTCGCGATATCGTGACATGTGTTTTTGCAGGTACAAAGCCGAGAAGAGGAAAAAGAGGCAGAAGTGTCACGATTTCGAGACATGTCACTTTGGCATGAGCAAAGAAGAGAACCCAGCCGAAATAATAATGGCAATAGTTAACTGGAGTTATATTACAGTTACAGGTGCAGTTGGAGAAGAAATTCATGCAGATAAAATAAGAAGAGTTAACTGAAGTTATGCGGCAGTTACAAGTGCAATTATAGTGAAAACACATGCATGCACAAAAAAGAAAGCGAACAGTCACTAAGGAGAATTCGAACAGTCATGACCAAGAAGACGAACAGTCATGGTAGAGGTATATGTTGCATGTAACGTGTTTAACGAAATGCCCACTCTATATATACAAAATGAGTTACATAAAGGAGTTACAGTTGACAAGTTGTAGAAGAGAATATTAAAGAAACAATTACAATTGACAAGTGGCTGAATGTGTGAAAGTGTTGCCGAAGGAGGGTTAGAAGAGTGCTGTAAGAGAGCGACAAGCAGAGCTGTAAGTGTTTACTTGTTTTGATAAATTGTAGACCAGTCAGAGTCTTGTAAAAGTGAAGCTTTTTATGTCATTAATATAGTTTTCAAAACTGTAATCCAAGTTGGTGCTTGGATAGGGGTTGGTGCTCCTTTCTGTTGGTGCAGATAAATCAGGGGTGGGTGCTCCTTCTAGTGGGTGCTGGTAAACGGATTGTAAAATTGGTGTTTTGCAAAGGCTATATTTGGACCGTAGTCCAAGTAGTCATTCTTGAGGAGTAGCCAAATTGGTGAACCTCGTTACATTGTGTGTTGTGGTGTGCTCTCTTGTGATAATTGCTTTATCTACTTTTAAGTTCTCTTTGCTTTAGCTTTAAGAGTTGTAGATTTGAATTTAAATAGCTACACTGATTCACCCCCCTTCAGTGTCATTGTGAGAATATCAATTGTCATGATGTCACGATATCGCGATGTCACGATATGGTCATGTTTCCCAAGATTTGACTAGCAATCGAGACCACATTCTCAGGGGGAGCATTTATATATTTGATTATATTTTTGCTCATATTTGTAATTTTTGCTAATTGTCATAACATGTACCTGAGAATGATGTGCATGGACTCAGGGGGAGTTTGCAGTAGCCCTTTGGTATTATTGTCAAAGGGGGAGAAGAATTATAGGAAATTGCATATGTTTTGCCAACAATTCCAAAGGGGGAGATTGTTGAGCAAGATGCAGAAACTGTATTGTCATTATTGTCAACACAGTCATACTGATCAGTTGATGTAGTGGATAGAAGTTAAGAGGTTCTTCAGAGTATGTACAGTGGTTTTCCAAAGTCAGACTGATCAGTTGATGCAATGGACAGGAGTTAAGAGGTTCTTCAGAATATGTACAGTGGTTTTCCAAAAGATACAAGTGGCCCATATACTAAAAGAACTTAAAAGCAAATAAAGCAATTATCACAAGAGAGCACACCACAACACACAATGTAACGAGGTTCACCAATTTGGCTACTCCTCAAGAATGACTGCTTGGACTACGGTCCAAATCCAACCTTTGCAAAACACCAATTTTACAATCCGTTTACCAACACCCATTGGAAGGAGCACCAACCCCTGATTTATCTGCACCAACAGAAAGGAGCACCAACCCCTATCCAAGCACCAACTTGGATTACAGTTTTGAAAACTATATTAATGACATAAAAATGCCTTCGCTTTTACAAGACCCTGATTGGTCTACAATTTATCAAAACATAGTAAACACTTACGGCTCTGCTTGTCGCTCTCTTACAACACTCTTCTAACCCTCTTTCGACAGCACTTTCACACATTCAGCCACACTTAACTCTCCACTCAGATCTCCTTTTATAACTATCCTTTCGCTTTGTAACTCTAGTTATAAAGCCTTCTTTCATTTCTCATACGCCACTTGTCAATTGTAACTGTTTCTTTAATATTCTCTTCTGCCACTTGTCAACTGTAACTCCTTCTTTATGTAACTCCTTTTGTATATATAGAGTGGGCATTTCGTTAAACACGTTACATGCAACATATACCTCTACCATGACTGTTCGTCTTCTTGGTCATGACTGTTCGAATTCTCCTTAGTGACTGTTCGCTTTCTTTTCTGTGCATGCATGCGTTTTCACTGTAACTGCACTTGTAACTGCCGTATAACTTCAGTTAACTCTTCTTATTTTATCTGCATGAATTTCTTCTCCAACTACACCTGTAACTGCCGTATAACTCCAGTTAACTGTTACATATCTTATTTTGATTGGGTTCTCTTCTTTGCTCGCGCCAAAGTGACCTGTCGCAAAATCATGACACTTCTGCCTCTTTGTCCTCTTCTCGGCTTTGCACCCGTGAAAACACATGTCATGATATCGTGACACTTTTGCCTCCGTACTCTTCTTCTTTACTTTTGTCACGATATCGCGACACTTCTGCCTTCTTACTTTCTCTCTCCTCCTTAAGTCGCGAAAATGCGACATGTCGCGATATCGCGACACTTCTTCTCCTGGACTCTCTCTCTTGCCTTCGGGTCACGAAAACCCGACATGTCATGATATCGTGACACTTTTTCTCCTTAGCTCTTTCTCCTGCAACATGTCATGAAATCGCGACACTTTTTCGTCCGTACAATCTTCCTTGCAATATGTCACGAAATCGTGACACTTTTTCGTCCGTACAACCTTCCTTGCAATATGTCACAAAATCACGACACTTTTTCGTCCGTACATTCTTTCTTCGCTTTGGACCACGAAAATGAAACATGTCACGAAATCATGACACCTTTTTCTCTCTCCTCTTTCTCTTCGCTTTGGATCACGAAAATGAAACATGTCATGAAATCGTGACACCTTTTTCTCTCTCCTCTTTCTCTTCACTTTGGATCGCGAAAATGAAACATGTCACAAAATCGTGACACCTTTTTCTCTCTCCTCTTTCTCTTCGCTTTGGATCACGAAAATGAAACATGTCACGAAATCACGACACCTTTTTCTCTCTCCTCTTTCTCTTGCAATATGTCACGAAATCATGACACTTTTTCTACTTGTCTTTTTCTCTTCCAACATGTCGTGAAATCATGACAATTTTTCTTTCGTACTATCTCTCTCCGAACATGTCACGAAATCATGACAGTTTTTCTTGCTTGCGCTTTCTCTTTGAACATGTCACGAAATCATGATAGTTTTTCTTGCTTGCACTTTCTCTCCAAACATGTCGCGATATCGCGACAATTTTCTTTCTTCTCAACATGTCACGATATCGCGACAGTTTTTCTTTCTTGCCAACATGTCGCGATATCGCGACAGTTTTCTTTCTTCTCAACATGTCGCGATATCGCGACAGTTTTTCTTTCTTGCCAACATGTCGCGATATCGCGACAGTTTTCTTTCTTCTCAACATGTCACGATATCATGACAGTTTTCTTCCTTGTGATTTTTCTTTTGATTTTTAGTATATGGGCCACTTCTATCTTTTGGAAAACCACTGTACATACTCTGAAGAACCTCTTAACTCCTGTCCACTGCATCAACCGATCAGTCTGACTGTGTTGACAACAATGACAATACAGTTTCTGCATCTTGCTCAACAATCTCCCCCTTTGGAATTGTTGGCAACACACATGCAATTTCCTATAATTCTTCTCCCCCTTTGACAATAATACCAAAGGGCTGCTGTAGACTCCCCCTGAGTCCATGCACATCATTCTCAGGCACACGTTATGATAGTTAGCAAAAATTACAAATATGAGCAAAAAGATAATCAAATATATAAATGCTCCCCCTGAGAATGTGGTCCCGATTGCTAGTCAATTCTTGGGAAACGTGACCACTCCCAACTTACTCCGTAGGTACTCAAAAACTTCTTTGGGCAATGGTTTTGTGAAGATATCCGCTACTTGCTCTGTAGTTGGAACAAAATCCAATTTAACCTCACCTTCCGCAACTTTATCCTTCAAAAAGTGATACCGGATTGCAATATGTTTGGTTCGAGAATGCATAACCGGATTCTTTGAGATGTTAATAGCACTAGTGTTATCACATTTAACTGAAATTGGCTCTTTGAAGTGAATACCAAGATCTTTCAGGGTTTGTCTCATCCATAATATCTGTGTATAGCACGTTGTCGCTGCAATGTATTCTGCCTCTGCTATGGATAGAGAGACTGATTCTTGTTTCTTGCTGTGCCATGCTACCAGCCTGTCTCCAAGATAAAATGCTCCTCCACTGGTACTCTTTCTGTCATCTATACATCCTACCCAATCTGCATCTGAATATGCAATAAGAGTGAAGTCCTTACCTTTTGGATACCATAACCCATACTCCATAGTACCCTTGAGGTACCGAAGAATCCTCTTCACAACTGTCACATGAGTCTCTTTGGGACTAGCTTGAAATCGTGCTACCATGCATACTGCCTGTAAGATATCTGGTCTTGTAGTTGTTAAATACAACGAGGCTCCCAATCATAGATCTGTACATGGTTTGATCAACATCTGGAGATTTGTCATCCTTGCTCAACTTGCAACCTGTTGTCATGGGAGTGCTAACAGGTTTACAATCCTCCATTGTGAATTTTTTTAGCATTTCTTTCACATATTTAACTTGAGAGATAAAAATGCCCTTTTCATTTTGATTAACTTGCGAGTCCGAGGAAATACGAAAGTTCACCAATCATAGACATCTCAAATTCTTTCTTCATTTTATTTGCTATGTCTCTACAAGACTCATCCATGTTGATATCATATTTGCCAAATATGATATCATCTACATAAACAACAAGTACAATAAGATGGCCATTCTCTGTTTTGACATACAAATTGTTGTCCACCATACCTTTCTTGAACCCCTGTTGAATAAGATAGTTATCCAACCTTGCATACCATGCTCTAGGTGCCTGTTTCAGACCATACAAAGCTTTCTTTAACTTGCAAACAAAATTGGGATTGTCACCGAGTTGGAAACCATCTGGTTGCTCAATATAAACTTCTTCTTCAAGTTTGCCATTTAGAAATGCTGATTTCACGTCCATCTGATAAACTTTGAAATTCTTGTGTACAACTAAAGCCAGAAACATTCTGATTGCCTCGAGTCTAGCCACTGGTGCAAAGGTTTCCTCAAAATCAATACCTTCAACTTGAGCATAGCCTTTATAGACCAATCTTGCCTTATTTCTGACAACCTGTCCATCTTCGTTCAATTTGTTTCAAAAAATCCATTTAGTACCGATTATGTTTTTATTTGCAGGCCTTGGTACTAACTCCCAGGTTTTGTTTTTCTCAATCTGATCTAGTTCTTCATTTATTGCCTTCATCCAACTTTCATCTGTGCTTGCTTCAACAACATTTTTGGGCTCAATGCTGGATAATAGAGAGTAGTTCCTTACTATTGTTCTCCTTGTCTGAATACCAACTGTGGGGTCCCCAATAATTTGCTCTCTGGGATGATTTTTCTGCCAGCTGCCTGTTTTGAATTTCTTGTTTTCTTCTACTTCTGAGTCAATACTTAAATCATCTGGGTCAATTTCCTTATTCTCTTCTGTTTCCTTTTCTTCATCTCCTTCAATAACTTCTTCATAAATAGGGTAGTTTTCTTCATAGCTAATTTCTCGTTCCCTACCTTCATCAACCTTAACATCGACACTCTCCACAATTTTCTTTAGCCTTTTGTTATAGCATGTGAAGGCTTTGCTTTTTGTCGAATAGCCAAGAAAAATTCCTTCATCAGCTCTATCTTCAAACTTACCAAGATTATCTTTAGTTCTTTTGATGTAGCACTTGCTTGCCAAAGACTTTGAAGTATCTTGTTGTTGCCTTTTTGCCGAACCATAGCTCATAAGGAGTTTTGCTTTCATGTGTCCTCAACATGCACCTGTTTTGGATGTAAACCGCAGTATGAACTACCTCTTTCCAGAATCTATCTGCTATTTTGTTCTCTGTCAACATTGTCCGTGCCATTTCTTGCACTGTCCTGTTCTTTCTTTCAACAACACCATTCTGCTGAGGTGTCCTTGCTGCTGAAAACTGTCTTCTGATCCCATATTTTTGACAGTACTCTACAAACTCCTCTGAGATAAACTCTCCTCCTCTATCTGATCTTAAGCATTTAATTCTTTTTCCTGTTTGATTCTCAACCTGGTTTTTGAAAGTCTTGAACATTTCAAAGGCATCTGATTTAAGCTTTAAAAATAGTACCCATGTCATCCTGGAATAGTCATCTATGCACAGCATAAAGTATTTGTCACCATTTATGCTTTGTGTTCTCATGGGTCCACATAAATCGATATGTATTAGCTCTAAAGGTTTGCTGGTGAAGTATTCCTTTGATTTAAATGTGGATCTAGTTTGCTTCCCTTTTTGGCATGAAGCACGGATGCTATTTAATGGTTTGCCAATGGTGGGTATATCTCTTACTGCCCTTTTTGAACTTATTTTTACCAGATTGTCAAAGCTAATATGACCGAGCCTCTTGTGCCATAGCCAATTTTCATCTTCCTGTCCAATCAAACATGCTCCTTCTGAAGTCTCCGAGAGAGTATACAGGTTTCCGTAAGTCCTCGATCCAGTAGCTATCAGCTTCCCACTGTGTGCTTTTCTGACTTCACAGCCCCGCTTCTTAAAAATGACTTCATGACCTCTATCACGGATTTGGCTTACGCTCAGTAGGTTGTGCTTCAAACCAATCACAAACAGGACTTCTTTGGAATTGATTTTTCCGTCACTTATCTTGACTGATCCTTTGCCAACTATCTTGGCTCCATCATTATTTCCAAATTTAACTGAGCCACCTTCATATTTTTGTAACTTTTCAAACTTTTGTTTATCGCCTGTCATGTGACTGGAGCATCCACTATCCAGTATCCATGGTGCAGATTTGTTCTGTGCTTTGAATGTTGTCTCGTACAATCAAGGATTCCTTTTCTTCCTTGGGTCGCTCCTTTTCTTTCCACTCTGGTTTGACTACAGTTTTGGTCACTTGTTTAGACTTTTCTTTGTCGGTGGCCTGTGCATGTTTTTCTGGGAATTTTCTGTTTTGTCTTAAACCATTTGGTTGAGATTTTCTTCCCTGATATTTATTTGCTGCATATGTACTTCTATAATTTCTTGCAATGTGTCCAAAGTTATGACAGTTATAGCATTCTACTTGCATAATCCATCAAGGGTGAAAAGACATTTCTACTGGTGAAATTTCTTTGTCCTATATTATAAATGCAGTCTGAAATCTTATGACCGTAAGCATTGCATTTAAAACAATAACCGAGAAAAGGATTGATTGAACCTGGGAGTTGGTTTTTGCCATTTTGTAGTAGGAGCCACAAATCTTCTTCTCCTTTGATGTGAGACGTTTGTGAATCCATCATTGTCAGCGCTCTTTTCGTGCCTGGCATTATTGCTTTCTTTTGCATGATTTGTTTTTCCTTGATCAACCCTGATCTTATCTTCTTTCTTTATGGGTTCTATAGTTAAGGCCTTTGATCCATTTGATGATTCTCCTTCGACGAAGCCCAAGCCAAATTTGATGCCTGTACTCCTTTGGCTATTTATAATCTTTTCCAACTTCACAGAGCTTCCTTCAAGTTTGTGATAACAACTCAATTTTTGATTCATCTCTTCTAGCTGAATCCTTAAACCAACAATTTCTTCTTCCAGTTTGTTGCATTCATCTATTTTCACGGTTAATTGTACTTTGAGTTCTTTAGACATTTTCTTAAATTCGTCTGTCTGTACTTTCAAACTGTTTATTATGTCATTGGCATCCTCTAGCTTTCTTGAAACCTTTTTATTCTTTTTCCTTTCTGTACTCAACTCTTTAAGTGTAGCAACCAACTCACCTTCCAGATATACTTCAGCCTCATCCTTAAGGTTTTTATCACCTTCCTATTTTTCTTCTATTTTTTCTTCTTCAAATGCCATGAACAGAGCTTCACCTGTTTCTTCTTCAGAATCCTCACCCGAGCTTTCTTCAGAAGAGCTGACATTCTTGGATATGAAACTTTTCTTCTTGAAGTTGCTTTTTCTAAAATTTGGTTTCTTCTTCCAGTCACCTTTTTCTTGGTGTGACCCTTCATCATTTTTGGTTTTCTCATTCATTGGACATTTAGCTGCAAAGTGCCCGATGCCTCCATAGTTGAAGCACTTAAACGGTAACTTTCCTCTGTATTTTCCTTTTCCCTTTATAAGTTTTCGAACAAAGTTAGCTTCCATTTCATCCGATGTCTCTTCATCCTCATATTCTTGTTTAGTTTTTATATTTTTGTGTGCTTTAAAAGTAGCTTCTCTATCTCGTGGGCTTAGCTTGTCCTATTCTCATTTCGTATGCAGTCAAAGAACCATGCATCTCATCCATGCTAAAAGTATTGAGATCTTTAGCTTCTTCTATAGCAGAAACTTTAGAATTAAATCTTTTGTGAAGAGTTCTTAGTACCTTTTTCACGACGACCGCATCTTCCATTTCCTCGTCGAGTCCTCTAATCGCATTAATGATTCCATTGACTCTCAGCATATAGGCCTCTATGTTCTCATCGTCATTCATTCTTAATGCTTCGAACTGAGCTCGATGCGTTTGTAGCTTGGCTTCCTTGATCTTGCCGTCTCCTTCATGAATGCTCTTCAGTTTGTCCCACATGTCTTTTGCCGTTTTACAACTCATGATCCTTATTAGTTCACTATCCACTAAACCACACATTATAGCATTCTTTGCTTTAGAGTTATTCTCAAATGGTTTCTTACCGGCAACATCGGTTGGAGGTGTGGCGGGTATTGTGTATCCACTTTCTACTGACTCCCAGATGTCGTATCCCGAGCACAAAGATATGTCTGCATCCTAATTTTCCAAAATGAATAATTAGTTTCGTCGAACAATGGAGCTTTATTTGATGAGAATCCTTCACCACCTGCCATTGTGTTCCTTCCCAGATCACCTTAGCTGATTAAGCTTGTTCAGGAACCTTGCTCTGATACCAATTGATATTCTCACAATGACACTGAGAGGGGGGGTGAATCAGTGTAGCTATTTAAATTCAAATCTACAACTCTTAAAGCTGAAGCAAAGAGAACTTAAAAGCAGATAAAGAAATTATCACAAGAGAGCACACCACAACACACAATGTAACGAGGTTCACCAATTTGGCTACTCCTCAAGAATGACTGCTTGGACTACGGTCCAAATCCAGCCTTTGCAAAACACCAATTTTACAATCCGTTTACCAGCACCCACTGGAAGGAGCACCAACCCCTGATTTATCTGCACCAACAGAAAGGAGCACCAACCCCTATCCAAGCACCAACTTGGATTACAATTTTGAAAACTATATTAATGACATAAAAATGCCTTCGCTTTTACAAGACCCTAATTGGTCTACAATTTATCAAAACACAGTAAACACTTACGGCTCTGCTTGTCGCTCTCTTACAACACTCTTCTAACCCTCTTTCGGTAGCACTTTCACACATTCAACGACACTTAACTCTCCACTCAGATCTCCTTTTATAACTATCCTTTCGCTTTGTAACTCCAGTTATAAAGCCTTCTTTCATTTCTCATACGCCACTTGTCAATTGTAACTATTTCTTTAATATTCTCTTCTGCCACTTGTCAACTGTAACTCCTTCTTTATGTAACTCCTTTTGTATATATAGAGTGGGCATTTCGTTAAACACGTTACATGCAACATATACCTCTACCATGACTGTTCGTCTTCTTGGTCATGACTGTTCGAATTCTCCTTAGTGACTGTTCGCTTTCTTTTCTGTGCATGCATGCGTTTTCACTGTAACTACACTTGTAACTATCGTATAACTTCAGTTAACTCTTCTTATTTTATCTGCATGAATTTCTTCTCCAATTGCACCTGTAACTGTCGTATAACTCCAGTTAACTGTTACATATCTTATTTTGGTTGGGTTCTCTTCTTTGCTCGCGCCAAAGTGACCTGTCGCGAAATCGTGACACTTCTGCCTCTTTGTCCTCTTCTCGGATTTGCACCCACGAAAACACAACATGTCACGATATCGTGACACTTTCGCCTCCGTACTCTTCTTCTTTACTTTTGTCGTGATATCGTGACACTTCTGCCTTCTTACTTTCTCTCTCCTCCTTAAGTCGCGAAAATGCGACATGTCGCGATATCGCGACACTTCTTCTCCTGGACTCTCTCTCTTGCCTTCGGGTCGTGAAAACCCGACATGTCGTGATATCGTGACACTTTTTCTCCTTAGCTCTTTCTCCTGCAACATGTCACGAAATCATGACACTTTTTCATCCGTACAATCTTCCTTGCAATATGTCATGAAATCGTGACACTTTTTCGTCCGTACAACCTTCCTTGCAATATGTCATGAAATCATGACACTTTTTCATCCGTACATTCTTTCTTCGCTTTGGACCATGAAAATGAAACATGTCACGAAATCGTGACACCTTTTTCTCTCTCCTCTTTCTCTTCGCTTTGGATCATGAAAATGAAACATGTCACGAAATCACGACACCTTTTTCTCTCTCCTCTTTCTCTTCGCTTTGGATCACGAAAATGAAACATGTCATGAAATCGTGACACATTTTTCTCTCTCCTCTTTCTCTTCGCTTTGGATCGCAAAAATGAAACATGTCGCGAAATCGCGACACCTTTTTCTCTCTCCTCTTTCTCTTGCAATATGTCGCGAAATCGTGACACTTTTTCTACTTGTCTTTTTCTCTTCCAACATGTCACGAAATCGCGACAGTTTTTCTTCCGTACTATCTCTCTTCGAACATGTCACGAAATCGCGACAATTTTTCTTGCTTGCACTTTCTCTTTGAACATGTCGCAAAATCGTGATAGTTTTGCTTGCTTGCGCTTTCTCTCCAAACATGTCGCGATATCGTGACAATTTTCTTTCTTCTCAACATGTCGCGATATCGCGACAGTTTTTCTTTCTTGCCAACATGTCGCGATATCGCGACAGTTTTCTTTCTTCTCAACATGTCGCGATATCGTGACAGTTTTTCTCATGTTGCGATATCGCGATATTGAGGGAGAGCTTATTCATGCTCTTGATGCATTAAAGAAGGTAAGAAATTAAAAATCCCAACTTAAGCTTCAGTTTCAAGAATGTGATGAACAAAAAGGAAATATTATAGAGGATCTAAATAAGTCAATGGCTAAGACAAGGAAGTTCAAAGATATGTTAGAAGCAAAGGTATTAGAATATGAAAGGTTAGAGCATGAAGTAGCTTCACTAAGAAAGGAAGTAATTGAGTCTAAGGATAGGTTACACAGGTTTGGGAGAAGCTCAAAGAATTTGGATAAGATTATCAAGACATAAAAACCTACATAAAGTAAAATAGGACTTGGTTTTGAATAGGTATAAAAGAACCATAGAGTGGAGTCAATCTCAAGTTCTGAATAAGAATAAACTTTAGAAGAAGAGAGTGTAAGAGAAAGTGAAACTTTTGATGAAGATTTGGATAACAAAAATTTCAACAAAGAGAGGAATAATGCATAAATTTTGAATAGATGGAACAGAAACCAGCACAGGGTAAAAGAAACTAAAAGACCAATGAGGTCAAGGCAAGGTAGTTTCAATGGATGATGCTTATCATGTCATAGGTTTGGTCACAAGTCTACAAAGTGCAGGACACCTGGAAAACAAGAATATGGAAGCTTCAACAATAGGTATATTTTTCAGGGGTATTGCTACTCTTGTAATTAGTTTGGTCACAAGGCAATGAATTGTAGGGTTCATGAAAAGAATAGATATGGCTTCACCAGGATAAATAACAAGACATTTGCACCTCCAAGGAATACAAAATTAAGTTATAAGTGTAATAATTATGGACATACAAAAAAGTGGTTTAGATTAAAAATTCTAGAGACAAGCAGGCACATAAATAGTTAGAGGAATCAGAAGGATTATATGAGGAGGAAAGTGGACAAAGTAAAAGATCAGTGCATACTAGGAGTAGAAATACTCTCACCCCAGAATTAACATCATCAAGAGGAGGTGGGGGAGGTTCTAGGCTAAAAGTATCATTCTTAGCCCTAAGTCCCAAAGATGACCCTTTGCTATTACTGACAAACGAGGAAATATTTGAGTTAGGGGGATAGCATTTAGTCAGGAGGAGCAGTTTCTTAGGAGGAGCAGGAGAAAAAAAGGTAAAAGAAATGGTAAAAGGAAAATGGGTTACCATCAATGACAAAGGGTATATTGTTGGAAATATAAGCAAAGATTAGTTGTCATTGATGTCAAAAGTCAGTTTCAGTGAGCAGTGTAAGAGGAAGCATTTCAAGAGTTAGTTTCAGAAATAAGAAGGTGATCAGATAAGGTCTATAGGAGAAGTTAGAAGGCCCAAGGAAAATAATATTATAATATTTTATTATAATAATAAATGTCTAATGGAAATACCTAAAGTAATTAAATTAATTATAATAATTTCATTATAAACTAATTTGTAATCTAATTTAATTAACCCTATGGTTATTAAACTAATTATAAGTTAATTATAATAATTTTATTATTAATTAAATTATAAACTAATTTAATTAACCCTAAAGTTAGGGTTGCAAGGCAAAAATAAATGCACCGATATCATGAATAAATCCCTCCACCGACGTCTAATATTGTGGTGGTATAATCATATAAATACCATATGCCTTAGTGGAAAGAGAACTTACCTTCATTCGAATTACTCTAAGCCAATGATTTCTACAATTATTGTGTGAGGAAGAAGATAAAAGTTTTTTGTATTGTGTGTGCTAGTGAAGGAACAAGGTTGGTGAGGCTCTAAGCCTCATATCCATCTGGTGGGTTGTCCTGGTGGCAAGCAATTGTTACTTAGGGCTTTGGAAAGCGGGAGGACCCGCGATCGAATATCGATGGTATTTTTGGTAAAGGTTTTATTTGGGAAACTCTTTTTGGTTTAGGTACCAAAGGGAAGCATATAGAGCACGTGGTGCTCCTTGCTTCCAAGGTGAGAGCCTAGCTCACACGAAGGTTGGAGCCACGACTAGGGCGCTAGTGGAAGCACAACGTGGGTTCGATTCCTACCAAGTGCAAAAGGTATTTAAATTTTTCAATTTTTGTATTTGTCCTAATGTTGTTTGGCATAATATTTTAGGGAGATATAAGGGTTGTTTAAGTTGATTTTTATATTGTGATTTTTGGTGATTAGAGTGTTGAATAGAGTGATAAGGCTTTAGATGGTTTTGAATGTTATTTCAAAATAAAGTTTTATTTGGTTTAACATTTGAAAGGAGTAATAAGGCTAATTAAGTTCTCATGTTTTGTATGGTGAAAATAATTTTTAAGGAAATTATGGATTAAAATTCTGAGAAGGTTTTTGCTACCTAACCCTTATTATTGGTAAAGAGAGTAATTATGATTGAGACAACTTTTTGAGGGTAATTATTCATCATAAAAAAGGTATGGGCACATATTCCTTGTGAGTGATTGTTGGATGTTGTGAATGCTAAGATGGAGTGAAAAGGGTTGTTTGATAAGAATTGTTGAGTTTTATTGTTAAAGGTTTACTTGAGTGAAAGCTGATGACAAAAACCTTTTTTGATAAGCATTGTTGGAAATATTGAATGGGCATTCATATGCATGATTAGGGTTTGTGCAAGATCATGAGTATCATTGTTGTGTGAAGCTGAGAACTATCTTGAACTAAGGGTTTGTGCAAGATCGTGAGTATCATTGTTATGTGAGATTGTTTGATAAGCATTGTTGGAAATAATTGAGTGAGTGTTCATATGCTTGGACTAGGGTTTGTAAGCAAGGAGTGCTTCATTGAGTGATTTATTGAGTGGAGTTGTATAAGCCTAGTCAAGTGGAAGTGTTGAAGTGATAGTTCAAGTTATGTGAAACAAATTGTTCTATATTCTAATTTGATTTGAAAAAGATATTGAAAGTGATTAAGCATTGTTGTGAGTGTGAAGCATATTGAGTCTCTAACAATTCTCTATATATTTTTTTAGATTGAAAGGATTCTATGTGAAGCTTTTTTGTGTGATTGAAGAGGATTTTGTGTTAGATTGAGTTGATTTGGGTAAGGTTTTTTGGAAGCTTACAATACATATTTGAGGCAAGTCTTGGTGAAGACTTGTTGAGAAGATTAGGCAAGTTATAGAGAGGACTTATGTATAGATGAGTATGAGCTTTTGTAGAACTTACAAGGCAAAGTTAAGATAAGTCTTTGTGAAGACTTAAGAGCAGAGTTGATTGATTGATTTGTTAAAACCTTGGGTTAAGGTTTTAGGTAGATCTAGCAAAGTTGACTTGTGATTGAGTTAAGCTTTATATTAAGGCTTGAGGATAGAGTTTGAATAGATTTGTGCTAGACCAAAGGACTATGTTTAGTGTAGATTTGAGGATAGAGATTGAGCAGATTTATGCTAGACTAAAGGACTATTTTTAGTGTATATTTGAGGATAGATATTGGATAGATTTGTGCTAGACAGAAGGACTATGTTTAGTGTATATCAGAGATAGAGATTGAGTAGATTTATGCTAGACTGAAGAACTGTGTTTAACACATATCATAGATAGATATTGAATAGATTTGTGCTAGATTGAAATACTGTGTTTAGTGTAGACTTAAGGATAAATATTGAACAAAATTATGCTATACCGAAGGACTATGTTTAGTGTAGAACAAATATAGAGATTGAGCATATTTGTTCTAGACCGAAGGACTATGTTGAGTGCAAATTTGAGAGACCTGAGAGAAAGCTTTGGAGGTGACAAAGTATAGAGGATGATAATCTCTAGTAGATATAGGTCCATTAGCTAGGGTAGTGAGGATATGTCTTCTAAGTGAGGGTAGGAGTCTTTAGTGGATAAAGATCCATAATCCAGTGCAGTGGAGGTAGTAGTTCTTGTAGAAGATCACCAGCTAGAGCAAAGGAGGAGTTATCTTGTGGATAGATATCCATAAAATTGATTAGGCAATTGGTGTCTCATTTTTATAGAGGCCAATAAACATTGTAATAGAGAAAGGATTCCCAAGAGATTTGTTGAGAAAAATTTGGTGAAATATTTTCTTCGTGGAGTAGCCTACAATGGGTGAACCATGTTAAATTGGTGCCTCTATTGTGTGTGGTTATTTGTGCATTACTTTTATTACTACTGTTGATATTGGTATTGATACATTACATAATATTAATTGGGAAAGAAAAGTCAAAAGTGGTTTTATACTGTTCACCCCCCCTCTTAGTATAAGCTTGTGTTATTCAATTGGTATCAGAGCGGGTTTCTTTGAAAGACTTAACAACTTGAAGAAAAAACCTATAAGAACACAAATGGATTCTTAGAGTGGATCCTCAGGAAATTCAACACCATTGTTCGATGGGAACAATTATACACTATGGAGCACAAGGATGAAGTTTCATCTAATGGCGCTTGGAAATAAAGTATGGGAAGAGGCTGAAAATGGATACACAACACCAACTACTCCACCTACAGATAAATATGGTAAGATTATACATCATTATAACTCAAGAGCAATGAATACAATTCAAAATGGCTTACGTGAAACAGAGTTTATAAATATTATGCATTACAAATCAGAAAATGAAATTTGGGATAAGTTGCAAGGCATATATGAAGGAGATATAAAGGTCAAAAGGGCCAAGTTGCAAAACATCAAAAGAGCATTTGAAGATCTAAAAATGAAGGATGAGGAAAATATTTCTACATATCTACTTGGTGTGGATGAAGTTTTTAGCTCCATGCAAGGACTTGGGATTGAAGTTTCAAAATGTGATGTGTGTGATAAGATTCTAAGGTCACTTCCAAAAAGGTTTAGTGAAAATATTTCAGCTATAGAAGAGTCAAAATATATTGATATTTTGACAAGAGATGAATTACATGGTATTCTCACAACATTTGAGATAAGAATAAAATAGGAACCTATTCCCTAGAAAGAAGCAGCATTTAAAGCCACTAAGAATACTAAGGGAAATAAGTTAGACAGGGTTATGCATAATGGCTATTTATTGCCAAATTGGCTAAAATTAGGATTTTTGAAATTTTGAATTGGCTAATGTTTAGGACCCTTGACCAAGGGCCATTAGCCAAAAAATTCTAGGTGCAATTTTTTTTGGGGTCGATTCGTACCAATTTTATAATAATTTGACCATTTTAAGTTTAAATTTCCAACATTACCCCTAATAAAAGTGAACCTTCTACATGTGTTTTTACACTATTCACTTGGATTTAGAAATTGATTCGCCAAATTTTTATAAATATATTTTGCGGTTGACCCCTTATACATAACCCTAAAGTTAGATTCAAGCAATGAGTTATCCAATGATGAAGAACCCAATTATGGTAGAATGAACAAGGACTCAAGAAAGTACAAAGGTATGAAATTAGTTAGATATTTTAAAAATGAAAAATATGATCACTATGCATCTGATTGTACAGAAGCTTGAAATAGCAGTGGTGATGAGAAACAATATCATAAGAACAGGGATGCAGGAAGGCACATGTACCAAAATAAAAATAGGGATCGACAAGGTACACAAGGAAAGAAGTTTTTCCAAAGGCATAAGAAGAGTTTCTATGTAGATAAGTAAGGTAAGAGCTCAAGTGATAGTGATGATAGTTCCTCATATAATGATAGATATGAAGTTCTATTTTTGGAAAATTAAAAAGAAGTGGTTAGAAAAAGGACACCAATAATCCTTAAATGTTTTAGATGTGGTAACTTTAGTCATCTTGAGGATAGTTGTACAAAGAATAGATTCAGTTTCATTGATGATGAATATGAAGATACACTTGAAAGACCATAAGAAAATCTTCTTATGGCACTAGAAGAAGAAGGAGGTGATACTATATAAGATAAAACAAAAAATAATGAAGATGTTTTCAAAGGCAAAAAAATAGAGGAAGAATTAGATAAAGAAGAAGTTGATCTTTAGGGAGAGATTATTCATGCTCTTGATGCATTAAAGAAGGTAAGAAAGCCAAAATTCTAACTTCAGCTTTAGTTTCAAGAATGTGATGAAGAGAAAGGAAAGCTTATAGAGTATCTAAATAAGTCAATGACTAATACAAGGAAGTTCAAAGATAAGTTAGAAGCAAAGGTCTTAGAATTTTAAAGGTTAGAGCATGAAGTAGCTTCACTAAGGAAGGAATTAAAATATTTTATGGATAGGTTACACAGGTTTGGGAGAAGCTCAAATAATTTGGATAAGATTATCAAGATAAAAAAACCTACATAAAGCAAAACAAGACTTGGTTTTAAACAGGTACAAAAGAACCATAAAGAGGAGTCAATATCAAATTTTGAAGAATAAGAAACTTTAGAAGAAGAGAGTGTAAGAGAAAGTGAAACTTCTGATGAAGAGTTGGATAACAAAAAGTTCAACAAAGAGAGGAACATTGCATAAATGAGAAACAAATGGAACAAAAGCCAGCATAGGGTAAAAGAAACTAAAAGACCAATGAGTTCAAGGTAAGGTAGTTTCAATGGATGATGCTTATCATGTCACAATTTTGGGTACAAGGCTACATAGTGCATGACACATGAAAAACATGAATATGGAAGCTTCAACAACAAACATATTTTTCAAGGGTATTGATACTCTTGTAATCAGTTTGGTCACAAGGCAATGAATTGTAGGGTTCATGACATGAATAGATATGGCTTCACCAGGAGAAATCCCAAGATATTTACACCTCCAAGGAATAACAACATTAAGTGTTATAAGTGCAATAATTATGGACATACAACAAAGTGGTGTAGAGCAAAAATTCTAGAGGCAAGCAAGAACAGAAATAGTCTGAGGAATTAGAAGGATCATATGAGGAGGAAAGTGGGCAAAGGAAAAGATCAATGCATGCTGGGATTAGAAATAATCCCACCCCAGAATTAACCACCTCAAGAGGATGTGGAGGAGGGGCTAATATAAGAGTCTTATTCTTAGCCCCAAGCCCCAAATATGACCCTTTGCCATTGATGACAAGGGGGAAGATATTTGAGTTAGGGGGAGAACATTCAGTTAGAGGGAGTAGAACAAAAAAAGGTAAAAGGAATGGTAAAATGAAAATGTATTGCCATCAATGACAAAGGGGGAGTCTGTTAGAAATATGAAAAATATTAGTTTTCATTGATATCAAAAGTCAGTTTCAGTGAGCAGTGCAAGAGGAAGTATTTCAAGAGTTAGTTTCAGAAATAAGAAGGTGATCAAATAAGGTCTATAGGAGAAGTTAGAAGGCCCAAGAAAAATAATATTATAATATTAAAGGTCTAATGGAAATACCTAAAGTAATTAAATTAATTATAAATTAATTATAATAATTTCATTATAAATTAATTTGTAATTTAATTTAATTAACCCTATGGTTATTAAATTAATTATAAGTTAATTATAATAATTTTGTTATTAATTAACCCTAAATTTAGGGTTGCAAGGCAAAAAGAAATGCGTCGACATCATGAATAAATTCCTCCACCGATGTCTAATATTGTGGTTGCATAATGGTATAAATACCATATACCTTAGTGGCAAAATAACTTACCTTCATTTGAATTACTCTAAGCCTAAGATTTTTGCAATTTGTGTGTGAGGAAGAAGACAAAAGTTTTGTCTTGTGTGTGCCAACGAAGGAACAAGGTTGGTGAGGCTCTAAGCCTCATATCCATTCGACGGGTTGGCCTAGTGGCAAGCTACTATGACTTAGGGCTTTGGCAAGCGGGAGGACCCACGATCAAATCTCGATGGTAGTTTTGGTGAAGGTTTTGTTTGGGCACCAAAGGAAGCAGTGCACTCTTTTTGGTTTAGGTGCCAAAAGGAAGCATATAGAGCACATGGTGCTCCTTTCTTCCAAAGTGAGAACCTAGCACACGTGGCAGTTGGAGTTGCAGCTAGGGCATTGGTGGAAGTGCAATGTGGGTTCAATTCCCACCAAGGGTAAAAGGTATTTAAATTTTTTAAATTTATGTTTTATCCTAAGGTTGTTTGGCATAATATTTTAGGGAGATATAAGGGTTATGAAAGTTTATTTTTATATTGTGATTTTTGGTGATTAGAGTGTTGAATGGAGTGATAAGACTTTAGATGGTTTTAAATGTTATTTCAAAATAAAATCTTATTTGGTTTAATATTTGAAAGGAGTAACAAGGTTAATTGAGTTCTCATGTTTTATATGGTGAAAATAATTTGTGAGGAAATTATTAATTAAAATTCTAAGAAGATTTTTGCTACCTAACCCTTAAAATTTGCAAAGAGAGTAATTGTGATTGAGACATGTTTTTAAGGATAATTCTACATCAAACAAAAAGGTATGGGCACATATTCCATGTGAGTGATTGTTGGATGTTGTGAACGTTAAGTTGGAGTGAAAAGGGTTTTTTGATAAGCATTGTTGTGTTTCATTGTTAAAGGTTTTTCTGAGTGAAAGTTGATGACATAAACCTTGTTTGATAAGATTTTTTTGAAACATTGAATGAGCCTTCATATGCATTATTAAGGTTTGTGCAAGATCATGAGTATCATTCTTGTGTGAATTTGAGAACTATATTGAGCTAAGGGTTTGTGCAAGATCATGAGTATCATTGTTATGTGAGATTGTTTGATAAACATTGTTGGAAATAATTGAGTGAGTGTTCATATGCTTGGACTAGGGTTTGCAAGCAAGGAGTGTTTCACTGAGTGATTTAATGAGTGGAGTTGTATAAGCCTAGTCAAGTGGAAGTGTTAAAGTGATAGTTCAATTTCTGTCAAATAAATTATTATATATTCTAATTTAATTTGAGAAATAGATTGAAAGCGATTAAGCATTGTTGTGAGTGTGAAACATATTGAGTCTCTAACAATTCTCTATATATTTCTATGATATTGAACAAGATTCTATGTGAAGCTTGTTTGTGTGATTGAAGAGTATTTTGCGTTAGCTTGATTTGAGTTGGGTAAGATTTTGTGGAAGCTTACAATACAAATTTGAGGTAAGTCTTAGTGAAGACTTTTTGAGCAGATTGTACAAGTTCTAGAGAGGAATTGTGGACAGATGAGTGTGAGCTTTTGTGGAAGCTTACAAGGCAGAGTTAAGAAAAGTATTTGAGAATACTTGATAGCAGAGTTGATTGATTGATTTATTCAAACCATGGGTTAAGGTTTGGGGTAGATCTAGTAGAGTTGATTTGTGATTAAGTCAAGCTTTATATTAAGGCTTAAGGACAAATTTTGAATAGATTTGTGCTAGATCGAAGGACTATGTTTAGTGTAGATTTAAGGACAAAGATTTAGCAAATTTGTGCTAGACCAAAGGACTATGTTTAGTGTAGATTTGAGGATAGATATAGGATATATTTGTACTATACTTAAGGACTATGTTTGGTGCAGATTAGAGATAGAGATTGAGAAGATTTGTGCTAGATTGAAATATTGTGTTTAGTGTAGATTAGAGAAATATATTGAATAGATTTATGCTAGATCAAAGGATTATGTTTAGTGTAAATTTGAGGAAAAATATTGAGCATATTTGTGCTATACCTAAGAATTGTGTTTAGTGTATATCACATATAGATATTGAGAATATTTGTGCTAGACCGAAGGACTGTATTTATTGCATATTTGATATAGAGTTGAGAGTAAGTTTTGGAGGTGATATAGTATAGAGGATGATAGTATCCAGTGGATAGAGGTCCATTATCTAGTGCATTGAGAACATGTATTTTGAGTGAGGGTATGAGTATTCAGTGGATAGAGATCCATAAGCCAATGTAGTGGAGGCAACAATTCTTCTAAAATATCACCAGCTAGAGCAAAGGATAAGGATTTATCCTATGGATAGAGATCTATAAACTTGATTAGGGGATTGGTGTCTCCTTTGGAAAAAGTTCCATAAAATTTTTAATATGGAAGGGATTCCCAAGAGATTTATTGAGAAAATTTTAGTGAAATATTTTCTCTGTGGAGTAGCCCACATTGGGTGAACCACATTAAATTGGTGTCTCTATTGTGTGTGGTGATTTGTGTATTGCTTTGATTATTGTTGTTGATATTGCTATTGATACATTGCAAAATATTAATTGGGAAAGAAAATTAAAAAGTGGTCTTATACTGTTCACCCACCCCCTCTCAGTATAATCTTGTGTTCTTCATTTGTCCTAGGAGACAAGTCCCGATTAGGCCTAGGAGTTCGAGGAGGTAAAGTTTGGTTAGGCCTAGGAATTCTATTTTTATTAAATATAGGTTACCTCTTATGAACCCCTTATCTATGAGTACTTGGGATAGGAACACCATTATGTAGGGTCTCTTGAAATAGCTCATGGGTTTGTTGTTCAATTCTTTTCTTTTCTAAATAATGCTAGTGATCAAAGCATTTTTTTATCTTGCTGAAGCTGATTGAATTGAGCTTTGTGGTCAACATATCTTTTAACAACTTGGTTTATCTGATCAACCGTGTGAGGTCTATTAGCCCTAGCACTATTTCTATGATACCTATCTTATTTAGGAGGATCTGAAAGGTTGACTATGATCTTCCCTCGATTGAGAGAGGTCATGTTCACTTGAGACTTAGTCCTAAAAATATGTTATTTATACTCAGTTGGCGTAGACGCATTTTGTGCTTGTGTTGAATGATGGGATGGAGGATAATCAAAATTCTCCTTGGGTATTCCTTCATAAATGAGAAATGAAAGGACTAAATTTGATCACCTAGGGTGATGAGTATCATATGAATCTTGGTACTTATATTATTGAGATCTATTAAGGTGATTTAAGGGCGTAGTGTGATCATTTGGCCCTTCCCATGGTGGATAATATTTATCTTGCATGTACGTGTGCAAGGTAGATTGAGCAAGCACACGAATACATGGTATTAATTTATTTTTTTGTGCCTCAACACATAGTTGCCATTCTTGGAAGAAGGTATATGAATTTCCTATATCTGGAAAGTATGTTCCATGATTAGGACCAAGACATGTAGGGGTGTCTCGCATAGGGGTATATTGTAGGTTAGTTTATTGATTTGCTATTCTAGGACTTGGGTGAGTAGGAGGCTACCAAGAAGGTATAATCATATCCTTAGGATCAAATCAGAGATGTTCTATATCTCCTAGCCTACTCTCCATAGTGCCAGACCTTGAATGGGATTGGCTACGAGTGCATACCATAGATGCTTTGTTCCAAACCCTATGTGATTATATCTTTTACAAATTTTAATGATGCAATATACAAGAATGAAAACATAAAATAATACAAGTGTTTATCTCTTTTAAATATTGTATATGTGTTATCTAAAGTTGTTTGGTGTGTTTTAATTTATTGTTTGTAAAGAAATATATTTTCACATATTTGAATATGGTTGATGTAACTCTCAATTTGTTTAAAGGATTTCACTAGTATATTGATAGCTCGACAACGAGTGATGAATTCCAGTCATGTAAACCCAATAAAGTATGGATATGAATCACGTACCCAGTTAGGGATTAGAGGTCCTACCAATCCTCACCCATATTGATCATGTGTGGTGATACACCCTATAAAGAGGAATGTATGCTATTTTCCATGGCTAAGATGGTTCTTGGAGTCATCTTTGGTCAAACAACAGGGTTCGTATCATGCGAGCTAATGGGTGGAGATGAAAACCACCATCATTGATTTCTATTAGTTGTTGGGGATGAAGTTACAACACACTAATTTTAAAATGTGACATGGTGTGTGTGGTTCCTTTTATAATTAAAAATAAGTAAAACAAAAGAGCACTTAATGATACTTCATTAAATGAAAAATAAATTTTCACTTCTAGAAGTATTTAGTAAATGGTGGAACGTACAAAATGCATACCCTATATGTCAACCTAACTATTATGTAGATCTCAAGAAATCAAACCACCCAAATACATTCCTAATTGGTTCTTTTTCTATTTTTTTCTTTTTTTGGTTTTGAGATTAAAAAAAGGTGAAATTTACTTTTCAAACAAACACAAAGAAGAAATTAAAGTTTAAATTAACTTTATCAAAGTAGTAAGAATGCAAAGTAAGGTTTAGATACTCATATTGAAAGCCCAATATGTTGTTGTTTCTATCAATTTGAGTTACAGGATCCCTATTTGGTGGCTATTATAGGTTGGTACAGTTACCAATTTAGGGGTCATACCTGGGTGGGACAGCTATTGTGGCCATCCTTGGGTGTTCCAATTAGGAAATCAAGGGTCGTTTTAGGTTAGAACGACCAAAACCTACACAATTTTAGAGATACAAATAGAGTTAAAACATTCCTAAATAAAATGGGACAGTAGCCCCACCATGATCACCACTATAGAGCAAAAAAAATGGTGCACTTAGGAAAGGGAAATGAAATGCATATATTGGTATAAGTACTAAAAGAGACATTTAATGTAAACATGATAAAAAATAAGTGAAATAAATAGGGGTTCTATTTATATTAATTTGTCAAATCTATGATTACAAAACATCCCCTTGAGGGATCTAAGTTGATACAATCATTACATAAGTGTCAAAGGATCTAATCCTTTCATAAACTCAATATGCGCTTCAATGCCTTCCTCGCATTCATGAATATAAGAGCGAGTTTTTGATGTTGTTGCAATGATATATCTATATTAAAACTTGTAGCTCCTTCCTTGCATATTGAAATACCTAGATCTACATGCAAAGGATTTAGATTTGTTAATAGCATATGTGGATTGAAATGAAATTAGAGATATGCATGTAATAATGAATATGAAGAGCAAAATAGATGGTGTAAAACTACTCCAAAATGTACCAAAATTTAGTATAATGCTTATAATCTACTTTAGAGATGATCTATGCTAATTTAGAGGTGAAATTATACATAAAATCCATGGCCATCCTTGGGTGTTCCAATTGGGATTGTTAGAATGAAAAACCTAATAGAAGGTCCAAAACTACTCCAAATTACACCAAATATTAATATGATGCATATAATCTACTTTAGAAATGATCTATGCTAAAATTGAAATTAAATTTTATGCAAATTTATGGCCATCACTGGTGTTCCAATTATAATTGTTAACTATACCAAGTGGGGATGACCACCAAACCTTGTGGTTTTTTCTAGCAATTCCTTTGGAATTTGGTTCAAACTACTCCTAGGGGTGTTGTCGTCAGATTTTGTGATCTTATTCACTAAAATGGTAGGTTTATAAATGGGTTTGTGTATTTGTGATCACTTTGCAACCACCTTCGATCGATAGATATTTCAAGGGTAAATACGTGGGTGAAATGTTTGATTGAATCTCAATAGCACTTTTTTGCAAAATATTGTGAAGACTCCTCTCTTAAATTGGGTGTATTAACTCCATTTTATAGCTCAAAAGAGCCAAAGGGTCAAATGGTAAAGTTAGGGTATGCAAGGCAGGTACCACCATTTTTCAAAACTCTGCCATGCATTGGGTGTGAAAAACCTCCAAATTGGACCTTCCATTTGCAGGATTTAATTGAATTGGCATACCCCAAAATCTATCATAAATTAATGGACAGGATAAATGGTAGAATTTTATTGCCATTTGTCCTACCCTTGACTTTTTAAGATGGTTGCTAGTGGTCATCCCTAGGTGTGATGACCATACTATGGTCATTTTGAGGTGGACCGACCATGGCTACATGGCCCAAAACTTCCTAAAAGTGGGGTAGAACTTCCCAAAAGTGGTTAGGACCACTATTTAACCCCTAAGGGTTGCCCAAGGGGGTTATATGGTGTTGATAAGAGTGTGTCATTGCAGTCTAATTGGATTGACATGATTTTAGTTTCTATACTTAGTTCTCATAGTGCCCACTTCCCTTCACTTACACACAATGATAGAAACACATAGACATAGTGCCCAATGCCTTTCACACCACACCTAATCACATAAAAACATATTCACACACTCAAATTGGTAAGTAAATATAGCTCATCACTCATAGCATTCTTGGTCACAGATAATGCAAAGTTATCACATATTTTATTTTACATACCTTTCCAATCTCACCATGCACTCACTCATGATACTATAACCTCAATGTAATTATCTTTTACTTCCAAGGATAGAAAAAAAATTATGAGTGTGGGTAGGGATTTTGAGAAAAAAACATTTGGTATCTACCATTAAAAATATACTATTTGTATCTATACTCGCAAACAACTTGTTTGTACCCAAAATTTTGGATTACAATATGGTGGTTGAATTTAGAGTTGTTGATAGCAACAAAATGTATATCTAGCATAACAATCCACTCCCATAATTTCCAACCATTTCCATATAGTTCACTCCACTCTCTCTACCTTCTACTTCAAAGCATCCACCTCACCCACCAGTCCATTTAAGTTAGCTTCTTGTATAGGCAATGGTGACTAGGGGCTAAGTCTACTAAGTGCCTCCTCAAACTAGCATGACTACTAGGTCAAGCATAGCATTTTCATAAAAAAATATATGTGGAACTCAAGAGACAAATGCTACCACGGCTTTTGATATCCTTCTAGTAAAAAATAATGATTCAAAATATATTAGGGATAATGGATTTTTTGTTGTGTAAAAACAACAAAATCAAGAATGAGGAAATATTGCAAAATAAGAATAAATATTTTATTAATCTAAAAATATGATTCCAAAGGAGATAATATCTGAGAATATATGTACACTAAAATCCCAAATATAATTATAACTATGAAATACCACAATGTAACCATGGCCTATACCAAACCTTACTGCCACTACCTTCTTAAATGAATTACAAGGTGGTTATGATGATTCAAATTTTGAGATAACGATTATGATGGTTTAAATTTTGATATGGAAGTTATGATGGTTCTTCATGGTCCACACCCATTCTACAATATACACTCTATGGTTTGTACCCATTTTATTATCCACATACTATATTTCATAATCTACACTCTATGGTCTACACCTATTCCACAATCCATACTCCATGGCTTGTATATAGTCTAAGTCCATATATATAAGTCCAAGACTAATTCCATCTATCAAAGTTTGATTTTATCGATTGAAAATCCATAGTCAATCTATTAAATATCCATACTTTATCTATAAAAATCCACATTTTATATGTTATAATCAAGTAATCCACCTAGATCAGTTGACCCCATTGATAATATCAAGTGTGGAAGCTCCTTTTTAATTTGGGTCTTTGTGAAACACTTGGCTTGGTGACTTAGTTGTCTTGGTCTAAAATCAACTTTAGTCAAGGAGTTGCATCCTCAAGACCTTGGCCAATATTGGATGACTTAGAAATAGGGGTTTTTGAGTCAACCTCTAGAGTAGGATGGTTTCTATGATCTTAGCTAGACTAATTAAAATGGGGAGGTGTATATTAAATTAAGGGATATGTAGAGTTGAAAGTAAAACAACATGGATTTAGAAACATCAAGAGATACAAAGTATGAGAGTCTCATACTCTGAACTAAATAAGATTGCCTAACAAACCATCTTAATTTTCTTATTACAAATCACATAATCATAATAAATACTAAGCATTACCAATCATTCTAGGAACTAATGAATAGCTATAGAGAAATTTAAAAAGTAGAATAAATATAATAGAATAAAATATTCATATAGCTTTAACATAAATTCTTAATGTATTAGTTGACATACATACATATTCTACAATAAGTTGAGAAAGAGGCCAAACAACAATCCAATATTCATTCAAAAGGTATATAACATAGTCATCATATAATTATGTAATTGTAAACACTAAAGATTTTACCCATTGAATGAGTTACATTCGAGTATATATAATTTTACAATGCATACAATTAACTTAGTATGATTACCTTTAAAATAGACTACAGGCCTATCAAGGAAGGCGTGAGAAGTGTATGTCATTCAGGTTAGTTGTGCTTAACTACTTCAATCATTTTTTGTTCATGTGTGCAACATAAATTTATTTTGTAAAGCTATATTACATGTTGCATAATTGGATTCTAACCATCTGATGATGATCCACTCCTTTATATTACACTTAGCCAACTCAATAGGGGTAGGTGTATGATGGAGGAAGCTTCAATTATTAAGATCCTTTGACAACAATGATGCTTGGTGGCTAATTGACATACACAAATTTGCTAATTAGGATGAGTTTAGAGGCTTTCTATATATTATAGTGGTGTAGAAGCATATTGCTTACTATTAGAGAGTTTATATTGATTGAGTTTTGGTTCATTTATCATTTATTCATGCTAGACTTTTTATTTATTTTCATCAAGTATTGTATATCTTCTCTCTTTATGACATCATTACTTGAAGATTCTAAAAACCTTATCTACTTATGCATAGTACTAGATGTTAGGACTTTTTTATGTTTGAACATTAGAGTTTTTTTGTTAAATCTCATGCCTTGGATTTATATTACATATGATATTTGTTTTGGATTGTTAGGCATATAAGCTCCTAATGATGACATCATCATCTATGAAGTCTATTGCCTTTGAAGACTTTGCAAAGTACGATACTAGATATTGGATACTAGATATTAGATGCGAAACTCAATACCTTAGAATATTGAACATTTCTTTTAGGCTACATCAAATTTTTAATGCTACCTTGATTATGTCAATATCATTTTTCATATGATATCTCTTAATATTTGGCTTTAATTTTGCTTCAATGTTAGATGTTGTATGCCAGATGTTGAGGCCTTGACATGCTTCATAAGTTTTTTCACTTGGAGAATATTAGCTATTGCATTTCTGTTATACCTTTTATAACATCAATATCATTAAATATCTAGACAAATTTCTTAGTCAAATTATTATATCTTTTGCTTTTGCTTTTTGGATTGCATTGCCTTAGAGTTTATTTCAATCTCGAAAGCCTTTGTTTACTGATTTGCTACCTACCTTACCTAATGTTACATTCTACCATACATTTCTATATTTGAGAGGAAACCAAGATAGAAGATAATAAAATTGAAGGTAAATATTGTGGGATTAGATGAATCTTATAGTCATTAGAAATAAATAAGTTTTATATAAGGAAAGAGAATCTATGTGGTGAGGGGAAAGCATGAGGGTAAATAATTAGAGAGGTGAAGGTTGCATTAAATGGGAAAGGAGATACAAGAAGTAGGAAATGGAAGGATACTAGAACATATGAATATTTGTGATGGTGGTGAGATACTCAAGAAGATAGGGTAAGTATATTGTTATAGAAGTAATTAACATGAATATACGAAAGAAATAGATAAAAATAGGAAAGGAAATACTTGTGAGTAAATATAAAGTAGATAAAATTAGAGATACCTGAGTGTAGGCACCTCCTATAAAATATAAAACTTCATAATCATATTCTGCTATAGATAAATATTGTTTTAGTTCTATATTTGTAGCTTTAGGTGAATTTTCACTCGCATAGACTATGTCAGGCAAATATTTTGAGCGCTCAAAATTTTTCTCCTATCCATTATTTTCTTTCTTACAAAGTAATGTTCTTCAAAATAATTTAGTGCAATGGAACAAACTTCTACTTTAACTATCTATATGGCTACTTGTAGAAAACCTCATGCATTAGGTAGCCCTATAGTTTTATTATAGCCTATTATTGATGTGGATGATAGTTGGATTACAATTTTGAATTAGTTTTTAGATTTGGTACTACGTTTATAGATCTCATTGCTCATATGAAGATCCATATCCTTAATCTCTCTTTTTTTAGCCTATCATAGCTCAACACTATAACATTCATATTAATGCAACTCTAGCTTGATTTTATCATATTGTTACCACAATATATAATTATCTATATTTTTAGCCTTCACAGCTTGATGCCACATATATTTTCAATACCATCTTACATATGTCAAGGCATTTTACATTGTCATTTTCATCAACTTTTTCTTTGCATTATTACCTTTGGCACATGCTTACATCATTGACATATTAAGGGAATTAATCTCACACACTTCCACAATCATGTGAAAATACTGTAGTTGTTTAGGAAGAGAGGTTTGGCTAGCCTTTTCATTGGGCTATGGATTCAACAAAATGGGGAAGGGAAGAGGGATGATTTATGGATGGAGGAAGAACATGAAAAAAAACATAAAATACGATGAAAATATAACCATGTGGATTATTAGATTTTATTATAAGAATATAGCTTAGTTATCATGCCCACAATAATAATAAAAAGTATAAAACTTTGGCTAGACCCAACAAACCTGGTCTTATCTACAACTATTTTCTGCTAATCAGCCTCAAAATCTCTTTAGATCACCCCTCTTCATTATCTTCTCCTTTTTGCTTATAGACATTACTTTTGTAGTGCAGCTCTAATGTTCTTCAACCAATAATGAATAGGAATGGGAAAGGTGATTCTATCTACAAAGCTTACTAAAACTCTAAGTGATGAAGTAATAATGAAAGAGAAAACCTTTTATAGACTTCATGTAAATTCAAAAGAGAGAGATCTTGATGACACATGTGTGATATATGTTGTAGTATTAAAATATATTCATAGTTGTTAAAAGGGTAAGATTAGGGTATTAGTGCATATGACGTCAAAGTGAAAATCATATGACTTTCATGCAACTCATCTAGCATAGTCTTTTAACAAGAGAATCCAAAAATATATGTTATATTAAAAATTTGAATGATTTTGAGACTTTCATATATCTATAAATATTATGCTATATAATATGGGTGATAATATGATTCCAAACATACATAAATTTAAGATTTGTTTTTAAAAAAGTTATAATTACTCAAAAAAACTATGATTACTATTAACCCTTGATAGATAATGATAGTATCAACCCTCTACATAAAATTTAGAATGTATTACCTTTAAAACAATCAATCCAATAAAATCTTCAATCTTGTTGATAAAACTACCTAATATATCATTAAATTTAAAAAAAAAATTAAATCCACTCAATCCAATAAACTCTTCAATCTTGTTGATAGAACCACCCAAGATATCATTAAATTTAAAAAAATCAAATCCAAATTATATAAATAAATGGGCAATAATGAAATAAAAATACAATGTTTGAAGCTTTCTTAAAAAACAACACTTAAAAGGTCCTTAATATTGTTTTATTTGTAAATTTTCACCATTAAAGAAAATCCAAATTATATAAATAAATGGGCAATAATGAAATAAAAGATACAATGTTTGAAGCGTTCTTAAAAAACAACACTTAAAAGGTCCTTAATATTGTTTTATTTGTAAATTTTCACCATTAATTTACGCTATTAAAGAATACTATAGCCTTAAGAAGGGCCTAAAATTACCAGACATTTTTATTTTTTATTTTAACTTTTTTTATTTTAGAATCTTTTAAATATATTATTTTATAGACATTTCATCCATTTATATAAGGATAACTTATATAATTAAAAGTTTTTATATACGCCTAAAAAAAGTATATAGATAGATAAATAGGTATGAAGAGAATTCCAATCAGTAAATATATCACTAAATTTGCATCACATATGTAATTTTAAAAAATAATATGAATTCAATACTTTCACTTAAAACTTCAAAGAATTAAGGTTATAAACCTTCTTTTAAGAAACTCAATTTCAAAACTCGTGTAAAACAAGTATTCGTCTCATCTTTAAAAAAATTGTTCTTAAAAAATAATTAAAAACCAAAACCAACTGTAGTCCACCCAAATGAATAATGGTTTGCGAATATGCATGGAAACGAGGCGTCAAAATGATTGCGTAAATCTGGACGTTCCTACTTTAATATTCTGAAGATGCCGTAGATAACGTCAGGTAACTCAACTCAGTGTACAAAATTTATCTGGACGGCTACCCAGACAAGTACGTTTGGACCACAACCTCATGTACTCTTTTGTAACGCTCTTTGCACCCAAAAATGTCACTCTTAGGTGAAATGGCCCTACGGAATGAACAGAAATGTGACGGAGAGGGATAATTATGTCGATCCATGAGAAACATGTAACATGTTTGCTCTGTGCCATTATTGATTTCCTGAGCTTTTTATTCCTCTAAATATGTGTTTCCGCACGGGCTGGAAATCAGGGTTTCTCTTTCTTTTGTTGCCCATAGCCTGAGGTGCCTGCCTTGCAGCTTCATTTCTGTCTTTTTTTCATTTGGCCACACACAGTTCAATATACAGAATCTTCGAGATCCCATCAAAGAAAGTTTAAAAACTGGGTATTGAAATAAATCAAAGAAAGTTTATATATATGTTTTTGCCCTTTATTTTATTGAGATTAAAGAAATACAGGCTTTATGTTATGTTAAAATTATATATATATATATATATATCTTTTGTGTGTATATATATGATTTAAATTATTTTGTTACGTTCAAGTTAATAAAAATAACCGTGATGTCAATGTAAAATATAAGTAAGTTTATATATATAATAAAATTAAAATTCCACTTTGTCAAGCATTTATTCAAAGACCACTATGCAAGGAATTATAATACAAAATATAAGATAGATCATTGGTATGCTATAAGCTATGATTTATTAATGATAAAAATACACAAATCATTATATTGCTAAATAGTACATTGATGTGTTAACATATCTATCAATAATAAAAGAAATAAAAGCTATGAATAAAATAGAATATAACAATGAGGATGTAAGTAAATTCTGAAGTACCCTTACCAAAGCATAAGAAAATGTTGCAAGGGATTCATCTTAAGAAATGATAAAATTCAATGATATTAAGTGGTCCTTTAAAGGAATCTAAGTAGTATTTAAGGAGATATGACTCTGTGAAGTCAACCATCCAAAAACAAGGGTGACAATTTTTGAACTCATGGAAAAATGAAATTGTAGATATATATCAACCAAGGTTCAAGTGATTGGAGGAGCAATAAAGGGCTAGGACGTTAATGAGGTAGGATATCTTGTGTGGGTGTGTAATATTTTTAGCTAAGTTTTATTTATCCTTTTATTTTCTTTGAAGTTTTCCATGGATATTGTTATAGGTTTATTTTTAAATAATATAATTACTATAGGATATACTCGTAAAGTAGTAGATATTGAGTTATAGTATCCTTCCCATGGATCAATTTATAACTAAATTCTTAGAATCATCCCTAGTAGTAGAGGTTAGGGAGGACCTTAAAATATTGATAATTGTTGCTCAAAGATGAGGTAGTCATTGATAAATTCACTGAGTGTTGGCTAGGAGATTTTGGCTAGGAGATTTGGCTCTAAGAAAATGGATTGATAAGAGATGAAAATCTCTAGGAATGAATCTATGCTTTCTTTCCAAAGGTTCTATCCTAGCTATTTTTTTATCTAGGGAGGAAAGAGATAGAATCTTGAAAGGGGGTCCTTGGTCTATGGGAAGAATAGAAATCTTCCTAACCCATTGGTTTGAAGGCTTTATGCTTGAAAAAATAAGTCTATCCCTAGTACCAATCTAAGTAAAGATGTATTGGTTATCCATTGAATTCTAGGAAATGGATACCTTCAAGGCAATAGACAACATTCTTGGATAATTTCTTGATATTTTAGAGAGTACAAAAGATAGAGTCTTGGCTATTTATGCCTAGATATTTGTCATTATTAATATTAGTAAATATTTAATAGAATAAATCATTCTTAAGTATGAAGGTAATTTATCAACCCAAACCATAAATTATAAAAATATATTCTTCAGATATAGAAGATATCATGAGGTGGAGCATATTTAGAGATCATGCTCTAAGAAGAGTCCAACAAAAATATATGTAGAAAACAACAAGAAATACTTACAAATACATATGGATGAGTATGATTTTCAATTTATAAAAAATAAGTGTACATAGATGAATGTTAATAAATGGTAAAAACCAGTAAGTCAGGATATTGGAAGAAACACAAATTTATTTGAGGCTTTAGCTTATTAGAAAAATGTAGATTAAATATTAAAGGGTATGGTACAACATGATCAATATATTAACAAGTATTTCTCTACTCAGTCTAAACTTGATTTAGGGATTAACATTCTTACTAAGAATATCTTGAAGTACCATGCACCATTCATGAGAAGGAAAGTGGTAGAGAAATTATAATTATAGATGTTAATACCTCTACCATTAACAAGGAAATTGTGAAAAATGAGTAGGATAATTTAAAGGCTTTCTTAGCATATAAAAGAGGATATACATAATGAAAAGTAAAATTGTGAAAGAATATCGAGGAATAGAATAATAATACCTACCCCCAATACTAGCAAGACAAAATGAGGAAAACCTTCAAAATACTAAGTAACAACCAAGGAAGCAAGAGCAAACATAAAGAAAGGAGCACAATCTAAGTTGGTTGACCTTCTCTTTATCAAATAGAAAAATAATATTGGTAATTCACAATAAGGGCCAACATACCCTAATGAGATATGATTACCATATCATGGAAAATAAAGAGTGCTAATGCGATGTATAAGGGACATTTATTTAAGTATTAAGCCTGATATTCTTTGTATCCAAGAAAATAAAATGAAGAAGGAAGAAGTTCCCAAAACTATGACAATAGTATGGTAAGAAATGAATGCGATGTTGCAGATTTAGGAGTTTTAGGAGGAATTCTAACATGTTGTAATCTTGTTAGAACCTCATATAAAACCATTCATAAAATTATGCATTGGATAGCCTCATTATTCATATGTTACTTTATATTTGTTTCATCCTTATTAATATCTATGGACCTACAACTTAGTCAAGAAAATTAAAAGTATAGAGTGGGAAGATGTGGCACTATAAACCAAACCTAAACTCTTATCCTTATAAAAATAAGGGATAACTAGAGATAGGTATATATTTGGAAGACAATGGAGATGCTCTAGAAAAGACTCAATTTGAGGCTCTAGTGAAATGAGGGGTTGCTCTCAAAGAAGGAATGTTTGAAAGAGAAAATCATGAGGTAAACCTACTAATTTATGAATATTCTATGAAGGATAATGTGATTGTTGGAACAAATTATTTTAGTTGTATACAAGATTTATAAAATGAAACAACCTGAATGAATGGTTTTGGTGAACATAGCAAGGTAAATCTTGAACCCCTTTGAGGAACAAATTTGAATGGAAGGAAACAAAGCAGATCTAGGTATCACCCATCGATATCTTGAGAAAGAAATGGAAATAATAGTAAATTTAGGAAGGTAGGGAAGTAATCCAAATAGGATTACAAGAAGCCAAAATAAAGGAAAATAAAATGTTGGATAAAATTTTTAGAGAGGAAGACCACCAAAGGAAAAAGTCAAAGAGAAGAAAATGACTATTGAGGTGGCATATGAAAATCTAAGTAATGAAAATAATGTCTTGGAATATTAGGGGGTTGAATGCCCCCTCAAAACATTGGGTGGTTTTTTATTTAAGATAAGATCATCAACTAGATATGATTTTACCCAACTCAATAATATTCTCATCAACATTTTACAAGGGTTGAATCCACTTATTTTATCAAATATTTATTTGGAGTCAACTTCGAGTTTCTTGGTGATGAGAAGACCCAGAGTTGTTGAATTATCAATGTTCTAGGGATTAAGTGTAGGTAGCCTTTCTGTGTTTATCATTATTTAGCTGATATAGTTGTTGGTACTTTGCTTAGAATTATATCTTATAGTTATTTTTGGTTTATAGTTGTTGATTTGTTCTAGCTATTATCCCAGATGGTGAGACTGAAATGTAAAATATTTGGACATATTTTATAAAACATATGAGGCCCTTTAAATCCCCTTATTAACCATAAATAAAAATATCCTTTATAATAATTAAATACTAGGAAATACCATTCATGATCATAGGATATTTTAATGCCATAAACAAGATAGATGAAAATGTTAGGGAAAATAGGAAAATGACCTAAAGTATGAGATATTTCTTAACTTTCATTCAAAATAATAATCATTGAGTTTAAAGAGGATATATATGGACCAATAATAGGATAGAGTAGAACATAATAATAAAATAAATATATAGATATATACTCCCAGATCATTGACTTGATGAAGGCACTTATGGTAAAATTTATACCTTGAGAAGGATGTGAACAAATCATTGGATAATAAGTGTTTAAATTGTGGTAAGAAAATTCAAAAATATCATATTTTAAATATGAATAAATGTGGAAAGAACATCCTTAATTTATTGATATGATAGCACAAACATGAATTATTTTATGATATAATGGGGTGTATATACACTTCCAAAACAAGTTAAAATTTTGACAATAACACTTTTAGAAACACTTTTGAGAATAAAGAACTAAAATAAAACTTCTAAAATTTCAAAAAAGTGAGCACTATAATCCAATCTTGGAAGAAAGAGAGATTCATAGTGAATATCATAATATTTTAAAGTAAGAAAGATATTTTTTGGAGATTAAAACAGATAAAAATCTTGGTTAAAAGGATATAGAAACATGATTTTTTTATAGGATGGTAATAGTACAAAGAACAACATCTATAATTACTAGAATTAAATCAATAGAAAACATTTGGATTGAATACCAAAGTGAAATTAGAAAGAAAACATGTTTTTTAACTAGAATATTCTAGGATCAAAGAAGATTGAAGTTCTTAATGATAAGCTACTACAAGGAGTACCTTAAGTTATAACAAATGAATATAGTTGTAAAATAATGGTTCCTATTACTCTAGAATAAACTCATTCAACTCTTTTATATTTTGACAAGGATAAAGTACCATGTCTAGATGGTATCTTCATAGCATTTTGTCATCATAACTAGGAAATAGTAGAGGATTCATTATTGGTGATAATAGAATAGTCTAGGGTAAAACAATACATACCTTATAAAATAAATGCAATGTATATTAACTTGATTACAAAAAAAAAGGATACATAATTGTTTGATTCATTTAGTCCTATAAGCCTATGTAATATGACATATAATATAATATCTAGAGTTATGGTAAATTGGTTAGGACCACAATTAGAAAATATTATTTCAAAAGAACAAAGAGAATTAGTGAAAGGAAGACAAGTTCTAGATATGATCATAATAGGTTATGATGTAATGAATTTGGTAGTTTATAGAAAAGAGAGCAATGACCTTCAAAATTGATATAAGTAAAGCCTATTATAGGGTTAAATATTATTTTCTTTTTGTAGTATTAGAAACGAATGGATTTGGAAATAAATGGGTTAGATGGATTAAATATTATCTCTATAGCATCATTTAAATCCAAGAGGAGTCTTATATGGGGAGATCCTCTATCATCATTTCTATTTATTATTATGGTAGAGGTATTAGAAAGGAACCTGAAGAAGGCATAGAAAGATGAGCTAATAAGTAGACTTAAGGCTAGTGATAACACTAACAACATCACCCATCAATAATTTGTAGATGATATAACCCTTTTTGGGAGGGAAAGGAAAAATGAGGTTTGAGCTTTAAATAACTTATTATAGGAACATGAAATTCTATTTGGATGGATACTTGGGGTGATAAAAGACCACTCATTCTATATATAATTTTAATACCATGGATGAGATTACTTTAATAATAATATGGTGATAGGATTTCAAACATTATGTAGAAGGAGCAGGAAGGAAGATATAAATGAAAAGAAGAATTTTTACAAGTATACCAAACATTATTCCTATGAGATAGTCGAACATAAAGATAACAACAATGATTATTTTGAGAGGAGTCAAGGATAAGCTGATTCAAGAGTTGAATTAGCTTAGGATAATACATAACAAGAAAAGCATACAATATAAAGCACCGATAAAATATGAATACTAGAAGAATGTGGAGAGACATTTTGAATATCCCAAACATACCAAAAGTCAAAATATTTGTATGGCTAGTAGTCATAGGGAAATTTTATCCTAGGACAACCTAGTGAAAAGGGGTTTTGATGGCCCCTCATAATGTGCTCTACATAAAAAGGAGTATAGAGCATCTCTTTGATATTGATCAATAGTATGGGAACTATGACAATGAATACTTAATACGTTTGGTAAATGCACGGTGATGAATGATAGAATTGAAGAATGCTTAGAGAAATGGTAGAGCACTTTTAAAAGTGAGGTGCTATAGGCAATATGTGATACATTTAAAGGTACAATACTTTATATTGTATAACTAGGAAGGACTATAAGAATATTTAAAGGAAAATAATAGTTTAGAGGTAATGAAAAGAAATACTAGTTTAGCCATAAAGGGGTATAAATCAGCACTATCACTCACTTAATTCATAATCCTTAAGTAATCTCTTCAATAATATCACAATGGCCATAGTAAGACTTATCATATTTTGGTTTGTCTTTATTTTAAGGATCTAATATGCAAGAAATATCCTCAAAAGTATATTTTTCTTTCTATTTCCCTAGAAACCCTAAAGTGCAAGGACACTCTTCCATAGCAATTACCTTCTTATTTTTCCGTAAAACTCTAAATTGTTAAATATTTCCTCAATCCTAATTTTTTATTATGCTTCTCATGGAATCCTAAAGTGTAAGGGATAACCTATATACCCCATTTATTTTTATTTCTATAATATATTATATACTACTTGAGGAAAATGAAGATTTACCTAGAATAAACTTGAGCTCTTCTATTGCCTTTGTTTTAGGATTTTTCTTTACATATTCCTTTGCACCTTTAATTCCTTCTAAACTTGAAATTATACGTTGTACTTTATCATCTACTATATCCTTTATTTTTTCTAACAGATGTTCAAAGTGAGCTATGGTGGCATATTCCATATGATGTTGTAGATAGGTTTTATTTATCTCTTATTTTGGATTATAATATCCTTGATTTGATATAGCTTCTATTATTGTATGATTTATTTGCTTTATCTTGATGTTTATCTCATAACCAAATTTTTTATCTCTTTCTTCATGTTTTTCACCTTGTAAAATCTTACCATATGACCAATCTCATAATAATTGTGGCATCAAAATGGGATATTTTTATAATTCACTCATTGATCCCATTCTCTCGATTCAAATTTAATATTTATGTATTGTGGAAAAGGTTTTAAAATATTCATAGCAATACATATTTTGGTATATATATCATGCTTTCGCTCATTATTAATCAATCATCCCTTAATTAATTACCCTAGGGTATTTCTAATATTATTTAAAATATCCTTATTGATAAGCTAATATGGACGTCTAAAAGGCCTAACCCACACAAGAAGTTTCTTAATGGTTTTAGTATCGACAAAAAAAATTATTCCATGGTATTAAATAAAGGTCAAACTAAACCATAGGATATCACCAATTATTTTATCCTTAATTTCTCCTTCAGAAATAAACAAGGATAAAATACATAGATCTCTCCCTCCCTTCCACTTGTCGAGACATATCAGTAAAATAGAACCCAAAAAAGAGAGAGGAGAAATTCAAAATAATTAGTAGGAAAAGATAACATCCCTTGAAAAAGAGATACCGACACCTGAGAACCACACCTCTCTTAAACTGCCAATAAAGTAAAAAGAGTAATAGGTGTCACCAGTTGAGACATTTGATACAAGGAGGACACAAATCCATAAGAGGACACTATCCACATCACTATGGACCAAAGGGAAATGCTAGCTCACCAATCCAAGAGAAATTCACAAAATGATGTAGATAGACTGAACATAATAGGGAACAACGATAACCTGTCAAACACACCAAAATAGCCAATTTGAATTTTAATTAAAAACTAATGAAGATAGCACCAATTACCATGAACAGAGGAAGAGGGTACATTGGTACATAAAGGACCCCCATTAGACATTAAAAACCTCACGTTCAAAAAGGGATATGGTCTTAAACTTCAAATTTAAACACATTTTGATACTTTAATAGGTATTAAGAACATTCTTTATCGATACGATTTAAGAGGTCCTCAGGAGAATCATTTTTCTAGATAGATAAACTTGGATGACTAGTATCGAGATTGGTCAAAAAGTTAGTAATTTAATTACCTTATCTAAGAATATGAGTGATTACAGCTTGGATAAGAATCTAGATATTTCTTCCTAATTTACAAATTGTATTTGCTCCCTTACAACTATGACAGATAGATCCATTAATAATATTTATTACATTCAATGAGTCACCTTCAATAACAACATATAGAACCCCCAACTCAAGCAAAATGATAATATCTTGAAAAGCAACTCTAGCTTCTACGAACTAAGAATATTGATAGGATAAATGCTTAGAATAGGTTACCACTAACTCTCTATTTCTATTTTTGGTAATTCCACCTACCCTTCCAATTCCAATATTACCTTTTGAAGCACCGCCAAAATTTAATTTAAGATAACCACTAGGAGGGGGAACCACCTAACCAATATCCTAGGATTAGGAATATTAGGATCGAGAACAAAATGAGACAAGACAAAAACATCCTCCAAGAGAGAGTCATTAGGAGAAATATAAAAATAAATTTTCCTAGGCTTAGGAAACACTGAAGAGATATTTTCAACCACACTCCACAAAATTCTTAAACTAATTTGATAAGCATCTCTTTTGCAAATCTTAAAGGCCCTAGTTTTTCTCTCCTTCCAAATACCCCACAACTTATGAGGGACTAGGAAACTACAAAGCCACTTGATATGAGGAATGAAAAAGAGAGAGGGCCATTGAAAAATACAATCCTCTAGAGAATTTGGTAATACCCAATGAACCCCAAGCTTCCCTAAGATGAAATAATAGACATATTAAAAAAAAAATAGTAGAGAAGCAAATGATTGGTGGGTTCCTAGTTGGCTTCACATAAAAAGCATTTGTTAAAAATATTTAGACCTCTTTTGAGAAAATTCCTGATGGAAAGAATCTTGCTTTGCATAGCTAACCAAAAGAACAAATTAATTTTAGGAGAAATTTTTAAACCAAATATTTCTAGTCAAGAACAAACTTATAGCATCTAGTTATAACAATGAATATTCTGATTTGATGAAATAAGAACCTTCACTATAACTGACCAAAATTAATCTATCCTCAACATCCTCATTTCTCAAGACTTGAATCTAAAGCTCATTTTCAATAGTTCTCCATGCCTACTGAACATTTTTTCCACCGACCACTAGAGGTACATGAAATTAAGATTTGTAGCCATTGAATAACTCAATAAAATCCATGAATTTGATCCACCCCATATCTTGGTTGAAAGGCTTAATCATAAGAAGTCTCTTATTAGTAGCCAAAGCAGTATCCTTGATCTAGGTATGGTACTAGAAGTCCACTGCAAATCTATTTTTGATAATCCATCTGTTGTTTCTAAGTAAAAAGGGCCTAGATTTGACTAATATTTTCCAAATTGGAGAACCACCAACATTTCAATTATGGAACAACCCAAAGAAAATATATATAGATGCTTTCAAATTTAGCATTGGTCTTACTAGGAAAGCAAAAGAGAGACATAAAATATATCGGGATAATTTGGAGAGTGCTATGAACAAGAACCATATTTCTTGCTTGACTCAAAAGAGCACCCTTCCAAGAAGTAATCTTTCGATGTATCCTCTCTAGAACCGTGTTCAAAGATAATCCTATCATGGAATACTTATTTCCCTACTTACACTATATTTATCTCTTCCACCATCATTATCCCTTACTCAATTCTCAACATTGTTCATAGAAATTAAATATACCTTTTTGACAATATCTACACCAATAATAAATTTATTTAAATTAGATTCCTCTTCACAATTTATGAATTTGAAATAATCATAATAGGAATTTATTTCTAAAATACTAAAATCAATACTCAATCTTTGTTTATCACTATTAGAAAACTCTATTTATAAAAATAGTTTTAACTAAATTACCTTTAAAATATTTCTATCAACAAGATTTACAATTTTATGATAGGATCATTATCTTCCCCACCTTCATCTTTGTTATATTTTCTATAATAGTATACGTTATCATATATGTTTTGATTATAAATTTGGTATTTTGAGAATTAGATATTGTTCATGAATAATTAATTCTACCCAACATTCCTTTCACACCTCATGTGACTTACATGTTAGTAAATAATATATTTACCATAAAATATTCCTTGAAATATTAGAAACATCCACCTTTAGAACCACATGTGTTAGGTATTATTATATCATGTGAAGTGGTTAAAATCACTCATGTAAAAACATCATGTGTGTTAGTTCTATCATGGTAGATCTAGTTGCTTTTAACCATTAGACTATTTCTAGTTATTGGTTATAACAAATGTAGCCTAATAATAACCATATGGATGTATATAATTAGTGTATATTATTAGTGCAAGTTGTTTAGGCTCTAGGTGTTCTAAAATATGATATCATATAAATTTGAAAGAGCAGCGTTGCATATCTTAGATGAAGCATCTTTGCACTCTATACATTATTCACTAAATGATATTGAATAACATCGGTTTAAATTATTATTATTCATCATTATAAAAATCTTCAAAGACTTTTTTGTATTTCTAACTCAAAATAAAATTGTATCTCATTTAAAAATGAATAAAGTCATGTTTATGCATGAAAATAAACAACATGGTAGAGGACATACTCATAAAGTTGCATTAAAAATTATTCCTAAAGAAGGTGCAGCCAAGCATGGTCCACTTCTTAGATTTTTGAGCTTGAAGATGGAAGTATTTAGGAAAGACGAGAATGTATAATTTCATGAGTTGGATAAGTGGTATGACACTACCAAGGTGAATGTGTGTTTCCCTTGTGGAAGCTAGGTGGGAATAAGTATGAGAGAAGAAACATTCCCAGATAACAATAGTAACTACAATGAATACCATTATTTTAAGGTCCTTCCTTATCTCAATTATAACTCTAATGATAATGTTGTTCTTATTATAGATGCAACTAGAGGATATTCATTGAGATTTAATGATAAAATTTATCCTAGATTTTACAACATAGTAAAAATGATGTGATGGTAAGCCACATTTTTAAGGCCCTATAACTGGCCACATCTCTCCTCAATATGAACTTTCATGACTATTTATTTAAGGGTTGTGATGGATTTATGCTATTGAATTCAATGAATTCACAACACACAAAAAATATGGTGTTCCTAAATTTGAGCCTATGAGAATTTCAAGTAGTTGATAACATTAAATCTATAGTTTAAAAGATTTGTATCGGTGTGGTTTATTTTATTCATATCCTCACACTCATAGTGAGAGTCACTCTTCAAATTATAGGAGAAAATTTCTAGAGGGTTTTGACAAGGTACATAGATGGTGTGGTCTCCATAAATACCAATGTAGTAAACAATAATATTGTTACCAACATGGAATTTTCCATGCTCATCAGCCTTGGTATTACCATGAAGAATCTCATAGTTTTATCAAGAGGGAACACAATGGGAACATCTTATTATAATTTCTTTAGTCCCAATATTTATAATTTTACAAGAATGAGAGATATGAATACCTCACTAGAAAATAATTACATCACCAAGTAGATAAGTAAGTGCAAGCCCAATGACACGATGAAGCTCATGGAAATGGATCCTGATAGCTTCTAGACTATTGAATCATATTATTTCATGAATTGAAATCAACGTAAAGGGCTCTTCATATTTGATACTATGCTCACCACAAATATTGAGGTGAGCACAAACATATGTCAATACGTGAAAGAGTCCACTTTTTTCTATATTTGTTGTATTGATGTAGAATATGGTGATAATTAGTATGCTTAGTGAAAGCATGATGAAGATTAGAGGGCAATGTGCTTTTACAAATTAAAATCCATGACATATTTCCAATTATTTTAGTTTTATTTTATGTGTGCTCTAAATAGGTTTATTTATAAATAATAAATTTAAGTTATTAATGAAGGAAGATGTATATCTACATTTCTTATTCTCTCAAATAACATTTGAGGCTCTAAATAATAAATATCTTAGTCCATTTATGTATAAAATTATAGAGGTTGCCTTTTTATGTTACTAAAATAATTTAATGATGTATAAAATTACTTCAATTAAATATATTTTTGATATGTTATTTGGATTTTTTAAGTGATAGAAGAAAAAAGAGAAAAAAATGAGAGAACGCAAAACAAGAAAGAAAGTGAAAAAGAAAGTAAAGGAGAAAAAACATAAAATTCTTTAATATGCAAGATTGAAAGACAACAATGTGGAATGGTGACTTACAATTTTCAACAATCTTTGAGAGAAAAAGATAAGTACATGAATTAAAGGGAATTGCACCTCAAATACAAGGAAATATCTACTCTATAAACTGGATTCACAAGCAACAAGGAACCTGCAACCATGCCTAAAAATATTCATTAAAGCAAAAGGTAAGCTACAAAAGAAGCAACAATCATGAAGAAAAATCCCATCATTTTTACCCCTGGTGGAATATTGAATGCTCAATAATGGTTGCATAGATGCCAACCATAGATATCATAACTAAGTCCTAGGTTGGCTCTTATATATGTTGCTTGAAATAATACCAATAAAAGCAAATATCATATTAACACCAATTGATTGTCTCAGTTAACTATAGAACTAGCAGTAGAACTAGATGAAAATCAAAACCATAGTAACTTTGAACATAAATGAGAAACTTCAAATGCAATAGATTTGAATGCCTAAGATAAGTAACTCAAGGTTGATAAATTTTATTTTGAATGTGATTTTTCTTCATCCATAGGTTTATTCTAAATAGGATGGAAATAGGGTCGAATCATAAGGACCAATATCCTCTACATTAGACACTCAACATTAAATTTCTTTCATTGATTACACACCACATCATAAAACAAAGGGAATATAAACATACCACTTGTTATAGACAGTGAATTATTTAGATGGAAAAGTCCAATATATAAAAGAAAAACTTGTGATATGATTAACCTTATTGTTGTGAGCGATTTTCAAGACAAGAAATAAGCATACGCCTTTATGATAGTGAGCATAGGATGCATGGAAACATATGTTAAAGACCCTCCCCATGAGAACAATAAGCAGGAATATATTTATTAAAACAAATCAAACTTAAATCTTTATAATTTTTGTGTCTCCTTATTCATAAGATAATGTCCAATGTGCCAATAAAACCCATTAAAATTATTAATTGGATGCATCTCATCACTAAAAATATAAATATTATGTTCTCCATTCAAATCAAAAGGGGAAGCAACTTGTCCAAAAATGTACAAGACCTCAAAAAAAATTGTAGAATTAATAAAATAATTCTCACACACAAAAGGCATGTGCAATTTGTTGAAAAATTACCATAAATTTAAAGAATACTGACACTATTCTTTCACAAATGGATAGTCTTATCCAGCAAAGCATTCATAGTAGAAGAATTCAATAACTTACAAGACAAACTCAAATTAGAAAAGAAAGACAATACATCAACAAAATGGTAATATTGTCAAAGATGACCATTGATGAGAAGAAGAGCATGTATATATTGATAATAAATAATTAACTCATCCAAATGATGTTTTGTATGTCAATTCTAACATAACAAAACACATGACTAGTCAAAAGAAAATTGGTTTTAAACTCTACACTAATCCAATTATATAGGACAAGTCTCCCTATGTGCTGACACATCCAATGACATCAGTGGCATAGGTGATACAAATGCAAGATAATTGAAGTCATTTATGTTTTAGGATTCACTAAGAAATTTCTTGGAGTGCATGATTGATAATGTTTGACACTCCTAAATATTATGCAAGTAAACAGTTCATATTATTGGGAGGAGGAATTCTCAATGTTTAATACGCCCATAAGCTCTGTAATACTGCACTTTATAATATAATCACGAATGATTGAAGATAAATAAAGATTATGTATGGTAGAAGAAAGGTCCCACACATGAGAGAAATAAAGGCTTAATGTGGAAATAACATAGTTAACCTTGTAATTAGTTATCTACTCTAATACACCTAGTGATTGCAATGACTTGTTATCCATGCAATATTGTAGGATGAAAAGGTTACCATAAGAACATTCAGCATTGAAGAAGCAAAAAAAAACAATAAATTAAAGTTCAAAAATATATGGATAAGTGAAGGCGAATGCCACACTAGTTAATGGTTATGTTTGTCTCCATTCAAAAGAAGATAAAAAGTAGTCAAGATCAATCCAACTAGTTATCTATGATTGGGTATGTAAATTCAAATTAGACCATGGATAGAATAATGTGTAGCTATTTAAATGAGGTCATTCCCACTGAATATCCAGAGCTAGATCCAATAACTAGAGCTAGAGATAGACCAGAACTAGATCCTAAACATAAATTTTTCTCTACTTAAGAATAAACATAGAAAAATCTTCACCAAGTTACTTGCACATGTTAATTTTGAGGTATTTCAATATCTCTAATAAAATTTAAACTTGGATGTAATAATGGAGGTAATAACATTTTCTATTGGTTGGCTATGCAAAATAAAATTGTCTCGATCGACAATCTTATCAAGAGGGGGATGTGCCTGGTCAACATGTGCTATTTATGTAAGAATGATAGGGAATTGATGGTTCATCATTTACTCATTTGTTATAGTGCGCAAAATATTATCGCTTACATTCTCTCTTGTTTGGATGTTGCATGGGTGTTTCCTAATTCCTTAATGGACTGAGTCATCCAATGGAAGTCACCTTTTATTTCTTCTTGACTTAAATATTTTTGGAATTTTCTTCTCCCACACTCCTTATGGGGAGTGTTGAAGGAAATGAAATCAAGGGTATTCAAAGATGTGTAAAATAATATTACCTAAATCAGCCTCAAGTATCTATGGAAGGTATCAAAAAATGTGTCTTCGGCTCTCAGCAATTTGAATCCTTCAAAATTAATTCCGGTGCTCTCCCCAAGCAAGATTTTTTTGGAAGAATGGCTTGGTTTTGTGTCGTTAGCCCACCCCCATACTGCTCCTGACCTGAGGATGGAGGTTCATTGGTATTTGCCACTTGTTGGGTTGTTCAAACTTAACTTTGAAGGTGCTTCTAAAGGCAACCCTGGCTTAGCTAGTGCAGGCAGTGCAATAAGGGACAGTAATGGTGATCTTATTCTAGCTTATGTGGACTGCCTTGGAGTCTAGTTTTCCATAATGGCTAAATCTAGAGTGGCCTTCATTGGATTAGTGTATCATAAGAACCTTGGCATAAAAAACATAATTATTCAAGGGGATTCCCTATACATCATCAACATGCTTCATGGATTTTCCAGTCTAGGAAGGAAAATAGCTAATTTAATTGATGAAGCAACATGGCTTTGCTCGTTGCTTTTCTAACGTGTAGTTCTCCCATATTTTTATAGAAGGTAATATAGTGGCTGATCTCTTAGCAAAGTTGGGAGTTCGTTATCAAGGCTTATATATCTGATAGTGGTATTTTCCCATTGATATTGTACTTTGCATCAGGGAGGAAGCTCCTTAATTCTTGTTAGATTTTGGTTTCTTTCAGATATCTAGATGACCTGGTTGGTACCCAAATGTTTAAATGATTTATTGTATGTACTAGCCTTTATTATGCTATCCCCTAAGTACATTACTACCTTCCTTGATTATACCTCGATCCCCTTGTGACATTACTCCTTCTTTGCCTAGGAATTCTAAAGTTTTTGCAAGCAAAATAGAATTTGAAGGTAACTTATTGCGATCAGGATGGTGTTACAGATAGAAATAACATAACCATAATGGAGATGGAAAAAAGCATGCTTAAGGCAAAGGGATTGCCACATGAGTTTTGGGCAGAAGTTGTAGCTTGTGCAGTCTATCTACTGAATAGATGTCCCATAAAGAGTGTGAAGGACAAAATTTCTCAAGAGGTATGGAGCAACCAAAAGCCAAGCATTGATCACTTAAGATTTTTTGGGTGCACAACATACACACACATCCCAAATAAGAAGAGAAATAAGCTGGATGAAAAATCTAAGAAGTGTGTCTTCACTATATATAGTGAAGAATCGAAGGCTTACAGGATGTATAATCCTATAACAAAGAAGCTTATCATAAATAGAGATGTGAATTTCCTGGAGGATGAAGCATAGAACTAGAAGTCGAAGACTGGCCAACCAGAGCCAACAATTACTGAATCTGAGGATTCAAAGGGAGATAGAGTGCATATTCCTCTAGCTTCTAACAATAACAATGGTGCCAGCAGTAGCACAACCTCATCATCCTAGTCAACTCCACTTGCAACCAACTTGAAGACAATAGAAAAGACAAGGAGCCTGTAAGATATCTATGAGGTAACCAAAATTTAAACTGATGAAGAACATTTTGATTTTGTTTTATTTTTTTAGTGTGATCCAATTACTTTTGAATAAGCAATTCAAAATAGAAAATGGGTGAATGCTATGGATGATGAGATAGTAACAATAGAGAAAAACTAGACCTAGGAGTTAATGGATCTTCTAGAAGGAAATAATACCATTGGAATGAAGTGGGTATATAAAACAAAGTTTAATACCCAAGGAGAAGTAGACAAATATAAGGTCGGGCTAGTTGCAAAAGGCCATAATTAGAAGTTAGGTGTATGCACTAGTAGCCCAAATTGACATAGTCAGAATGATTTTGACATTAGCATCCCAAAAAGGCTGTAATATTTACCAGATTGATGTCAAGTCTACCTTCCTTAATGGAGTACTAGAAGAAGAGGTCCATATAGACCAACCACCTGGATATGAGCTAATAGGGCAATAAGTCAAGATATTGAAATTGAAGAAAGCTTTGTATGGGTTGAAGCAAGCACCCAGAGCTTGGTATAGTAAAATTGATGCTTAATTTCAAGAGAACGGGTTCATAAAATGACCATATGGGCACACTCTATATATGAAGACAAATGTATAGGAGGAGATGATAATCATATACTTGTATGTAGACAATTTGATATACACTAGTAATAACATGTTATTTGAGCAGTTCATAAAAACCATGAAGAAATAATTCAAAATGATAGATTTGGACCTGATGAAAAATTTTCTTGACATTGAAGTTGACCAATCTGTATATGGCATCTTCATCTATCAAGGCAAGTATGTTGTAGATGTCTTAAAGATATTCAAAATGGAAGACAACAAACCAAAAATCACTTCGACTGCCATAGGCCTAAAATTGAGTAAGACAAATTGTAGTAGCAATGTTGATCCAACTCTCTATAAAAGGTTAGTTGGAATCCTGATGTATTTGACTACAATTATACCATATTTAATGTTTTCAGTGAGTTTAATCAACAAGTTTATAGATTCACCAAAGGACACTCACTAGCAAGAAGGAAAGTACCAAGAACCATTGAGTATTTTAAGTAAGGCAAGACCATATTAATCTTGTTGTCTACACATATAGTGATTGGGTTGGCAGCATAGATGATAGGAAAAGCACTTCAATTATGCATTCCATATTGTTTTAGGCATAATTTCATGGTTATAAAAGAAGCAACCAATTATTACTTTACCTACAACTAAGGTAGAGTATGTTACCGTTACTTCAGTCACATGTCAGATAGTATGGCTACGAAGAATCTTGGGTGAGATCAAATCATCATCAGGAAGAGGCAACAACAATTTTATATGACAACAATTTGACCATAGTACTATCGAAGGATCTAGTGTTTCATGGTAGGAGAAAGCACATAGATATCCGCTACTACTTCATCAGGGAGCTGGTAAAATTTAATGAAATTATGTTATTGTTTTGTAGGTCCAAAGACCAAGTTGTGGATATCTTCACAAAACCTTTGAAGGAGGAGGATTTTAATAGATTAAGGGAACATCTAGGTGTCAAAGTCTTTGTGAAATATCATTTAAAGGAGGATGTTAGAAATTAAACTTGATTTCACATATGATAGATCTCTAACAGATCTTATTGTTCAAATCTATTTGACTACTTTAGGCACAATTATTATCAAAAGTTAAAACTGTCATTTTATTCGGTGATTGGATGGAAACCCTAATTTTATATTAAATGCATGTCAGAATGCTGGTCAGTATTTCCCTCCTTACCTGGCTATATAAGTTGATGATATCTAGAGAGCAATAATAAGAATAGAGAATAGCCAATAGAGGAAGAATGCAACAACATTGTGAAGCAAAATAAGCAGCAGAGCCTATAAGTGTAGTGTTATCCTGCAAACTGGTTCAGTTACAAATTATCATGGATGTATTTCCAACTTTATGTATGTGGATGTATTCCCATTTTGAGAAATAAATAATTTTACCTGTATTTTTGCCTTCTGCATATATTTTTCTAACATAGCAAAGTTGGTCAGTGTTTTGTTTCATTCCGCTGGAGTCTCATTATAAAATCTCACGGTAGAATATTAAGCTTCATTCCACTCTACGTCTTTGTAATTTTGAGCGGATTAGAACTTAGGTCATTTATATTATAAAGTTGCATTTTTTAATTGATACCTTTATCATTTGCTCCGAACCACATCATCCTTTGCTTGAATCCATAGATTTATAACACACTTAATTCCATAGGATATTGATTTAACTCCAATCCACTTCCGTATAGCTTTAGTCTGGATTACACTCTCATTTCTATTTATTTAACTCCAATCCGCATCCGCATAGTTATAATTTTTATTCTGCTCTACATGAGAAGCATAAGTGATGTAAGCAAATAATTTCTCCAATCTGTTGTTTGGCTTTGGAATCCACAAAGTGGATTGCTTCCACTATTCTTTCTTCTTTGTTTCAAGCGAAACCCAATTTGCACACATTCCTTTGTATTAAGTTGCAGATTATTGCTTCCACCCTCCGAATTAGAGAAATGTTATTCTGTGTCCGCTACAAGGCAAGCACTCTGGATTGAAGTGAGTGTGATTCTGCTTTCGCTCCATTAAATTTATTTCAACACCCAATTTGAAGGAAAAAAAAACAGGGTCACCCAAAATAGCATACACCATGTAAAATCCTCCTCCATAAAATGTTTAAAAATTTCAAGAAGCCACTCCCAGGCCGACTGAGCCCGATCACAAAGCCAAAAAACATATAGTAAATCTTTCGCCTATCCCCAACAACAAATGGGATTATGAATACCTTTTATTTTTCCCTTGTATAAAATTAAATTTATTCCCAAATTCTCTACTATTTCCTTTCACCATCTTTAATTACAATTACTATTACTTGTAAATTTGTTAAATAGCTTTACACGTAAATATAACAACTGTTAAATAAATCTTATAATTTATTTATAAATATTGATTCTTTATTCAAATATTTTAATGTTTTTATTATGTTCCTTTGATGAAGGATCAATAACTTAATAAAGGGAAGGTCAAAGAAATCTTAATGAATGAAGGCGAATCTGAATAAATTTTCATGGGTAGGATACATTGTAATTTCTCATTGGCGAACTCTATTTTTTTATGTCTTCCTCTTTCACTCTTCCCTGTAGAATAGATATGTTGATGGTACGTTCCCAATGAGAATCAATGTTTCATATCTATTTGATTTAGTTTGGCCATGCACAACTCATCTTACAAAATCTTATAGAGCCCTCCTTGGAATATCTGTAATTCTTCAAATCTATTGAGGGTCGAAGGTTTAGTTATGTAGTTTGGTGGTTGTTTTCTTTGTGGCCCACAACAATTACCTTAAACATTCTTGCATACATATGTTAATTTTAATTTTGTATTAATGAAGGAGAGACGAGTTGTCTATGTTGAGAAACTCCATATAGAGGGAAAGTGCTCCTCCAAAACCAGGTAAGCCGTCTATTGAGCTGGCAAAGCTAAAATCATGGATGTGATTTTTTTTTTGTTTTTAAAAAAGATATATTAAGAAATATTTAAGAATCTATTATAAATTTAATAAACTTTAGTTTTTTTGGCTGCTAGTTAAAATGTAGTCTAATTATAATTATAAATTCAAACTATTCTACCTACCCAGCAAGTCATTCATCGTGTCATTGGAGCTTTTGATTATTGAGACATGATCTTTTAACATCCTCAATTATGGTTAGTATTGAAGAATTGCACTAAAACAAAGAAGATAAGTCTACACTAAGACTGATAATAGATTTTGTTAAAACTTCACAACCACAACCAAGATCTAAAAATTTATAGGTCTTCAATAGTTATTGAATGCTACTCTTTCTGGAATATTGGGGTCAAGTTATGAATAAAGCCTTGCATTGTTTATCAAGTTAGCCATAGCTTCTAGCATTGCCATCAAGAGACTGAACAAGGAGAAGATAGATCCTAGTTTGGTCTGGCCATCATCTAGGATAGAAACCATAGCAACTAATATCTCCTCCATCAATAGCACAATTTGCCATAGCATGTACCATTATGTTTTATTCTCTAGGAACATGATTTAAAACAACCTCTTGAAAACTATTTGCTATTAACCTAATCTTATCTATGATTCTTTAAATTCTTGAATCTATCTTGCCAGACGTTGAAGTTCATTTTAGATATTTGATCATAATTTGAGAGTCTGACTTCACTATCATTCTTCTACAACCTACATTTAGTGCCTCTAATTTTTAGGTGGAATCAATTGTAGCAAATAACTATACTTTGCCACTCATATAATTTGAGCAACAAGCATCCAGAATCCAAGTTTCATTAAGATTTTGATTTTATTTTCCATATGTGAGGAACAAATTTGAAGAACTTCCTTCCTCTTCTCTATAGTTTACATAGTTACCTCTCCCTTATTGAGAAGTCTTGGACCAACAATATTTTGCAAAGTGACCAAACTTACCATAATTGTAATAAGCTTTCTTTGATTTATCATCTCCTCTTCCTTGATTGCCACCTCTTCAGCTACTTCTTATTTTACCTCTCCTTTGTCCTCTTCCTTGTCCTCTTCCTTGGCCTCTTCCTTGGCCTCTTCCTTCACCCTCCTTGGATGAGAAAGCTTTTTCATCACCTCCATAGCTTGTTGATGTAGAACCCTGTAATATTTCTTCATGAGACATCAAAGAACCAATTAGAGCATCAAAAGTTAGAGTAGACAAATATTTATATTCTTCAATAATAATAGCAATATGATTCTATTTATGAAGAAGTGTTCTCAACACTTTATTCACAACCACTTCAGTTTTTATGTCTTCATCAAATGTCTCCATTTTGTTTATAATTGCTTTCACTCTCACACAATAATCTCCTGTTCTTTAATAATATTGCATATTGAGATTCTCAAAATCTCTCTTCAAGGTTTGAAGCCTCACTTGCTTCACTTGATTGCTCCCTTGATAGCTATATATCAAGAATATCCATGCTTCTAGGGCTATTGAACAAGAAGTAGTACTTGGAAAGATGCTTTTATCCAAAGCTGCTTGGAGATGGTAGAGAGCAAATAAGTTTTTCATTTGGGCATCCTTTTTATTGGTTATATTAGCTGCACTCAAGGTGGTCCAATATGCAGGTTCATTGTAGCCTTATTATATAATAATCCATAAACTCTTTCCTATGATTAAGGTCTTCATCTTGATAGACCAATAATCATAATCTAACCCATTAAATTCAGGAATAGGAAGATTGTTATTGGCAGCCATTGATGCTAATAAAAAAACTTTGGAATAGTATAGATAGCTTTTGATACAATATTTTTACAATAGAGAGTATAAGAAGATCTTATTTTACTCAATTGACTTATCCTATTAATTCAATCTATCATAATTAACCTCTGATTGCAAAAATACATGCTTCTTTTTTATTTACCAAAATCTCAAGCACCAAATTTATCATAAATCGACCAATACTGATTGAAAAAAATTAAAATTTTTACTGTAAACTTTTGATATACGTATTGGTAAATCAACTAAATTTCATAATCAAATTCACACAAATGAAAAATATGTGATCAATTTACTTTTGCCCTTTCTAGATCTTAGAGTGTGTTTTGAGATAACCTCAATGTTTTTCACATATATCAATCCATACAACTCCAAAAATTTTGAAAATTAGAATTTATATTCCTGAGACAATAATTCTGGATCTAAGATTTTTTGAAGAAAAATCAATATTCACACAAATTGATCAATACAGATCCAAACGATGTGAAATTTTTTTTTAATGATAATTTTATTTAAATTAATATTTATACCAAAATTTTATAAGCAAATACCATGTCTTCCACCTTATACAAACATTTTATTACAAAACTAAAAATACTAATAAAATCAGCAAATGAACTCCAAATTACCTAAAACTTTGACTGTCCTCTTGATACAATTATCTAAAAACCCTCAAAATTTCATCATAAAATATCTCAAGATACATGAGATATGAATGATTTAATCGAGATCTTTATTGCAACTCTACTGAGTGTTGGCCACTTGAGTTTCTCTCACAAAGTGCGTGCTTCAGATCTCTTCATGCCACTCTGCACAGGTTTTGATCCGTCTGAGCAAACATGGATCTGATACCAAAATAATAAAATAGACTACAATGCTTTTATAGTACTTCAATAAATTTGAAATATCTACTACTATGGAGATCTTACTTGCTCCTACTATGTTTAGAAACACTCTAAACAATTCCCAAGCCTCTCGCTCCTACTCTATCATGCTTTTCCATCTAAGCGATAGGTCCATGTACTCCTTGGTTTTCCATATGGATGTTCTTCAGGGTCAATTTGCTCTGCTATGGTGGTAGTTGGAAGTGTCTTGTGCTGGTAGAGGGGTATTTACTAGTTCTCTCTAAATATCTTATGGGTGCAACAAGACATTAAAAATTTATCTCCCTGGCGACCACCAGGTGGATTGAGCTACATGCCATCCCTTCCTATGGGGGTGATATGGGGATTTGGTAGTTGTGCGAATGGTTCTGATTGGTGGTCTCTTGTTTGGTTCTAGACCTGCTTGGCTTAGTGAGCATCAGTTTTTTGGGTTGGTTGCTTGTTGGGGATATTGGTCAATCAAATCTGCTTCTCTTATGGGTTTTGGTATGCCATTGAATATTCGATCGGGGTCCCTATGGTAAGGGGATAGAATCAAAGGCTAAACCAAACCTACGAGAGTGAATGTGGGGTGTTTTTACTGTATTAGCTTTGACTATTTTCCTTTGTTGGTTCTAGGTTAGGTTTCATTGCTCAAGTGGTGGTTGGTGGTTTTAGTAGAGTTCCTTTTTCTAGTTTTGTGGTAGTACTGCCTTCGTTGTTCCCCGGTTGGATTAGGTGTTATCTTCGTTAGGATGGGTTATTTTACCCTACTATGTAGGTTCCTTCTCCAGGGTCCTGGATTCCAATTTTCACTTTGGGTTTTTTTCTCCTTTTTATTGTTATTGAGATATATTTGGAGGAGGTGATCTGATCTTCAGTTTTGAGGAGTGGTTTCTTCATTCCACCAGTTTTGGTTGTTTTTATACTCCTATGTAGGAGTTTTTGTGCACGGTTTTTGTTTGAAGAGGAGCTATAGGGGAATCTTGTCTCTTTTTTTGGCTTCCTATGTAGGGGTTCTACTTTTCGTTTGAGCAGTTCATTTAGTTAAATTTCCTTTTTTTCCAGGCTGCTCTCATTTCCTTTGCTGATAGCATCGCTGGTCTGGTAACTTTGTTGGTGGGTTTTCTTTTGCAAGATCTAGTGTACGCTGAGGATTTTCTCATTGGATATGTTGGGGTTCTTCGTGTATTTTGTGGTTTTCTCTATAGGGTCTATTTTTCAATCTTTGATTTCCATCTTGAGTGGTTTAGCTATTCAAAATTTAAATTTTAAATTTTCTTACCACTCTTGATCCTCTATTCATGTCCACTGGTGTTTGGTTTTGTCATTTATTCGAACACTTATTTTGAATGCTGGTGGTTTTATTCAGATGGCGGTGTTTTCTTTTTATGGGACACTCAAGCGTACGATTGTGTCCTTTGTCATTATTCTTTCTCTGGAAGGAGTTGTTGGTGTTGTGTGGTACAGTTAGCCAGCGTGTATTTCTATTATTTTTATTTGGAAACCTTAGGTTTTTCTCCTTTGGGAGATGTTTAATTTTGTAATTTGGCTTTGTGCTCCTTAGAGCTATTGTTTAAGGTTGTGGGACACCTTTCAAAACCCTCCTTCGTTTGTTGTGCTTTGTGCTTTTTCTCGGAGTTGTTGTAGAACGTTGTGGAAGACATTTCAAAACCCTCTCTTTCTTAATATTACCAAAAAAAAAACACTCTAAATAATTCCCTATATGCTCTCACAACAAAATTGATTTCCTCTCAAATAGTAAAGTTGGTGCAAATATATTTAAATGAATGCTAATTATTTAGAACATATATACTTTAGTGAATATACTCTAAATTATGCTCTAGAGTCCATCAAAGAAACCCCAGACGGTGAGTTCTTCTAATGGATTCACATGATGCAAAGACTCACTAAGCCAGATAAAATATTCTTTTACATTACCTTGGTATTTTAGTGACCAAACCTGTCAATAATGAGACCTATTAAGACCAAACCAATACCATGTCCATTGGATAGTCGTAGAAAACTTTAAATGATGTTAGAAAATATGGGGGAAAGGAGAACTAGTTTTTTTAATCCATTCAAATGACGTAATGTAATAAAAACAATTAAACTAGTGAAAGAAGGTGTTATTCATAGATTTTGATTATAGTAATACATGGATAACCTAACACAAAACATTCAAACAAAATATGCCAAGGGAAGAGTTGAGATTTTCATTAATATAAAATATTTTTACATAATAAGGATCAATAGAGTGCTTGATCCTTGTATGTCATTGCACTATAATAGAGCCCCGATTTGAATATTAAAAAAAAAGGGTATCTTCTCTCCATATTGATTGCAGTGACATAAGAGCTCTCAAATCTAGTACATCCCATAGGAAATAATCACAGCGAACAATGAACCTCAAGAAATACCTGGTGAATGACAAGAGAAAGGATGTTAAAGGAAGGTAGACAAGCTAACATAGGGAGAATACGACTAACATCAAACAAAGCTATACCTCATATTTTTTCTCTCAGAGGTTTGATAATAAAAAAATCAGTTGTAGCATTCATCTTCTTATAGTGTAGGCTCGCCTAACTGCTGCAATCGCTTGTTCTAGCTAGAAGAATCCTATTGTACCAAAATCAAGATGCACTCAAAATTGGGCATGTAGCCCACATCCCTCTATCTATGTAGGTGGTGGCTGATACTATGTATAATTCCCTGTACCACCTTGGACTGATGACTGTGCATCTCTAGGTGCATGCTTTTCAAGCAAATTGGGCCCCACTCTCCCTTCCAAGTTTTGAATGGCCTGATTGACACACTCCCACACCTTATCATGAAACATTAACAAGAATATCAACAAATTTCAAGTCCTAAGTAGATTTTTTAACCCTATCTCTCATCCACTACACAATATTATCAGTGAAGACACATAAGCAATCCACCATCTCCACCAAGGATGTGAACTGCTTTGATAATTTACCATCAAAACCCATATCAAAGTCCTAGATATTTTGGAATACAAATTCCTCAACATCAAGATCTTGGATGAACTCATTAAACTTGAAACCATAGTCTTCAAGATATTTGTCAACTTCCTGCTCAGCGCCTACCACTTTTTGATCCCATTTGAGCCAACTTGGTCTATTATGCAAGAAGATGAAAACCTTGGTGAATTCTTTGGCAAAGAAACAATGTAAACCATTTGACAAGGTGGTTGACATCACAACAATGGGCACACATTTTTATTTGAACTATTGGTATATAGAGAGTATGAAATTCACCCATTGGTCACCCTACTGTAGCTGATCCTTCAATCAGCCAATAGTGTGTCTGGTGGCATAAAAATCAATGAAAATGGACTGCAACTCTTCCATATTATCTCCTATTTTATCCTTCATATACTGTTTTAATTCATCAACCGACCCAATTTCAATGTTGGCCTATGGAATGGGCATCTTAAATTTGTCAACTTCACTCTAAAGTTGTTTAACTTTGAGCTGCAATATCCCATATTCTACAGCCTTGGCTTTCCATTATTCTAGTTCTTTCTCTACTACCTTCGCCACATGTACTTGGGAGACCAACTGTAACTTCATCATATCAATAGCTACAGCTGCCGCTCTAATGACACCTTTAGTTATATTGATGGTAGTCTCTCTCATGTTGAGCGGCAATTGGATTTCAAATGTTACAATAGACATGTCGACTATCTCCTATACAGTGGTCCTCCTAGGTCTGACTATCCCTTTACTTGGAGATTTTTTTTCCTCCATGTCTTGAATTTGATTTTCCTTGTTAACCATTAATTGGCAAGCATCACTAACCCTTGTCATAGTGAGGCTTTTGACTGCCTATGGCCGAAGACTCGGCCCTAGCTCTTTTATGGGTAGGGGACTTTGTAGGACTCTTCTCTTGCACCTCATAGTCTCTAAGTATATTTGATAACCCCCCATATTTAGTAATATTCTTCATGACTTTGGGGGGGACCTAGCGTTCCTTTTGGTTGACCACCAAAGTGGTAGAATACAAAGAAGGTTGGATTTCTACCAACTGGCCCTGCTCTTTTGGGCATAACAAAGTCAATGCTGATGAGGTGGAACTTTTTTGGGATGGGCCAATAGCCAACTCCTTACCTTTTGAGGTGGCAGTGGGGGAACTGGAAGAAGAGGGGAGTTTATCCTACTCCAGTTGGACCTCATCAAATATTTGCATCATGATCTCAAAACATTCAGTGTCCTATTGGAAAATCTGAAAGGTGGGGTCCTCAAAATATTTTTGAGGGGCCATCGGGACCATTGGGACTATTTTGTCAACTAGCAGCCCATGGTGCAGTCTTAGCTGGGCACTATAATCCCCAACAACTTCCAATTTATTGTAATTTCGCTTATCCATTATCCACACTAAGTCCAAAGTTTAATTTTTTCTAAATACCTTCTACATTTTGTCTTCAAAATAATTCTTGTTGTGCGTAGCCTGCAGAAGGGTGAGCTTGCCAACAACATTATTTTTGTGATGGCCATCCAGGTCGTAGGCCCTCCAATTGACTTTTGGAAAACAATAGGTATCCATGTTCCAAATAGTCCACAACACAACAAAGTGGCCAAGATAATTGTAATTGCCCATTGCACAGGGAATGGGAAGCCATTTCACTTGTCCCTTCTTCCTTAAGTGTCTGATTTTAACCTCTTCAGACATTTATTGAGTGATCTCCAGGATGGCGATGGAATTTGGGTAGTGTAATGGAAGTGATTTTAGGGGTAGCTTCGACCCGTATATTTTGATGTAGAAAAATTTCTCTACGTACAAGAAGTCTCTCGCTTTTTCCTAGTGCAAAAAAATTCTAACTCCTACCCCAATTCTATCTGGAAAATCCCCATACAGTTTGAAGTGGACCACTGTAAGGACCTTCTCAAAGAATATTTTATAACTGGAGCACCTCTCTTGGATGCACAGTAACTGGTCTTGCAGATTTAGCATGGTTAATCCTCCCATATGGGCCACCAAAGACTTGTTTAATTGTGCCATGAATAAATGAACAAGAAAATAATAATAGGATAAATGAGGTATCACCTCCTTATAGGCTAGTATGGCCTCTTGAAGCTGTTTCAATTCCTTATCTAAATTACCACTAATTACACCCTCCCATCGGTAGAGAGGAGTATTGTTAGTTATGGTATACTAGAGGATTAAAAACATCACTTCTTTTGTAATCGGCTCTAGTTCCTTAACACCCAATACCAGATTAATCATATTGGCATAATCCTACACCTAGGGCCAAAGAAAGAACTTCCTAATGGAAAAATTGGTTGGCCTGTTCCTCCCCTTTTTTAGCAAATTCTAGAAGAATGTGGTATTTAACATATAATTGGCCTGGAGGGCTAGCATATGAAATTCCACCACCCTGAACATAGTGGTTAATCTGAAGACCTACTTGATTCTATTGGCTGACACCCATGCCACCGCCTTGCCCTTATGATCTATGATTATTCATATCTTAGAGTTGTAGGAGACCGCAATCCATGCCAATAAATCAGAAGAGTGGTATACTTTTGGGTAAGTCAACCGGCCCAGGTTTGTGTCCCATTTATTACACACGAGAGGAGGCTTGGTACCATCCCAATAAGCCCATATATAGATGCTTCTTAGGAGCATCGGGTGGTGCTAATTATCTTCCTCCATGGGGTTGAATGCATAAATTGACATCCCCTCTACCTCCTTCTACAGTTCTTTTGTAATATCCCTAATCATATCTATAAGATTTGTGAAAGCCTTAGGGTCTTGCACCATCTTCGTCCTCCTTACAATATGCCATGCTCCTATGATTTTACCAATTCTCGCTCAAACAATTGATGTTTTTGGGATAGTAGAACCGATAGATGCCACTGAATTGGGCAGTGAAGCTGTAATTCTTCTCCATCTTTTACTCTGCGTTCGACCTCATCGATAAGCAATCATTGCATGCATGAATTTCATAAAGAAGGTTTGTCTCCTTCATATAAATCATATGTATTTAATTTTGGTAGATGGGCGTATGCGCTTTTTTCTTTTTATGAGCCTCTGGATTTGTCGGGTATGCCACGTTGATTGTTACTTTTATATTCCCAAAGTACTGGTAGAGGGGAATTATAGCTAAATGAAGTGGGTGGGACACATGGTGACTTAGTATTGGAGAGGGCAGGATGCAAGTAGGTGTGCGCGTGTGCAGATCGCATTGGACTTAAATTTTGTACACACACTCCATTGGGGAGTGGAGCATGCAGCTCCTGATGTGGGTGCATAGGTTCGTGTGCCATTTTTACTTTCATGCACCCCAAGGGAATGGGGTGCATGGGACTCAATGGGGCACACAAGTTGTGCATCCTAAACTAACTTCGTGTGCTTTGTCGTAGTGGAGCACATAACCCAGAGGCAGGTGCATATCTTATGTGCCCGACTTGGACTCTTGCATGCCCTTATGGAAGGGATGCACAAACTAAGGATGGGATTCACAACATTGTGTACCCTGACAGAGGTTGTGTGCTCCACTTTAGGAGTAGAGCACATTGGCTGGGAGAGGAGCACATAGCTTGTGCGCTACAAGGGTTTGTATATGTGCACTCTAAAGTGGTGGAGCGCTTTTTGGTTTTCGGGGTGAGCACGAAGTTGTGCACCCCTTTGGTCATTTGGTGTGCTCCATTAGAGTGGAGTGGATAAGGTAAATATGGCCACACTAAGATGTCTGTATGTGGGGGCTTTGTATGCTCCACTATTTTGGGGCACACAACCTTGTGCGCCCCATGGGACTATTATGCACTCCACCTCCCCATAGAATGCATTGAATTTAGGTGGGGTGCATGGCTCATGTGCCCCTAGGGAACATTGTGCGCCCCATCACCAATGGGGTGCATGGGCTAGAGGTGGGTGCACAAGGGTGTGCATACGACATGGTCCTTGTGCGCTTCACTAGTGGAGCGTATAATCTTAGCTTGGGGTGCACAAATTGTGTGCCCTAGGGTCTCTTAGTGTGCTTTAAAGAAATTAAGCGTATAGGGGTAAATAAGGATGCATCACCTTGTGTGCCCCTCGGGAGGATGTGGCTTAGACCCCCCAAAAGGGAATATTATTTTGGGGATCAACAAGAATATATTATGGTTGCCTTTGTGTAGACCTTCTTAGGTTTTATGAAGTTGTTAGAGTTTTTGTGATGCTTTTTCCCTTGAATATATTGCCTTTGTGGGAATCTATTTACTATATTTATAAAATTATTTTAAGTCTTTAAAGTAATGTATCTATCATTATTTATTGTTTGATTCACTCTACTTTACCTTGTGGATTTTATTTATTTTGTGGTACCTTGTGTTAATATTCCTTGGTTGTGGTCTTTATTTTATTGGTGGTTTCGTTTTGTATTTGATATTTGTGATTTTAGTAAAATTATTTATCAATGAAATCCTTGCCTATAGGATTGAATTTTATATAAACAACTTGAGGAACACAAGTAATAGATTTAGGAGATGAATATACAATATTCCTAGTTGACTAGTTTAAGCTATTAGTAGATGAAAGTATATCATGATATTATTAAAGACTTAAAATAGATAATTATGCATAAATATAAATGTAATTATCATCAAAAATTTATAATTATTTTGTATTAAAAAATTTCTAGTTAAATTTAGCATATCGACATAAATATTGCAATAAAAGTAGTAAATCATGAAAGAATAAAATATTACAATATGATATGGAAATGCATCAATCTATATTAGTCTCAATAGAATCACAATATATAATCATTGACCTCTTTTAGGGGACAAAATCCTAAAAATAACTTTATTTTAATATGGAAAAATGGATACTTCCATCTATGTCGCTTGGTTTTTAAAATATTCTTCATAACCCTAAACCTAATGCTCAAGGGTTAGTTCACATGCAAGTTGCCATCCGAGCTAGAATATTCTACCAAAAAAATAATTACATTCTTTGTAATGGTTATATTAAATACCCCTCTTGTCCATGTGCCTCTAGTGCCACAAGCTATTACCAAATATTACATAATATTATTATCATGGAGTCTCCATGATAGAAATGTGGATATTACATATAATGTTAGGTTGGGGTCCTAACATATTTTTCCCCTTTAAAAAGATAAATCCTTAAATATGGAGATGAGGAAAAAGCTACTAGAATTACTGGATAGACTCCTATATCACATATTTAGGTTGTAATCTTGACCATTGAACAAGAATATTAGTGGTGACATAGTGAAAAAGGTTGTACAATATTTGATTAAAATTATTTTTAGGATCAATATAGATGAATTCTTATTCAACCTAGTATTTTAGATTGAACATGTATCTTGTTGCCAACAACCATCATGAGAAAGGAGATATGAAATACTAGATGGATCTTGGAAGTGGTCAAAAGGGCCAATATGTAGGTCATTGAAGACTATATACTCGTTCAAATGGTGTAATATTGATAGCGATATGATATGAAGTATTATACTACCATTTGGCCAAAGGGAGCCATTTAACCCATTATGTAGGATATTATTATGCAAACCAATGGATCTATATTTCCAAATACTTGTTAACAATATTTTTTTGGTCATTTGTCTAAGGGTGATAGAATAAACTTATTTTTAGTTGAGTGTTTTGTAACTTAAATAGTTCCTACTAAAAGTTCTTGGTAGAAGTAGGGTCCCTATCTCACAAATGACATAATAGATTTGAGCATTAGATAAAGGTAAAATATGGAGTCTTAAAATATTTAAGAAACTATGAAGACTATATAGAGATTGGATAAGGAATAAAAATGTGTATGCTTTATGAGACAATCCACTATAACTACACTAAATAATTTTCCTCTTGACTTGGGCATCCCTTAAAATAAATCCATAGAAATATTTGTCCAAACCTCTTCCAAAAATTGGAAGGAGTTGAAGGGTTGCTAGGGAGTACATAGTTTTACCTTTCATCCTTTGGAACCTTTCATATTCTACCACAAAAACTTGAATATCCATTTTTATTCCTTTCCAAAAGAAGATTTATTTGGTCCTTTTACAGTTTTTTAGAAACCCAAAATACCCCACCGTTACTGATGTATGCATTTCCTACAATTTTATTTCTCATATTTGTTAATTTTATCAAGTAACAAGTCAGTCATGATATCCCAATTCTGGACCATCCTAGGTGTATCCAAGGAATGAGTTGTCCTTTTCTTGAAGTTTGTGGATCAAAGTTTACAAACTAGAATACTTGGTCATTTCTTCTTTGAGCTAATTTATCCATTGAGGAAGTGGTGTAGATGTAGCATTTAAAACACCCTAATATTTATACAATCAAGATAGTGCATGGACCACTAATTTCTCCTTGCATTTTGTATATGTGATTTCATAATTATAGTCCAACAATTAGATACCCACCTTTGTTGTTTGGGTATGACTACCCTTTAATCCTAGAAATACTTAAGACTTTAATGGTTAGTTTTGATTAAAAGGTGACACCCAATGAGATATGTCCTCTAATTATTAATAATATGTAAATTTTCTACCATCTCCTTTTTATAAGTAGATTAACCAAAAAAATTTCCTGATTGTGCTTTAGTAGTGAAAGACAATGGTCATTATTCTTGAATTAAAACTACCCTATTTCCATTGCCAAAAGCATCACTTTTAATTACAAAAGGTTTATAAAATTAAGGCATTACTAACATCAAGGTGAATGTCATAGCTTGTTTTAATTCCTTGATAGCTTGCTTTGCTGGTTCTAACTAAATAACAAAATTCTTTATCAATGTTGCTTTAAAAGGAGTTGTTATCCTTTCATACTTTCACACAAATATGTAGTACTAATCAGTGAGTCCAATAAATATCTAAAGTTCCTTGAGAGTGTGAGGCGTTGGCCATTCTTGAATAGCCTGAATCTTCTTATGATATACATAACTCCTTTGAACACAATGTTACCCAAATACTCTAATTATTTTAGACCAAAAAAACACTTTGATCATTTGGTTTAAACCTAATTTTTGAAAAAAAAGTTGCAAGGTCAGATTAAAATTTTGTATATGATCCTTCCAAGTGTGATTATAATTTAGAATATCATAAAAGAAGGCTATAATAAACTTGTGAAGGAGGGACCAAAAATTGGCATTCATCAAACTCTAAAAAGTGGATGGTGCATTGGTCAAACCAAATGGTATAACAAAAAACTTGTAATGCTCTTCAGAAGTTCTAAAATTAGTTTTAGGAATGTCATGTTCGTTGATTTGAATTTTATGGTATCCTGACTGCAAATCTTATTTTGAGAAAAAATGGGCACATTGCAACTCATATAACGACTCATTAATAACCAAAATGGAAAAAACTATCTTTAACACTTATTTTACTGAGTTATTTGAAATCCATACACAAACACTAAGACCCAGATTTTTTTACACCAGCAATACTGATGAAGAATAAGAACTAATGCTAGGGCAATCAACCCCTACAACAAGCAGTTCCTACACCATATTAATTTTTTATTTTCTGGATATAATGATACTTGTAAGGGCAACCACTTGGAGGAAGACTACCTAGAATAATATGAATTACATGGTCATGGGTATGATGAGGGGATAGTCCTTTGGGTTCCTCAAAGACTAAAGTATATTTTTGCAATAAAAATTAGAATTCCTCTTAATGGTCCTTGTATTCATCATCTAGATCTTGTATAGTGAATAGTTGGGGCGCAACTCCATGAGATGAATTTTTAAATACTTTCTCCATATTATGAGATAAAACAAGTTGAGTAGGCTTAGCCTTCATGCCCTATAAGGTGTACTGTATTCATTGCTAATTTTTTTTTATCCATAGCTTAATAAAATCCCACAATACTAAGCCCAACATTTTCAACCATTGTGCTCCCAAAAATCACATCCACCTAGGGATAAGGTAAATATATCCACCTTAAGATTATATCCCCTTATTTGTATATTTATATTAAACACTTTTCTTTACAAATTAAAGTTCCTCCATTAGAATCGTGACTTCAAAAGATTTACAAGTATTTATATAACCCTATTTTCCATTCTTGGGTCTATAAAATTATGTGTGCTTCCAAAGTCAATAATAATTATTACTCGTTATCCTTTGAAGTTTCATAATTCCTTCATGGTTTGGATATTTGATATACCTGCTAAAGCATGCTCCAAAAATTTTAGTTGGAATTATTTTGAGGCTCTTATCTATGCAATGTGATCCTCTTCATGATGATCCTCTTCCACCTAAGAAGATTCTATGGTTGGTGCCTCTTTCGAATCAATTAAATATAAATTTTGGTGCACATGTTTATATCTTGAGGAATACTTCTCATCATAGTTATAATATAGCTCATGAGTTCTTCTAGATTCCATCTACTCATGTATTAAATTTTTTTATGGTAGAAGATATTTTAGCAAGATTTGATGTTGGCTTGGATAAAAAAGTGGTCAGGATTGGGAGAAGTTGGAGGTGCACCCTTGAGCCTTCAATTTTTCTCCTACCAATCTAGGCAATACTATTACCTATTATTATGTTTATGGCCTTAATATTTTACCTTTGACTTTAATATTATCATTCAAACCACAAATAAAATATCTTTGGATGAATTAGGGACTCAATCCAGTAATATGATTGGCTAATTTTTCAAACTAAGCTCGATAGTCTCAAATAGATAAATTTTAATTAAGTTTAGAAACAAATTCTATAAAGTATTAATACTCATTAGGACCAAATTGAGTGAGTAGTTGTTTCTCAATTTTATTCCAATAAATCTTGGAATATGCTTTTCTAAGCCATTGATAATATTGTAGGGCATCCAATTCAAGAGATAAAGAGGCAATTATGAAACACATATACTATAAAATATTATGAAAATTGAAATACTATTATGCTCAACACAACCACCCCTTTGGATCCTTTCCATAAAATTTTAGAAAGTCTAATGGGGAAGTTTAAATCCATTATTAGTATGTGCTTACCATTCCTAATTACTTGTCCCCTTGCCCTTATGATCAAAATAACCAAATAGACCATATGTGTGGGTGTTGCTACTTAAATGATCTTCCAAGTCTACAATGTTTCCATTTGTGACCTCCTTCCTCTCCTTTTATTCCCTTATCACATAGGACATGGGGTCATGGAAAGCATTGATTTCATCCCTTAACTAGTTTAAACTATCCCTTACATGATTTTCTAAATAATCCTCACATTGTGTTACTTGAGCTATAATTTTTTTATCTATTCCTTGTACCTTTTGTTGTTCCCTAGTACCTGTAGTGATACACTATAATTTTTTACCTTCTAAGGGTTCTTCCTAATAAATAGAAATAATATTTGGTAGTTAATATTTTTAGTAATGGTCTCAAAAAAGTGTTTAGGTGCTATATATCAAAATGATCAACTCAAAAATATGATCAGAATAGACTAGGTCTCAAGTATCATCTATTCTTCTCCGAGAGTATTTTTTAAACAAAAAAAAATCAGGGTTAATATACATGGTTGAAAGCACGAGGATACGGAAACAAAAAAGGAAAAAGCTCCAAGTACGATGCAAAAATGGAACTAAACTTAACGCTAAATCCTACGAATTGAAAATGCATGAAATGGGGAAAGCATGAACGAATTGAAATGCAAACGAAAAGCCAATGCGGAAAACAGCCCTTTCTTTTATTGATACATTTCGGAATTCGGTTACAATTCGCCTCCTCCCTTTTTAGGGGCGAGGAGCGTTAAATTTGTTTCTTTGTTACATCCATGGATGCCATTCCTTCTTTCGCGTGCCCACATGTAAGATGGGCGGACCAAAATATCACCGCCGCTTGTGTGTACGAATGTTGACTCCCTACTGCTCCTCTAACGTCCCGATCCTACGTTCAAAGAAACAAGAAACAGTCAGTAGCACCTGCGGATGAAATGAAACATGCAATCCCCAAGCCTACGATTAGTGCATGCAAAGAATAAATAAAATGATAACTAGCATATATCCAAATGATCTAAAAATTTGACAGGGGCATCAAGACCTCACAAAGAAAACACTGCAAATGGAACAGTCAAGAAATTCCTCACAGATTTGAATTCGTTTCGGGGCGGGACGAATAGACCTGCAACAAAATGCCAGATAGCACCGCTCAAAATGTCACATCTGGACAGCTCCAAATCTCCTACAAAAGTGGGGGTTAGCTAATTGGGGGTATTTTGGGATGACCCAGATGGTCAGATTTCCCCAATTTGGCCTCTAACGCCCGGATTTTGATGATGCCCTCTGCAAGTTAGTAAAGGCGAAAAAATGATAAAACATGACAAAAATTGATCAAAACGATATGAAATCAAAATTGCAAACTATCTAAGCAGCATAAAGATCAAATACAAAAATGAAAATGATAGAAAGAAAAATCGGCCACAGATTCCTAATCGTTCCTAAAAGGGACGATTAGACCTGCATAGTGTGGGGGCGCCCGGACGGGCCGCCCGCCGTTTGGGGCCTGATTTCGGCACCAATCCACTTGGGATGAGTCCAAAATCTCTTGTAAAGTGTTGTCGACAAATTGGGTGGTATACTGTGGTCAAATGTCGGGTTTTGGGCTCAAGATTCATCCTTCCAATAGTCACCCAATGACCTCCTCTCTAAAAGAGATCACGGATGTGAAAGGCACAAATCAACTAGGGGCGTATGGGGAAGTAAAATGGCAGCACTTCGTTGCTCAAAAATGCTCCTTCTCTATATATTTTGGGGTGAGGAAACTCACCAATTTATAGACCTGGAGGTCTCTTGAATTGGGCATGCAGAGGCGCCACTTGGCAATCATGCCTTCTCAGGGGGAGGGAGATTCCTCCCTGATTAGGGACTTCATGACTGCCCTTGCAACTGCCTCTAACGCTCGAAAATGCTCACCCACACTCCCATGCGATGAAGGAAGCGTTAAGTGGCGGATCTGAGCTGCCATTTGTCAAGATTTGACTTTTTTCCCATCAAACCCGCAATTCGCCCCACCCTGGAGCGAATACTGATATTCGTCCCTGGGTGGGGCGAATCCTAGTTTGAAATCGTCCCTGGGTGAAACGAGTATTGAGCAAAGTGCTTGAAGGTGCCAAATTGACTCCTGACCTTCCAAAACTACTGTGAGAGTGGTTAGGACCACTGTTTGACCTCTGGGGGCTGCCCTTGGGGTTGTGTGTGTCAATGCGATCAGTGTTTGCAGTCACATAATCGGATTGGTGTTGTTTTGGTGTCTACAGATGCCCCTTTTTGGGATGCGTTGTGCAAGGCACAACGTCGAGCAAAAATAGATAACCAAAGCACTAATGATTAGGGTTTCTTAGTAACCTAACCAAATTTTGATGCCCCAAGTATGGAAAGGGCATGCATTCTTGAATCCTTGCTTCTGACGAGCGAAGGAACTCAATTCAAGTGTTAACCTTTTTCGGTGAGGTGTTACTTGAGCTTGGACATTGATCAGTCATGAATAGGCAAAGGGCGCAACCTTTTGTCTGTGGGAACCTTGAGTTCATGATTCATGAATGCCAAGTGATTGATCAGCTTGTGATTATTGCTTGTTTACTGCCCCAAGCAGGAGCGTGATTGTCTTTGCCAATGATTCTTTGAATGCATGTTGTTTCCATGATTGGGTGTGTATTTGTTGATTGGTGACTAAGTGTGACTACCCCCTCAAGCGACGAATCGATGAGGGAATGACCTACATGAGAAAAGTGATGAGTCACTTGACCCAAGATGACTTGTGTAAGGGTGCCTTCAGATGTTTTAGCGTTAAATGTGTGTGCAGTTTTTCGACATTTAGACCTATTTTTGGTGGGTGTTAACCCTTTTGGTGACGCTTTTTGGAGCTAAAATTGTCAAAAATTCGTCTTCCCGTGGAGCGGTCCGGCCATGGTGGCCTTCTTAGGGAGTAGGATGGTGACAATTTGTAACCCCAATGTCTATTTTGGATGCCAAGAATGTCAGGCACAAAGGCGCCTTCGTTCGGCAATGTTATTGCTTGTTTTTGGTTGGGTTTCGACCCTTTTGGTGACGCCTTTTGGGGATGAAATTCTCAAAGATCCGTCTTCCCGTGGAGTGGTCCGGCTATGGTAGCCTTCTTAGGGAGTAGGATAGTGAGGATTTGTGACCCCGACATCTATTTTGCATGCCCGAAATGTCAAGTGCAAAAGCACTCTCATTGGACAGTTTTATTGCTGTTTTTGGTGCATTTTTGTGCATTTTTTTGCTATTTTTGAAATGTTTGCTCTGTATTCGTCCCTGGGTGGGATGAATTCCTATTGAGCATTCATTCTAGGGTGGGACGAGCGCTAACCAGAGTGCTCATCCCAGGGAGGAATGATTACAGGCTCAAAAAGCCTATTTAAAGGCCAAAACTAGGTTTTGGGCTCATTTGCACTTGTTTTTCCTGGCGATTTGGAGCTCTGAGGAGGAGGAGGTCAATTCTGTGAAGCGAAGCACTGCCAAATTTTCCCGCCACCATGAGTTCATGGACCGGATCGAGCGGCGGAGCCGAAGCGAGACCAGTAAGTGAACTTCCTCTTTATTAGTTTCTTGTATTACAGTTTTAAAACCGCAAGTTATTTTTCGCTTCTTTTTTTGTATTTTGTTTTTCAAATGTAAAAATGAAAAACCTTAGTGAAATGAATGTGTTTATTTGTTTTGGTATGGCTTCATTAAAACGTAGGTTGAAATCCTAGTGGAAACCATGTTTGTTTGTGTTCATTTTTTGTAAACTAACAGAAACCCTAGGCTAACAAAAATCGAAACTTAGCTGAAAAACGTAGGCTAACCCTAGTTAAACAAAGATCAAAACTGAGTTTAAAAACTTATGGTAAAATTGAGCTTAAAAACTTAGTGTTAAACGTAGTTTTTTTTTAAACTTCGCTCAACCTTAGTCATTTTTGTTGTTTTTGTTTGATTTATCAATGTAAAGTTAAAAACCCTAGATTGACAAACTAAGTTTGTAAGTTTTGATTTTTTTGTTTTAATTTATCAATTTGAGAGTATAAAACCCTAGGTTGACAAATTAATTTTGTAATTTTTGATTTTTTTGTTTTAATTTATCAATTTGAGAGTATAAAACCCTAGGTTGACAAATTAATTTTGTATTTCTTTTATATTGTTTGTAGTTGTACACTTTTTTTCATGATTTTAATGTGTTTATTTTGTTTTCTTTTGCAGGTTGTGAAGAGCCGGTATCGTGTGCCTACTATTTTTGCTGAAGCATGGGAGGCGCTAGTTGTGGCTGACTGGGAGTGGCTTGACGCCCTTGGGCTCAAGCAGGTGACTCGGTTGGAGCTAGTGATTGGGGATCGGGCCTACCTGACGGCCCTGATCAACTTGTGGGATCCCCGGACTAATACTTTCCATCTCCCAATAGGGGAGATGATAGTTACTTTGGAGGATGTCTATCGGATTCTTCGGATTCCAATAGATGGACTGTCGATCAGGACGACGTCGTGGGATCAGCGGACAGCAGTGTTGACATGCTGCTTCGGGCATGGGGAGGAGTTGGGGGTGGATGGTCCAGTGGAGAGGGCAGAGGTTGACTGCCAGATTGGTGGGATTCTAGTTCGATGGTGGCTAGAGAAGGGGGTGTTGGGAGTGAGGCACGCAGTACTCATGGGCCTCATTTCCAACATGCTGCTACCTGACTCGTCAGGTGCGAGGTTCCCATGGAACCTGTTGGATGTGGTCTGTCGGCTGGTGGAGTGTTCGACGCATGAGCCTTTGATCATGAGGTGGGGATAGACACTGCTGGCGCAGCTCTATGGTGAGCTATACGAGGTCCACTACCGAAGGTGGAAGGGGATCAGCTGTAGCTATCTATTGCAGAGTTGGGCTTGGTAGCACATAGCGGTGGAGAGGCCAGTAGGGTTACCATGGATGACTCGGGTAAAGATGGTGGATAAGGATATAGGTTACGTGGCTCTATGGTGGCGGTCTGAGGAGCAGGGATAGAGTCGATGGTGGGCAGGTGTCGTAGGGCACTATGTCGATGCCTTCGCTCGGCTTGCTCCAGGGGAGGTGTTCTGGCGCCCCTATCGGGACTGTCCAACCTAGTCGAAGGTGGAGAGTGGCTCTGGTGGGTACGCAAGGAGCAGATGGCTGATTGGGTGGCATGGGACCGAGTAGGAGTTCTTCCCTTATAGTCGGGTGACATGATAGTTTGGGGTGTGCCAGGGGTTTCCTGGTGAGCCTATGGTCTATCGATATCAAGGGGACGAGAGGACTCTGGACCGGCTGTCATCATGCCATTAGGTGAGGATTTAGATGTAGTGATTGACGTCTCGATGTAGACTACTAGAGTATGACTTGTGGTGGATACTACGGTGATGGCGGGGAGAGGGGCCATTAGGAGGCAGCAGCAGGAGGGGGGAGGGTGTCGAGGCACCAGGAGATGATTGGGGAGCTCCGCTGGAGGATGCAGACATGGTGGAGGTGGATGATGCGGATGTGGATTTTGGGGTTTTGGATCAGTCGGAGATGTAGGATGTCACGGAGCAGTGGGAGCCAGAGCAGGCTGCTGTTCCAGAGATGCCAATGCCTCAGGCAGTTTTGAGGACACGGAGTTCGGGTTATGCGTTGAGAATGCATGATTGGAGGGGCTACTATGGAGGCATGATGAGGAGCTAGGGGATGCACTATGGGAGAGGGATCTCCTACGCATGCAGCTAGCAGAGCGAGAAAATGCATGGGCTGTGTACCATCGATAGGATGGGGACACCGATGCTGCATGAGAGAGGGATCTCCTATGGATGTAGCTAGTAGAGAGGGATAGGGCTTTGGTGCAACGTGATGAGAACTTGGCTACGTATCACCAGTGGGAGATGGACTTGGTGCGGTAGCGGTTGGAGTTGGAGGTAGAGATTAGCCACCTCGGTGGGTGGGTCCCTACGTTCAGTGGAGGTGGATCATCGTGCTACTCGAGAGGGAGCGAGACTGAGCAATCAGCATCCTCTCGACGCAGGCGATTGGATGAGGGGGGCTCGAGTAGGCATGATGCGGGGGCTAGCAGTAGCCACCTTGAGGGGTCTCATAGGACCCACACCATGGGGGGTAGTTCCCGTCGCACCGATCCTACGTGATCATGGTGGCCGATGCCCTAGGCTTGGGGGTTTTTGAGCTTTTGGATTTTGTGCGGGGTCAGATGACCGGTTATTGTAGCCTACGGGCATTTTTGATGATATATACAGATGACTTTATTTTATTTATGCACATGTGATGATTTGATGTTATGCATGATGATTGATGAATATGGATGTATGCATGTTAAGTTATATTGATGGATGCATATGTTTTGATGAAATGTAAATGTTTTTTTAATTTATATGATATGCAAATGGAATGGATGAATTGAATTTGTGATTTTTGGCGGTCGCACCATAGACTGTTCAGAATTTATGGCTTTTTGTCCTGGGTGATTGTTGTGTTAAATGACTTTTTTATGTATACATGTTATTTTTTTTGTATTTTCTGATGGCGATGCAAGGATGAAAGATAGAAAGTTGGTTTAGAATGTAGGTTAAGGTTTTCTGAGACTCAGATGTTTTAACTATCTAGCCATGACTGTACTTTTATCTTACGAGACTTTTGAACAAGGTATGAATCGGACTTGTTTTTGACCAAGTTATTTCACATCCCTGTGTGTGCAATTGAGTTCATTTATGTGGTGTTTGTCAGGATACCGCCGGTGCCGGATAGGTCTGTCAACCAAACTCGTATCGAGGATCACCTGATTAGCTCCACTAACTCCTTTGTTGTATTTAGTCGGATTAATCTGCGGTGCTGTCGTAGGAGACCATAAGCTAGCTCATCCACATGCAAACATTGATCTGCACACAAGTTACTATGATAGATATATCGTCATGCGGGAGGTTTACCACCAGTGACTGATAGGCTATCCACCAAACCAGTACTGAGGTTTGCCTCATGACCTATCGGGATGTTTGAGAGTTCCAGGGATTCAAGTTCGACTCCCTTCTTTTCTTCAATTGTATTGGGATACTTGCTCTTTTATAGTGATAAAAATCATTGTTTATTTTTGTTTTTCTTTTGAGCAAGGGATTTGAATATGGAGTGATGAGAATCACTATCTTATGTGCTTTTCTTGATGTATGCACTTTGGTTGTGATGTCAAATTTTTTTGGAGTTTTGACTTTTGCAAATTTGTGATGTTTTGCAACTTTTTTGAGAACTTGGGATCCTTGGGGAATTGGGTAGGGAAGATGCTTGTCCTTTTGCCAACTCTCAGCATTCTTGGGGTCATTCGCACAGGGGGATGAGCAAGATAACCATTTCGCTTATGGTGATCTGGATTGCTTTGCAAGTTTCATCTTTCATTCACACAACTTGGGAATTCTTATGTGTTTTAATTTGTGTTGGGATGCTATGTACCAAGGTGTGATCCAAGTAGAACTCTACCTTTGTAAAATCTGTCTGACTTGGTACAATACGTGGCTAGAAAGCTAATGATGACTGAAAGATGAAAACTCTTGATACATTAGAAGACCACTGACTATGGTATGGTAAAAAGAAGTGAATGGCATTTATTTTTGATGGACTATTTACAAAATTGGAGAAATGTGGAACAAGATGGATTGGCGGAGTAATTACAGTCTATGGTGCCTTTGACCCGTATGACCACAAATATGCAATGTATGGATGTGATGCTTAATGCAGCTATATATTTTTGTGTTTTTGATGGATTGATTTTTGTGAGTATGAAGATGAGATGCAAAAAGAGCTCTTTATTGTTGTGATGATTGTGAGTATGCATGGAAATGAGATGCAAATTTTTGTTATTTTTGATGATTTTATTGTTTTTGAATTTTCTTATTTTTGACCAAGCGATTGTGGGAATCCTTGGAGCTTTTTGGTTTGACCAAAGGGATAATGGACACCTTTGGGGCTTTTTGGGTTGACCAAGCGATTATGGGAATCCTTGGGGCATTTTTGGGTTGACCAAGTGATTATGGGAATCCTTGGGGCTTTTTGGGATTGACCAAGCGATTATGGGAATCCTTGGAGCTTTTGGTTGGGCTATGGCTCTTCTAGATATGGAATGGCCACAAATGACTGATGTTCAAGGGTTCTAGTTCCTTGATTCCATCAAGAGAGGCTAGCCGGTATGTTCCAGGTCCTATTTTACTATCAATTACATAGGGACCTAACCAGTTTGCCATGAACTTGTCCCTTAGATGGGATGACAAACTAGAGTTCTGTTGGTTCTCTTTCAAGACCAAGTCACCAACCTGAAAGTCCCTCAGATGAACTTTCATGTTGTATGCTTTCTTAAGTCACTCTTGATAGATACGTAAATGCTCGAGAGCATTAACACGTCATTCGTCAAGCAACGTAAGCTGGTCTAATCGGGCCTGTCGTGCAGTGTCATCATCGATGAACTCTTGCATTGATATGCGTAGGGAAGGAATTTCCAACTCGAGAGGCATGACAGCCTCGGAGCCATACACGAGCGAAAATGGAGTTGCCCCAGTGGGCGTCCGAATGCTAGGTGCGATAAGCCCACAGGGCAAGTGGGATCTGAATGTGCCAATCCTTATGACTGTCTGTGACTATCTTTTTGAGGATGGCAACTAGCATTTTGTTTGACGCCTCTGCTTGCCCATTTGCCTACGGATAATAGGGTGTCAAAAAATCTGTGCTGAATTTTGTACTTTGTGGTCAAAGCACGCACGTCTTTGTTCTTGAATGACGTCCCATTATCCGAAATTATCTTGGATGGAATACCAAAATGACATATGATGTTATGTAAAATGAACTCCACAATGCGGGTTCTAGTCGTAGAGGTAAGCGGAACCGCTTCCACCCACTTGGTGAAATACTCTGTGGCCGTTATGATAAATGTGTGATGACCTGACGATGCAGGGGAGATCTTACCGATTAGATCTAGGCCCCACTACAAAAATGGCCAAGCCGATTGGATCGGCTGCAAGGCCTGGGAAGGTACGTGTGTCAAATTAGCATGGTGTTGACATTTCACGCACTTCCTCACATATGCGCAACAATCTCGCTCTAAATATGGCCAATAATAGCCCATGCAGAGAATGCGCTTTGCGATGGCCATACCACTGAAGTGGCCACCGCACGTACCATCGTGCGCTTGGGCGATTGCCCAAGTGGACTCCTGCTGGTCCAAGCAATGAAGGAGGATTCCTTCGTAGCTGCGATGGTACAAAATGTCTCCTAACAAGACATGCTTTGCCACTTTCTGCTTGAATGCTCATTTCGTGGCATGCGTCAATCCAAGCGGGAGATTACCTAACTTGAGGTAGTCCCTTATGGGTGAATACCAATCCTGCTGATCAGAAGCCTCGATGGTATGAACAACCAATCCCTCTTGAAGTTCATCCCTAGCAAAAGTTGAATGGGAAAGAACTTGCAAGAATAGCGTTGTGTTGCTATTAAGGGGAGTAGGGGAGAACAAGGACCCCTAGTTGGCATGATTCAGACGATCATGGATTCGAGAGAACCTATCCTGAGGTGGTTCAATCTGGATCATGTGGATTCTTGGCCTCAAGTCAGAGCTTGCACGCTCCATCATGGATTGCGATAGTGTTTTGACTTGAATGGTTGTCATATCACCAGAAATGTCTTGCGGGATTAATGACCCCAAGGAGGCCATAGTGTCCGCAAAATGATTCGATGACCGAGGGAGTGCCTCGATGTCGTACCATTCAAGATTTGCCAGGAATTTGTCCACAAGGGCTTTGTAGGCCTACAAAATTGGGCATTTGCATTGGAATACCCCTTTGACTTGGTTGACAATTAACAACGAATCACCAAAGATATTCAATCATTTAATGTTCATGGTGATTGTTGTCTGAAGACCTATGAGCAAGGCTTCATACTCTGCATTGTTGTTGGTGCATGGGAAATTTAATTTAAATGACAGAGGCATTGGAGCACCTTGCGGTGTGAAGAATACTATTCCCGTGCCACCACCTTGCTCACATTTAGAACCATCAAAAAATAGGGTTATGTCGGCTTGTGACTCAGGCTCATCAAAATCTGGCGATTCTGAGACATGGAAGACCCCATCATCGGGTAGTTCTATAATCAGAGGCTGATCATCTTCGAGAGGAGCCTCTGCTAGTTGATCGGCGATGACCTGACCTTTTATGGATTTCTATCCAATAAACTCTATGTCAAATTCTATCAACAACATGATCCATTTCGTCGTGCGACTACTATGATAAGTACGACTCATCATGTATCACAATGGATTCTCCTTAGACACAACATACGTCTTGTTGCTCAACATGTAATGGCATAGCTTTTTGGTAGCAAACACCACTGCCAAGCAGAGTTTCTCAACGTATGCATAGTTAAGTTCATAACTGACCAGGGTGCGGCTAAGATAGTAAGTAGCCTATTCTTTGTGAAGTTCATTCTTCTGGGCTAACATGGCGCCCAGTGCCACCTCAATGGCTGAGATGTATAAGTAGAACGACACTCCTGGTCTAGGTGGTGCCAATACTGGTGGCGAAGCCAAGTATTGTTTAATGTCATCGAAGGCTGACTGGCACTCGTCATCCCGGTGAAATGCTACCCCCTTGTGCAATAATTTGTTCATGGGTCGGCACTTGTCAGATAGCTGCGCTATGAAGCGCTTGATCGACGCGACCTTTCCCTGCAGGCTTCTGAGCTGCTTGATGGTAGTTGGGGGAAGCATTTCAAGGATTGCCTTGACTTTGTTTGGGTCCACCTCGATGCCTCGCTTTGAGACTATGAAACCCAAGAGTTTTCCAGATGTGACGCCAAATACGCACTTCTTGGGATTCAGTCCGACTTTATGTTCCATGAGGCGATCGAGGATCTTGCTTAAGTCATCGAGATGATCCGGGCGCAAAAGAGATTTGGCCAACAAATCATCCATGTAATCTTCCAAAGTTTTATGCATGTAATCATGGAAGATGTATGTCATGGCACGTTGGTAGGTGGCGCCAGCATTTTTAAGGCCAAAAGGCATGACCTTATAACAAAATGTCCCCCAAGGCATTGTGAACACCATTTTTAGCTGGTCCTCGGGATTGATACAAATCTGATTGTATCCCGAGAAACCGTCCATGAGGGAAAGCATTTCATGACCCACTGTGGCGTCTACCAATGCGTCGATGCTTGGCAATGGGAAATCATCCTTAGGACTCGCTTTGTTTAGATCTCAAAAATTAGTGCATATGCGAATCCTCCCATCAGGCTTTTTGATGGGCACCATGTTGGACAGACCATGGTGGGTAGTCCACGTAGATGACAAACTGTGCATCCAACAACTTTTGTAATTCATCTTTGACCATTAAGGCCACTGTTGGGTGCATCTTACGTAGTTTTTGCTTAACTGGCTTGACTGTCGGATCAAGCGTTAGATTATGCGTGACTAGCTACGGATCTAGCCCCGACATGTCTCTGTATGACCATGCAAAAACCTCCTTCTTCTCTTTGAGAAGGGCAATGTAGTCGGCTTGCTCTTCGAGGGATAAACTTACCCCTAGCTTGATGATCTATGGATTCATTGGATCTGAGCCGATGTCTACGTCAGTCGTCTCCTCGACCGACATGTGGGATCCATCCTCCAACTGGTGTGGAGTTGGGATCAAATGGATATCATTTGCTGAGTTTAAATCTATGTTGGGAACCTCGGGTTCCTCTTCAGCATGGAAGATATCCTGAGTTAGCCCTGGGGTGAGATGAAGCATCTCACCGAAAGGCCAGTACTCTGATGGGGATGGAGGTGAATTGACGCGATCCCAGTCTATGGCATCTATATCTAGATACAATGACTATGCCGGATCGGTCGGGTTGTGGATGGGGGCGGTTAAGTCAATGGAGATCATGTTGATGAAATGATTTTGGTCTCCATTACCATGGGTGTGATGACTCGGACATCCTAGATGTTCTCTGTGCTCTGGGTCTGGCTCTAGAGGTATTGGCATGAATGGATCGGCCCTATGTGCGGATAGGAAGACAGGGTCTGCCCTCGGCACTGATGTCACTATAGGGTCTCTGGGCGGAAGGTATGCTTCGTATGCCTAGAGTGGCGGATCCAACACTTGGTCCCACCGTGCTGGGTCTACGTACCACTCATGCCCTGGCACTATGTTTAATTGTTCGAATATGTCGTTAATCTCCAAGGGGTATTGTTGTTGTCGCATGTGATTGAGATATGCCATCTCAGTCTCATCTTCATAATCACTATCGGAGATCCAAAGGCCTTCATTGGCTCCAACAATTGTTTGCGACATTAGAGGCTCACCTTGCTCAAGCAAATTGATCTGGCCCCATTGGGGTTGTTCCGCTCTCTGCGGTGGGGCCTGATTACCTTGGAGTGGCACTTGCTCGATTGGAGCATCTAAAGGGAACATTGTCAAGAGGTTTTCTTGATAATCATCCATGGGGATCACCTGTGAGTGATTGCTATCTGATTCGAAGGGGTCCCATGGTGCTACCTCATATTTTGATTCATCCTCTGAGGACCCTTCTTGACATTGTCTAGACCCTCCTTGAAAATGAGCTCTCGAGCTTTCTCCTCTCTCGAGCGAAGGGAAGGGATTGCGAGGGTCAACAAGGTTGATTGCCGTTAATGGGAGATAATCCCTCAATGTATATGTCATGTTAGGGTTGGCATATGGATCTGATGCCAATCCCCCCTTGTTGCCTATCCCTAGGCCTTGCATGTTCTCCACCAAGATGTCCAAGGGCAGGGGGTGGTTGAACCCTACTCCTGACTTGTCATATGGCATTTGGTATCTCGGTTGGCAAAGAACCCGTACCCCTTGCTCATATCTGCCTAACCCATATCCATGCCAATTGCATTGGCCAAGGTATCTCAAGGCAAAGTCTGGGTTAGACAAGTAGTTGACATTTTCAGCAAAAGGCTCTTCATCTTCATCCTCTTGCGTGCATGGTGCAACGCCATGATCAAGGCCCCCATACACAAAGTTTGTCTGGTTTGGCGGGTAGCCTAGGGGAACAATAGTGCCGATGGGGAGGCGAGGTCTCCCCATGTCCTGCATGGACTCCAGTGTGGGTGTTGCTACAATATTCCACACCAGATACTCCCCCAAGCCCGTATTGGCCATCTCAATGGTGATTGTTGGCGGTTGAGGGGGAGGGAATGGAAGTTCTCCCTGAGTCCACTCCATGTCGGGTGAACTAGGAGCCTCGACTTCCATTCGGCTAGGCATCTCCTCAGTAGAGATAGTTGATACTGATGGCAGTGTCTCTTCCAGAGGTTGCGCCTCTTCCAGAGGTTTCTTCCCTTTGTCCTTCTGTTTGGCCCCCATCGGTGGCATCGTTGGTGGAGGACCAGACGATGAAGATGGACCCGACTGGGGTTTTGAAGAACTTGCTAATGGGGATGCCTATGGAATCGGACCCTGTTTAGATGGATTCAATTGGAAATCCAAATGCATTGATGGAAGGGTCGATTGCGGCATCAGTTGCACCGCATTACAATACTTGAAGGGTTCTAAGTCCGTCGGGACTACATGCACCTCCCCTTCAAATGTATACTTTAAGCACTGGTGAGCTATCGAAGGGACACACTTCATGTCCCTGATCCATGGCCACCCCAACAAGATGTTGTAGGCCATCTCACCTTCCAAGATGTGGCACAATGTAGGTATAGTCTTTTGTCCCACTTGGATGGGTAGGACTATTGTGCCAACTGTCGAGCATATTGCATCATTGAATGCTCGTAGTGTGTAGGTGGAAGCCGTGATGTGAGATGCTGGCAACTTCAGATGTTTTAGGGCCATGGTTGTGATGATATTACTGGATGAGCTAGTGTCTATCAACACCCTCTTATATGGGATCCCGTTGACCCACGCGATAACGTGCAGGGGTGGATCCGCCATGTCATCAGCCACTGATTTCACTTCGTCTTCTCGAAATGTGATGATTGGCTCAGTGCATCATTTGACATGTCCCACGAAGTTGTTGAAAGAATTTGTTTCATGGGGCTGCAACTCGATGGCTTTCAATATCTCCATTAGAGCCTCCCGATGGGGCGTTGATTGTTGTATGAGCTCATATATGGAGAGCCTAGCCGAGGTGGTCCTCAAACTCTGAGTGAGTTTGGTCCGAAGTGTGGCCACTGGTCTAGGCAGAGGGGGTTGTGCAAGGTGCTGTTGCGGTTGTGTCATTGTTGGCACCTCACCTGTAGTTGTCGTAGGGGCAGCTACACTCGGATACCTCCTATTTCGAGTCACTATACTGATCATCCCTACATACCCCTGCATGGGGCAGTTCTATGTGACCTCGTTAACTTGTAGGGTTTTTTCCTATGGAGCATGAGCAGGCAAGGGGTCTTTAAAGACCTCCATTTGTTGATTGCTTGGTGCCACGGGATTATCCACCGCTAGTGTCTTGTTATCAATTAAGTCTTGCACCAAGCCCTTAAACTTCCAGCAGGCATTTAGGTCATGTCCCTGCCATCTGTGGAACCTACAGTACAAGTCCTCCCTGTACCCCTTAGGCTTGGGAGCGTTGGGGTCTATGGTTTGAATCTCTGGTAGGTTGATCAAATTTGCCGCTAACAAGCGGTCAAACAGGGAGTCCCTGGACTCTGTGTAGGGTGTGTATTGTCACCTAGGGCGACGCTGTTGATTCTGCTCTTGCCTCTAATTTTCTCTGTCATAGTTGTTAGGAGGCACCACCTGATAATTAGCCTTTTGGGGCTATGTTACTTGTGCAGGCTTAGGGACATTGATAGCAACTTGATTGACCATAGCGGGTTTCTGTTGCGTGGTCCCTATTTTAGTGTTCTTAGTCCACTCTTTTTTCTTAGGTTTGGCTATCTCGCCATCCTGTATCTTGATCTCTTCAATGATCTTGGCTTGCGCTAGAGCTTCTTCTAAGGTGGCATATTGCTGTAGCTGCAATAGCATAGAGATCGATCTCAAATAGCTCTTTGAGAACATTTGAGTGAGGTCGGACATAGGGGGAAGGTAGGGCAGCTTTGAAAGCAAAGTCCTCCATCGATTCCCATAGGCCACCATGGTTTCTTCCTCATACTGCCTGAGGCTGGCTAAGTCACTTAGTGACGCCTTCTTCTTGGTGTTGAAGGTGAAGCGTTCGAGGAACGCATCCACTAACTGATCTAAGTTGTTAATGTTGTGCTTTGGTAATTGAGTAAACCAATCCGAGGCAGGGCCTACGAATGTGGTTATAAATGTTCTTAATAACAAAGCATCATTGTCCTGAATGCCGAAGCATTGGCTCAGGAATCTCGTCACATGCTCTTGAGCATCCTCCTCACCTCTAAAGGTTGCCAACTGAGGCAGCTTAAAGTGTTCAGGGTAGGGGGTGCTGGCACGGATGGATGCACAGGATGACTACGGAGTTGGCGTAAAGTGGGCTTTTGGGGCCCAAAATTTTTGGTCTCCATAGACTCCAAACGCTCTAACAACGCTTTATATGCATCTGAAGATTTAATCTCTTCCTCTTTAGTTTGCTCCCATTGTGGGTTGTGGGAGACTTGAGGCCTATAGAGGGGTGGCCGGATGGCAACCCCTCCACCTTGGTAGGGCATTTTGGCCCACTCTTCTTCTTGCTCATACTCCTCGTAAGCTTCTTGAGGAGTCTCTGGATGAGACCTATGACCCTGGGTGGGTCCCTACGGAGGGTACCCATCGTTGTTCTTGGGAGTGGCCTCCCGCTCAGGTCTAGGAGGTCTCAGAGGCAGCACTTGGTAAGGTCACGGAGACCTATCTCGCACCAAGGGATTATGCCTCTCATACGGTTCTGCTCTTTGGGTGCGAGGGGTTGGAACCCTCTCAAGCACCGGGTTATGGAGCAGCTCATCTGTTTGGCATCGAATGCGCTCTTTGCTAAGGCGATATAGATGCTCTAGCTGCTGTTGGTCTTGCTCAAGCCACGTGATCTACGCTTGGTGGGCGGCATGTCTGGCGATGGCCAGGTCAATTTGTTCCACCATCTTGAGCCTAGGAGGCCTGGATGCCTCTCCTATGCACTTACCTCGGTCGCGATGATCCGAGATCTCAATAGGTCGCTTCCCTCTGTCGAGGTTGGCGGCATTTACCCGAGGCTCTGGCCTCAGTAGGTGATCATGGTATATAGCGGGTGCGGAAGCGCATGGCTCCCATGCTGTACATTGCTCTTGAGGAATGTAATGGTCTTCCTCATGCTCCCTTTCGTATGTGTGAAAGGGGCGGGCAGAGTTGGCTCACCCTGCTTGAAGAGCCTTGCGCTCTGGGTTTTGTCTATTGGTTCTAACAGTGATGGGGGGTAAATGAGGGATGCCATAATCATGTGGCCTCTCCTCATGGACCCTATGCTACTCTAGCACTTCATCACATGGTGGCCACTCATATCGAGCTTCTAAGGGAGCCTTCCTATCTATGTTGAGCGCCACGTGTAAGGACTCCTCCTGAAAGGGGCTATGATGAACGGGCGTGTCCCTCAAAGGGGTGCCCCTATAGTTCCATTCTAACATGGAATGATGCGGACTCTCTTGTGGGTCAGGCTACCAAGGTGGTATGACCAAGTCCTTAGGGCTATAGCGGAGGCGACTTGTGCCCCCTTGTACACTTTCTGTAGCTTTCGCCCTTGATTGGGCTTGGCTACGGGTGTACACCATGGTGGTGTTCTTCTACAAGCTATGTAGATTTTTATCTCCTTTTATGATTTTTATGCTACACTAAATAGAAAAGAGCACACACACACACGCAAAGCAATGATTATCTCGTTTAAAGATTAAAAGTGTGTCCTAGACCTGGTTTAGTGTGTTTTGGTTTTTGTTTTTTTTGTTTTTTTTTTTTTGAAGGTTTTTGTAAAGAATGTTTAAATGCAATATGATGGCTCTTATGGCTCCCAAAAATGGTCGCCCCTTCGATATACCATTGCCAGGCCGATATACCAACCTCTCTATATACCCGCCCTTACGTGAGGGAAACTATAGGTACGTGAGAGCAGATGGTACGTGGAACGTAGGCGGTACGAAAGGGGAATCACCCCGTTTATGACACCTACCATAGAAGACTTATCCTCATGTCTTGGGAATCACCCCAGCTACACTCGGTCAGCTTTCATCAGGATTTACGTCTAGCAATAGTAGCGATCGGGGTAATGGATGCAAAAATTCAAGCCAAGGTGGTGATGAAATCCACCGTTGGTCTTGATCAAGGGCTGGGGTTTTACGACCAGCTCCTTGGTGTTTAATTTGCCACGTGATGTGTGGGGTTATTTTTATTTTGCAAAAAGGAAACAAGCAAGCAGTAAAAGAAAACTTTCCCTAAGCAAGCAAGTAACCTAAAAATAGAAAAACTGAAAACAAAAAATGACAGGAAAAGTTCAGAATCCCTACCTCTTCTCTGCCCAAATCTGCTGGCTTTGAGTTTCTACCCTAAAACTGCATAGAGAGCGATTCATCCCTGGATGAGATGAATAACAGAACTAAATTCATCATAGGGTGGGGCGCATTCCAATTCGTCCCTGGATAAGACGAATTCCAGCTCTGTATTCGCCACAGACTGGAACGAACAACAGTCCCGCGTTCAAAAAAAATGATACCTGCAAGCAAAAGCAAGTTTTGATCAGATTTCTGATCTAAAAAAAAATAGAGGACAGAGTCCCACCATGATCGCCACTGAAAGCATGAGGATACGGAAACAAAAAAGGAAAAAGCTCCAAGTACGATGCAAAAATGGAACTAAACTTAACGCTAAATCCTACGAATTGAAAATGCATGAAATGGGGGAAGCATGAACTAATTGAAACGCAAACGAAAAGCCAATGCGGAAAACAGCCCTTTATTTTATTGATACATTTCTGAATTTGGTTACAATTCGCCTCCTCCCTTTTTAGGGGCGAGGAGCGTTAAATTTGTTTCTTTGTTACATCCATGGATGCCATTCCTTCTTCCGCGTGCCCACATGTAAGATGGGCGGACCAAAATGTCACCGCCACTTGTGTGTACGAATGTTGACTCCCTACTGCTCCTCTAACGTCCCGATCCTACATTCAAAGAAACAAGAAACAGTCAGTAGCACCTGCGGATGAAATGAAACATGCAATCCCCAAGCCTACGATTAGTGCATGCAAAGAATAAATAAAATGATAACTAGCATATATCCAAATGATCTAAAAATTTGATAGGGGCATCAAGACCTCACAAAGAAAACACTGCAAATGGAACAGTCAGGAAATCCCTCACAGATTTGAATTCATTTCGGGGCGGGACGAATAGACCTACAACAAAATGCCAGATAGCACCGCTCAAAATGTCACATCTGGACAGCTCCAAATCTCCTGCAAAAGTGGGGGTTAGCTAATTGGGGGTATTTTGGGATGACCCAGATGGTCATATTTCCCCAATTTGGCCTCTAACGCCCAGATTTTGATGATGCCCTCTACAAGTTAGTAAAGGCGGAAAAATGATAAAACATGACAAAAATTGATCAAAACGATATGAAATCAAAATTGCAAACTATCTAAGCAGCATAAAGATCAAATACAAAAAATGAAAATGATAGAAAGAAAAATCGGCCATAGATTCCTAATCGTTCCTAAAAGGGACGATTAGACCTACAGCAGTGCGGGGGCGCCCGGGCGGGCCACCCATCATTTGGGGCCTGATTTTGGCACCAATCCACTTGGGATGCAGGAGCATATAGTAGAACCTGATGCAGAAGCATCCAGTGGTAGGAGGGCCACTTTTCAAAAATTGGCTAAGGAAGGAAGCTTTCGTGATTTCACGACATGTCGTGAAATCATGACCAAAAGAGGGGAGAGATGAGGAGGAAAATTGTCACGATATCGTGACACAAAGTAGAGAGAGAAGCAACGAACGAAAGATGTCACGATATCATGATATGTCACGTTATCGCAACCCTTAGGTGAAAGAGTCAGCGAGAATGAAAATTATCGCGATATCAGACAGAAAAAGTGTCACGATATCACGACACCAAAAGGAGAAAGATGGCACAGACGAGATGTCGTGATTTCACCTATGGGTCATGATAACACGGCATGTCATGAAATAACGACCAAAAGAGGGGAGAGATGAGAAGGAGGACGACTCTTTCACCTACGGGTCACGATAATTTGACATGTCACGAAATCATGACCAAAAGAGGGGAGATATGAGGAGGAAAACTATCGTGATATCACGACAAAAAAAGTGTCATGATATCACACCACAAAGTAGAGAGAGAAGCAGCAGACGAAAGATGTCGCAATATCGCAACATGTCGCATTATCATGACCCGCAGGTGAAAGAGTCGACGAGAATGAAAACTGTCACGATATCGCGACAAAAAAAGTGTCACGATATCGTGACACCGAAAGGAGAGAGAAGGCATAGATGAGAAGATGTCATGATTTCGTGACATGTCACATTTTTGTGACCCGAAGAAGCGAGAGGAAGCAGAGAGGAAAATATGTCACAATTTCGTGACATGTCATATTTTCATGATGCAAGGACAGAGAAGGGGCCAGAGACCGAAAGGTGTCACGATATCGTGACCTATCATATTTTTGTGTCCGAAGGGAAAGCCAAAGACGAAGATTTGGCAAGGCAAACATTTCGAATACTAGGACAACGAAGCAGCACGGGAAAATGAAACGAACAGTCTTGGCAAAAATGAATTGAAGGACCACTAGATGGAAGATGAAGAGTCACGTGAAAGTTATAAAAGGGTAAGCTGAGGCATGCACAAGGGGTGAGAGAACGACGAGAGGCAGGGTTGCAGATGCGATAACCAGAGGGCCGTTCTGGCCCTGCTGCGTTGTTCTTCCTTCTAGAAAAGCTTGAGTTCCTAGGTAGTGCGATAGACAGATTCACCGAACGTGAGGCAGTTTGCACCAGGAACAAAGTAAGCTTGGATCCATAGGCGTGTAGTAGATTCACCGAATGTGAGGTAGTTAAACCAGGGTCTGCGGAGTGAGAAAGCTATGAAAGCAGAAGAGCTACAGATTGAAGGCCGAGAGCCATTGCGTGACCTCCAGTTTGAAATCTATGCAGATTGAGAGGGATGGAGAGCTGGAAATCACATAGTGAATAGCAAACTATGCCTGTGGGCTAGTATTGTAAGATTACAATAGAAAAATTGTAAGCCTGTGGGCTATAAACTGTAAACTGTAAATTAAAAGTGAAAATTTTGATGAAAATATGAATTGTAATTTTTTTGTGATTTTTTGACCCCCATCAAGTGGTATCAGAGCTAGAAGATTTTGAGCATGTAAGCAGAGCGTCGAATGTGAGGCAGCTTGCACCAGGATCTGTGGAAAAGTTGTGAGAAGATAGAGGGTTGATTAATTAGATTTCGAGTCCCTATGTAGAAGAAGGTGACAGAACAATACAGAAGTGAAGGAAACTTCTTCATCAACCCTGAGTGTCTGATGTAGGAGCATCCAGTAGCACCTGATGCAGAAGCATCCAGTGGCAGGAGGGCCACTTTTGAAAAATTGGCTAAGGAAGGAAGCTGTCGCGATTTCGCGACATGTCACGAAATCACGACCAAAAGAGGGGAGAGATGAGAAGGAGGAAAACTGTTGCGATATCGTGACAAAAAAAGTGTCACGATATCATGACACAAAGTAGAGAGAGAAGCAACAGACGGAAGATGTTGCGATATCGTGACATGTCACGTTATCGTGACCCACAGGTGAAAGAGTCGGCGAGAATGAAAACTGTCACGATATCGTGACAAAAAAAGTGTCACGATATCGCGACACCGAAAGGAGAGAGATGGTGCAGATGAGGAGATGTCACGATTTTGTGACATGTCGCAGTTTCACGACCAGAAGGCAAGTGAAGAAGCCAACGGAGGAAGATGTCTTGATTTCGTGACATGTCGTAGTTTCATGACCCGTAGAGGAGAGAGAAAACATGAAAGAGAGGATGTCGCGATTTCGCAACATGTTGTAGTTTCGTGACCCGTTGAGGAGAGAGAAGGTATGAAAGAGAGGATGTTGCGATTTCATGACATGTCACAGTTTCGCAACCCGAAGAGGAGAGAGAAGGCGCAGTGGAGAAGATGTCACGATTTCATGACATGTCGCATTTTCGTGACTAGAAGACGATGAAGTAGCCGAAGGAGAAATATGTCGCGATTTCACAACATGTCGCATTTTCACGACTAGAAGGCGAAGAAGGAGCCAAGGGAGGAAGATGTCACGATTTCGTGACATGTCGCATTTTTGTGACCAAGAGGCGAGCGAAGGAGCCGAAAGAGAAGATGTCATGATTTCGCGACATGTCGCATTTTCACGACCAGGAAGCGAAGGAGGTGCCAGAGGAGAAAAATGTCACGATTTCATGACATGTCACATTTTTGCGACCAAGAGGCGAGCGAAGGATCCGAAGGAGAAGATGTCGTGATTTCGTGACATGTCGCATTTTTGTGACCCGAATAAGTGAGAGGAAGTAGAGAGGAAAATATGTCATGATTTTGTGACATGTATTTTTGTGGTGCAAGGACAGAGAAGGGGCCAGAGACTGAAATGTGTCACAATATCGTGACCTATCATATTTTTGTGCCTGAAGGGAAAGCTGAAGACGAAGAGTCAGCAAGGAAGACGTTTTGAATACAAGGACAATGAAGCAGCATGAGAAAACAAAATGAACAGTCTTGGCAGAAATGAATCGAAGGACCACCAGATGGAAGATGAAGAGTCATGCAAAAGTTATAAAAGGGCAAGTCGAGGCATGCATAAGGGGTTGGAGAACGACGAGAGGCAAGGTTACAGATGCGATAACCAGAGGGCCATTCTGGCCCTACTGCGTTGTTCTTCCTTCCAAAAAAGCTTGAGTTCATGGGTAGTGCAGATAGATTCGTCGGACGTGAGGCAGTTTGCACCAGGAACAGAGTAAGCTTGGATCCATAGGCGTGTAGCAGATTCGTCGAACGTGAGGTAGTTGCACCAGGGTCCGTGGAGTGAGAAAGTTGTGAAAGCCGAAGAGCTGCAGATTGAAGGCCGAGAGCCATTGCGTGACTGCCAGTTTGAAATCTATGCAGATTGAGAGGGATGGAGAGCTAGAAATTGCATAGTGAATAGCAAACTATGCCTGTGGGCTAGTATTGTAAGATTACAACAGAAAAATTGTAAGCCTGTGGGCTGTAAACTATAAATTGTAAACTGTAAATTAAAAGTGAAAATTTTGATGAAAATATGAATTATAAATTTTTTGTGATTTTTCGACCCCCATCACTTGGGATGAGTCCAAAATCACTTGTAAAGTGTTTTCGACAAATTGGGTGGTATACTGTGGTAAAATTTTGGGTTTTGGGCTCAAGATTCATCCTTCCAATAGTCACCTAATGACCTCCTCTCTAAAAGAGATCATGGATGTGAAAGGCACAAATCAACTAAGGGCGTATGGGGAAGTAAAATGGCAGTACTTCGTTGTTCAAAATGCTCCTTCTTTGTGTCTTTTGGGGTGAGGAAAATCACCAATTTATAGACCTGGAGGTCTCTTGAATTGGGCATGCAGATGCACCACTTGGCAATCATGCCTTCTCAGGGGGAGGGATATTCCTCCCTGATTAGGGACTTCATGAATGCCCTTGCAACTGCCTCTAACTCTCAAAAATGCTCACCCACACTCCCATGCGATGAAGGAAGCGTTAAGTGGCAGATCTAAGATGCCATTTGTCAAGATTTGACTTTTTTCTCGTAAAACCTATAATTCACCCCACCCTAGAGCGAATACTGATATTCATCCCTGGGTGGGGCGAATCCCAGTTTGAAATCGTCCTTGGGTAAAATGAGTATTGAGAAAAGTGCCTGAGGGTGCCAAATTGACTCCTGACCTTCCAAAACTATTGTGAGTGGTTAGGACCATTGTTTGACCTTTAGGGGCTGCCCTTGGGGCTGTGTGTGTCAATGTGATCAGTGTTTGCAGTCACATAATCGGATTGGTGCTATTTTGGTGTCTATAATGGTAAATCTAGGTGAAGGTGTATGCGTCATCTGTAGACCTCTATTATACCACAATGATAAATAATAATACTTAGACCATTATCTCTTACAACTACACAAGGAGGATTCCATGCATACCCTTGAGCACACTACCCATCACTTTCATAATTTAGAAGGGTGATCTTTCCAAGTGTTGTTCTCAGTATGCTAAGGAAATATATATGGTTAGAAACCTTCCTAAAGCTAAATGTTTATCCTAATATTAGGGGGTCTTCTAATATACCTAAAGATACATGGGTGCTCAAGTTCATATATGGGTGTTGTCTGATGCTTGGATATTGAATTTTAATCACCCTTCACTTTACTAGATACTTTATAGGAAATATAGATTATCCAATAATGATAGTTACTCCATGATATCTAGAGCTATGTGGAGAGGTCTTCAAATGAATCAAGACTTAGAAGGCAATTTGATCATAGAAGGAGACTCTATGCATGTTATAAATCTCCTCAATAATTGGAAAACACCTCCTTGGAGGATTAAAATAATTGTTGAAGAGGCTAGGATCCTTTTCCAGGGAAGACAGGACAGAAAGGCCCAATATGTCTTTCGAGAAGCTCACAAAGTTCCTGATAAGTTGGCCAATTTGGGTGTCGATGATGACAAAATTTTTAAAAGTGAACACGATGTCCCAAGCGAAGTAGAGGAGATTATTTAACAAGAATGCCAAGAATGATAGTCAAATTTACCAATAGGGAAGGCACTATAATTTCGAAGGCTATGAGTATTCCCGTCTCTTTTTTGAAATGGACTCACAATAAAAATTATCCGAGCTATCAATCTTGGTGGATGTTGCTTAGAAATACCACAAAGACTAATGGGGACAGTCACATGTCAGATAACATGGCTCCTAGTCGTCTTAGTAATTTGAGGTAGGTTGATAATCATAGGGCAAAAAATAAATGGTAATATAAGACTTCGAACTAGAGCCACATGGACCACCAGATAGCCACCACTATAAATCTAGCCAGTAGGTTCACTTCTCCAAGGTTGATTGGCCAAGAAGGGATGTGGTCCCAAAGCATGTCATATACGAAAGAAAGCAATTACCAAAGAATTATTAAGAGTAACTATCAATACAGAGCTTGTGGGAGTTTTTTTGGTACTCTGCTATTTGTAGCTGCAGCTTTTTGTTTCTCCACTATTTCAAGGAAGGGATATGTGTCTATTTCTTTTTTTGTAATTATGATGAAAGTGTGTTTTCTCGGGGTATATCCAAAATGTTGTATGGGAATTTTATTTTTAATAACATTCTATGTGCCTTACCATATGTAATGGCTTTGGCGGCATGTAGATTTTACATATATAGGATCCTTAGTAAGGACATGTTCATCAATAGCCTTGGGCTGATTTTTGTAAAAGGTTTTGGGTCAACCTATAAAACCTAGTATTAATGCTATAGTATCTTATCTACCAAAAAAATAAAAACCCTAACATAGGGTTTCTGACCTATTAAATTAAAATAAAAGGAAAAAATAACTTGAATTAGTTTTTGAGGATAATAAGAAAAATATAAAAACAAGGAAAACTTATAGCTAACAAGTAAAAATGGTATGGAAATAACTATTGTAGTTGTAGTAGAATGTGGCCCTAGAAAGTTCTTTGATAGCACTTGTTAGAAACCTTCAAGTTAAAATTAGTATATTCACATAAATAATGCAATAAAAGAAATAAATAATGAAAGAACACAATTTTGCAATACAAAATAGAAATGCAATAATCTATATTAATCTCAACATAATCATAGTACATAATTTCTAGCATCTTCATGGGGAAAAACCCTTTATAGAACTTTGATTCAATATGCAAAAATAGATACATTCATTTATACCCTTTACTTTTTTAAAGACTCTTCATAACCCTAAATCTAACAATCATGTGTTGGCTCACATGTAATTTTCCACCTAAGATAGAATATTCTACCAAACAAATAGTTACATTCTTTTAATGGTTACATTAAACCACCCCACTTGTTTAGGCACCTCTAATACCACAAACTATTAGAAAATATTACATAATATCATTAGGATGGGATCCCTAAATTAGAAAGGGGGATATTACATAAAAATGTTACCATGGGGTCCTAACATTATGCCCCATTTAAATGATCTCATGAACAACATATAGATTTTAGTTTTAGAAAATCCATGGAAGGAAAATTGAAATGGTATTGATGTTAGTAGTTAGACATTTTTTAAGACTTACGAGAAATTTACACCTAGAAGTTTATTTTGAGGTTGCTAGTATTCATGCCTAATCACACTAATTTTCTGGTTCTAATTTATTCTTTTTATTTATTTATTTTTTGTTATATTATGAAAGGAGGGTTTTGAAAGGCATACCTTAATATTTTACATCAACTCCAACATGGGAAAAATATAGAAAAATACAACTAAATAAGATAACTAAACCAACCCAAAAAGGGAAATCCAAAAACCAAATAAAAGTAAAGCCTAAAACAACTTACATCACCAACTACTAGAAGGTGGTACCATAGACTAGATGATCAAGGATACAATGGTAAGTTCATAACCAATTTAGTTATATGAATTCTTACCCATCGCCACTTCATGCAAAATATCTCCCACAAGACAATTCACCTCCTCAGAGTAATCCACAGTGATCTTCATCGATCCCACAATAAAATGTTGTTTAATTTCTACCATATTGAGTTTTTGGATAACATTGCAATGACCCCCATCACCAGAAGTAGAGTTAGGGACCTCCTTAAGAGATTTATTTTTATATTTAGCATTTGGATATGTTCTTAGAGTTCGAATTAATCAAGGTGACTTGGGGATCTTCTTTATTTATTATTTTATTTTATAAACGATTAGACCACCTCACAAATACTCCTCTTATACCTCTGTTTATAATCAATATTCCACTAGACCTTCTGCTCTTCTTATTTAGCTTTAGGAACTTAGTGTGTCTATCAATCTCTTCAAAATATAGAGATTTAGGTGTTGGACCAATGAGCCTTTCCCTTCACTTGCCTAGATAAGATGTGTAATCCTCTGATCATTTTATCATCTCCTATAATTTTGGATATAGAATACAACTATTCCCCTTCCAAAAACTCACTTGATTCTCTAGAAAGTGACTTTGAGGACTCCATATGATATATAATTAGGATTGGGACCGGTTGAGAGTCAATGGACCAACTATTAGGTATTTTTCTTTAGAAAATTATTCAAATACTAGTAAGGTCAGACACTAACGGATGGGATTCAAACCTTTACCACCATGCACATTAGTCATAGATTTTTTTATATATTGAAAGAGGAACATGAAAATGTTCATCCATTTTTACCTTCTTAGACGATTCAAAGACATCACATGAAATCTTCGATCAACATCATTGGAAGGGTTGAGAGTAAAGTAATCCATAATTATAATTATCACCTTGTCCCAAGGAGGGGTGAGGGCCTTGGCACTAAATCCATTTTATTCTCTCAGAAGGTACTCATCGACATCTAGGAAGAAACTAATCTCCCTAAGGAGTGAGTGTTTCTCCTTATTGTGATAAGCACCATCCAAAGGAAGATGTGTGGTTCTACTAATCAGCTCAGTCGAGACTTCAAATTCCTAATTGCCCACTTTCACCCAATCATTATTCAGAGTTAGGTTGTGGCCATGAAAATTTTGAAGGTAACTCAAAATACCCCCTTCTTGAGAATTATCTTAACCTCCTCATATACCACTACTGAAACCAATTTCAAATGCAGCTTCACTGGGTGGTATCTTGAGCTTGATTTCCTTGCTTTCCTCATGAAAAAAAAGACCACTTCAAAACTAACAATAAAGACTAGATAGCACCCATAGAATATGAATAAGCTCCCCTCTAAGAGAAATCAAGAAGGTGATGAAATAATCCAGTGGAGTTGCAGGGCAATAAAGGAGAGTGAGGAATAAAGAACGTGATAACCGAGAGGTTTAGCCACTCAAAGTCCAACCTTGGTAGAAAATAAACCATAAATTAGTCCCGAGAAAGCTAGTACCAATGTAGGTATTAGTTCTCCATAATTAACTTACACCTGCAAATGATAAGGGAGCTCAACCACCTCCCTTTACATCAATATTCTTTTTATTTATTTTTATATAAATGTTTCTTCAATATTTATAAAATACACAAATAATGTATGAAACTATGAAGGATTTTATATTCGATTGTCTTTATAAAAATAACATTTATATTTTCGAGAATCTATATGAATTTCAATAGTGACCACTCCCATGAAAATAATATAATATTATATTGTTGTTATTATATTATTGTGAAGTCAATTATTTCATACACAACTTGCCTTTTTAGGAATTATAATCTTCATCTTCCTCAAAAAAATATTTTTCCACAACTAACTCCACATAATTTTTATCATGAAATAAAATATGTCTTTTGCTAATTGCCTTCTAAAATTTGAATTTAACAAAGATGAAAATTAAAACTACAAATAACTTATTTTCATTGTTAAATATTTTTAATATAATCCCAATATTAATGTTTTATATAACATTAATAATAATTTGTGAATCTCCCTCAATCGAATTATTTTTTTCAATTGAAGTGCTCTAGCCCCTTCATAGTTGTTATTTAAACTACAATATCATTCTAAGAAGATAATTTTCATCTTTCTCAAGTAACTAGTTTTCAATAATTGCCAATGCTTTTGCATCCTATTAGTGCTTCTTCCATTCATGCCAAAATCATGTTTGAGGTTCCAACTACTATTTATATAATTTTAGATTAGAAAATTTATCTACTAGATGTTTTGTATCTACATTTATTGTTATGTATTTTACATTTTATATATAATAAGGAAAAAAAAAAGTAAAAGTCATTATCAACTATAACCTTGTATCTCATCAAAAATAAAATCACATATGGTCATATTAGGATTTGTTTGATTGCATTATCTTGTGGGACCCAAAGGCTGGTGTATAGTCATACAACCAAAAGGCTTGTGTGTGCGTATATGCAACTTTTAAAATTTCTAGATATCTATAATTTTATGCTATGTAACATAGGGCAATAATATGATTCTAAACATAAAATTTGATTTTAACATTTTGTTATCCTTTTAAACCATAAACTTTTATAAATAATGCTAATACCAACCCTCTACATAGGATTCAGAATGTATTACCTCTACCTAGGTGTTGTAGGTGAGTTGGAGAGAAGAGGGCAATCCTCCAAGGGAGGTTCCAGGTTCGAATCTCCACCCTACCAAAAAGTTGAATTGAATACCCAAAATCCAATTGATAATGTTGGTGCATGCAGGGCTGGGTGCGACCCCCGGGTGAATTTGACGGTGTAGAACCCCTGTTCATGGTCTCTTAGACCAAGGCGGCCCCACATGGAGTTTTTCGCTAAAAATAAAATAAAAGAAAAGAATGTATTACCTCTAAAACAATTATTCCAATGAACTCTTCAATCTCATTGATAGAACTATCCAAGATAACTAATTTGTTTTGAAAAAATAATGTTAAACGGTACAAACAAAAGAAAAAAAAATAAAATAAAAGATACGATGTTTTAACTATTCCTTAAAAAACCATATTTAAATTGTTTTATTTGTAATTTTTTATCTTTCTTAAAACTGCTAAGGAAAAATACTATGACCTTTAGAAAGACATTCTTATTTTATATTTTAACCTATCTATTTCTTAAATCTTTTAAACAAATTTTTCTATAGTTAGACATTTCGTTCAATTGGATTAGTTTCACCCACCATGGTTTATACAATTAAAAGTATTTATATATGTATAAAAAATATATAATTTAAGCTATATAATATTAAAATGAATGTAGTTCAACACCTTCTCTTGAAACATGAAAAGTGAGTTTATTTTGTCAATGAAAAATTTACTTCAAAATAATAATTAAAAACCAAAACGAGTTGCCTCGCAAGTCAAGTTCGGATTTTGATGATGTGAACTCCCTCTCCTTGGGATCGGGTTCAGAAAAGTTTTTTTTGCAAAGGGTATTCTGTAAAAGGGATGTGGGGATCAGCGGTGATTAATTCTCCGGTTGAGGTTGTGATATCTCATGTCACTTCTCGGGTTGTGGAAAGTCTGGTATTTTTGTGGGAAGTAGCGACACTATCTGTTACGCTGATTGGCGAGAGGAGAGAGTTGGCGGGATCTTCCCCCTCCTCTTTTATAAAGGGGATGATGAGGAGATCTTCTCTCCCCCTTTATAAAAAGGGATGATGAGGATGATGATGAGGAGGAGAGAGTTGGTGGGATCTTCCTTCCTTTATAAGAGGGATGATGAGGACGATGAGGTGGAGGTTCTTCCTAGACCGTTTTTCAGGTAAAATTGCAGTAAAGAAAAGTGTTATCCTCCACAGTCTTTGCCTGATGGAAATCAAGCAACGTGCAGTTTGGAGCTCTGTTAAAATAGCTTTGGATTATGCTGAGGAGGCTACCCATATGTTTTGAGATATTATTCATGAATTTGATTTTTTGATGTAGAGTCCTTGATTCTCTCACTGGTCAATTCATCTGATTTTTCTTGGGTTAGTGGGCTCCTTCTTTTTTTTTGTTTGTTTACAATGTATTGTTTTACTTCATGCTCTGTAAAAGGTTATGAGGTCCCTTTCAAAACCCTCTTTTCTCTTATTATTAATTAAAAATAAAAAATAAAAGAAAATCAGTCGTAGTCCACCCACTTGAAAATGATGAATAGTTTGCGAATATGCATGGCAACGAGGCGTCAAAATGATTGCGTAAATCTGGACATTTCTACGTTTATATTCTGAACGTGCGGTAGATAACGTCAGTTAATTCAACTCAGAGTACAAAATTTATCTGGACCACAACAAGGCATGCTAACCAGTACGTTTGGACCACAACATCATGTACTCCTTTGTCGCCCTGTCTGCACCAAAAATGTCCACTCTTAGAAGAGACGGCCCTACGGAATGAACAGAAATGTGAACGGAGAGGGATGATTATGTGGATCCCTGAGGTACATGTAACATGTTTACTCTGTGCCATCATTGATTTCCTCAGCTTCTTATTCCTCTAAATATGTGTTTCCGCACAGCCTGGAAATCAGGATTTCTCTTTCTTTTTTTGGCCATGGCCTGAGTTGCCTGCCTTACAGCCTCAGTTTTTGTCTTCTTTCCTTTGCAACACACAAAATTCAATTTACAGAATCTTTGAGAACCCTCCTTGTGTAATTTTTCATATCCGTTGAGGGTTATGTACTTTGGCGCTTGTTTTCATTCTCCCACGACACATGTTTACGTAAAAATTCTCATGCACAGATGTTATTTGGGCTTGCCGAAGAAGGTAAACGAAATTTGTATATTGTTCGAGCTGAAATGGATTTGACTGTTTTCCCACATAAAAGCAAAGTACTATTCCATAGCCAGGTAAGCCGTCAACTTAACTGCCAAAGTTAAAATCCTTGCTTCAATTTAAGTCTAGATTAATATGTAAATTATCTCTCTCAATTAGATACATGTCCGTTTCTATGCACGAGGCTACATACTGGACATATTTACATTAGACTGAGGTCGTACAACATTTAACTGTGGATCAAAGGGGCTAACAATTATAATACTGTTTATATGTCTTTCTCAAGTTTTATTTTCGAATAAATCCTAAATTCTTGGTTAGTAAATTCATTAACGTCGAAATACATTTCTTTTGATGTATAAATGTTGAACGAATGTGCTTATTAGAATGGAGCCTAAAGATAGAATTCGTCACTTCAGTTACGAAACGAATAGAATGTGGTATAATTGGTGGATAGATAGAATTCATCATTTCAGTTAGGAATAAAATGTGGCATGATTTATGGATCTATTATTGGTGTTAATTTCAAGATATAATTCGTCACTCGAGTTAGGAAATTTGTGGTTCTATCCTTGGTGTTAATTCTAAGATAAATTTTTTTGTAATTGGATTGTTACGTAAAAGTGCAATAGAGAGACTATTGTAAGAGAGGATTCTTGGTGTAACCATTGAGGAAGATTACAACCGTTGGCTATAGCTGAATCGCTTTGGTGCTTGCAATATAATAGAAGAACTGAAATATTCTCTGTTGATGTAGCCCACACTGAGTGAACCACATTACATCTTGTATTCTCTTGCTATGTGAGATTGTTCTACTGTTTTGATTAAGTTTTTTCTGGAAATCATATGTGATTTATTACTCATAATTATAGGTGAAAATAATTGAATCCTAACAACTGGTATCAGAGTGACATTTTTTGTTATGTACTCGACAAAAGTGTTTCTTGATCGAATGGGAGCAATGGTGAAAGATTTGAAGTTCAGGGTGGAAAAATTTAATGTCCAAAATTTCTAACTCTGGAAAATGTAGATAGAAAATTATCTCTATTAGAAGGACCACTATCTACCTCTAGAAGGTAAGACAAAGAAATCAACTGCAACGCTTGATAATGAGTGGGCTCTCTTGGACATAAAGGCATTGAGAATAGTAAGGTTGTGCTTAGCAAGCACGATTACCATCAATATATCCAGGGAGAAGACTAAGAAAGATGTCATGGATGCACTGGCTAGGTTGTATGAAAAGCCCTCTGTTTCTAATAAAGTTTTTCTCATGAAAAAGTTATTTAATATGCAAATAAGTGAAGTAGAATTTATTCATGATCACTTTAATACATTTAATACTATTACTAATCAGTTGAGTTCAGTGGGTTTACATTTTGATGATGAAGTTAGGTTCTTGTTGATTTTGTGCTCATTGCCAGAGAATTTGAAGAGCTTGGTAATGGTCATGAGTAATTCTACTTCAATTTTTAACAAGTTGGTATTTGAGGATGTTGTGAGTATCATTCTAAGTGAGGATATGAGGAGAAAAACCTTAGGTAAAACATCATCATCAGGAATGAGTAATTTCTAAGAATAGAGGAAGACAAAGAGAAAAAAATTAGTATTTCAAGGATAAATCAAGAGGAAGATCCAAATGGAAAGGAAAATGAAAAGCAAAGTATTGGTATTGTGGGAAGAAAGGCCACCTCAAGAAGGAATGTTGGAATAAAAGAAAAGGATGGAAAATGATATGATGAGAATAGAGATAATAATCAAGAAGCTAATATTGTTGGTGAGATTTTACAAGATGCATCAATTTTATCTCTTGATAAAAATAATGATAATTAGGTTATTGATTCTGGTACTTCTTTCCATGCCACTTCTCAAAAAGATTATTTTATCGAATATGTCCAAGGAGGTTTTGGACAGGTATTGTTAGGTGATGATCATCCCTGCAAAATTATGGGTATGGGAAAGATCAAGATGAAATTTCCTAATGGGAGTCAATGGATGGTTAATGAAGTTAGGCACATTTCAAATTTGAAGAGAAACCTCATTTCGGTAAGTAAACTTGATAGTGAGGGTTACACTACTACATTTGGTGATCACTCTTGGAAAGTGACTAGAGGTTCTATAGTTGTAGCTAAAGGTTAGATGGTTGGTACTCTATATTTTCTTATTAATACATCTAAATCAAATATGGACTTATTTTATATAGGATAAGATACAACATTGTACCACCATATATTGTATCATATGAGTGAGATTCCTCAAGGTTAGAAAGCAGAAGAAGAAATAAAAATTGGAGCTTGTGCACATAGATTTTTGGGGCATATCTCAAGTAAATTCTCTTGGTGGTTCTAATTACTATGTAACTTTCATAGATGATAAAAAATGAAAACATAGGTTTACTGTATAAGGAATAAATATGATGTTTTTGACACCTTTCATAAGGAATAAATATGATGTTTTTGACACCTTTCATAAATGAAAAGCCTTAGTAGAAAATAGGATAGGTAATAAGGTAAAATATCTAAAATTATACAATGGTGGAGAATACTGTAGCAATGATTTTGATAATTACTGTTCACTCAACGAAATTAGGAGAATAAAAGTGACTCCAAGTACACCTCAAGAGAATGGAGTTTCAGAGAGAATAAATAGGACAATAATAGAGCGTGCAAGGTGCTTAAGGTTGAATGCAAGCTTACCTTTATATTTATGGTCTAATGTTATTGATACTACTATGTATTTAATAAACAAGGGATCATATATTGCTTTGGATGGTGGGATTCTGGAAGAATCTTGGACAGGTAAAACTATCAATTATTTTTTTCTTAATATATTTGGGTGTGAGGCTTTTATGCACATTGACAAAGAAAATATAATTAAGTTAGATGCTAAGTCTTAGAAATACTATTTCATTGGATATAGGATTGGTGGTTTGGAATGTAGGTTATGGGATAATGTTAAGTAGAAAATCATCAAGAGTAGGAATGTCATATTTAATAAAAAGAGCTTGTATAAATATCAGTTGTAGGAAAGGAAACATGAAAAGGTAAACACTGAATACATACAGATTGATGATCACACAAAAATATAAATCCAAAGCTGGTAAAAAATCAAAAAGTTTTATAGTAGCAGCAGGAAGCAAGTCAATCTCTTGCAAGTGTTCTTACAAGATCTACCACAATTAGTAGAATTTATGAATGTTTCTCTAATTATGTTTTGTAAAATGATGCTGGTGAGTTAGAATATTTTGAGAAAGCAATGCAAGTGGAAACCAGCAAGAAGTGGGAGCTTGCTATGAATGAGGAAATGGATTTACTTATTCACAACCAAAATTGGAATTTGGTTGAGCTATCTACTTGAAAGAAATATTTACACAATAAGTGGGTTTATAGAGTGAAGGAGGAAGGAGAAGACCAAAAACGGCACAAGGCAATGCTTGTGGTCAAAGGATTTAAACAGAAAAAAGTTATAGATTTCGAAGAGATCTTTTCTCCAACTGTGAATATGACTTCCATTCATACTATATTAGGTTTAGTGATTGTAGAAAACTTACATCTCAAATAATTAGATTTTAATACTGCTATTCTTCAAGGTGACTTAGAAGAAGATATATATATGCACCAATTGGAGGGATATGAAGTCAAAGGTGAGAAATATCTTATGTGTAAATTGAAAAAGAGTGTATGGTCTTAAATAGGCTCCTAGACAATGATACTTAAATTTTGATAATTTTATGGTTGTTCAAGATTTTATGAGATGTCAATCTGACCATTTTCTATATTTAAAAAAAAACAAAAAATGGAAATTACCTCATTTTTTTAATGTATGTTGATGATGTACTCATAACAGGTTCTAATAGTTAGGACATCAATGAACTGAAAGGGAAATTGGTAAATTATTTTATCATGAAGGATATAAGTGCAACCAAAAATATTATTGGAATGAGGATTACTCAAGAGAGAATGAAACACATGCTAAATTTATCTCAGGAAAAGTATATTGAAAACGTGCTAAAGAGGTTTAACATGAAAGATGCAAAACTGGTCACTACATCTTTAGCAAATCATTTTAAATTCACCAAATATTTGCATCCCAAAACACTAAAGGAACAAGAGTGCATGGCTAAAGCTCCTTATGCTTCCGCAGTTGGAAGTTTAATGTATGCTATGATCTGCACAAGACCATATATAGCACAAGTAGTGGGAGTGGTAAGTAGATTCATGAATAATCTAGGAAAAGGACTTTGGCAAGTGGTAAAATAGATATTTAGGTATTTAAAGGTCCTTCTACTCATTGTTTGAATTTTGGTGGTTCTGATATTTGTTTGCAAGGTTTTGTGGATTCAGATATGGTAGGTGACTTAAATTGTGGAAGAAGCACAACGGGGTATATATTTACCATAGGTGGAACAATAGTTAGTTGGATTCCTAAACTATAATAGGTAGTTGCTCTTTCAACCATAGAATCTGAAAATGTATCTATTATGGAGGAAAGAAAGGAATTCATATAATTGCAGATATTGATGGAAGAGTTGGGTAAGGTGCAAGAAGATGGTAAATTATGGAGTGATATCCAAAGTGCTATACACCTTGCTAAAAACTCAACTTTCCACTCAATGACCAAGCATATTCAACTCAGATATCACTTCATACGTTTAGTAAAGGAGGATGGTTCTTTGAAGTTGGGTAAGATTCATATATCATAAAATCCTTTTGATATGCTTACCAAGGTTGTAACAAGGGATAAGTTGAGATTTTGCTCTACTTCAATTGATCTTAAGGAATAATATCAAATATGAGAATATTTTAGTCCTATGTTGTAAGGTGTTGCAACCGATTTAGTCTCCAAGTGGAATATTGATGAGAATGAAGTCTAAAAATAGAATTAATCACTCCAATTAGAAATAGAATGGAACCTAAAAATATAATTTGTTACTTCAGTTAGGAATAGAATATGACATAATTGGTGGATCTATCCTTGGTGTTAATTTAAGATAGAATTCATCACTCTAATTAGGAATGGAATGTGGTATAATTGGTGGTTCTATTATTGGTGTTAATTCCATGATAGAATTCATCACTCTAGTAAGGAATAGAATGTGGTATACTTAGTGGTTCTATCCTTGGTATTGATTATAATATAGAATTTGTCACTCTAATAAGGAATAGAATGTGGCATAATTGATGGATCTATCATTGGTGTTAATTCCAAGGTAGAATTTTTTGTAATTAAATTGTTACATATAAGTGCAATTGAGAGAGACGGATGTAAGAGAGGATTCTTGGTGTAACCATTGAGGAATATTATAGCATTTGGATATAGGTGGATCACTTTGGTGCTTGAAATATAATAGAAGGACTAAAATATTCTCTATGGATGTAGTTCACACTGGGTGAAGCACATTACATCTTGTGTTCTCTTTTTGTGTGAGATTGTTTTACTATTTTGATTAAATTTTTCTTCTAAAAATCATGTTATTTATTGCTCATAATTCTAACATGTGCTTTTTACATTTGCTCTTACGAAAAAAGGTGTTTCTACATGGGGATAACTCTTTAATCCTCTATAAATTTTGAGCTAGGGATAAATATTTCTCTATAAATTTTGAGCTATGCACTCAGGGTAAGATAATCAATAGCACAAAGAATTTAATCTATATTAGTTAAATATATATTCTTCACCCTAACTTGTGTTCATTAATAGATATTACAACATACACAAGAAATACCTTCTAGCTATGGGTCATATAACAACAATATACTAAATCCTACCAAATATTACAAGGAATTGTAAAGTTATATTTAAATTTGAAGTTGTATGGAAGAAAAATATATATGCAGAAACAAGATTTGTACATCGTTGACATAAATAGATGTCCATAACAAAATATAAAGTTAATTATTATTTTCATTGTTAATGCAAATTTTTAAAGTAAAACAAACAAGTAACTTAGACATCATATATTAGTAACACTTTTATTCATGCTTAAGCAAAAAAAAATATAAATATATCAGAAAATAACATATTCCAAACATAAACAATGGCCAAGATATAAGTTTTTTGTAATATATTGAAAAGAGTAAAGTGGAATGATTTTGGAATGCGAGGTTTAGGGTGGGATTTTTTTGCATCCAATATTGTTTAGAACAAGTTTGGGTAATCCCTATTTTTTAATTTATTTTCTTTCTTGTGTGAGCTCTTAGGGTGTGCTTTCAGGGGTTTTTTATTTTCTATGCTTTTAAATGGCCCCCAACCTTGGTGGACCATTGAATAGTGTTGGCATTGTGGGGGAGAAGACAAGATAAAATTGAACCCATGGATCATCATAGGAATTTTTTACCATTAGTGATTCATGAGTCAATCAAGGATATATGTCCTTAAACCAAAAATATTTTTTAGAAATAGTTAAAGGTATTAGCATAAGAGAGGTTCATATAGAGGTACACGCTGGAAAACAAATGTAGGAATCTAAAAAAGGAAAAGACACAGAAGCAAAGAAGGCATGAAGAAATGGGTGTTTTTCTTAAATAGACTTAACACTCATTCTTGAGATAGCAAAAAAAAAATTTATATAAGATATCATGTACAAATCCACCCATGCTTTGATATGCAAATTAGTGGGGTTGACGTCATCCCACTATTTTTTATACAACTGGGCATAGAAACATTGAGAACCATAAGGATAACTTGCTATTGTACTTCTTCCAAATGTGTACTTTGTAGTACATTTTATAATGATATTAGATGTGAATAAGGATTTTTAAGGGGAGCTGGACCAATAATTTTTTTCATGTGGAGTCATATGTACCCCTAATATGGCTAAAGCTCTTTTCTCTTCCACTTGAATATTGGAGAGAGGATATACCTGGGATGATTGGTAACCTTCTAAGAACATACATAGGAAGATCATGAGAATCAGTAGAAATGGGGCCCATAGCATGTGTAAGGATATGTGTGAATATGGACCTAGAAAAGTCACTTCTAGTAAAAATAGAATTAAGAGTAGGAATAAATACATGATGACAATTGGATTATGAATTAATTCCTTTTATGTATATATTTTACCACATGTATGGGTATATGGTGAGAAATATTTCCAAAATAGGGAGAGTGTGAATGCAACAACCTAGAACCAATCCTAAAAACCCTCCACCATTGAAGAAAAATTATGAAGGCATTAAAACAATAACAAGGATATCCAAAAGAAATAATTATCTAGAAAAAGGATGAAATTCAACTAAAGCAAGAAATATGAACCAACACCTAGACTAAAAGGCATGTTGCAATAAATATTAAATTCTTAAACTAGATGATTCAATGGAAGAGAAATAGACTTTAGAGGTAGAACTAGTTAGTGACATAGGCTAACAAAAAGAAAGAGAACAAAAAATTCACCAAGAGTACACCCCAATCCCAAAGGAGACAAATCACCCCCAAACTCCAAATAATCAAAATTATAAAAGAGGTAAGGAAAGCCAAGATACTTATAAGGTTAAGACAAAACATTAGGTATTATAGACATCCAAGCCCCTCCAAACCTTTTGCTATTTTGAGTTACCTTTAGGTACTTAGTATGGCTATCTATATATTCAAAATCTAGAGATTTAGGTCTCAAATTCCTGGACCAATGAGCCTTTCCCTACACTCTCTTAAATAAGATGTGTAATCCTCTAATAATTTTATCATCTCCTATCATTTTGGGTATATAAAATAACTCTTCTCCTTCTAAAAACTCACTTGATTCTCTATATCGTGACTTTTAGGACTCCATATGAGATATAATTAGAATTGGGACTAGTTGAAAGTTAATGGACTTGAGAATGTCCTCAACAATCAGGTATTTTTCTTTAGCAAATTATTCAAATACTAGTAAGGTTATGTCCTAATGAATGTGATTCAAACCTTTACCACCCTGTACATTAGTCATAGATTTTTTTATAGATTGAAAGAGAAACATGAGAATATTCATCCATTTTTGCCTTCATATATGATTTAAAAACATTGCAAGAAAGCTTTGAACAACATCATTAGAAGGGTTTAGAGTAAAGCAATCCATAATTACAATTATCACCCTATCTCAAGAAGGGGTGAGGGCCTTGGCACTAAATAAATTTTATTCCCTCAAAAGGTACTCATCGACATCTAGGAAGAAACTAATATCCCTAAGGAGTGATTGTTTCTCCTTTTTGTGACAAGAACTATCCAAAGAAAAACCTATGGATCTACTAATCAACTCAGGCGAGACTTCAAAGTACCAATTACCCACTTTCACCCAACCATCATTCATAGTTAGGTTATGGCCATGAAAATTTTAAAGGTAACTCAAGAGACCCCCTTTCTTGAGAATTATCTTAAACTCCTCATCCACCACAAGTGAAGTCAGTTTCAAATGCAACTTTGCTAGGTGGGATCTTTGGCTTGATTTCCTTCCTTTCCCAATGAAAAGCAAAGACCACTTCAAAACCATCAATCAACACTAGAGAGCATCCACAGAAGCTAAATAATATCTCATCTAAGAGAAATCAAGAAGGTGATGAATAATCCAATGGGATTCTAGGGCGATAAAGAGGAGAAGGAGGAATCAAGAACGTGACAACCATGATGGTCAGCCACTCAAAGTCCCTCCTTGGTAGAAAATAAAGCACAAATTAGGTTTGAGAAATCTAGTATAAATATAGGTATCAATTCTCCATAATTGACTTACATCTGCAAAGGATAAGTCCATCCTTGGTAGAAAACAAAGCTAGTAGGAATTTAGGCATCAATTCTTCCTTTGCATCAGTATTCTTTTTATTAATTTGTATACATAGGCTTCTTCAATATTTATAAAATACACAAATGATGTATGAAACTATGAAGAATTTTATATTTGATTGTCTTTTTAAAAATAACATTTGTATTTTTTACAATCTATATATAAATTTCAATGGTGACCACTCCCATAAAAATAATATAATATTATATTTTTGTTACTATATTATTGTGAAGTCAATTATTTCATACACAACTTGTCTTTTTAGGAATTATAATCTTCATCTTCCTCAAACAACTAGTTTTCCACAACTAACTCCACATAGCTTTTATCAAAAAATAAAATATTCCTTTGCTAATTTCCTTCTAAAATTTGAATATAACAAAGATGAAGATTAAAACTACAACTGACTTGTTTTATTTGTTAAATATTTTTAATATAATCTCGATATTAATAGTTTGTATAACATTAATAATAATTTGTGAATCTCCCTCAATCGATTTTTTTTTTCAATTGAAGTGCTCTAGCCTCTTCATAGATGTTAATTGAACTACAATATCATTCTATGAATATAATATTCATCTTTCTCAAGTAAATCATTTTCAATAATTGCCAATGCTTTTGCATCTTGTTAGTGCTTCTTCCATTCATGTGAAAATCATGTTTGAGGTTCCAACTACCATTTCTATCATTTTATATTAGAAAATTTAACTACTATATGTCTTGTATCGACATTTATTGTTATGTATTTTCTATTTTATATATAAAAAGGACCCAAAAAAAGTAAACATCATTGTCCAATATCATTACAGGATCAACTATAACCTTGTATTTCATAAAAAATAAAATAACATATAGTCATAGTAGGATTTGTTTGATTGCATTATCTTGTTGGACCCAAAGGCTAGCATATAGTCGTACAACCAAAAGGCTTGTGTATGCGTATATGCACCTTTTAAAATTTCTAAATATCTATAATTTTATGCTATGTAACATAGATAATAATATGATTCTAAACATAAGATTTGTTTTTAACATTTTATTATCCTTTAAACCATAAAATTTTATAAATAATGCTAATACCAAACCTTTATATAAGATCCACAATGTATTACCTTTAAAACAATTATTTCAATGAACTCTTCAATCTTGTTGATAGAACTACCGATAGAACTACCCTAGATAATTAAGCTTTTTTTGAAAAAGCAAAATTAAATGGTACAAACAAAAAAACAATAATAAAATAACAATATGATGTTTGAAGTATTCTTTAGAAAACCACATTTAAATTTTTATTTGTAATTTATTATCTTTCTTATGACTACTAAAAAATACTATGACCTTTAAAAAGACATTCTTATTTTATATTTTAACCTATCTATTTCTCAGATCTTTTAATTATATTTTTCTATAGTTAGACATCATTCACTCGATGGGTTTCACCCACCAAACCAAGAATGGCTTATAAAATTAAAAGTATTTATATATGTATAGAAAATACATAATTTAAACTATATAAGATTAAAACGAATGGAGTTCAACACCTTCTCTTGAAACATCAAAAGTGAGTTTGTCTTGTCAAAGAAAAATGTACTTCAAAATAATAATTAAAAACCAAAACCAGTTGTAGTCCACCCACTTGAAAACGATGAATAGTTCGCGAATATGCATGGCTACGAGTCGTCGAAATGGTTGCGTAAATCTGGACGTTTCTACTTTAATTTTCTGAACGTGCGGTAGATAACGTCAGTTAATTCAACTCAGAGTACAAAATTTATCTGGACCACAACAAGGCACGTTACCCAGTACGTTTGGACCACAACATCATGTACTCCGTTGTCGCCCTGTTTGCACCAAAAATGTCCAGTCTTAGCAGAGACGGCCCTACGGAATGAACAGAAATGTGACGGAGAGGGATGATTATGTGGATCCCTGAGAAACATGTAACATGTTTACCCTGTGCCATCATTGATTTCCTCAGCTTCTTATTCCTCTAAATATGTGTTTCCGCACAGCCTGGAAATCAGGGTTTCTCTTTCTTTTGTTGGCCATGGCCTGAGGTGCCTGCCTTACAGCTTCAGTTTTTGTCTTCTTTCCTTCGGCCACACACAGTTCAATTTACAGAATCTTTGAGAACCGTCCTTGTGTAATTTTTCATATCCGTTGAGGGTTATGTACTTCGGCGCTTGTTTTCATTCTCCCGCAACACATGCTTACGTAAAAATTCTCATGCACAGATGTTATTTGGGCTTGCCGAAGAAGGCAAACGAACTCTGTTTATTGTTCGAGCTGAATTGGATTTTACTGTTTTCCCACATAAAAGCAATGTACTTTTCCAAAGCCAGGTAAGCCGTCAACTTAACTGACAAAGCTAAAATCCTTGCTTCAATTTAAGTCTAGATTAATATGTAAATTATCTCTCTCAATTAGATACATGTCCGTTTCTATGCACGAGGCTATATACTGGACATATTTATATTAGACTAAGGTCGTACAACATTTAACTGTGGATCAAAGGGGCTAAGAATTATAATACTGCTTATATGTCTTTGTGAAGTTTTTCTTCGAATAAACCCTGAATTCTTGGATAGTAAATTCATTAACATCGAAATACATTTCGTTTGATGTATAAATGTTCAACGAATGTGTTGACAAGAATTGAATCCTAAAGATAGAATTTGTCACTCTAGTTAGGAATAGAATGTGTATAATTGGTAGATTTATCTTTGGTGTTAATAACAAGATAGAATTTTTCACTTCAGTTAGGAATAGAAAGTGGTATAATTGGTAGATCTATCCTTGGTGTTAATTCTAAGATAGAATTCGTCACTCCAGTTAAGAATATAATGTGGCATAACTAGCAGATCTATCCTTGGTGTTAATCCCAAGATATAATTTGTTGTAATTGGATTGTTATGTATAAGTGCAATTGACAGAGACTGATGTAAGAGAGGATTCTTGGTATAACCATTGAGGAAGATTATAGTGGTTGATTGTAGGTGGATCCCTTTGTTGCTTGGAAGATAATAAAAGGACTGAAATATTCTTCGTGGATGTAGCCTATACTAGGTGAACCACGTTACATCTTGTGTTCTCTTGTTGTGTGAGATTGTTTTACTATTTTGATTATGTTTTTCTTCTGAAAATAATATGTGATTTATTGCTCATAATTATTGGTAAAAATAATTGAATCCTAAAAATTGGTATCGGAGCAACATTTTTTTGTTGGGTACTCTAAAAAATGGTTTTTGGATCCAGTGGGAGCTATTGTGAGAGATTTGAAGTTCAGGGTGGAAAAATTTAATGGCTAGAATTCCCAACTCTTGAAAATGTAGATAGAAGATTATCTCTATCAAAATGATGCTTATCTACCTCTAGAAGGTAAGACAAAGAAACCTACTACAATGTCTGATAATGAGTGGGCTCTCTTGGATAGAAAGGTACTAGGAATGGTGAGGTTCTATCTAGAAAGCATGGTTACCTTCAAAATATCCAAAGAGAAGACTACACAAGATGTTATGGATGAACTGGCGAGGTTGTATGAAAAATCCTCTACTTATAATAAAGTTTTTCTCATAAAAAAGTTATTTAATATGCAAATGAGCGAAGGAGAATCTATTCATGATCACTGGAATACATTTAATACTATTACTAATCGGTTGAGTTCAGTGGGTTTAGATTTTGATGATGATGTCAAGACCTTGCTGATTTTGTGCTCATTGCCAAAGAGATAGAACAACTTGGTAATGATCGTGAGTAATTTTGCTTCAATTTCTAACAAGTTGGTGTTTGGTGATGTTGTGGATATTATTCTAAGTGATGATATGAAGAGAAAAACCTCGATGAAGCATCATTATCAAGAATGGTTATAACTATTGAGAATAGAGGAAGACAGAGGGAAAGAGGTAAGATTATGAATCAAGATAAATCAAGAGGAAGACCCAAATTTAAAGGAAAAGGAAAAGCAAAGTATTGTTATTTTGGGAAGAAAGGCCACCTCAAGAAGGACTATTGGAATCAAAAAAATGATGAAAAAGGAGATGATGAGAATAGAGGTAATAATAAAGAAGCTAATATTATTGGTGATATTTTACAAGATGCATTAATTTTATCTCTTGATAAAATAATGATTATTGGGTTATTTATTATGGTGCTTCTTTTCATGCCACTTCTTACAAAGATTATTTTATAGAATATGTCTAGGGAAATTCTAGACAGGTATTGTTAGGTGGTGATCATATCTACAAAATTTTTGGTATGGGAAATATCAAGATGAAATTACCTAATGGCAGTCAATGGATTCTTAATGATGTTAGGCACATTTTAAATTAAAAAAGAAACCTTATTTCAGCAAGTAAACATGATAGTGACAATTACACGACTGCTTTTAATTATCACTCTTTAAAAGTAACTAGAGGTTCTATGGTTGTAGTTAAAGGTAAAATGGTTGGTACTATGTATTTTATTATTAATACACCTAATTACACCATGTGATTAGCTTTTATAGGAGAATATGCAACATTGTGACACCATAGATTGGGTCATATGAGTGAGAAAGATATGAAAATTCTACACTCAAGGATGTTACTACCAAAACTAACACAAGTTTACTTGGGGTTTTGTGATCATTGTATCTATGGAAAGTAGAAGAGGGTGATATTCCTCAATGTTGGAAAGGAGAAGAAGAAAGAAAAATTGGAGCTTATGCACACGAATGTTTGGGGTCCAAATTAGGTAACTTCTCTTAGTGGTTCCAATTACTATGTAACTTTCATTGATGATGCTACAAGGAAAACATGAGTTTACTATATAAGGAATAAATCTGATGTTTTTAACACCTTTCATAAATGGAAAGCCTTAGTGGAAAATGAGATATGTAGCAAGGTAAAATATCTCAAATTAGACAATGGTGGAGAGTACTGTAGTAATAATTTAGAAAATTATTGTTCACTCAATGGAATAAGAGAATAAAAGTGACTCCAAGTACACCTCAAGAGAATGGAGTTTTAGAGAGAATGAATAGGACAATAATGAAGTGTACAAGGTACTTAAGGTTTCATGCATGTTTACATTTATATTTATGGGCTAATGTTGTTGATACTACTATGTATTTAATTAATAGGGGACCATATACTGCTTTGGATGGTGGGATTATGAAAGAGGCTTGGACAGGTAAAACTGTTAATTATTATTTCCTTAAGATATTTGGGTGTGAGGCTTTTTAGCACATTGGTAAAGAAAATAGGAAAATGTTAGATGCTAAGTCTCGAAAATGTTATTTCATTGGATATGGGATTGATGATTTTGGATATAGGTTATAGGATAATGTTAACTAGAAAATCATGAGGAGTAGAGATGTCAAATTTAGTGAAAATAGCTTATATAAATATCAAATGCATGGAAATAAAAAGAAAAAGGCATACACTAAATACATATAGCTTGATGACCACATAGAAAACGTAACTCCAAAGGTGGTAGAAAATCAAAATGTTCAAAAATAGTAGCAGCAAGCACCTCAATATCCTGCAAGTGTTGTTAGAGGATCTACCATGATTAGTAGAATCTCTCAACATTTCTCTAATTATATTTTGTATATTGATGCTAGTGAGCCAAAATATTTTGAGAAAGCAATGCAGGTGGAAACCAGCAAGAATTGGGATCTTGCTATGAATGAGGAAATAGATTCACTTATTCACAACCAAACTTGGGATTTGGTTGAGCTAGCTGACAGAAAGAAATATTTACATAATAAGTGGGTTTATAGAGTGAAGGATTAAGGAGAAGGCCAAAAATAGTACAAGGTAAGGCTTGTGATCTGATGATTTGCACAGAAAAAAGGTATATATTTTGAAAAGATATTTTACTTGGTTGTGAAGATGACTTTCATTCGTACTATATTAACTTTATTGGCTATAGAAAAATTATATTTGGAAAAATTAAATGTGAATACTACTTTTCTTCATGGTAACTTAGAAGAAGAGATCTATATGCACCAATCGGAGGGATATGAAGTCAAAGGTAAGAAAGATCTTGTGTGCAAATTGAAAAAGAGTCTTTACGGTCTTAAACAGGCTCCTAGACAATGGTACTTAAAATTTGACAAGTTTATGGCTGATCAAAAATTTATGAGATGCCAATCTGACCATCGTGTGTATTTTTAAAAAATAGAATATGGAGATTACCTCATTATTTTACTGTATGTTGATGATATGTTGGTAGCAAGTTCTAATATACAGGACATCAATGAACTGAAAAGGAAATTGGTAAACTCTTTTTCCATGAAGGATCTAGGTGCACTCAAACTGATTCTTAGAATGATGATTACTTGAGATAGGAAGTAACACACACTAATGTTGTCTCAGGAAAAATATTTGAAAAGGTGCTAAAGAGGTTTAACATGAAATATGCAAAACTGATCACTACACCTTTAGCAAAGAATTTTAAATTTACCAAATATTTGTATCCTAAAATATTGAAGGAACAAGAGCACATGGGTAAGGTTCCTTATGCTTCCGTAGTTGGGAATTTAATGTATGCTATGGTCCGCATAAGAGCATATATAGCACACGTAGTGGGAGTGGTAAGTATATTCATGAATAATCCAGATAAAGGAATTTGGCAAGCAGTAAAATGGATATTCAAGTATTTAAAAGGTACTTCTACTTATTGTTTAAATTTTAGATGTTCTGATATTTGTTTGCAATGTTATGTGGATTTAAATATGGCAAGTCAATTAGATGGTGGAAGGAGCACAACAGGTATATTTTTATTGTAGGTGGAAAAATGATTATTTAGATTCACAAACTACAACAGGTAGTTGCTCTTTCAACCACAAAATCATAATATGTAGCTATTATAAAGGTAAGCAAGGAATTCATATGGTTGCAGATATTGATGGAAGAGTTGGGTAAGGTGCGAGAGGATGGTAAATTATGGAGTGATAACCAAAGTGTTATACACCTTGCTAAGAACTCAACTTTCCACTCAAGGACCAAGTTCATTCAACTTAGACATCACTCTATATGTTCAGTAATGGAGGATGGTTCTTTGAAGTTGGGTAAGATTCATACATCACAAAATCCTACTAATATGCTTACCAAGGTTGTAACAAGGGAGAAGTTGAGCTTTTGCTCTACTTCTATTGGTCTTAACGAGTAAGATCAAATATGAGAATGTTTCAGTCCTATGATGTAAGGTATTTTAGTAGACTTAGTCTCCAAGTAGGATATTGATAAGAATAAAGCCTAAAGATAGAATTCATCACTCTAGTGAGAAATAGAATGTGGTATAATTAGTGGATCTATCCTTAGTGTCAATTCTAAGATAGAATTTGTCACTCCAATTAGGAATAGAATGTGGTATAATTGGTGGATCTATCCTTGGTGTTAATTCTAAGATAGAATTTATCACTCGAGTTAGGAATAGAATATGGTATAATTGGTTGATCTATCCTTGGTGTTAATTCCAAGATAAAAAAATTTGTAATTGGATTTTTACTTATAATTGCAATTGAGAGAGACTGATGTAAGAGAGGATTCTTGGTGTAATTATTGAGGAAGATTACAATGGTTGGTTTTATGTGGATCTCTCTGTTTCTTGGAAGATAATAGGACTAAAATATTCTTTGTCGATGTAGCCCACACTGGGTGAACCACATTACATCTTGTGTTCTCTTATGTGTGAGATTGTTTTACTATTTTGATTATGTTTTTCTTTTGAAAATAATATGTGATTTATTTCTCATAATTATTTGTAAAAATAATTGAATACTAATATGTGCTTGATATGCCTGGTCTTAAAGAGAAAGGTGTTTCTACATAGGGATAACTATTTAATCCTCTGTAAATTTTGAGTTATGCACTTGGGGTAAGACATTCAATAGTGAAAATAATATCATCTATTTTAGAGAAATATATCTACTTTTCTCTCACTTGTGTTCATTAATAGATATTACAACATGCACAAGAAATACCTTCTAGCTATGGGTCATATAACAACAATATACTAAAACCTACCACATGTTACAAGGAATTATAAAATTATATTGAATTTTGAAGTCGTATGGAAGAAAAATATATATGCGAGAACTAGAGATACACATCACTGACATAAATAGATGTCCATAACAAAATATAAATTCAATTATTGTTTTCATTTTTAATGCAAATTTTTTAATTAATACAGACAAGTAACTTAGACATCATATATTAATAACACTTTTATTCAAGCTTAAGCAAAACTCAATATAAATATATCAAAAAATAACATATATTAAACATAAACAATTGCAAATATATCAGTCAGTCATTATATATTGAAAAGATTAAAGTGGAATGGTTGTGGAATGTGAGGTTTAGGGTGGAATTTTTTTGCATCCAATATTGTTTAGAACAAGTGCAGGTAATTTTTATTTATTTATTTATTTTTTCATGAGTGAGCTCTTAGGGTGAGCTTTTAGGGGCTTTTTAGATTTTCTATGATTTTAAATAGCCCTCAACCTTTGTGGACCATCAAATAGTGTTGGCATTGTGGGGGAGAAGACAAGCAAAAATGGAAACCATGGAGCATCACAGGAATTTTTTACCATTAGTGATTCACAAGTCAATCAAGGATATATGTTCTTAAACCAATAATATTTTGTATAAATAGTTAAGGTTAGTAGTATGAGAGAGGTTCATATCGAGGCACAAGCTGGGATTCAAATGCAGGAATCTAAATAAGGAAAATACACAGAAGTAGAGCAGGCATAAAGATATAGGTATTTTTCTCAAACAGACTTAACACTCATTCTTGAGATAGCAAAATAATTAATTGTATAAGATATCATGTACAAATCCACCCATTATTTGATATGTAAATTAGTGGAATTGACGCCATCCCACATTTTTTGTAGAAGTGAGCATGGAAATATTGAGACCCACAAGGAGAACTTGATATTGTGCTTCTTCCAAATGTGTACTTTGTAGTGTATTTTATAATGATATTCAACATGGACAAGGGTTTTTAAGGGGAGCCATATAATATTGGATTGATAAGTTTATTCATGCAACCTGGTGGCCTATGTTTGATCCTCGTGTGGAGCCATATGTAGCCCTAATGTGGCTAAAGCTCTTTTCTCTCCCGCTTGAATATTGGAGAGAGGGTATCCTTAGGAATATTCTAGGCACATATATAGGAAGATCATGATAATCGATAGAAAGGGTACCCATAACATGTGTAAGGATATGTGTGCATATGGACCTAAAAAAGTCACTTCTAGTAAAAATTGAATTGAGAGTGGAAATAAATACATGGATATGACAAGTGGATTATGAATCAATTCCTTTTATGTATAGATTTTACCACAAGTATGGGCATCTGGTAAGAAATTACTCCAAAATAGGGAGAGCGGAAATGCAACAACCTAGAACCAATCCTAAAAGATCTCCACCATTGAAGGAAAATTATGAAGACATTAAAACAATAATAAGGAGAGCACGAAGAAATAATTATCAAGAAAAAGGATGAAATTAAACTAAAGCAATAAATATGAACCAACACCTAGACTAGAGGATATCTTCTAATAAATATGAAATTATTAAACTAGATGATTCAATGGAAGGTCAATAGAATTCAAAGGTAGAAATAGTTAGTAACCTAGGCTAACAACAAGAAATAGAACAAAAAAATCATTAAGAGTACACCCCAATCCCAAAGGAGACAAATCCTCCTCAAACTCCAACTAATAAAAATTATAAAAGAGGGAAGGATAGCCAATATAATTAGAATAATATGACACAACATCAAGAATCATAGACATCCAAGCCCAAATAGAATGACATGTTAGGGGTTTTGGGAAAGCAACAACAGACACTAGAGACATCCATTTTCTAGCATAATGATATGATAGGGACAATGATAGTGCATGTGTAGGATAAAAATCCATCAAAATATGTCATTAAAGGAGTGGTGAAGAAAAATAGAGAGAATCCAAAATTAAGAATTAGCTAGGTAGAGAAGCAACTGAAGAATGGGAGTTCACAAAAGGGTTGGAAGAAAAACAAACAAGGAAAAATACAAGGATAACATATGAGAGAATTCATACTAGTGAAGTCAATTACCAATTTCTACAACATGGAGCCTCAATTATTATAAATACATAGAATGTAAGGGGTTTAAATATCCACCCTAAACAATTAGTTGATGAGATAATGGTTTAAAAAAAAATAGATGTGTTTTTATTACACAAAATTAGAAGCTCCATAGAGGCTATAAAAAATATTACCAAGAAATATTGGGGGTAAGGAGATTTTATGGCCCAATCCTCCTAGAGCTTTTCATGAGGAATAACCACTTTTTGTAATAAATACTCATTCCAATTGTTGGGCTTAGATTTAGCTAAAAGAATACTCATGATTAGACCTAGGGAGGGGGAATCTAGGGTGGTATGAATAAAAAATATTTTTTATGGTATGATAGAGGTGTAAGCTCAAAATATTCAATGGAAGGCAGTAAAATAAATGAGAGAAACCCATTAGGAAGACTTTTGGATAGTGGGAGAGGATCTAAATACTAAAATATCAATGTAGGATTAATGAGGTTTGACCCAGTTAAATGAGAAGGATAGAATTCTAATTCCTTAGTTAGAGTACCTATATTTGATTGACATACCCCCACTAAGATGCAACAACACAAAGACTAATAGAAAATGAAGAAGAGTAGACAAAAAAGAGGAATCCTATTGGATATAATAAGAAATAATAACCTAGTTGTAAGAGGGAGATATGAATACCAAGTTTTTCCATCACTCGGTACACCATGCAATCACCATAATCAAATTGATGTCTTATCCACAAGGGATGGAAACATGGAAACTACAACCCTGAATATGCAAGAAACACATTCCAATTGATGGACTCAAGTTCAACTAAAGCAATCCTTATGATTAAACTTAGGGAGATGGCCTCTAGGGTGCTATGGATACAATTTATTTTTTATTGTATGATAGAAGTGCAAGCTCAAAAAATTCAATGGAAGGTAGTTCAACAAATGAGAGAAACCCATCAAGGATACTTTTGGATAGTGGGATGGGATCTAAATGTTAAAATATTAATGTAGGATTAATGAGGTTTGACCTAGTTAAATGAGAAGGATAGGCTTCTAATGTTTTAGCTAGAGTACCTAGATTTGATTGACATACCCCCACTAAGATGCAACAACACAAAAACTAATAAAATAAAATGAGAACACACAAACATATCTAGATTAGATAGGTTCCTTGTAGGGGAGGTAGTCTCCACACTTCGACATTTTCAATCACATATACTAAACCAATTAGCATATAACCATTTTGGTAACTATCTACATAAGAAAAAGGCCTCAAGTTAATAATTGCCCTTTCAAATATGATACTTTTTGGTTCCAAATTAATAACTTGCAAGAACTAATGAAATAGTGATGGTATAAAGGAAACCCAGCACATGGGACAACATAATTTCAACTTCACTCTATATTAAATTTTATAAAAGCAAATTGATAGGATGGAGTAAATTTTATCGATCAAATTTCTAGTAGTAGAGAGCAAATATCTTAGTTTGAATGTAAGAAATAATAGAAAGGATATACTTAGAACCTATATTTTAAGATCCTCTATTCAAAGGAAGTATTTTTATGTAAGAGGAAGAATAGTTAGACAAGAAATAGGAACCCTATAAGAGACAATGAGTAATAATAACCTAGCTACAAGAGGGAGATAGGAAAACCAAGTTTTTCCATCACTCAACATAGCACACAATCACCATAATCAGATTGATGCCCTATCCGCAAGGGATGGCAAAAGGGAAACTACTACCCTAGGTATGAAAGAAACTATAAATAAATACTTTTCAACTTTGTTTACTATATATCCACACCTATCCACTTAGCACCAAGTGGAAATTTTAGGAAGCATACTAGTGTTAATATTATGGAATCAAAATGAGGATCTCGTAAGAGAGGTTAGAGAGGAGAAAGTTAAAAAATAGTTTTTTCTATGCATACAAGAAAGACCCTAGGTCTAGATGAATTTATAGTAAATTTCTATAAAGCCTATTAGGATTTAATATCAAAGGATTTAACCCAAGCAATAGAAGAAGTTAGAACTACCGGAAGAATCCTCAAAGCCTTGAACCATACATTTTTGGCTCTAATCCAAAAATGTGGAGATATGGAGAATATTAATAACTATAGATAAATTGCTCTTTGCAATGTGGTTTATAATATCATAACCAATTGATGGTAAATAGTCTAAAATAGATCTTACCAAGTATAATCACTCCATAACAAAGGATATTTGTGTAGGGTAAACATATTTTGGATGGGATTGTGATAGCATAGGAAACTATTAAAAAGCTATGCAAAAAGGGTAAAGAAGGTATTTTCCTTAAGATATATTTATCCAAGGCTTATGATAGAGTATGTTGGGAAGTTTAGCCCAAATACTGAATAAATTTTCTTTTAGAGAATAATGCATACAATCGATTATGGAATGCATCTCTATAATTTCTTTCTAAGTGCTCATTTATAGTAATCCATCCCAATTGATTAAAGATTCTATATACATCCAATATGGGGATCCACTTTCACCATATTTGTTCATCACTTTTGTAGAGCGCTTAGGAAGACTCATACAAAAGAGGAGAGTAGAGAACACCATTACAGGGGTGAGGATAACCAAGGGTATAATTCTTACTCACCTCAAATTTGTAGATGACATAGGATTATGAGTAGAAGCATCAATAAGATAATAAACCAATATAAAATAAGTGTTGGAGGACTACATAGCAACTACTGGATAACTACTAATGAAGAAAAGTCAAAAGTTATTTTTTCAATGTGATAAAATTATTAAGAGAATAGATAATCCACATCCTTCGATTATCATAAGCATCCCTACCATTAGAATATTTGGATATTCCCCTAATAGATAAGGGCCTTAAAATAATAGAAATCAATAACATATAGGGTCAAATCAAAACTTTTACATTGGACATACTGGTGGCTATGTTTTAGAGGAAGAGTAACATTGTTGAAATCAAACTTACAAGAAATTTTGATGTACAAATTCTCCATTATGGAAGCCCCAAAGAGTGCCTTAAAATATTGCTCAAGATGATGAGGCACTTTATTCGATCTTGAGTGCAAGGTAATCATGCAAGGACACTAGTGAGTTGGGACAAGGTTTTTAATCCAAAGAAAGCTAGAGGTTTGATAATTAGAGAAACAACAACAAATAACCAAGATCTAATGGCTAAGTTGTATTGGAGATGGCTAACTCATCAAGACCAGCTTTAGATCTAAGTATTCAAATATGAATACTATCTCTCATAAAACATAGAAGATTGTCTTGTCTTCTAGTAATAGGAAAGATATTAGAGACTTCAAAAACTATAAAGAGGCATCATCACTTATCAAATAAGGACTATACTAGAAAGTGGTGGATGGAAATACTGCTAGACTATTAAAAGATTCATGGGAACATTTTTCCCCATAACCACTTAACAGACCTTAGAGAAAATTCCAAAGGAAATGATGCTATCCCATAGGCCTTTATTTTAAACTACCAAATAAAAAATAGGCCAATTCTAGTTAGTGGCAATTCCTATAGGAGGGGCTAAGGCAAGAATGGACTAAGGAGAAAAGAAAACTTAAAGAAATCTTGGATGGAATGAAGTGGCCAAGGAGGAATGGATCTGATCAACTAGCTTGGGAACATAGCCAATTAGGAATTTACATTATCAAATAAGGTTACAAAAATATTATAGACAACACTCAAATTGGTCCATAGAATCCCTAGTTGAAATTATGGAAACCCAAAGGATGACCAAATATAAATTTATTTATGTGGTTGGTTTTGCATAAGAGTATTATGACTCAGGATAACTTGAGGAGACATGAATTTATTGGATATAACTGATGTGTAATGTATCACCAAGAGGAGGAAACAATGGGCCACCTCCCTTTAGTGTGATCCTATGCCATAACAATATGGATTTGGTGGTACACCATATTTTATCAATAAAAAATACCAATTCCCACTGAGAACAAATTTTAGGACTATTAGAAGACCAATAGATTCAAATAAAAAAAAATTACATACTTCTTGGGATTTGGGTTTAGGTTTCATCTACTTGCAAGTTTGGTTGGAACGTAACAATAAGATTATTAAAGAAGAATTTAGAATAGAGGAGAGAATTTGGGAAACTCTAATTAGGAAAATTTTAGAGATTTTATAGGATAGAATTCATCAGGACTCTCAAATGATAGAGGATAAAGAAGATATATGGATACAACTCTAGAACCAACTGTAATATGGTAACTAAGAAAGGGAGGATAATAATAGAAAGAGGAATTTATTGATTCAATATAAAGGACAAGTATTCAAAATGATAGGGTGAATTAAACACCTTAAGGGGTCATTTGGCAAGAGTTGGAACATCCTAAAGCTAGATACTCAACGAAATAGAGTTGATCTGCATTTTGAGCCTCACCAAGAAAGGTAGGTTATGAAAAGTAAATCTATAACTTGAGTTTTTTAAAATAATATTTTAACCTTATTCTCAAAAAGAAAAACAAAAATTATGGTAGAGATATGAATATGCTATATATTAAAAATATTATCAATGATTTTATCTTAGAAAGGAGGTAATGTATTAATAATGCTTAGGAATTTAGGAAATATTTTTAGGTTTTTTCAACCTTTCAAGCCTTTAAGGTTATTACACTTTTCCTTTATTAGATTTCAGGATTATCTTAAAATATTTAAACAAGTATATGGTGAACAATTTTTCAATATGCTTAATTTAGAGTTATCTCAAGATAATAGACAAAGTAGTTGTAGCTAGAATCTAGGCTTAGTTAAAAAACATAACACTAACATTATATATATATATATATATATATATATATATTTATAATCACTTTAAGAGGATTATTTTATTTACCAAGATAAGAAGGAACAAATATTTTTATTTTAATGTCATTCTTCCATTCAATCATTACTTTATGCCATCCCTTCCTCAAGAAGCAAAATGTAATTTATGAAGGACTAGTCTAATATGTAACATATCAAGGGAATGTTATAGTGAAGGGAATATACATAATTTTTAAACCTTTGGTAAAATAAAAAGAAAATTTGAAGTTAGTTTTAGAAACTATACATTATATCATAAAATATTTAATGATGAATTTTATCTTTCATTTTTTACTTGATGAAGGTTTTTTTTTTTTTTTGTTGAAAACATCCCAAAAGGGATGCCACTTTCGGGTAAGACCCAAGTAGGTAGGGATATCCATTCTGCAAAAAATTCCTAGGACTCGGACCTGGCCTACCACCTTTGACATACTCAAGGAGCAAACAAACACACAAAATTAGTTTAAAAATAAGTAAATAAATAAGTAAATAACAACAAAAATAATAAAATAAAATAAAAACATGCTCCTTAAGTGTGTCAAAAACAAAAGCACAACCAAACACGCACAATAATATAAAATAAACCACAACACGAACCGCATAGAAAAACATAAGAACCACATAACAAAACACAAACAAGACAAAAAAAACAGAACACTACAAAGACATAAACAAAAAAAAACATGAAAAGTAAACACAACTAAAACCTAAAAAATTAAAAAAATTAAAATAAAAAACAACCAACATCAGACAATAAACAAAAACAAAAAACATAGAAAACACTCACACATAAAAAGCACGAATTAACACAAACAAAGAGAAACCCAAGAACAAGAATGAAACAACACAAGAACAATAACAAAAAACATTAAAAAAAAAACACAAAAACAATAACAAACAACATAAAAAAAAACACAAAACAACAAAAATACAAGAACAACAAAAAACAACACAAAAAAAAAAAAACAAAACAAAACAAAAGAACCCACCCACCTTAAAAAACTAAATTAAAAAAAAATTGAACATAACAATGACCTATCTAGACCAAAAGACTATTAAGGCAAGAATCAACAAAGGAAACAAAATAAAGAATAGAATGAGTTATGGAACTAAAAAAATCTGAATGTAGTTATGTACCATATTGTATTTAAAGGCTCTAGGTCAACTATGTTAAAACTTTCCTCTTAGGGGTTGATAGTCTCTTCACATTATACTGCAATTGAGTCTACCACATTATATCTGAATTACTTTTTTAAACTTTCCATAAACAAGATTTGCATATCTATGATAAGGCCATTATATTTCCCACCTTCATCATTGTTAACTTTTCTACAAGAGTATCTCTTATTATCATTGATCTGAATATAAATTTGAATTTTTGAGAATTATAGATTATCCATGAATAAATAATTATATCCAACACTTCTTTGACACCTCATACTACTTATATGCTAGTAAATAAATTGGTTACCATAAAATATTTCTTGAAAAATTAGAAACATTATAACCATATGGACTAACCCAGGCTTTTGTAGGTGAGTTGGAGAGGAGAGGGCAATCCTCCAAGGGAGGTCCTAGGTTTGAATCTCCACCCTACCAAAAAATTGAATTGGGTACCCAAAATCCAATTGATAATGATTGTATAGGCAGGGTCGAGCATGACTCTCGGGTGACTTTGACGGTGTAGAACCCCTATTCGTGGTCTCTCAAACCAAATCGGCCCCACAAGGGATTTTTCACTTAAAAAAAAATAACCATATGGACTAATCATATATAAAATTACATTAAACCAAATGTTAATGTAGGGACACATATCTATATACGACAAATAAAATCCATTAAAGGGTTGTCATAAATATAATATTATAAATTAATTTACGTATCCTTAACAAAGATCTTTATCTAAAGTATTCATTGACCTAGCCATTCTTATCTCTATGCCACTACCCATCCAAATTTTTACTAGAAAATTTAATCCATCCACTATCACCATATCTCTAAAATTTGTTGATACCCATGTATATCCTTACATTCAACACTATAAAAGCCTTGAGAAACTACCCACAAGCTAGGTCAAATATAGCATCCTTGCCAGAAGCAAGTTGTCTAGTATATTATTAAAAATATTTCATAAATTGTGTTATATGGAGTACTTGATCCCTTGGATTAGTATGACTTACATTGACATTTTGTAAAACTACATTAGATTATTCCATTGTAAATCCAATTTATATGGGAGATATTGAATCAATTATTGCATTTGGCATTTACCCGTGGTAGCCTTTACCTCTTCTAGTAGATCCAACAAGATGACATATATCTATTCCATTAAAATTTTGGTAATAGGACATCCAAATTATACTTAATATTTATATTATGTTCATATAGTTTGACACAACATGTCTGGTTTTTATCCTTTAAATGAACAACACGCGAACATTGGTTGTATTTAAGGTTTTTAATTATTAAAAAAACTACTACCTTGTCATTTGATATTCATTTTATTATAAGTTTTTCTTTGTTCCTATTGAAATAAAACAAAAAAAAAAATAACTTTAGATAATTGAATATTTTTTATTTTTTTTAAACGAAAAACCCCTTTCGAGGTCACCTTGGTCTAAGAGACCATGAACAGGGGGTTCTACACCATCAAAGTCACCCGGGGCTCGCACCTAGCCCTGCCCGCACCAACATTATCAATTGGATTTTGGGTACCCAATTCAGATTTTTGGTAGGGTTGAGATTCGAACCTGGGACCTCCCTTAGAGGATTGCCCTCTCCTCTCCAACTCACCTACAACACCTAGGTATTAGATAATTGAAGATAAATTTTTAAGAACATGTGCTTATACTAGAAGCGGGGGGTGAATAGTGAAACCATAAATATCACACAAAGCATCACACACATAAGAGACACTATTTTAACGTGGTTCACCCAATGTGGGCTACCTCCACAGAGAAAATATTTTACTAAAACTTTCTCAATCAATCTCTTGGGAATCCTTCCCAAATTACAATGTTTATGGACTTTTGTCCAAAGGAGATGTTGATCCCCTAATATCAAGTTCGTGGATCTCTTCCACAGGAGAACTATTTCCCCTTCTACTCTGGCTAGTGATCTTCTAGAAGACTATATCTCTATGCTGCACTGACTGGTGTATCTCTCTCCACTTGAAGACTTCTCACTCAGATCTTATCTTCAATTGTTTTGGCTATTGTATCTCTATCCACTGAGACTTTGTCCTATATACTCTATCACCTCCAAAGCTCTGTTTCAATATTGTACCAAATACAGTTGAGTTGGTCTAGCACAATTCTATTCAATCTCTTGCACTAAACACAGTACAGTCTGTCTAGTACAATTTTACTCAATAGGTTCACTCAAAACTTGCTCAAATCTTCTCAAAAGGTTCACCCAAAAAGCTATCTAAATATGCTCAACATGTTCACACAAAACCTGTCTAAATCTGCTCAACAAATCCTCTCTAGGAATTGCTCAAATCTTCTCAATAAGTCCTCTCTTGGACTTGCTAAAATTTGCTCAATAATTCCTCTCTTGGACTTGCTCAGATCTACTTAGCAAGATTTCACAAAATCTTAACTCAAAAAAGTCCACAAGCCTTCTCAAAGACTTATCTCAAATTTGCTTAACAATCTCACATAGAACTTGTTCAGTATCATAGAATCATAAAGAGAATTGTTAGAGACTCAATATTTTCTAAGATCAAAGTACAATCAATATCTCAATTCAATCTCGTAGAAGCATAAAGAGAATTGTTAGAGACTCTATATGTTTTATACTCAAATCCTAATATCAACTTAATAGAAGCATAGAATTGTTAGAGACTCAATATGTCATATTCTTAAATCTCAATCTCAACTCAAATCAATATCATATAAGCATAAAGAGAATTGTTAGAGACTATATATGTTCTATACTCAAATCTCAATCTCAACTCAATAGAAGCATAAAGAGAATTTTTAGAGACTCAATATATCCTATTATTTGATCTCAATATCAACACAAATCAGAATATATAATAGTTTGTTTTATGGAACTTGAACAACCATTTCACACATCAACTTGACTAGGCTTAACCAACTAAACTCTACCAATCACATCAAGGAACAACCCTTTCTCACAAACCCTAGTTCAAGCATGTATCAACCAACTCAAAATGTTTCCAACAATGCTTTATCTCAAGTCTCCCATAACAATGATACTTATGTTCTTTTCTAGCTCATGTTCAAGTTCATTTCATCATCAAAGGGCTTCAAAAACAATGCTAATTAAACAAAGTTTAAGCATGACTCACAAATCAAAAAAACCTTGAAGCATTAAACCAACCATCTTCACAAAGGAAACTTCAATTAATCCTTTTCACCCCAATGATATTTCATAAATCAACCACCACAAACAATCAATAGGAGAATGTGCCCATACCTTTCTGATGCCAATAAGTTGTCCACAAAATCTGCCACACTTAAACACAACTTTCATTTTCAATATTAATAAGGGTTAGTTGTCTTTTAAATAATCACAATAAAAGCATAACTTAGTTTACACCCTTTTCACTCCAACTTCATAAACACATCCACCAAAGTCTATTTTAATAAAAACCCTTATTAAGAATAACCCAAATAAATATCTCAAAATAACTTTAACAACAACTCCTTATTTCTCTTAAAATCAATTCTCCATTCCATCAAAATAAAACATAAATCAAATATGCTTTTGTAATAATAATCACAACCCTAATGATAAAATATAATTCTCATTAAATACTTTATAACTCCAAAATTTAGGGCTAATAAAAATTATTAAAGGCAAAAACATAAATACCTATCAAGGGGATTCGAACCCATGTCCACCACACACTACGAGCGTCCTAGCCACGGCTAATATTCCAACCGAGCCAAATCGCTTGTTGGAAAAGCAAAGGCCACAAGGGCCTTTAATCTTCCCCCGCCTACCGTAAAGGACAAAGCACTAAAGTGCTTCCCACACACTACCGTCAAGGGGATTCGATCCCTGATATTTGTGTTGCCCATAGTCTTAGCAAAATTGATACGCCAATGTGCCACACCTCATACCACATTTGAGATTTCCAAATAACTGCATTTTATTTGCTGCTTCCTTTTCAACAATTTGCATGAGATCTTTCGAATTCCAAGGAAATTAACACACGAGAGCAAGGATAATTATTTGGTTTAATTGCCACCCCTTTATATAGTGCTTAATAACACTTTGAAGACATCGGCGGGAAACTTTCCATTTAAATTTGAATTTAAATTTTAAATAATTAAAATTTAAACCAAACATTAAAACTCAAATAACTCCATCACCGGGGCACCTTTTTCGATGAAACGAAAGCCCAACGTGGGTTTTAAGAAAAACCCAGATCAAATATGCTGTCCATGGTTTTAAATAAAACTTTTTATTTTCCCTACCTTGGTTTTCACAAAAACCCTTCATAGATTCTTTTGACATTTATTGCTCTATTGACATCAATGACAACATTTTAGCTTATGGACTCAAAATGTCCAACAATCTCCCCCTTTTTCATTTATGGCAACCCAAATCCTTTTACTGAATTCTAATCTTCTTTTTTGCTCCCCATAGGGCTTTGCTCCCCTTGGCTCAATGTTCTCTTAGATATCAAATATCTCCTCATATCCAAAAACTCTCCCCATAATACACAAATCTCTCTCCTTTGATATCAATGGCAAAGGGTCACCTTTGGGGCTTGGGGCTAAGAAATAAACCTCTTAGTTTAGCCCCTCCCCCACATCCACATGAGGTGGTTAATTCTGGGTGGGAGTATATCTACTCCCTGAAAGCATTGTTCTCTACCTTGGTCTTTTCCTTTATATGTTTGCTGAATTCTCTCATAGTTTCTTTATGAGTCATCATCCCTATTTTTGTTCCTATTCTTGTTCTCATCCATGTTCCTGTTCTTGTACATGTTCTTGTTATCATTCTTTTTTTCATCCATGTTCCTGTTCTTGTACCTGTTCTTGTTCTCATTCTTTTTTGAGTCTCTTTTCTTTTATGAGTCTCTATTCCTGTTCATATTCTTGTTTCTATTCATGTTCATGTTCATGTTCCTATTCATATTCCTATTCATTTTCATGTTCATGTTCATGTTCATATTCATGTTCTTTTTCATGTTCATATTCCTATTCCTATTCATACCTATTTTTGGAATATTTGCTCTACACCATCTTGCTATGTGACCATCATTATTACACTTATAACACTTAATGTTATTATTCCTTGGATGTGCAACAGTATTAGGATTTATCCTGGTGAAGCCATATCCTCTTCTATCATGAATCCTACAATTTATTACCTTATGACCAAACTCATTACATGAATAACAATATCCTTGGAAAAAATGTTCTCTTCCATATACATGTCTTTCATGTGTCCTACACTGTGAAGCCATGTGCCCAAACTTGTGACATGAGAAGCATCTCCCATTGAAGCTTCCTTGCCTAGACCTCATTGGTCTCCTGTTCTGATTGTTGTTCCATTTGTATCTTATTTGCCCATTGTCCCTGTTGGACTCACTGCAATCTGACTCATCCTTAGAAGTTTCACATTCACTTACATCTGAGAATCCCTCTTCTGAAGTATCTTCTTATAATGTTGTTTCTTCTTCTTCAAGACTTGAAGTAGACTTTACCTTTTCTTGTTTCTTTCCAAAACCTAGACCTGTTGAACATGATGTTCTTTTTTGTCCATGAATGAACTTATCCAACTTATTAGAGCTATTTGTGAAACTCTTCATCTTGATATTGGAGTCCTATAAATCTTTCTTTAGAGTAGCCACTTCTTGTGCTAACTTCTCACATTCCAATATTTTTGCTTCTAACTTTTCTCTAAACTTACTTGCCTTGGCCTTTGACTTCTCTAAGTCCTTTATGAGAAATAATCTTTCTTCATCACATTCTTGAAACTGACTTTCAAGCTTAGAGTGTTGCTTTATTACCTTATTCACCATGTCAAGAGCATATATAAGTTCACCTTCGAGATCATAACCATTCTCTATTGATTAGTCCTCTATTTTTTTGCCTTTGTCCATATCATTTCTTTCGTTTGACTTGCTTTCTATAGGATCACTCAATTCTTTATCTTCCAAAACTATTAGATGATTCTAATTTGGACCCAATATTATGTGTTGAGATCAATCCTCATTCAGTTTGGATAAATGATATTTTTCCCTCTTGATATCATTAAGTACATAAAGATTTCTTTCTATTATAGCACTTGCTACCAGTTTTCTAATTTTAGACTTTCTTACTTCACATCGATCTTGATGAAAGATTACCATATGACCTTGATCACAAAGTTGACTAATGCTAAAGAGATTGTGTTTCAAGCCTTCCACATATAGAAAATTTTCAGCTTTTGCTTTCCCATTGCCTATACTTAGAGTTCCTTTTCCATTGATTTTTGTTGAACCATTGCCCCCAATGTTTACTGACCCTCTATTTCATTCTTAAAAGTTATAAATTTTTATTTTTCTCCTGTCATGTGTCTGGAGCACCCATTGTCCAGAAACCATTTCTCTTCACTATCCTGAGCATGCAATGCTATTTGAACTAGCAAATATTTTAGTTTCCCTTTTCCTTTTTCTTCTTTCCTAGTAGTTTGAGTTGTGGTCTTTCTACTAGACTCAGGATTTTCTAGATTGCATATTCTAGTTATATGCCCAAAGTTATTACATTTGTAGAACTCAACATCATCATCAATATATGATACAAGAGAATCCATACTACTACTACCATAGTCTCTATTAATGCAATGCACAACTTTATGACCATATTTATTACAAGAGAAACAATGTCCATGGAAGAAATTTTTTTAACCTACTTTGATGAGGACTCAAACTGGCATTCTTTCCTTTGTGATCTTCTTTTCTGGATATATGGTGGGGTACCTTATTTTTTCTTGATTTTTTTGCCTCTTGCTGACTTTAGATGGTAGGGAGTGGTTTTGTTATGCCTAGTTTTGTATTATTGCATGATTTCTTAGATCATCCTTGAAGTAAACTACGGTTCTTGATCTATTGTGATATCCCTTGGGATCCCAAATCTTGTAAAAATTGATGAATACAAGAATTCTACTATAATTTTCTTCTTTGAATCATGTAAATCCTATACTTCAACCCACTTTGTCACATAGTCAGTACAAACTAGGATATACCTCTTACCTCCTCACTGTCGATTAATAGGTCCTACGAAGGCCATCCCCCATTTATCAAATGGTTCAATGTGAACATATGGTTGGAATGGCATCTCATATTTGAGAGTAGGTCTACCCATCCTCTGTCATTGATCATATTGACTCACATGCTTGGCTGCATTCTTGAATAGTGAAGGCCAATAAAAACTAGCCTGCAACGCTTTATATGCAATCCTTATTCATACAAAATGGCCACCACAAGGTTCATCATGGCAAGCCTTCAGTATTTCAATTATTTTATTCCTAGCAACATATCATATCATGATTTTATCAGGTCCTATTTTAAATAGGCACCCATCAATCAATGAAAAATCTACACTTTTCTCAATTAAATTATGTTTTTCCTGAGGTTAAAGTGCAAGGGATACTTTACCAATGGATAAATAATTAGCCATATCTGCGTACCAAGGTATCTGATCATTAAGAGCGAACAAATGCTCATTTAGAAATTGGTCTTCTATAGCTGCATAGTCTAGAGGTGTCAATCTAGAAAGGAAATCAACTACCACATTGTCCTTTTCTAGCTTGTCCACTATTGTCATATCAAATTCCTCCAAGATAAACAACCATATAATAATTCTACCACTAATACCAGGTTTGTTTGTTAAGTATCGGATTGTCGAGTGGTCAGTGTGTACAAATAGCTGGTAACTTGTAGTATAATAATGAAATTTGTTAAGAGCATGTATTACTGTAAGAAATTATTTCTCTGTGATTGTATAACTTAGTTCAACACTTATGAGATTTTTACTAACATAATAGATGGCATAAAAATCATTACCATATTTTTGTCCTAGTATTGAGCCTATTGCATTATTAGATGCATCAACATATATGTGAAAAGGTATGGTCCAATTTGGACCTCTCATTACTAGAGCAGTAATTAGTTTTTCCTTTAAATTTTTGAATGCTTGTTCACATTATTTAGTCCAGATAAACTCTGCATATTTAGTTAACAATGTGGTAATAGGTTTAGAAGTTTTGCTAAAGTCTGATATAAACATCCTATAATAATCGACTGATCCTAGGAAACTATGGATATCCTTTTGTGTTTTGAGAGTAGGCAGGGTTTGGATGATTTCAATTTTCTTTCTATCTACTTTGATCATTTCTACAAAAAGGTGATGTCCTAAAACTATTCCTTCCTACATCAACATATAGCATTTCTCATTGCTTAAGGACATGTTAGTTTCCTCACAACGTTTCAGTGTCTTTTCTATATTTTCTATGGCAATTTCAAAAGTTTCACCATATATAGTGAAATAATCCATGTATACCTCCACAATATCTCCAATCATATCTAAAAAATGCTAAGAACTTCCCTCTGAAAGGTGGCAGGTGCATTGCATAGACCAAATTGTAAAACTCTATAAGCAAATGTCTCCCATGGAAAAGTGAAGGTGGTTTTATCTTGATCTTCCTCCCCTATTTGGATCTGATTGTATCCACTAAATCCATATAGGAAAAAAAAGTATTTCTTTCCTGCTAAGGTGTGAAGGACCTGATCTATGAAAGGTAAATGGAAGTGGTACTTCTTAGTTGTTTTATTTAGCAACATGTAATCAACACAAATTCTCCACTTTCCATTCTTCTTGGGAACCACCAGTAATGGCGATATCCATTTACTATCTGAAATAGGGTAGATGAATCCAAATCTGAGAAGTTTTTGTAATTCATCTTTGATAATTTCTTTCATAGTTGGGTTCATTCTCCTATATGGTTGTATTACTGGTCTAACCTAGTCTTCTAGATATATTCTGTGTATAGGTATCAATAGCTATTCCTCTCATATCATAATACTCCCACGAAGAGGCATCTTGATATTTTTACAATATTTGTTTCATTTTGGTCTATTGTTTAGATGTCAACTGGTTATCTATGTTCAACATTCTACCAGGTGCAACTTCTATTGGCTAAATATGGTGGTATTTCATTAATGGTCACTCAAGAGGAGGACAGGAGGGTTCTCCTTGAAAAAGTGAGATATCACCTTATCCTCATAAATTTCATATTCCAACTGCTCAAGTGTCATCACAGGATAGATTGATCCTCATTAATGATAGACCACCAATATTTTGATTCTCATCCTCAGGTTCTCTCAAAAAATATGAAGACTATAAAGGAGGATGTATGATAAGTTTATTTATATTATGACCATCTGAAATGGTCATTATACCATCTCTACAACTTATGTAGGCATCATTTTTTGATAGCCAAGGCCTACATAAGATTAATGGGTATCCACCTAGTCCAGATTTAGATTGTAGTACTAAGAAATTTGTTGGATACTTCCCATGCATCTACTGTAATAGTAATATCTTCTAGTATTCCTTCAAGGAGTACTATAGACCTGTCCACCAACTGCAACACAATTTTAGTAGGTTTTATATTAGTAAATTTCATTTTTTGCATGGTCTCTTGGGGCATGACATTGATGGCAACCCTCAAATCTACTAGTGTGTTGGGTAAAACATAACCTTCTATTTTTATAGTCAATATAGGGCTTCTTGAATCTGTGTATTTCTGGTTGTATGTATTCCCTAACATAAGGTAATCTAACTGACCTACCAAACTAATTTTTTTAGTTGGTTTCCTCCCTGGTTTCTTGAGGCATAACTCTCTTATGGCCTTTCCATAAATAGGTATATCTCTGATGGCCTGAAATAGAGGGATTGTGACTGTTAAGTGTTTTAAACTAGAGAGGATATCAAGCTCTATTTGTATTGGTTTCTTAGGATTCTACAACCTTTGTGTAAAAGGTGGAACCTCTTCTTTGTTGTGTACAAGTGTTGATTCTTCTTCTATATCTTCTATAAGGGGTGATTCCTCTTTTCCTATTTCTACTAGTTCCTCCTCTTCTACAAGAGGAGTAACTTCTACATCTAATTGCTTTCCTAAACTTAACTGGATAGGATTGCAATATACCTTAATATTATACATAGGGTACATCTCATTTTCCATATGATAGGTAGGCTTGGCTATGGTGGAGCTGGAACAGTATGTTGTGGATACTAATTCCAAGCATTCTAATTTCTCCACTACTACCTAGGCTACTGGTATTGGTTCCAAGGGTAAGGGTTGTAAGGATTTACCCCTTGGGGAAATTGATTCCAAGGTTTTTGACCATACCAACCCATATTGGGTGGTTGGGCTTGACCTTGGTTTTGGTAATTGCTGCCCCCATAGGATGAAATTCTTGATTGCATATTGTTACCCATAGGAGACTGTTTCCAGTTCCTCCTATTACCCATGAAGTATGCCTTTGCTACTTCAGGTTCCTCTTTATATTTTATTAATTATGGACACATCTTTGTTTTATTATGCTTCTTACAAACAACACATACACAAAATTTGTTTTTTGGACACTCATTTTTGGGTTGTTTGCATTTGCATTTAGGATAGAAGTAGGCTAATTCTACCTAATTCTCCTGGTTCTTTATCTGAAGCAAAAGGGTATCCATTTGAAGAGCTAGAGATGATAACATCTCACTCTTAAGGTCATCTAACATGTTGCCTATTTATATTTTACTGACAGTGGTTGACTTCTTCACATTTCTAGTGGTTAACTTACCCTTTCTTCTTGAAATTTTTTGACACAACTACCGAATATCATCCATTTGGTGTTGGTAAATGTCTCCCCCAAATATCATTTTTAAAGCTTCCAAGGATTCATTTGTCATTCCTTTCCTAAAAATACTTCCTAGGGACCTATCTTCTAGTTTTTAATGGGATGATATTTGTGAAAGCACGAGGATACGGAAGCAAAAAGGAAACACCAAGTGCAATGCAAGTGAAGCCAAAGATAACGCTAAATCCTATGAATTAAAAATGCATGAAAGGAGAGAAACATAAATGAATCGAAACTAGATAGAAAGCAAATATGGAGTACAACCATTTTTATTAATTTTCTTTAAATCTCGGTTACAACACGTCTCCTCCCTTTTCAGGGGCTAGGAGCGTTAAATAAGGTTTCGTTACACCATGGGTGGTATGCCTTATTTCACGTACCCACATGTAAAATGGGTAGACCAAACATTGATGTCGCTTGTGTGAAAGGGTATTTGATTCTTTTCTACTCTTTTGGTGTCAAGATCCTGCATTCAAGGAAACAAAAAACAATCAGTAGCACCTACGAATGAAATGAAACATGCAATCCCCAAGCCTAAGATTAGTGCATGCAAAGAATAAATAAAATGATAACTATAATAGATCAAAATGAGCTAAAAACTTGACAGAGGCATGAAAACATCACTGAGAAGGCACTGCAAAAAGAACAGTCAAAAAATTTTCCATGGATTTCTAATCGCTCCAGGATGGGATGATTAGATCTACAATAAAATGTCAGAAAGCACTGTCCCAAATGTCCCATCCGAGAGACTCCAAATCACCTACAAAGTTGGGGGTTAGGTAAAATGGGGTATTTTGGAAAGACCCAGAAGGTTAGATTTTACCAATTCGACCTCTATCACTGGGAATTTGATGATGCTACTTGCATGTTTAGCAAAAGTGAGAAATAACAAAGAAATGATCAAAACTGCTCAGAATTACATGAATTTTGAATGCAAGCCTATCTAAGAAACCTAGAATAAAATACAAAAAGAACAGAAATAAAATCTACTACAGATTTCTAATCACTCCAGGGCGGGGCGATTAGGACTGCAGTAGTGCGAGGGGTGCCCGGGGGCAGGATGCCTGCTGTTTGGGGCTCGATTTCGGCACCAATCCACTTGGGATGGGTCCAAAACCTATTGTGGGGTGTTGTCAAAAAATTTGGGTGGGATAATGTGGCCAAATGTCAGGTTTTGGGTCTAGATTATGCTTCCAATAACCACCTAATGACCTCCCTTCCAAAAGAGAGATCAAGGATGTGAAAGGCATAATCAAAAGTAAGTATGCAAAATGGCAGCACTTCGTTTCTCAAAATGCTCCTTCTCTATCTATTCTTTGGAGTGAGAAGACTCACCATTTTATAGACCCAATGGTCTCTGTGTATGAACATGTAGAGGCCCCACTTGACAATCATGCCTTCCCATGGGGGAGAAGATTCCTCCCTCATTAAGGGCTCCATGATTGCCTCTGTAACTGCCTCTAGTGCTCCAAAATGCTCAATCGCACTCCCATGCAATGAAGGAGGAGTTAAGTGGTAGATCTGGGCTACCATTTGTCGAGGTTTGACCTTTTGCCCATCAAACTTGCTATTCACCCCACCTAGGAGCGAATACTGCTAATCATCCCGAGGTGGGACGAATACTAGTTTGCAATCGTCCCAGGGTGGAACGAGTAAGGAGCAGAGTGCCTGAAAGTTGCCAAATTGATCTTTGACCTTCCAAAACTACTATGAGAGTGGTTAGGACCACTTTTTGACCTCTAGGGGCTGCCTTGGGGGCTGTGCGTGTCAATGCAATCAATGTTTGTAGCCACATAATTGGATTGGTGTTGTCTTGGTGTCTACAAATGCCCCTTCTTGGGATGCACTGTCTGTGGCACAGTGCTGAGCAAAAATAGATAACCAAAGTACTAATGATTAGGGTTTCTCAATAACCTAACCAACTTTTGATGCCTCAAGTATGGAAAGGGCATGCATTCTTGAATCCTTGCTTCTGATGAGCTAAGGAACTCAATTCAAGTGTTAACCTTTTTCGGTGAGGTGTTACTTGATCTTGGACATTGATCAGTCATGAATAGGCAAAGGGCACAACCTTTTGTCTATGGGAACCTTGAGTTCATGATTCACGAATACCAAGTGTTTGATCAGCTTATGATTATTGCTTGTTTGCTGCCCCAAGCAGGGGCGTGATTGTATTTGTCAATGATTCTTCGAATGCATGTCATTTCCTTAATTGGGTGTGTATTTGTTGATTGGTGACTAAGTGTGACTACCCCATCAAGTGATGAATAAAGTCACTTGACCCAAGGTGTCTTGTGTAACGGTGCCTTTCAGTTGTTTATATTTGAATGTGTGTGCAGTTTCCCAACATTTAGACCTATTTTTGGTGGGTGTTAACCCTTTTGGTGACGTCATTTGTGGTTAAAATTCTTGACAATCCGTCCTCCCGTGGAGCGGTCCGGCTATGGTAGCCTTCTTAGGGAGTAGGATAGTGAGGATTTGTGACCCCAATGTCTGTTTTGCATGCCAAGAAGTAGAGGTGCAAAGGCGCCTTGTTCGAAAATGTTATTGCTATTTTTGGGTGGGTTTGGACCCTTTTTGGGACGCTGGTTGGGGATGAAATTCTCGGTAATTCGTCCTTCCGTGGAGCGGTCCGGCTATGGTAGCCTTCTTAGGGAGTAGGATAGTGAGGATTTGTGACCCCGGCGTCTGTTTTGCATGCCAAGAAGGAGAGGCACAAAGGCGCCTTGTTTGACAATGTTATTGCTATTTTTGGGTGGGTTTGGACCCTTTTTGGGATGCCGTTTGGGGATGAAATTCTCAGAAATCTGTCCTCCCATGGAGCGGGTCGGCTATGGTAGCCTTCTTAGGTAGTAGGATAGTGAGGATTTGTGACCCCGATGTCTGTTTAAACTAATGTGAAACCCGAGGCTAAAAAGAAATGTTTTTTATTTTTTGTTTTGTATTTTTGTTAAGGTTATAAGAAACCCTAGGTTTAAATGTGATGTTTTTATTGTTTTAAAACTAAAACCCTAGGTGAAATTGAGAGCAAAACCCTAGCTTTAGAAAATTTGTTTTATTTTGATTTTTGTATTTCGCTAACTTCAATTATAAACCCGAGGTTAACGAAAAACTGTTATTTTGATTTTGATATTTTTGTTTTTATTTATCAGTTTAAACATAGAGTTAAAAACCCTAGGTACTGACAAACTATTTTTTTTGAATTTTTTGTTTGTTTTGAACTATTTTTAGTTGTACATTTGTTAGGTGTGATTGTATAGTTTATTGAACTATTTTGATGTACATTTATGCATTGCTGTACAGTTTGGTTATTTTTTGTTATTATGTTTTTTTTTAATGTTTTGTTATTTTTGTTTTGTAGGTGGTGAAGAGCTGGTACCGTCAGCCGACGGTGTTCTCTGATGCCTGGGAGGTGCTGACTTTGGCGGACTGGGAGTGGCTTGACACCCTTGGGCTCAAGCATGTGACGCGACTAGAGCCTGTGGTGGGGGATCGGGCATACCTAACCGTGTTGATCAACCTATGGGATCCCCACACCAATACCTTCCATCTCCCAACAGGGGAGATGATAGTGACTCTTGAGGATGTCTATCAGATTCTATAGATTCTAATAGTGGGCTTCCTATCAGGACGATGCCACGTGATCAGCGGACGGTAGTGCTGACACGATGCTTCAGTCATGTGGAGGAGTTGGGTGTGGACAACCCGATGGAGAGGGTAGAGGGCGATTTCTAGATTGACAGTATTTTGGTATGGTGGTGGCTAGAGAGGGGTGTGTTGGGAGTGAGGCACGTATTACTGATGAGCCTCATCTCCAACATGCTACTGCCTGACTCTTCAAGTGTGAGGTTCCTGTGGAACCTGCTGGAGGTGGTCTTCAGGTTGGTGGAGTGTCCGATGGAGGCACCCCTGATTATGAGGTGGGGGTAGACACTACTGGCACAGATCTATGATGAACTGTACAAGGTCCATTGTCGGAGGTGGAAGGGTATTATATGTAGTTACTTGTTGCAGTACTAGGCTTGGCAGCACATGGCTATGGAGAGGCCGATGGGGTTGTCGTGGATGACTCGAGTGGAGATGGTTGACAGAGAAATAGGGTATGCGGCACTATGGCATAGGTCAGAGGAGCGGGGGCACAGTCGATGATGGGTAAGTGCCATGGAGCACTAAATTGATGCCTTATCATGGCTTTCCCCTGGGGAAGTAGTCTGGCGGCCATACCTAGATTGTCCAGCTTGGCCTGAGGCTAGGGAGTGGCTCCGGCGGGTTCGCAGGGGGAGGTGGCTGATCGAGCAATACGGGACTGAGTAGGAGTTCTTCATGTACGGTTGGGTGATGCAACAGTTTGGGGTGCACCAGGGATTGCCTGAGGATCCCTTGATCTATCGATGTCAGGGTGATGAGAGGACACTAGATTGGACGGTCATTGAGCCGCTGGGTGAGGATTTAGATACAGTGATTGACGTCTCGAACGTGGACGACATCGAGGCTACTATTGAGTATGAGCAGTGGTGGACATTGTGGCAGTGGAAAGGCGAGGGGCCTTTAGGGGGTCCAGAGGTAGCAACAGTAGGCGATGAGGGTGCAGAGGCATCAGGAGAGGGTTGGGGGGCTCCATTGGATGATGCAGACATAATGGAGGTTGATGAGGTGGGTGAGGATTTTTGGGTTCTAGAGCAACCAAATATGTAGGACATCCCAAAGCAGTAGGAGCTAGAGAAAGCTACCATTTTGGAGATGCCAATGCCTCAAGCAGTCCCAAAGGATACGAAGGTAGGGTTGCATGTTGATATAGCACGATTGGAGGGGCTACTCCAGAGACGGGATGAGGAGCTCGAGGATGTGCTATAGGAGAGGTATCTCTTGCAAAAATAGTTGGCAGAGAGGGAGAATGCATTGGCTATGTACCACCGATGGGATGGGGATACAGATGCTATGTGGGATATGGATCTCCTATGGATGAAGCTGGTGCAGCACGATGATAAATTGGTGACATTTCATCAATGAGAGATGGACTTGATTCGACATCGATTTGAGCTGGAGGTGGAGATTATCCACCTCAATGGGTGGATTCCTATGGTTAGTGGAGGCAGATCATCACACCATATGAGAGGGAGCAATATTGAGCAGTCAGCATCCTCTCAATATATGCGACTGGATGAGGGAGGTGCTAGTAGGCATGATGCAGGGGCTAGCAGCAGCCGCCCTGAGGGGTCCCATAGGACCCACACCATGGGGGGTAGTTCTCGTCGCACCAATCCTACGTGATCATGGTGGCCGATGCCCTAGGCTTGGGGATTTTTGAGCTTTTGCTTTTTTGCAAGGTTAGAGTACCAGTTTATTGTAGCCTGCGAAGACTTTTGATGATATATATATACAGATGACTTTATTTTGTTTATACACGTGTTGTGATTTTATTTTATGCACAGTAACTAATGTTTGATGGATGCATGTGAATTTATATTATGTATGGATATGTTGTGATGAATGCTAATGTTTCTAATTTATATGATATGCAAATGGATGAATTGAATTTGTGATTTTTGGTGGTGGCACCATAGACTGTTTAGAACTTATGGCTTTTTGTCCTAGGCGATTGCTGTGGTAAATGACTTTTGATGTATACATGTTGTTTTATGTATTTTCTAATGGCGATGGAAGGATGAAAGATATCACAGTTGGTTTAGAATGTAGTTAAGGTTTTCTGAGACTTAGATGTTTTAACTAACTAGCCAAGACTATACTTTTATCTTACAAGACTTTTGAACAAGGCATGAATCCAACTTGTCTTTGACCAAGTTATTTAGCATCCCTGTGTGTGCAATTGAGCTTGTTTATGTGGTATTTGTTAGGATACCGCCAGTGCCAGATAGGCTATCAACCAAACCTATATTGAGGATCACCTAATTAGCTCCACTAACTCCTTTGTTGTATTTAGTTAGATTAATCTATGGTGCTATCTAGGATACCATAAGCTAGTTCATCCACATGCAAACATTGATCTGCACACAAGTTAATGTGATAGATATATCATCATGCGGGAGGTTTGCCACCAGTGATTGATAGGCTATCCACCAAACCAGTACTGAGGTGCACCTCATGACCTTCTGAATGCTGAGAGTTCCATGGATTCATGTTTGACTCCCTGAACTACCTGGGTAATCACAAGGTGCTGTGAAATGATCTCCATGGCAGTAGTGAGAGGCACCTGAACTACAAAATAGAAATGAAGGGAATGATGCCCTGCGGATGCGTAGGCCATGGAATAGGGATGGGGAATTATGGAATGGCAGAATATGGAGGAATGGAAATGGTGGTACAGCAATAGAATGCCACTGTGCTACCAACTGCTATGAAATGAAATAGAAGTGGAAGAAATGGAGGTGGTGGTAGGAAGTGTAGAAAAGTATTCAAAAGACAGAGAGTTAGAAGAAAGGGAAAGAAGAAACAGGAACATTAGAGAGGGGAGTAGAAACAACAGTAGTGGCTTGAGTAATTGTAGAAGAAGGAATAGGAGAGGATGGGAATGAAGGAAGGAAGTGGAAAGAAGAAGTAGAGGAAAAGCCACTAGCTTCTGGGAAGGAAAAGAAATAAACGTACCTACGGGATTGCATGCAAAAAGAGCAGAAGTTGACAAAGGAAAAAAATACTTTTTTTTCTCTTTTTCTGTTTTCTTCTTTTTTTTGTTTTTTTTTTTGCTATGTACAATATTTACAAAATTTTGCGACATGATTGGCATGCTGCCACCACAAACCTAGCTTCTGGTGTGTATCCGGTTAACCTGCAATATCCAGACCAGATCTGATCATACTTCAGTCGATCTTTTAAGTTCAACTGGCCACTTCCTGAAGTTCTCCATGTTGCAAATAGGGTGCAATGCGGCAGGTTATCATTCTTACTAGTACCCATGTTATTGATGAATAATGTGGCAAAGAGGTTTGCCACATGGGGGTTTTCTTCAGGTATCGGTTGTAGTGGCTAGAACCAATACCACCACTTTGAAGACTTCACTGGCTATGAACTGAGTACAGGCTCCTCCAACCCCTTGATGTGATCACAGGGCTCTTCCAGTGAGAAATCTGCTTTTGGGATCTCCTCAGGTTCAACCTTTTGGTGAGGCATGCTTAATGGGTTCTGGCTAAATACTTGCATGCTATGCAAAATTGTGCCCTCTTTGTGCTCAGGTTATAGAACTGGAATCTGTTTCTCTCCTTGGCCCATCTCCTGATGGAAACTACAAGCAATCATATTATCTATTACTGGGACAGTGCTTGCATATGCCCATCATTGGCCTTGGATGAAACCTGCCTCTTGAGTTCCACACAACTACATTTCAGGTATCTGCATAGTATGTGGGATCAGGCATGATGAATACTGTGCGGGACAGACAGGAGCAGGAACTACTAGAGAAAGTAGTGGAGTTTCTCTCCATGGTAATTTTCCTGATAGGAGCAGAAGGTGCTCTGCTTGTAATGCTTCCTCAAAGAGTTGAGGAAATCTACGTTCACCTGATTGCAACAAGAGGAGGCTTATGTCCGGATGGAAAGCTTGAACATAGAAGAGGTGGGCTTGGGTGGGTGTCGGTTGGATCTCCCCTGGAATTCTTTTCCAAGTTCTATAGAATTAGACGTTGAAATCTGTGATGCTCTCCTGAGGTGTTCTCGTGATGGTGGAGAGATGCATCAAAAGTTGGAAGGTATTCTGAGAGCCATAAAATGTTGTAATGAGCACTCCTACTAAATCATCCCATGAGCTGATGCTTTTACACCCGAGTATTCTGTACCACTGCAACGCCCTTCCTTCTAGATATGAGACCAGAAGTCTGATCATGACATCTTTGTGAACTATATCATGGAGGGTCACTAAAGCAGTAACATCGTCAATATGCCCTCGGGCCATTCCCATATCGACATTGTATTTTGTTAGGGCTTTTAGGGCACCTTTGGGAATCTCGTGCCGAATTTGGAGATTTAGAGGGCCAGGATCATCCCATCTAGGACATACCCTTGCCATTATAGCAGTGGTCTGCGAGATCACAGCTGTCGCCAAGTATGAGTCACCAAGTGAACATTCTTTCCTCTGCTTGTAGGGTCAAGGCTACTCATCAAACCTTGATTCCTACGGGGTATCTTCTTTTAGCTTTAAAAGGCATCTACGATCAAGAAATTTGGATCTTCAGCTCAGTAGAGTCGCCATACGAACTTACAAATCTCTGCTTGTAAGGTCAAGACAACTCATAAAAATCTTGATACCTCCGGGTGTTAAACAATGAAACAATTAGTCCCACCGACTATGGATTATTTGAAAGATAGAAGAAGTCTGTCCCACCGGGTGTGCCAAAAACTGTTGGCATAGGTGGGTTTGTCAATTTGGAAAACTATGCTTATCCCACCGACTATGGATTCTTTGAGAGACAGAAGAAGTCTGTCCCACCGGGCATGCCAAAAACTGTTGGTCACGAATCTGCCACAAGAAAGGATTTTAACATAAATGTGCCCTAGACCGGCCAAAATTGAAATGCTAGGAGAAAGAAATGTCTCCCAAACCAATCTCCAGAGAGGGTTGGTTCCCTTACTAATCTAAACTGGTTTCAAGACTAGAGATGCAGGAAAGAAATGGGAAAATGCGGAAAGAAATGGGAAATAATAGAAAGAGATGTAAATATGGCCGAAGTCGATCGTTAATGGGGAGAACAATCTCAGATAGCAAAAACTATAGCTAGATCCTAAAGCCCAGTAGCAACTGACTCTTAGAGCACATAAACAAAAATTAGATCACGCATTAGTCATGAGTTCGCTTCCAAATAAACTTCAAACATTCAAATGCTAATACAGCCTAATTCAACACAGCAGAATTCAACTGTTATTGCACTGGACTACACAGAAGTCAAAAACACCGAAATCCATACATGCACAACCATTTAGATCACCAATTCTAGAAGAAACTAAGAATGGAAGCAATTGCATCTAGGATTTCGATTTCAATTTCTGCAACAAGATCCTCCTCCCTTTGCTTGAGTTTTACATTGGTATTTATAGAGGTCCGTCCTCTTCCTTTCATATTACAGCATTCAATACAGGAAACAGATTTTGAAGAACAATCCCCTTAATCCACCTTGGAGAGATGACAATCCCTACTTTTAATGAATTACAACTGAGAATGAAACAAAAATGAGGGCCCATATCTCTTCGTTAAATGACCGTTATCAAGGGAAATTGAAAGCTGTAATATATCGCGAACAGGCGCTTTAAATATTGGAGGCATCTTTAATTCTGGCGACATCAAAAACTATAGGCCTGAGCACGTTCTTCTATCTTGCACACATTTGAAAGCAACAAAAAATTAAATTTTTGAGTGCTTTTAATCGTTGGAACTCGCAATGCTTCATCAGGCCATTGAACTGCTTTCTGGCATGAAACTGTGACAGGTCGCGAAAACGTGACATGTCGTGAAATCGTGACATTTTTTGTTCCGCACACTTTTGCCACTTTCGGATCATGAAAATCAACCATGTCACGAAATCATGACATATTCGGCTCCTTGGTTTCCTTTGCCACCTTAGCTCATGCAAACACGATGTGTCATGAAATCACAAAGTTTCGTACTATTCTGCTCTTTCTCTGCTCTATTTTCGCGAAACTATGACCTGTCACGAAATCACGATGTTCTTTCCCAATTTTTTCTCTTTGCTGCTTCGAACTGCGAAAACATGACAAGGCACAATTTCGCTACAATTCGCTGCACTTGGTCCTTTCGCCCCAATGTGTCGCAAAATAGCGACATTTTCTTGCCTTCTTCATCATTGTCGCTTCCTGTCACGATATCGCAACGTCTTCTTCTTGCTTGGCCTCATCCTCAAAAATGTCATGAAATCGTGACGTCTTTCATGCCTTATGCCTTTCTTTCAACTTTGTCGTGATAACGTGACATGTCGCTATATCGTGACATTCCATACCATTTTCTCCTTGCTTGCTTTACTGTCATGATATCACGACATTTTTCATCACACTGCTCCATTACTGCTTTATGTCACAAAATTGCGACGTGTCGCGATATCGCGATAACTTCATTTAGCGCTTCCATTGACCATGTTGATCGCAAAACTCCAACATGTCACGATATCATGACAACCTTACCCCCTTGCCACCGTTGATTGCATTGACCGTGATAACGTGACAGGTCACGAAAATGCGACGTGTCGCGAAAATGCGACACTTCCTTGACTTAGCCATTTTTTGCATTTGGCACCGCAAAACTGTGACAGGTTGCGATATCGCGACAAATTTCCATGCTTTCACCTTTTTGGTTCAGACCCCGCAAAAACGCGATGGTCGTGATTTCGTGACAACTTTTGAACTTAGCGTTTGTGTGTTACAGACATCATGAAAACACGACGGGTCACGATTTTGTGACATGTCGTGAAATCGCGACAAGTCACGAAAACATGACACCTTGCATTTTTCACAAAATGTGTTAAGTGTCTTCACAATTTTAGCATTCTTTTGCTTGAACCTCGACAACAAAAACAATGTGGCAAAAATGCCAACAGGACCTAACCAATTTGTCGTGAACTTGTCCCTTAGATGGGGCAGCAAGTTAGAGTTTTGTTGGTTCTCTTTTAAGACCAAGTCACCAACCTGAAAGTCCCTTAGGTGAACCTTTACATTGTATGTTTTCTTAAGCCGCTCTTGATAGATACGCAAATGCTCGAGAGCATTGACGCGTCGTTCATCGAGCAACGTAAGTTGGTCTAACCGAGCCTATCGCGTAGTGTCATCATCGATGAACTATTGCATTGATATGTGTATGGAAGGTATTTCCAACTCTAGAGGCATGACTGCCTCAGAGCCATACACCAGTGAAAATGGAGTTGCCCCAATGGGCATCCGAATGCTAGTGCGATAAGCCCATAGAGCAAGTGGTATTTGAATGTGCCAATCCTTATGACTATCTATGACTATATTTTTGAGGATGGTGACTAGTGTTTTGTTTAATGCCTCTGCTTGCCCATTTGCCTATGGATAATAGGGTGTCAAAAAACTATGATGAATTTTGTACTTTATGGTCAAAGCACACACATATTTGTTCTTGAATGACGTCCCATTATCCGATATTATCTTGGATGGAATACCAAAACGACATATGATGTTATGTAAAATAAACTCCGTAATGTGGGGTCCAGTCATAGAGGTAAGCGAAATTGCTTCCACCCACTTGGTGAAGTACTCTGTAGCCATTATGATGAATGTGTGACAACCTGATGACGCTAGGGAGATCTTTTCGATTATATCTAAGCCCCACTACGAGAATGACCAAGCTAATTGGATCGTCTATAAGGCCTGAGAAGGTACATGTGTCAAATTAGCATGGTGTTGACACTTCACGCACTTCTTTACATATGCACAACAATCTCGCTCTAAAGATGGCCAATAATACCCCATGCGAAGAATGCGCTTTACGATGGCCATACCACTGAAGTGGCCATCGCATGTACCATCGTGCGCTTGGGTGATTGCCCAAGTGGACTCCTACTGGTCCAAGCAATGAAGGAGGATTCCTTCGTAGCTATGACAATACAAAATGTCTCCTAGCAAGACATGTTTTGCCACTTTCTACTTGAATGATCATTTCGTAGCATGCATCAATCCAAGTGGGAGGTTACCTATCTTGAGGTAATCTCGTATGGGTGTATACCAATCCTGCTAATCAAAAATCTTGACGGTATGAACAGCCAATCCCTCTTGAAGTTCATCCCTAGCAAAAGTTGAGCGGGAAAGAACTTGTAAGAATAGCGTTGTGTTGCTATTAAGAGGAGTAGGGGAGAACAAGGACCCCTAGTTGGCATGATTCAGACAGTTATGGATTCGAGAGAACTTGTTTGGGGATGGTTCAATATGGATTAGGTGGATTCCTGGCATTAAGTCAGAGCTTACACTCTCCATCATGGATTGCGATAGTGTTTTGAGTTGAATGGTTGTCAGATCACTAGAAATGTCTTGCGGGATTAGTGACCCCAAGGAGGCCATAGTGTTCACAAAATGATTCGATGATTGAGGGAGTTCCTCGATGTCGTACCATTAAAGATTTTCTAGGAATTTATCCACAAGGGCTTTGTAGGCCTACAAAACTGGGCATTTACATTGGAATACCCCTTTGAATTGGTTGACAATTAACAGCGAATCACCAAAGATGTTCAATCATTTGATGTTCATGGTGATTGCTATCTGAAGACCTATGAGCAAGGCTTCGTATTCGGCATTGTTGTTGGTGCACAGGAAATATAATTTAAATTATAGAGTCATTGGAGCCCCTTGCGATGTGAAGAATACAATTCTCGTGCCACCCCCTTGCTCACATTTAGAACCATCAAAAAATAGGGTTATGTCGACCTGTGACTCAGGCTCATCAGAATATTGCGATTATGAGACATGAAAGACCCCACATCGGGTATCTCTATGGTCAGAGGCTGATTGTCTTCGAGAGAAGCCTCTGCTAGTTGATCGACGATGACTTAACCTTTGATGGATTTTTGTCCAATGAACTCGATATCAAACTCCGTCAACAACATGATCCATTTTGTCGTGCGACTACTATGATAAGTACGACTCATCATGTACCGCAATGGATTCTCCTTAGACACAACATACATCATGTTGCTCAGCATGTAATGGCATAGCTTTTTGGTAGCAAACACCACTACCAAGCAGAGCTTCTCAACGTATGCATAGTTAAGTTCATAACCGACCAGGGTGCGGCTAAGATAGTATGTAGCCTATTCTTTGTGTAGTTCATTTTTTTGGGCTAGCATGGCACCCAGTGCCACCTCAGTAGCTGAGATGTATAAGTAGAACGACACTCTTGGTCTAGGTGGTGCCAATACTGGCGGTGAAGCCAAGTATTATTTAATATCGTCAAAGGCTGACTGGCACTCGCCATCCCAATGAAATGCTACTCCCTTGTGCAGTAATTTATTCATGGGTCGGAACTTGTCAGATAGCTGCACTATGAAGCGCTTGATTGATGCGACCTTTCCCTGCAGGCTTCGAGGCTGCTTGATGGTAGTTGGGGGAAGCATTTCAAGAATTGCCTTGACTTTGCTTGGGTCTACCTCGATGCCTCATTTTGAGACTATGAAGCCCAAGATTTTTCTAGATGTGATGCCAAATACGCACTTCTTGGGATTCAGTCTGACTTTATTCTCAATGAGGCGATCAAGGATCTTGCTTAAGTCATCGAGATGATCTGGGCACAAAAGATATTTGGCCAACAAATCATCCATGTAATCTTCCAAAGTTTTATGCATGTGATCGTGGAAGATGTATGTCATGGCACATTGGTAGGTGGAACCAGCATTTTTAAGGCCAAAGGGCATGACCTTATAACAAAATGCCCCCCAAGGCGTGGTGAATGCCATTTTTAGTTGGTCCTCGGGATTGATACGAATTTGATTGTATCCCGAGAAACCATCCATGAGGGAAAGCATTTCGTGGCCCACTTTAGCATCTACCAATGTGTCGATGCTAGGTAAGGGGAAATCATCCTTAGGACTCGCTTTGTTTGATCTCAAAAATCAATGCATATGCGAATCCTCCCGTCAAGATTTTTTACGGGGACCATGTTGGACAGCCATGGTGTGTAATCCACACAGATGACAAACTGTGCATCCAACAACTTTTGTAATTCATCTTTGACAATTAAGGCCACTGTTGGGTGCATCTTACATAGTTTTTTATTAACTGGCTTGACTTTCGGATCAAGCGTTAGATTATGCATAACTAGCTGCGGGCCTAGCCCCTGGATGTCTTTGTAGGACCATGCAAAAACCTCCTTCTTTTCTTTGAGAAGGGCAATGTAGTCGGCTTGCTCTTCGGGGGATAGGCTTACCCCCAGATTAATGATCTATGGATTCATTGGATCAGAACTGATGTCTACATCAGTCTTCTCCTCGACTGACATGCGGGACCCATCCTCCAATTGGTGTGGAGTTGGGATAAGGTGGATATCATTTGCTGAATTTAAATCTATGTTGGGAACATCAGGTTCCTCTTCAACATGAAATATATATTGAGTTGGTCCTGGGGTGAAATGAAGCATCTCGCCGCAAGGCCAGTACTCTGATGGGGATTGTGGTGAATTGACGTGATCCTAGTCTATGGCATCTATGTCTAGATATAATGACTTTGTTGGATCAACTGGATTGTGGATGGGGGTGGTTAATTCAATGGAGATCATGTTCATGAAATGATTTTGGTCTCCATTCTCATGGGTGTGGTGACTCGAGCATCCTGGATGATTTTTGTGCTTTGAATCAGGCTCTGGAGGTATTGGCACGAATGGATCAGCCCTATGTGCAGATAGGAGGACAGGGTCTACCCTCGGCACTGATATCATTATAGGGTCTTGTTGGCATTTTTGCCACATTGTTTTGATTGTTGCTTTTTCATGCATAAACTGTTGAAGTTCTCACTCCTCTATGTTTCTCTACAAGTTTTGGTGCCAAAACAGCTAAGTTCGAAGAATGTCGTGATATCGAGACATGTTCCAAAATTGCGGTCAAAGTGGTCAATGGAGGCAGAGTAGTAAAACTGTCACGATATCGCGACATGTCGTGTTTTCGCGACTTGCGATGGTCATGGAGTAGAGTGATAGAAAGGGTTGCGATTTCGTGACATAATTGAGCAAAGGGCAATGGCAATGAACCTCATCACAATATCGTGACAAAAAAGTGAACACGGAGGTAGAATGTAAAAACGTCGTGATATCGTGACATGTCGCGATATCATGACATGTCGCATTATCGTGGTCAATTTGAAGAAAAATCATAAGGCATAAAAGACGTGATTTCGTGACATTTTTGAAGATGAGACCAAGCAAGAGCAAAACATCACGATATCACGACAGAAAGCGGCAACAGTAGAGAAAGCAAGGAAACGTCACGATTTTGTGACATATTATGGAGAAAATGCTAAATAGAGAAGGATGTCATGATTTCGTGACATGTCTTGTTTTCATGATGTGAAAGCACGAAAAGAACAAAATGGTACGAAATATCGCGATTTCGCGACATGTTCTGTTTTCGCTACTTTTAAGAGGATGAAGGCCAAGGAAGAGAAATTTGTCATGATTTTGTGATACATTGCAGTTTTGCAGGTAAATAGAAGAGGACATAGAAATTAGAAGACATCGTGATTTCACGACATGTCACATTTTCCCGATGAGAAGCAGTGAGAAAACCAAGCGAGAGAAAGACGTAGCGAAATCGTGACTTGTCACATTTTCACGGTTTGAAATAGTGAAAGGACAACATGGGAAAAGAACATCATGAAATTATGATAGGTCATAGTTTCACGAGAGCAAAGCAAGGAAGGAGCATAATAGTACGAAACATCATGATTTTGCGACGCGTCGCATTTTTGCGACCTAAGGTGATGAAGGAGAACAAAGAGCCAAATACGTCATGATTTCGTGACATGTTTGGTTTTCGTGACCCAAAGAGGCAAAAGCGTATGGAGAAGGAACATGTCATGTTTTTGCGACCCGTCACGGTTTCGCACCAGAAATAAGTTCAACGACCCGATGAAGTATTGTGATTTCCAAGGATTAAAAGCTCTCTAGAATTTAATGTTTTGTTGCTTTCCAATGTGTGCAAGATGGAAGAACGTGCTCAGTCCTGTAGTTTTCGAATCCATCAGAATTGAAGATGCCTCCATTATTCAAAGCTTCTGTTCATGATTTTCTAACGGTCCAAGCATGCTCCGAGAATGACCATTTAATGAAGACGACCAGTTCCTTGTTTCCATTCAATTTTTGATTTCTTCGAGGTTGGTTTAAGGGGATCATTTCCTTATTTTTGTTGTATATTTTGTGGATCTCAAGAAAGTCCGTTTCATGTTTTAAATGCTGCAAAGAGGCAAGACCTCTATAAATATCAATGTATATCTCAAGAACAATTATTGGGAGTTTGAGAGACATGTTGCATGAAAACATTCAAGTTCTCTACGTAAATAAGAGATATTTGGCCTCTAATTTTGCAAGCATCTTTCTGTGTGATTTCCTTCTATTTCATGCATTTCTCGATTATGCTCGTCTTTCTAATCTGCTATTAGATTTAAATTTTGCATCTGAGTTTGAATATTGCTAATGAGGAAGTGAGTTCTGGAATGCAATCCTAGAGGTTGTCTGTGCAAGGTCGTAAGTGGATTATGTTGCATTCTATTATTATATGTTGTTCATATGCTTGAGGTTAAATTATTGCTGATAATATTTCCTCGATCATACAAATTCGACCTGTGGCCATATTTCCCATCTCTTTTTGTAATTTCTCATTTCTTTCTGCATATTTCCAATTCCTTTCCTGCAACTTTAGTCTGAAATCAAGCTTAGATTTAGTAAGGGAACCAGCCCTCTCTGGAGATTGGTCCATGAGACATTTCTTTCTCTCGGCCTTTCAATGTTGGACGGGTCTAGGGCGCATTTTGCATAAAATCCTTTCCTATGGCAGATTCATGACCAATAGTTTTTGGCACACCCGATGGGACAGACTATTTTTGTCTCCCAAAGATCCATAATCGGTGAGACTGATTGTTTCATTGTTTAACACCCGGAGGTATCAAGACTTTGATGAACTGTCTTGACCTCATAACGAAGATTTGTAAGTTCATCTGGTGACTCTACTGAGCTGAAGATCTGAATTTCTTGATCGTAGACGCCTTTTAAAGCTAAAAGAAGATACCCCAGAGGAATCAAGGTTTGGTGAGCAGCCTTGACCTTACAAGCGAAGAAAAGAATGTTCACTTGGCGACTCTGACTTGGCGACAACCATGATCTCGCAGACCACTGCTATAATGGTGAGGGTATGCTGTCCTAGATGGGATGATCCTAGCCCTCTAAATCTCCAAATTCAGCACAAGATTCCCAAATGTGCCCTGAAAGCCCTAACAAAATACAATGGCACCATGGGAATGGCCCGAGAGCATATTGATGATGTTGCTGCTTTAGCGACCCTCCATGATATAGTTCATGAAGATGTCATGATCAGACTTCTGGTCTCATCTTTGGAAGGAAGGGCATTGCAGTGGTACAGACTACTCGGGCGTAAAAGCATCAGCTCATGGGATGATTTAGTGGGAGCACTCATTACAACATTTGATGGCTCTCAAGATCCCTTCCAACTTTTGATGCATCTCTCCACCATCACGAGAACACCTCAGGAGAGCATCATAGATTTCAACATCCAATTCTATAGAACTTGGAAGAGAATTCCAGGGGAGATCCAACCGACACCCACCCAAGCCCACCTCTTCTATGTTCGAGCTTTCCATCCGGACATAAGCCTCCTCTTGTTGCAATCAGGCGAACATAGATTTCCTCAAATCTTTGAGGAAGCATTACAAGTGGAGCACCTTCTGCTCCTATCAGGAAAATTACCATGGGGAGAAACTCCATCACCTTATCCGGTAGTCACCACTCCTGTCTACCCTACGCAGTATTTATCATGGCAGATTCCTCATACTGTGCAGAGACCTAAAATGCAGTTGTGTGGAACTCAAGAGGCAGATTTTGTCCAAGGCCAACGATGGGCATATGCAAGCACTGTCCCAGCAATAGATAATATGATTGCTTGCAGTTTCTATCAGGAGATGGATCAAGAGGAGATAAGCGAAGAAGAAGAACAGGTTCAAGTGGCAGAACCTGAGCACAAAGAGGGCACAATTTTGCATAGCACGCAAGTATTCAGCCAGAACCCGTTAACTATGCCTCATCAACAGGCTGAACCTGAAGAGATCCTGGAGAAAGGACTATCGTCGGACAATTCTTGTTATCGCATCAAGGGGTTGGAGGAACCTGTACTCAGCCCACAACTAGGGGACTCTTCAAGATGGTGGTATTGGCTTCTAGCTACTACAACCGATACCTGAAGAAATCCCCCATGTGGAAAACCTCTTTGCCACATTATTCATCAATAGCACGGGTACTAGTAAGAATGATAACCTGCCACATTGCACTTTGTTTGCAACATGGAGAACTTCAGGAAGAGGCCAGCCCAACTTCAAGGACCGACTCAAGTATGATCAGATTTGGTCCGGTCATTGCAAGTTCATCGGATAACCACCTGAAACTAGGTTTGTGGTGGCGGCATGCCAATCATGTCGCAAACTTTTGTATATAGAAAAAAAAAAAAAAAAAAGAGAAAACAATTTTTTTTTTTTTGTTGAGTTCCTCTGTGTACACAGATTACCAACTTTGGCTCTTTTTGTATGCGAGCCCGTAGGTACGTTTATTTCTTTTTTTTTTCTTCTTCCTTCCCAACAGATAGTGGCTTTTGTTAATTTCTTCCTTCCCCTCCCTTATTTTCATTCCCTTCTTCACTCATTTCTTCTTCTGTCATCTGTAATTAAGTCACTACTATTGTTTCTATTTCCCCCTCTAATATTCCCGTTTCTTCATTTCCCCTTTCTTCTAATCCTTGTTTTCTTTTCAGCATTTATCCACAGTTCATACCGCATTTTTCAATCTCATCTCCCTTCATTTCATTATCCGCTTTTTCTTGTCCCTGTAGTCAGTAGCTCCGTATTCCCCTCTTTAGTTGTTGTCTCTACCTCTTTCACTCTTTCATCTTCGACCATTCCATCATTCCACATTCCCATTCCACGACCTGCACATTTTCTAGCCATCACTCCGTTCATTTTGTTCATTTTTGTTTTTGCAACCCAGGTGCTTTCATTATTGTCATGGAGATCCTTTTATAGCACCCAATGATTACCCAGCTCGACCAAGCTAGGTGCAATGCCGATCCACTTGAGTGCCAAGTAAGTCAGCAAGAGTTTGTTGCAGCAGTCCGCAGAGATGTTTCCCATCAGTCAGCATTCTGTTCCTCCAATTTTTCTTGACTCTGTTGCCCAATGGATTTAGGTCTAGGATTTGTGCATACAGCAAAACTGTATACCCCGTGAGCCGCCAAGAATGTTGGCATTTTTGCCACATTGTTTTGATTGTTGCTTTTTCATGCATAAACTGTTGAAGTTCTCACTCCTCTATGTTTCTCTACGAGTTTTGGTGCCAAAAAATCTAAGTCCGAAGAATGTCGCGATATCGCAACGTGTTCCAAAATCGTGGTCAAAGTGGTCAATAGAGGCAGAGCAGTAAAACTATCGTGATATCGCGACATGTCACGTTTTTGCGACTTGCGATGGCCATGGAGCATAGTGATAGAAAAGGTCACGATTTCATGACATAATTGAGCAAAGGGCAATGGCAATGAACCTCATCGTGATATCACGACATAAAAGTTAACAGGAAGGCAGAATGTAAAAACGTCGTGATATCATGACATGTTGCATTATCGCGGTCAAGTTGAAGAAAAAGCATAAGACATAAAAGACATCATGATTTCATGACACTTTTGAAGATGAGACCAAGAAAGAGGAAGACGTCGCGATATCGCGACAGAAAGCGGCAACAGTAGAGAAAGCAAGGAAACGTCACGATTTCGTGACATATTGTGGAGAAAAGGCTAAATAGAGAAGGATGTCATGATTTTGTGACATGTCTTGTTTTCACGATGTGAAAGCGCGGAAAGAACAAAATGGTACGGAATGTCACGATTTCGCGACATGTTTCGTTTTTGCTGCTTGTAAGAGGATGAAGGCCAAGGAAGAGAAAACTTTCACGATTTCGCGACATGTTGCAGTTTTGCGGGTAAAGAGAAGAGGACACAGAAAGTAGAAGACGTCGCGATTTCACGATGAGAAGCAGTGAGAAAGCCAAGCGAGAGAAAGATGTAGCGAAATCGTGACTTGTCGCGTTTTCGTGGTTCAAAACAGTGAAAGGACAACATGGGGAAAGAACGTCATGAAATCACGACAGGTCATAGTTTCGCGAGAGCAAAGCAAGGAAGGAGCATAATAGTACGGAACGTCATGATTTCGTGACGCGTCGCATTTTCACGACCTAAGGTGACGAAGGAGAACAAAGAGCCAAATACATCACGATTTCATGACATGTTTGGTTTTCACGACCCAAAGTGGCAAAAGCGTACAGAGAAGGAACATGTCACGTTTTCGCGACCCGTCACGGTTTCACGCCAAGAAGCAGTTCAACGGCCCGATGAAGTATTGCGATTTCCAAGGATTAAAAGCTCTCCATAATTTAATGTTTTGTTGCTTTCCAATGCGTGCAAGATGAAAGAACGTGCTCAGGCCTATAGCTTTTGAAGCCACCAAAATTGAAGATGCCTCCATTATTCAAAGCTTCTGTTCATGATTTTCTAACGGTCCAAGCATGCTCCGAGAATGACCATTTAATGAAGATGACAGGTTCCTTGTTTCCATTCAATTTCTGATTTCTCCGAGGCTGGTTTAAGGGGATCATTTCCTTATTTTTGTTGCACATTTTGTGGATCTCGAGGAAGTCCGTTTCATGTTTTAAATGCTGCAAAGAGGCAAGACCTCTATAAATATCAATGTATATCTCAAGAACAATGATGGGGAGAGTTTGAGAGACATGTTGCATGAAAACATTCAAGTTCTCTACATAAATAAGAGATATTTGGCCTCTGATTTTGCAAGCGTCTTTTTGTGTGATTTCCTTCTATTTCATGCATTTCTCGATTATGCTCGTCTTTCTAATCTATTGTTAGATTTAAATTCTGCATCTGAGTTTGAATATTGCTAATGAGGAAGTGAGTTTTGGAATGCAATCCTAGAGGTTATCTGTGCAAGGTCATAAGTGGATTATGTTGCATTCTATTATTATATGATGTTCATATGCTTGAGGTTAAATTCTTGCTGATAATATTTCCCCGATCATACAAATTCGGCCTGTGGCCATATTTCCCATCTCTTTTCGTAATTTCCCATTTCTTTCTGCATATTTCCAATTCCTTTCCTGTAACTTTAGTCTAAAATCAAGCTTAGATTTAGTAAGGGAACCAGCCCTCTCTGGAGATTGGTCCGGGAGACATTTCTTTCTCTCGACCTTTCAATGTTGGCCGGGTCTAGGGTGCATTTCTCATAAAATCCTTTCCTGTGGCAGATTCATGACCATCAGGTCTCTGGGTGGAAGGTGCTCTCTATATGCCCGAAGTGGCGGATGTAGCACTTGGTCCAATTGTACTGGGTTTAGGTGCCACCTATGCCTTGGACCTATGTTTACCTTTTTGAACATGTCATCAATGTCCATAGGGTATTGTTGTTGTCGCATATGATTTAGATAGGCCATCTCAGTTTCATCTTCATAATCACTATCGGAGATCCAAAGGCCTTTGTTTGTTCCAACAACTGTTTACAATATTTGAGGCTCATCCTACTCGAGAAAATTAATATGGTCCCATCGAGGTTGTTCCACTCTCTACGGGGGGACCTAATTTTCTTGGTGTGGTACTTGCTCAATTGGAGCATCCAAAGGGAACATTGCCAAGAGGATTTGTTGGTAGTCATCCATGGGGATCACTTGTGAGTGATTGCTATCCGATTCAAAAGTGTTCCATGGTGCTACCTCATACTCTGACTCATCTTCTGAAGATCCTTCCCAACCTTGTCTGTTTCTCCTTTGTAGGTGAGTTCTCGAACTTTCTCCTTTCTCGATTAAAGGGAAGGGGTTGTTGGGGTCAACAAGGTTGGTCGTCAACAATGGGAGGTAATCCCCCAATGTATATGTTGTGTTAGGATTGGCATATCCCTAGGCCTTGCATGTTCTCTACCAAGATGTCCAAGGGTGGGGGGTGGTTGAATCGTACTCCTAATTTGTCGTACAACATTTTATATCTTGGTTGGCAAAGAACGCGCACTCCTTGCTCATATCTGCCCAACCCATATCCATGCTAATTGCATTGGTCAAGATATATTAAAGTGAAGTCTAGGTTGGACAAATAGTTGACGTCCTTAGCGAAAGTCTCTTCATCTTCATCTTCTTGCATGTAAGGTTCAATGCCATTATCAAGGGCCCCATATACAAAGTTTTTCTGGTTTGGCGGGTAGCCTAGAGGAACAATAGTGCCTATGGAGAGGCGAGGTCTTCCCATGTCCTACATGGACTCAAGTGTGGGTGTTGCTACAATTTTTCACACTAGATACTCCCCTAGGCCCGTATTGGCCATCTCAACAGTGATTGTTGGCAATTGAGGGGGAGGTAATGGGAGTTATTCCTGAGTCCACTCCATGTTAGGTGAACTAGGCGTCTCGACTTCCATTCGGCTAGGCATTTATTTGATAGAAATGGTTGAGACTGATGGTAGTGCCTCTTCTAGGGGTTTCTTCCCATTATCCTTCGGTGTGGCCATCGTAGGTGGCGTCATTGGTGAAGGACCAGATGACGAAGATGGACCCGGCTAGGGATTTGATGGACTTAAAAATGGGGATGTATGCGAAATCGGACCCTATTTAGATGGATTCAACTAAAAATCCAAATATGTTTATGGAAGGGTTGATTGCGGATTTAGTTGCACCGTATTGCAATATTTGAAGGGTTCTAAGTTCGCCAGGTCTACATGCACCTGCCCTTAAAATGTATACATTAAGCATTGGTGGGCTATCGAAGGGACACACTTCATGTCCCTGATCCATGGTCAGCCCAACAAAATGTTATAAGCCATATCCCCCTCCAAGATGTGGTACAATGTAGGAATAGTCTTTTGTCCCACTTGGATGGGTAGGATAATCGTGCCAACTGTCGAGCATATCGCATCATTGAATGTTTGTAGAGTATAGGTGGATGCCATGATGTGAGATGCTAGCAACTTCAACTTTTTAATGCCGCTATTGTAATGATATTACTGGACGAGCCAGTGTCCACCAACACACACTTATATGAAATCCCGTTGACCCGTGTAATGACGTGTAGGGGTGGACCCGCCATGTCACCAGTCACTGATTTCAATTCATCCTCTCTAAACGTGATAACTAGCTCGGTGCATCGTTTGACATGTCCTACGAAGTTTTTGAAAGAGTTTGCTTTATGGGGTTGCAACTCGATGGATTTTAATATCTCCATTAGAGCCTCCCGATGGGGTGATGATTATTGTATGAGCTCATAGATGGAGAGCCTAGCCGATGTGGTCGTAAAACTCTGAGTGAGTTTGGTCCAAATTGTGGCCATTGGTCTAGGTGGAGGAGGTTGCATAGGGTGCTGTTGCAGTTGTGAAGTTGTTGGCACATCTCCTATAGCTGTCGTGGGGGCAGCTGTGCTCAGGTACCTTTTGTTTCGAGTCACTATACTGATCATCCCTACATACCCCTGCATGGGGTAGTTCTGTGTCACCTCATTGACTTGTAGGGTCTTTTCTTGTGCATCATGGGCAGGTAGGGGGTCTTTGAAGATCTCCATCTATTGGTTGTTTGGTGCTACTGGATTATCCACCACTAGCATCTTGTTGTCGATTAGGTCTTGCACAAAGCTTTTAAACTTCCAACACACATAGAGGTCATGTCCCTTCTGTCGGTGAAACTTACAGTACAAGTCTTCCCTATAACCTTTGGGTTTAGACGCGTTGGGATCTACAGGTCAACTCTCTCAAAATTTCATCAAGTTTACCATGGTCAAATAGTCAAACAAGGAGTCTTTAGACTCTGTGAAGGGTGTGAACTGTCGCCTAGGGCGATGCTACTAATTTTTATCTTGCTGATGATTTTCCCTTTCATAACTGTCAAGAGGGACCGCCTGATAGTTAGCATTTGATCTATTCCTCCTTGGTTAGTTCCGTTGTGGGTTGTGGGAAACTTGAGGCCTATGAAGGGGTGGCCGGATAGCACCCCCTTTGCCTTGGTAGGGCATTTCATCTTGCTTTTCTTCTTGCTCATACTCCTCATAGGCTTCTTGAGGAGTCTTTGTGTGAGACCTATAAACATGGGTGGGTCCCCGCGGAGGGTGCCCATCATTGTTCCTGGGAGTGGCCTCCCGCTCAGGTCTAGGAGGTCTCGGAGGCAACACTTGGTAAGGTCGTGGGGACCTATCTCACACCAAGGGGTTGTGCCTTTCATATAGTTCTACTCTTTGGGTGCAAGGGGTTGGAACCCTCTTAGGCACAGTGTTATGGAGCAGCTCATCTGTTTGATGCCAAATGAGCTCTTTGCTAAGGCGATACAGGTGCTCCAACTGTTGTTGGTCTTTCTCAAGCTGCATGATTTGCGCTTGGCGGGTGAAATGTTTGAAAAATGCCAAGTCAATTTGTTTCGCCGTCTTAGGTCTAGGGGGCCTAGATGCCTCTCCTATGTATTTATCTTGTTTGTGATGATCTGAGATCTCTATAGGTCGCTTTCGTCTATCGAGGTAGGCAGCATTCACCTGAGGTTCTGGCCTTAGTAGATGATTCTTATAGATAACAGGTGCGAAGGCACATTGATCCCATGCTGTGTATTGCTCTTGAGGAATGTAATGGTCTTCCTCATGCTCCCTTTTTTATATGTGAAAGGGGCATGCAGAGTTGGCTCACCCTATCTGAAGAGCCTTGTGCTCTGGTTTTGGCTTGTTATTCCTAATAGTGATGAGGGGTAGAGGAGGGATGACATAGTCATGTGGTCTCTCCTTATGGACCCTATGTTGTTCTAGCACTTCATTGGACGGTGGCCACTCATACCGAGTGTCTAAGTGAGCCTTCCCATTTATATTGAGTGCCATGTGTAGGGACTCCTCCTGAAAGGGTCTATGTTGAACAGGAGTGCCCCTCGAAGGGGTGCCTCTATAGTCCCATTATGAAATGGCACGATGTGGACTATCTTGTGGGTCCGACCACCAAGGTGGTATGACCAAGTCCTTAGGGCTATAGCGGATGTGACTTGTGCCCCCTTGTACACTTTTCACAGCTTCTGCCCGCAATTGGGCTTGGCTACGGGTGTACACCATGGCAGTGTCTCTCTACAAGCTATGTAGGTTTTTATTTTTTATGATTTTTTTTTTTATGCTACACTAAACAAACAAGATCCACACAATCAAAGAAGTGATTTATCTCGTTTATAGATTAAAGGTGTGCCCTAAATAAGGTTTAGTGTGTTTTGATTTTTATTTTGAAAGATTTGTAAAGAACATGTTGTTGTATATGCAATATGATGTCTCTTATGTCTCCCAAAATGGTCGCCCCTTCGATATACCACTGCCAGGTCGTTATACCAAATCTCTCAATATACCCGCCCTTACGTGAGGGAAACTATTGGTACACGAGAGAAGAATGGTACGTGGAACATAGGCGGTATGGAAAGGGGATCACCCTATTTTTGACACCTACCATAGAAGACTTATCCTCATGCACTGGGAATCACCCCAGCTACAGTCAATCAGCTTTTGTCAAGATTTACATCTAGGAACAATAGCAATCAGGGTTATAGGTGCAAAAATTCAAGCCAAGGTGGTGATGAAATCCACCGTTGGTCTTGATCAAGGGCTGGGGTTTTATGACCAGCTCCTTGGTGTTTAAATTACCATGTGGTGTGTGGGGTTCTTTTTAATTTGCATAAATGAAGACAAAAAGCATTAAAAAACTCTCCTACGCTAGCAAATAACTAGAAAACATAAAATAGAAATCAGAAAATGAGAGGTGTTTAGGACCCCTACCTCTTCTCTGCTCAAATCGGATGCCTCTGAATTTCTGCCCTGAAACTACACAGAGAGCTATTCGTCCCTGGGTGGGATGAATAATAGAATTGTATTCGTCATAGTGTGGGGTGAATGCCCATTTGTCCCTGGGTAAGATGAATTCCAGCTCTATACTCATCACAGACTGGAACGAATAGCAGTCCAGCGTTTGAAAACTTGGTACTTGCAAGAAAAAACAAGCAAATTTTGATCAGAAGTTTGATCACAAAAATAGAGTATAGGGTCCCACCATGATCTCCACTGAAAGCATGAGGATATGAAAGAAAAAAGGAAACACCAAGTGTGATGCAAGCGAAGCCAAGGATAACGCTAAATCCTATGAATTAAAAATGCATGAAAGGAGAGAAACATAAATGAATCAAAACCAGATAGAAATAAAATATGGAGTACAGCCCATTTTATTAATTTGCTTTAAATCTCGGTTACAACACATCTCCTCCATTTTCAGGGGCTAGGAGCGTTAAATAAGGTTTCGTTACACCATGGGTGGTATGCCTTCTTCCACGTGCACACATGTAAAATGGACAAACCAAACATTGCCACCACTTGCATGAAAGGGTCTTTGATTCTTTGTTGCTCTTTTGGTGTTGAGATCCTACGTTCAAGGAAACAAAAAACAATCAGTAGCACTTGCGGATGAAATAAAACATGCAATCCCCAAGCCTAATATTAGTGCATGCAAAGAATAAATAAAACGACAACTAGAATAGATCAAAATGAGCTAAAAATTTGACAGAGGCATGAAAACATCACTGGGAAGGCACTACAAAAATAATAGTTGGAAAATTTGCCATGGATTTCTAATCGCTCCGGGGTGGGACGATTAGACCTACAACAAAACGTTAGAAAGCACTGTCCCAAATGTCCCATCCGGGAGGCTCAAAATCATCTAAAACATTGGGGGTTAGGTAAAATGGAGTATTTTGGAAAGACCCAGAAGGTCAGATTTTACCAATTCGGCATCTATCACTAGGAATTTGATGATGCTACCTGCATGTTTAGAGAAAGCGAGAAATAACAAAAACATGATCAAAACTACTCAGAATTACATGAATTTTGAATGCAAGCCTATCTAAGCAACCTAGAATAAAATGCAAAGATAATAGAACTGAAATCTTCTAGAGATTTCTAATCACTCCGAGGTGGGGTGATTAAGACTCCAGTAGTGTGGGGGGCGCCCGGGGGCAAGATGCCCACCATTTGGGGCCCAATTTTGGCAAAAATCCACCTGGGATGGTCCAAAAACTCTTTTGGGGTGTTGTCGGCAAATTTGGGTTTGATACTATGGCCAAATGTTAGGTTTGGGGTTTGGATTGCACTTCCAATAATCACCCAATGACCTCCCTTCCAAAAGAGAGATCAAGGATGTGAAAGGCACAATCAAAAGTGAGTATGCAAAATGGCAACACTTTGTTGCTTAAAATGCTCCTTCTTTGTCTATTCTTTGGAGTGAGAAGACTCACCATTTTATAGATATGACGGTCTCTATGTATGAACATGCAGAGGTGCCACTTGGCAATCATGCCTTCCCAGGGGGGAGAAGATTCCTCCTTGATTAAGGGCTCCATGACTACCTTTGTAATTGCCTCTAGCGCTCCAAAATGCTCAATCGCACTCCAATGCAATGAAGGATAAGTTAAGTGACGGATTTGGGCTACCATTTTTCAAGGTTTGACCTTTTTCCTGTCAAACCTGCTATTTGCCCCACCCAGGAGTGAATACTGCTAATCGTCCTAGGGTGGGACGAATACTAGTTTGCAATCATCCTAGGGTGGAACGAGTAAGGAGCAGAGTGCCTGAAAGGTGCCAAATTGATCTCTGACCTTCCAAAACTACTGTGAGAGTGGTTAGGACTACTATTTAACCTCTAGGGGCTGCCCTGGGGGCTGTGTGTGTCAATGCAATTAGCGTTTGTAGCCACATAATCGTATTGGTGATGTTTTGGTATCTACACTTTAAAATTTGAAGCTAAACCTATCCCAATATTCTTCCACATATTCCCCTTCATTTTGGGTCATGTCTAGGACTTCCTCTCTTGCATATCTTGCTCTTCCAAAATCTTGATACTGATCTAGAAAAAAAAATTTCAACTGTTCCCAGGTAGTTACCCATTTATCCCCCAAGGTGATGAACCAACACAAAGCTAAATCATCAAGGGTGGAAGGGAATAATTTCAATTTCTAAGAATCTATGGTGTAATCCATATATCTTCATAAAACATCAAATTTAAACAAGAAAATATTTGGATCTTCTTTTGGTAGTCCTCTGAAGGTTGGAAGGTGGGTAGGAGAGATGTGTTTCATCTTGTGATCTCCCCCTACCTCTCCTATTGCAAAACTAAAACTAGTGGATTTTTCTTCTGGATTTTCTACCATTCTGCCAACTACTGGTGTTTCTACCCCTTCTTCATTCAAGGTAGTTATCGATGCTTCTATTTCATTTATTTTATACTTTAGAAGGATGGATAAGTCAGCATTTGAGATAGTTCTATCTAATTTAACTTTCCAACATTCAACATTCAGTAGATCTTCCTTAGATTGAACTCTACTTATCTATGATCCTGCTCTAAGATTTTTCTAAATTATTTCAAAGGGATCCTATGTAAATAGTGGGTGTTCTTGTCAATGCACATGTGAATATTGTAATGGTAAGAGTTCAATATCAGGTTCAAGTTTTATTGAAGTAGAAGGATTATAAGAAACAACTTCTTTGTTTTTGACAAAATGACCGTTTGGTCCCCTGTTCTTAGGTGGACTCACACAAAGTTTTAGATGAAGGTATCTAAAGAAAACACTCTAAACTATAACTATTCTTCCTTCATAACAAGAAATTACAATTGCTACTCCTTGGAAACAACAACAAAATATTGGGCAAAAAAAAAAATTCCACTACAAGGGATCTAGGGTTTTGCTCTGCAACTCATCCTGAGGAGCCGAGCCGACTTTGCGTCCATCGTTTGCATGTGTGATTTTTGGCCTCGTCACAGTGCTGCATGTGCCAGTGGATGGGATCTGTTGCTTTGTCCTTCCATTATTGATCCGCCTTGGGCGGAATTACTATGTTTTTTTTTAATATGTCACATTTGGTTCCTCCTGGTTCATCGTCTGGTGAAGCCGATGGAGAAAAGGATGGCGGGAAAGCAACCTCGGAAGTTCATTCCCACGGTGTTCCACAAGGTAATGTGCCAGACATTTCTATTCCCCTCGATAGTTTCAATAAAGCTTGTACTTGGCTAGAGCAAAATACTGTCATAGGCTACTTCTTGGGTCGTATCCCCTCTGATGCAATTCTACGAAACTGGTTTCAAAGCTATTGGAAACCATATGGTATCTTTGTAGAGTCTGTGCAAAACCTGACCAAAGGTTTCTTTCATATTCGGTTCTCTGATCCAGAGTGTGTCAAAAAAGTTCTCAGCAAGGGTCCTTGTTATGTTCATAGCACTTTGCTTATTTGTCAACCATGGCACAAGAATTTCCAGGTGGCCAATGGTGTCTCTCTTGTTGTCCCTGTGTGGGTTGAATTCCCAGGTTTGCCAATGGCATTGGTCCCATTTATTCATGATGTTTCCATGAAAGTTGGGGAATTTGTATGTGAAGAGCCTCAACACTTCTATAATTCTCGGCCTACGCGTTGGCTCTGTGTGAAAATTGATTTGGCCAATTCCCTCAAGGAATTTATTGATATTAAGGTAGGTGATACTAATATCCACCAGAGAGTGGTGTATGTCAATTTGCCAAATACTTGTTACAGGTGCCAGTTTGTCGCACACAAGATTAAAGATTGTCCCTTAATGGCAGATAAGTTTAAATCCAAGGGCCCAACCCTTGTTAATCAAGCTTCTAATGAGAAAAACCAGCCAACCAAATATGGGTCTGACAGTGACTGGAAGGTGGTCTCCAAGAAATGCAAGCATGTCCCTAGTAAAAGCCCTTAGGGAGGCCAGTCCTCTGTCCATAATCCTCAGGGGGGTCAACCTGCTGGCTCCTATGATCAAGCCACGACGATAAAACCGCCCTTGCATGTCCCAGTTCCATCCCAGAATGCTTCCCCAAATACTGAAATCCTTTCCAATTCAGCAGTTGTGGCTGAAGATATGTCGATGGCTCTTAAAGATGATGGTATCCTCTCTATCTCCATGGTTGCTCACCAGCTGGAGAAAAAAGAAGGCATGAATGCCCGAAGACGAAGGTCTCGTAGTCCAGTGCAGGGTCTGCATGTAGACAAAAACCAGCAACTGGGAAGCTTTTCTAGCAACTCGTTTCAGTTGCTTGCTATTATTGGTGACTCTGATGAGGTCAGAGGAAGTTTGATCCTCGACAGGTCAGAATGATTTTTCTATCATGGAATGTTAGAGGACTGACGGACCCAGTTCGAAGATACATGGTCCGCGATGATATTACTTTCTGTGCAACCAAGTATGGGGGCCCAGATATTGTTTGCTTGCAAGAAGTTAAAATTATTGAGTTCCAATTGTAGTGTGCCTGTGCGCTCATTTACCCTAATAGTCAACTTTTTTCCACCAAGCACCCTCCCGGTCGTGGTGGTGTTGTTATTCTCCTGGCCAATAGATGGCATGGGAATTTTGTTGATTGGGGGGTTGACCCTTCTAACCAAGCTGTTTGGATTTTGCTTGAAGTTGATGGAATGTCCTTTGGAATTTTAAATGTATATGCCTCCAATAGTGCTCCGGAGTGCTATTTGCTTTGGAAATTGTGTGCCTTTTCTTTGCGTCATGCAGTTTGGATCGTCTGTGGAGATTTTAATATGGTTGAGCGTGCTTCTGATAAAATTGGGGGTCTAAACCACAGGTGGGCCCTTGGTGAGCGTGAAGCCTGGTTTTTTATGAAAAAAAAATTATGTTTGTCTGACCCTAATTCCTGTATTTCTCCTGCTTCTTTTGATGAGCACCTTTGGTTTACCTGGAATAACTTTCAAGTTGGGCGGGCAAGGATTCTCAAACGTTTAGATAGAGCTATGTTGTCAGACCATACCCAGTTTTATTTTCATCGGAAGCATGGTGATGCTCCAGTTGTGGAGGTTATTGCTGGTACTATTGGGTCTGATCATTCCCCAATTATGTTCACTGTTTTATCTTCTGTGGTACCTGATCAGGGTATTAAGTCTCAATTTTTTCTTAACACATCCTTTCTTCAGCATTCTTCCATGATGTGTCATATTCAGAGAGTTTGGAATTTGGCGGACAGACCTATTGGTGAAGAAGGATGGATTGAGTGGTGGAATGATGCTATATCCCAAACCACAGCCCTTCTTCGTAGTTTGGGAAAGAAAGTTGCTCAATATAGAAAATATTCTTTGCTTGCTTTACACACTAAACTAACAAAAGCCTCTTGTAGGCTTGAAGCCAACCCTCTCTGTCCTATTTTGTAGGGGCATGCTGCTCAGGTTCGTCATGAGCTCAAGGTGGCAGAGCTCTATGAAGCTAAAGGTGCTCAGATCAAGGCCCACTTACATTGGCTTAAAATTGGGGACAGAGTTTCTAAGGAATTCTTCCAAAAGTTACGTCCTCCTCGTAATGCCACTAAATTCAAATCTATTGTGGAAAATGGTATTCGCCATACCTCTCTACCTAGTATTGCTGACATTTTTGTTAAGCATTACACTCAAGTTTTTGTTGCTCAGTCTTCTTCTCCAGAGAGGGATGAAGCTCTCAAGCTTTGCATGGATGTCGTCCCTAACAAACTCTCTATTGCTCAAAGAGAGGAGTGTGAAAAGTATTTGTCTGTTGATGACCTTGCCTCAACATTAACTCAAATGGCCAATGAGAAGGCCCCAGGCTTGGATGGATTTCCTTGTGAATTCTACAAGGCATGTTGGGACTTTGTTGGTTCTGATTTACACAAAGTCTACCTTGAAGCCATGCACAGTGGCTCTCTTGGATCTATTTTGAACCGAGGTAATATCAAGTTCATTCCAAAACAAGGGGATCCTGAATGTATAACAAATTGGAGGCCAATTACCTTGCTCAATGTCAGCTATAATATTATTGCCAAAGCCCTGGCTCTGAAACTCTGGCCCCTGTTGCCTCTTATTGTTAGGCCGGAGCAAACATGATTTATTAAAGGCAGATATATATTGGAATGGGCTAGGCAGTCTGGTCAGCAAGCCCTCTTCTTGAAAATTGATTTTGAAAAGGCCTATGATAGAATTGAATGGAACTTCATTCTTTCCATGTTACAGTATTTAGGGTTTGGGCCTGTGTTTGTTCAATCTATCAATATTATTTTTCAGGATGCTTCGGCTGTTTTATCTTTGAATAATCATCAAACTAGGCCAATCGATTTGTTCAGATTTGTTCGACAAGGTTGTCCCTTGGCTCCTTCTCTGTATATCCTTGCTGCTGAAGCCTTTGGATATTTGCTTGCTAGGCATGCTTCTTTGGGCCAAATTAAGGGTATTTCTCTCCCTGATAACCAAGGTCATCTAATTAATGGTCACTTTGCTAATGACTCTTTTCTCACTCTTTTAGAGGAGGAACACTCAGTGAAGGAAGCACTCAGATGTTTGGAAGTTTTTTGTCAGGCCTCTGGTTCTAGTATTCAGTGGAGAAAAACTTCTTGTTATCGGCAGTCCCCTACCCCGCTCCCTCCTTGGCTAGAACAGTTTCAATGGCATTGGATTTTTCCAGGAGAAGTGTTCAAATTTCTAGGGATCCCTTTTGCATTTTATGGTTCCCCTGTTTAGTTATGGAACTATGTTCTGCAAAAAGTTGAGAAAAAGCTTGAGTATTGGATTACTAAGAAGATGTCTCTGGCAGGAAAATTCCAGATTTTTTCTAAGGTCCTTGCCTCTACTCATGTGTATTACTCTTCTTGTTGGGTCCCTTCACAAGCATGCTACCTTAAGCTTGAAAGACTATTGAGGAATTTTTTGTGGGCAAAATCAGCTGAGAAGAAAGGTTTTCACCGGGTTGCTTGGGATATGTGTTGTTTACCTAAAGCTTCAGGAGGAATGGGCATGGTTGACTGTAAAAGACAAGGCATGGATCTCTGTGCCAAATGGATCATACGAGCCCTTAAAGGCTCGGAGGCCTGGAAAATCCTCATCAGACATTGTATTTCTTTAGGGCTGCCTTTGAACAAACAAGCCTGGAGAGGAATTGACCTCCCTTCCCTAATTGAAATGCCATTCTTTGTGAAAATATCTGGTTCTTTTGTGATTAAAAGTATTTGTAAATCATGGCAGCAATTCACTCCTTGGCTTAAGTGGAAATGGAATAGAGGCCATAAAGGACTGTCCATCAATTATTTAAACATCTGGTGGTCTTCGGTGATTAACATTCAGGGAACTCCTCTTGCTCAGGTCCCATGGATTCATGCCCAAAAGTTTTTAAAAAAAGGTATATCTACAATTTTTGATTTTTATTCTCAAACCTCAAGGGATTGGATCCCTTGGCCGCTTTTTAAACAACAATTTCAGTTGAGCACTGGTGACAAGCTCACTTATGACTCAGTAATTGACATTATCCCCTTTTCCATGTGGCACAAGTGTGGGCAGCACTCTCAGAGGCCATGGTGGAAAGATTGGTCCTGGTGTTCGGATATACCATTGTTGAATTACTCAGCTAAATTGGGTTACAAGTGGCTCTCCCCAATGTTGCCAATGGTCCCTAGACTTAATGATAAATGGGGAGATCCAGTGGCGGTTTCTGGTTGGAAGGCTCGATTTCAGATAGTTTGGTCTTCTTTTCTTGAGCCAAAACAATCTTTTTTTGCTTGGAGCCTTCTCTTTCAAAGTTTACCCTTAGGAGACAGACTCAGGCACTTGGGAGTTGCAAACCCTAAATGTGCATTCTGTAATGAGGATGAATCTTCTCCTCATATTTTCTGGTTTTGCACAAGAGCGAGGAGTGCCTGGGAATGGGGATGGTCTTTTTTTTCCCAATTCCAGGATGAATCCCTTACATGGCAGCAAGCTCTGTTAGGGGATAAGATTAAATTTGTTCTTCCCTTGTCCAAAGTGTGGCACATATTTCGAATTAGTCTTCTTTTTCACATGTGGAAATCTAGAAACAAGATATTTTTTCAGCATCAAACTCCTTCTGATGAATTTTCTCTAGCTGACAAAATAGAGGTGTTTCAAGATACATGGTTCCAAATTTGCAATCAGCAGGCTAAACTTGACATTGAGCAGGCGCACATGAATGCACTTTTGGATGATTGGAAAAATGCACCTTGCTCAGTTAGCAGGGTTTTTCCAAACAACGCACAGCAGACATCATGTTCCCGCTTGAGGTCTCATCAACTGCCACGTCTGGTGCATGCACAGGGAGGTTGGGGACATGATAGTTTTACCTACAATGATGGATGGAATGCACATCAAATTCAATCACCATCATGTTCTCCACCCAGAGGTGTCGGGGATGAGCTGGTGGAAGTTAATGGTGGCACACAGGATCGTACCTGGAATGCAGGGGATATAAGTGCACATAATTTCCAGCTTGATATATCTTGAGGACAGGGCTGGGGAGATTCAAATGTTCATGAGGATCAGGGACACACAGATAGATTATTGCATACCTTGGCCATTCCATGGGACTCCAACGTAGACGTGCAGCCACAAACTTTCTGATTATAGGCAAGTTTCACTGCCTGTTTGATTGATGTTGCCTAGTTTATAGTGAGCTCTGGTTTGTGGTTTCCCAACCTGTGGTTAGGGTTGGCTTGTTTCTTCCAGGGGTGTGATCATTGCCACCCGCCACTTTTTTCATGTTAAACTTTATTATTAATATAATTTAGCTTTTCATCAAAAAAATATTGGGCAAAATATTGGTTAGTTTCTCTATGGTTCAATTAATTACCTCCATTTAATTGTTAACCCAGGGTAGCTCGTAGTCTTGTGAGTAGCCATGCAAAATCTATATTTGTAATTTATCCTTCGGATATGAGTCCCTTGGATTATTTTTTAGGGATTATTTGATATTCATTGGAATTTATGTTTAAACCAATAATCTCATGCCAAGTCTAAGAAAACATGATTGAGAATATTTAAAACCTAAACTACTACTTTACTAGAAATCATAGAAAACAAGGAAGTAACAAGTAAACAAATTAATCTATTAAAAAAAATGCAAAAAATAAGGTAAATAGAGAAGAACTCTATTGTGAGTGGACCCACACTCCAGAAGGTTTTGCCCAAGGGTAAAATTATCACTCGATGCTTTAGAAGATGTTTTTACAGGAAAATATGCAAGGATTTTATTAACAATTGCAACAGAAGAAAATTACAAGTTCGGGGGTCTTCTTCAAAGGTGGCCTACATATTTATAAGGTATGCAGCCAACATTATTAAAATTTTAAGGATAAATAAAAATATGATTCACAATTACAAATGTTTGCTTTATTAGAGGAAGCAGGAAAATTATCATGATATTTAAGCGTATTTTATTTCTAGAATACGTTGATATTTTATTTTCTTGACTTACATATATGTTTTACATATCAGCTGGAAGATAGGTGATGAGTCACCTTTGAAATTATTCCATGTTCGGTTGTAATGCTAGAAATCCCTTCACGCTGGTTGTAGAAGTTTCACTCTTTTATATCGACCACAAAGTGGTGCTAAAGTTTAGCGTTTAATGGAAATCAGACATCACGGTTGAAGAAGTCAGGAAGCAAGCACCTTATATGCAAAAGTTAGAAAGTAGGTGCCTTCCATAGTAGAATAGAAAGAAAGCACCTTTCACCATACAATGGGAAGTAGGCACCTTCCATCATTAAATGGGAAGGAGGCACCTCCTATCGTACAACAGGAAGCAGACGCCTAACAAAAAGCAAGCTCCTATCGGAAAGCTAGCACCTAATAGTTAAGTGTTGAATGGAAGTCAAGTACTTCAAAGGAATTTGGGCACCTTACTTCGTAATTATTTACCGATATTCTGCATATGTTTTCCCTTCATAAAATTGAAAGTTCCAGGTTCGAGTGGGACCTTGATGAAAACATGTCAAAATGCAACAATTTCCACTAAATCTACACAAATTACACAAGACAAATATTAAAAAACATGTAAAATAAACTATTAATTATATATATAATTTCCATAAAACATTTATATCTACAAGAATATATGCCTCATATTATAGGGAAAAGAGTACAAAAAATGAGTAATTCAGTGGCTCATCACCCCCCACCATTTTTTCCCTTCATTTTTCTCTATTTTGTCTCTTCAAGCTAGGGAGTATGCTCTCCATCCCTTGATGGATGGATAAAAAACTAGAAGCTTGGAAAAATTAATGGCAGCCCATTTTTGAGTTATCCGTATGCAAAAGTAGTTTCTCAATAGAGAAATGAAAAATGAGATACATTGGGTTGCTGCCAAGATATGCATATTGGGTTTATCCACTATTTATTCATTTATGGTAAAAATTTACCTAGTTTGATCATGTATAAGATAGAAATATATTTTCTATATATTTCAGGAGTTTGAGCGAGCCAACAGTATTGTAAGCATCTTCCACTTAGTAGTTGCATAATCCTAGTTCAAATTGATGCAGTGTTGAATGATTGTGTTTTTTCTAGGAAAATTTCTACAAGAATGAAGGTGAAGAGTTCGCAAATCGTAAAGTTTCAAGGTTTCGAAGGCTGCATCAGTGAAATATTGTAGACCATGAAGATGGCTTGGATATTTTTGCATAGATGTGGAGTTGGTGGCATGCATACCATGAACTGAACTTTCCACTTTTCCATCGGTGCTCTTATGGGGTACTTTTGTGGGATTCCTGTGTGATGTGGAGCAGTTTGTATGTGAATTTGATCGAGGGAGAAAAATATTTAAAAGTATCCCTTATACATTCTTGTCAAGGTTGTGAGCATCACATTGCATAAAGTTATTTTTCCTGACCCTATGTTTTTCCTCTTCGGGAGCGACCATAACAAGATCACACCCAACCGATTCAAAACTTGTATTGGACAGACTACACACCATTGGAGAGCTAAGATGTGCTCTGGATAGGAAAATTTTTCAAGTTGTTCTAAATATTTGCTATTGCATGGCTGATTTGACATCCATGCGTGCATAACTAGGAGTCGCGTGCAATGAAGAGAAGCAGAAAACATGACCCATTTTCCATAAATGGGTATCATCGTCGAGATTGGAAGGAGTGAAATTTTAAATCTATTTTGTCACGCCTGGTGGAGGTGCATGCGGAGTCTGATATGTTGGAGTGCAATTTTTACAGACATCAAGTTTCTTTCGTGATGCTCCTATCATCCATGGTCCGAGCAGAGATCCCCAGGTGGTGAGATTTGGTAAGGTTGATGATCTTAGCCTTACTAAACACAAAGATGAATATGATCCAGTGCATTGTCCTCAGTGCATAGAGAGTTTAGTTTTTTTGACGATAACAAATAGATAGAAAAACTATGCACCCCAGCTATATTCAATTCTATCTCCACAATATATCTGAGCATACATAAATTAAAAGCAGGAGGAAATGCACAAGAATTATGGTTCGTGGATGTTTGTAGATCCCATAAAACATGAGGATTTGAGTAACAGATGCTTGTTTGGATGTTTGATAGAGTCAAGGGAGAATGAATTTGACCTGCATCCGCTACACCTTCAATTTTTAGTGAACACCAATGAACTATAGAAAATTGGTGACCATTAAAAAAATGAAACCGTCGGTGTTATGTTATTTTATTGATTACCATTTGCTACTGCATACATGGTGGACTCTTTTCGGGTGATATTTTCAATTAAACCACTGACATTGTTTTCATCAGATCACTAACTATTTTTCTCTGGTGAAGCTCAAATAAACCCGAAGGAAAACTATTTTTTTATTTTTCTGTGTTTTGTAGTGATAAGCCAATTCCATGTGCGTATTTCTAGACTTAATGGAGGTGGGAAACGTGTAAACTACTATACATGGTATAACCTATGCTTTCCCACACACAATATCGATGGTGTATCCGATGTAGACTGTGTCATCATTGGACTATTAGTCACTTAGTTCGTGTGACTCCCCATAAAATGCTCTTTGTTGTCAGATCTGTGAAAGCAGCATCGATTTCAACCAATAACCTTAATTTTTGTCACCCTCGACCACACTGAACTATAGAAATTGGATACGAATATGGATATAGGAGCTTCATGAGTTAGGTGTTGATGGCTCAGGTTCAAGTTGCCATGTCTTGCTCGACTACTATTTGCAAATAATTTTCCATTGCTTACAGTGGCGAGAATCTAGCCTTGATGCTAGTGTACCTGTCTTCAAATACATTTTATATGAATAGTTCAAAAATGGTTTTTTCTTAAACTAAATGGCCATGATGTTTGGACCTTTATAATTATAATGGGAAGGATATTTTTTTTAAACCTTTAAAATATTTTAAAATTTCGTACTAGCATTATAATTGAACAATGGAGGCGACCATGTAAAATTAAAAAAAAATTAAAATTAAAATATTTTAAGAATTGTGGGTGGGCTACATAGCCCATAATGAAGGTCCACATACTATTGCCTAAGTGGGAAGTTTTTATTATTTCACTTTTTTGAAATAAGTGAAAAGGGAGCCACTTTATTGTGTGGATACTTGGCCTTTGTATGACTTTATTGGCCATTTTTTTTCATTGCAAAGGAAAATTGAAGACTATCTTTATTTTGCTAGAACGCGATGCCACCATTGAGCGATGCTAGGAGAATATTCTTGAGGTTTATTTTGCTACCTAGAGATGCATGCTACTATTATTTCCACCAAAAGAAGGCCCCATTGATACCCAAACATAGGAGTATTTATAGCCATCAAAAAGGTTTTTATGAGATGGACACATTGGTAAAGTCAAATTGTAATTTTGAGGCTATTCATTTTGTACTTTTTAGCCTCAAATATATTGTATCATGGAGTGAACTCTCGGTTGAACCCGACACTCCCAAGGCAAATTTGTAAGTGAACCTAGTATCTAGTATTCTCCTCTATCATACTTGGCGAATGCAACGACTAGTTACCCATGCATTATGGTAAGATGAGGTGAATACCATAAGGACACATACTATAGGGACTACATATATAGACACCCTAGACTTTATCTAAGAACTTTTCTGGATCAACTTTTGAAGATTATAGATGAAGACACTTTAGAATATTCTATTCTCTTCTTTCTTATTCTCCTCAATATTTGGCTTCTATGGCTCATTTTATTATATTTTTGAGTGCATTTTTGGTAGAGACCAACACTCTTATATGAATTGTATTTATTTTGTATTAAGGTACATTTTCAGTAGAGACTGATACCTTATATATTGATTTCACCATGAGGAGCGATGATATTCATGGTGAATCTAGTCAGTGACCTACAAGTGGTAACATACCTGGAGGATGACCTGCAGAGGAAACAAACCCAAAATTAACTGACCTACGAGTGGTAACATACCTAGAGGATGACTTGCAAAGGCAAAAAACCCAGAAGTGGCTGACCCTGAGGCACTTATACGACTGAACCAAAGGCAAAATATCCAAGGAAATGGTTGACCCTATGGCAACAGACCGAGATGTATACATCATTGATCTAGCATTATTCAAAGTTGGAGAGCCAAGTGCAAAGAGCATGATCCTAGACCAAATCATGTAATAAAGGAGGATGATAGGGTTCTTTTAGAGAAGTCAACATATAGTTAGGATAGTGAACATTAAGGGAGAATATTAGAACATTAATGTGCACTATGCCTTCTATCTTGATACTTTTTAGTTTTTCATATAGGCTTATGCCTATATATTGTACTCTTTTCCTGTATCAATAGATCTCATCTCTTTCAAATCCCAACAACAACACCTTTTCACATATAGGGAAACCTCTCTCAACAAGTGTGCACAATTAAATTCTAAATCAACTCTCTTGGTTTCTCAAACTATAGCATTAACTCATAAAATCAAACCCTTCACAATGAAGCAAAAATACAAACAATTAAAATACCTCATACACCTTTTAACTCCCTCTTAATTTTTAAAAAACACATTCATAAAATATTTATCACAGATCCTTATTACTCCACAAAATCACTTTTAAAAATATTTCATAATGTTTTTCTTCCAAAAGAAATTGCAAATAATAATAAAAAAATTTCTCCTTATACCTCCTTAAGTCTATAGCACTCAAATTAATCAAATACACCAGATGCGCCTAACCCTCAACCTTAGGCAATTAAAAAATTTAATATCACTTACCAAAAACATTATCGTAGGATATTTGAACACAACACTTGCCGCTTGTCATCATGCTAACGCCCTTTGGGCCACCGCTAGGCCAACCACCCACACAAGGAAAAAATACCACAATGTTATCCTTATTGTATGATTAGCCTCCTTGCCTACAAAATGATGAACAAAACTGTCACCACCTAGATTCGAATGCAGGACCTACCATCTGCCAACGCCATTTCCCTACCAAGCCTACGGCTAGGCCAACCACATGGTCGATGATATAATTTCACAATCATATCCCTATATCCATCCAAGGTTTTTCTTTATTTTTAAAATAAAAACTTTGTCTTCCTTACTCATGATTACGCATCCAAAATTCACATTAATCACATGACATTTGCATTGAACAACAAACATAGACCAGCAAACATTACCATATAAATACTAATTACCTCCATTTCTAAGACGTAGATGCAGCTTTAATAATTTAATAATTATTTTTCAAAATCGCGCCAAACCCACTTAGGGTTATAAAATATTATAATATACTCATTATAAATATTTTATAATTAAACCTTAGGCTTAACTTTATAACTTTGATATTATAATAATAAATATTATAATATTATTTCCTTTTGGGCCTAGACATTTTCTTCCCTTGGGATATTTATAAAACCTTTTGGCCAACCATGTGGAGCTTTATACCAAATCTCTTGGGCTTAAAATATAAATATTTAACCCTATTTTTATCAATTCCCTTGCATTGATATGAACTAACACTTGATATGAATGCAATTTTTTTATCAATTCCCTTGCACTGAGATGAGCTAACACTTGACATCAATGACAACATAATTACTCAAAATATCCAACAATCTCCCCCTTTGTCATTGATGGTAACTCTTTCCTAAAAATTCCTTTTTCCAAACCATTTGATTCTAAATATGCTTCCCCTGAGAAATTGCTCCCCTTGACTGAATGCTCTCCCCCTTACTCAAATATTTTTCCCTTTGACATCATTAGCAAAGGGACTACTTTGGGGCTAAATATAAGACTGTTAGCTCAGGCCCCTCCCCACCTCCTCTCCTTGAGGTGATCAATTTTGGGGTGGGAGTAAAACTAATCCCAACATACAATGCTTTTTTTCTTTGTCAACCTTCTTTCTCAACATACCCTTTTGATACTTTTGGGTGTCCCTTTATTGCTTATCTCTGGAAGCTTTGAAAATATTTTTTTATACCACTTGGTCTTATGCCCAACATTATTGCACTTATAACACTTAATTTTGTGGTTATTAAAATGTGCAAATGACTTGAAGTTCCTCTTGGTGAAGCCATACTAATTTCTGTCACAAACCTTGAAGTAAATTGCTTCATGACCAAATCAATTAAAAAAGTAACAATACCCTTGAAAGATATGTCCATATTTTAAGTTCCTATTAGTAAAACCATATTCCTTCTTTCCATGAACCCTACAATGCATAGCCTTGTGACCAAACCGATTATATGAAAAACAACATCCTTTGAAGAAATCTTGTCTTGAGCCCACTGGTTTCTTAGTCCTTTTTTTTGTGATGTTTCATGTTCCTTGTTTTTGCATTGTTTCCTTTATTAGTGAAGCTTCTATTCTTAAAATTATCCTCATAAGTCTCAATTTCTCCTTCACTCTCTTCCTCTAAAACTTCTTCCTTTGAGCTTGAGCTTGACCCTTCTTCTTGTTTCCCTTGTCCTTCAAAACCAAGTTTTGTTTTGATAGATGAAGATATTTGTGCATTAATAATCTTATCCAAGATCTTTGAACTTTTTCCAAACCTGTGTAGCTTGTACTTAAAATCTTTCACTTCCATCCTTAGTTAAACTACCTCATGTTCTAATATTTATCATTCTAAATATTTTATCTCAAGATTTTATTTAAATCTCCTTGTCTTAGCTATTGAGTTTTTCAGATCTTGTATAAGCTTTTATTTTTCATCATCATATTCTTGAACTTGAACTATGAATCTTAAATTTTGCATTCTAACATTTTTCAATTCTTTAAGAGTAGCAATAAGTTCTGGTTCTAGATATACTATGTCTTCCTAATAATTTTCTTATCTTTCTCTACTTATAGGACTTTGAGAGCATCTTCATACATTTTAGATTTATCTTCAACAGAAGCATTTTCCCCCTCTTCTATTTTCAAAAATAGAATTTCTTCTTCTTCACTACCTAATTGTCTTCCATCACTGTCACTTGAAGCTTTGCTTCCTTGATCAACATAGAAACTCTTCTTATACCTTTGAAAGAAATTTTTTTCATGATTTTTTTGACCATCCCTGATCTTATTTTCATACCTATATTTTTCTTCTTCCTTTTTCTTATGATCTTGTTTCTCTGCACTAGTACTACTCCCAACTTCTGGAAAATTAGATGCATAGTGAACAAAATTTCCACAATTAAAAAATTTCACTATTTCCATACATTTGTGCTTTCTTGAGTCCTTGTTTCTTCTACCATATTTATCTTCTTCATCACTGCATGACTCACCACTTGATTCTCATTTATTATCCTTTGTCTTATTTGATGCTTTAAAAGCTACCTCTTTCTTGGAGCTAGGTTATTTTACTATTCTCATCTTATAATATGTGAGAATTTAATGTAACTCATCTATATCCAACTGATCAATATCTTTCATATCTTCTATAGATGAAACTTTTCCATCATACCTTGTAGGGAGTGACCTAAAAAATTTTTGAGCAACATTGGATTCTTCAATTTCAAATCCAAGTCCACGCATGGTATTAACAATATCATCCACATGAAGTATGTAGAAATGTCTTCCTCATCTTCCATATTCAAACTATCAAACCTTTTCTTGCACTTTTGTAGTTTTTCCATCTTGTACTTTTTATTTCCCTCATAAGTTTATTTCAAATTTTCCCAAATTTCTTTTATTGATTTGTAATGCATAAATTTCACAAATTTTGCTTCATGTAATCCACTTAAGATTACATTCATAGCCTTGGAATTATTCACATGTAAGAGCTTACCATATTTATTTGTGGGAGAATTAGCTATATGTGTGAACTCATCCTCAACTGCCTGCCATTTCTCATATCCTTGAAACATCAAGCAAATCCTCATTCTTATGCTCTAGAAAGCATAATTATTCCCATTGACCAATACTACCTTATTTTATGAAGATCCATTCTGAGATGTCATCTATGTTCCTAAAACCTCTTCCTTCAAGCTATTAGACTCTTTCGAAGGAACCCACTCTGATACAAAATTAAGAACATAGGCTTATACTAAGAGGGGGGGTGAACAATATAAGACCAAATTTTACTCTTATTTCCCAAATAATATAATCCAATATTATCAATTGCAATATCAATAGCAGTAATCAAAGCAAAGTACAAATTATCACACATAAGGGAGACACAAATTTAATGTGGTTCACCCAATTGGGCTACTCCATAGAGAAAATATTTCTTCTAAATTGTATCAACAAATTTCTTGGAAATAAATTCCCTATTACAATGTTTATGGACCTCTATCCAGAAGAGACACCAATCCCCTATAATCTAATTTGTGGATCTCTCTCTACATGAGAAATCTATCCCCTTTGCTCTGGTTCATGGAACTTGATCCAGGAGAACTCTATCTCCTCAACTGGTTTGTGGATCTCTCTACACATAAGAACTCTATCTTCCCATATAGTTCATGAATATCACTCCACAAGAGAAATATTTTCCCTTTCTCTGGTTTGTGGATCTCTCTCTATAGGAGAATTCTTTCCCCTTGCTTTGGTTCATGTATCTCTCTTTATATGATAACTCTTTCTCCTTTCTCTGGTTCATGGATATCTCTCCTCAGGATAACTCTTTCCCATTGCTTTATTTTATGGATCTCTCCATAGGAGAACACTATCTTCTCTACTCTAGTTGGTGATATTCTATAAGACTTCTTCCCCTACTACTCTATCTTGTGGATATCTCTCCATAGGATATCTCTATCCCCATTACATTGGATGATGGATCTCTCTGCACTGGAGACTATTATCCTCTCTGATCTGTCATCTCCAAAGCTTGATCTCAAATTTATCTCAAAATTGCACAAAAATATATCTCAAATATATCACAAATATGCTCTACATCTACTCACAAATCTGCATCAAACTCTATCTCAAATATAGAAAAAATCTACTCTAAATCTTCTCCCAAATCTGCACCAAAATCTATCTCAAATATATTACAAATATGCTCTCAACTCTGTCTCAAATCTACCCCAAGCCTTAACACAAAGCTTGAAAAAATCATTAATCAAAACTTTCTCTCAATCTTGCTCAAATCTACCCCAAGCCTTAACACAAATCTTGAACAAATCATTAATCAAATATATTCTTAAACCTACTCAATTTTACCTTCAAGTTTTCAAAATATTTGCTCAAATGTGCCTTAAAGAATTCTCAAATACTTTCTCATATGTGCCCTCAAACCTTCTCAAATAATTGCTAAAATCTACCTTCAAGCCTTCTCAAATACTTGCTCAAATATGCCTTCAATACTTCTCTAAGACTTGCCCAAATTTATCTTCAAGCCTTCTCAAAGACTTGCTCAAATATACCTTCAAGCCTTCTCAAAGACTTGCTCAAATCTACCTTCAAGTCTTCTCAAAATACTTGCTCAAATCTGCCTTCAAGTCTTCTCAAAAGACTTGCTCAAATCAATCCTCAATTTGCATACAAACACAACTTAAATATTTTTCAGAAATTTTTCTTCACACAAACAAATTCTACTTAGAATTTGTTTAACCTCTGGAACATATAGAGAATGATATGCTCTATAAAAGACTCAATATGTTCTACTCAATTATTAATTTTTTCGCTTTCACATGTCTCACATTTATTTCTCTTTTAAAGATAGATCTAGTCTAGCACATGACACCTATCTTCATAATTCACACACTTGATTTCACAAATCTGATTTCTAATGTTTGCACATTCACTTTCAATATCACTTAAAACCAATGCTTATCAAACAATCCTTTTCACTCCACCTTGTGTTCAAAAATATTCACTTAACAAAACACCTTAAATAAGGAAATATGTACCCATACCTCTTAGCTTGCTCTTATGGAGATATGTCTTCAAAAATTTGTCTCAACCACAATATCTTTTGCAACTATAAAAGTTAGCACAACACCTTTTCACATAGAGGGAAATCTCTCTCAACAAGTGTTCAAAATTAAATTCTAAACAAACTATCTTGGTTTTCTCAAACTATAATATTAACTCATAAAATAAAACCCTTCACAATGAAGTAAAAATACAAACAATTAAAATACCTCATACACATTTTAAATCCCTCTTAATTTTTAAAAAATACATTCATAAAAGATTTATCATAGATTATTATTACTCCACAAAATCACTTTTAAAAATAATTCATAACTTTTTTCTTCCAAAAGAGATTGCAAAAAATAATAAAAATTTCTCCTTACACCTCCCTAAGTCTATACCACTCAAATTAATCAAATACACCACATGCGTCTAACCTTCAACCTTTGGAAATTAAAACATTTAATAGTGCTTACCAAAAACACTGCCACTAGAGATTCGAACACAATGCTTGTCACCTGCCAGCTCGCTAATGTCCTTTGGGCCATCGCTAGGCCAACCACACACACAAGGTCAAAAGGCCATGATGCACTCCTTATTGTCTGCTTAGCCTCCTTGCCTGTAAAATTATGAACAAAACTATCACCGCCCATATTTGAATGCAATATCTACCATCCACCAGTGCCTTTACCCTACCAAGCCTGTCGCTAGGCCAATCACTTGGTTGGTAATATGAATTCATGATTGTATCCCTATATCCGTCCAAAGTTTTTTCTTTGTTTTAAAATAAATACTTCATCTTACTTATGATTGCGCATCCAAAATTTGCATTAATCACATGGAATTTGCATCGAATGATAATATTAGGCCACCAGACATTACCATATAAATATGAATTACCTCCATTGCTAAGATGTCGACGGAGCTTTAAGAATTTAAAAATTCTTTTTCAAAATGGTGTCAAACCCACTTAGGGTTATAAAATATTATAATATAAATATTATAAATATTTAATAATTAAACCTTAGGCTTAACTTTATAACTTTAATATTGTAATAATAAATATTATAATATTATTTCCTTTTGGTCCTAGACATTTTCTTCCTTCAGGATATTTAGACAACCTTTTGGCTAACCATATGGAGATTTGTTGCAAATATCTTGGGCTTAAAATATAAATATTTAACCCTCTTTTTATCAATTCCCTTGCATTGAGATGAACTAAAACTTGATATCAATGACCTATTTTTATCAATTCCCTTACACTGAGATGAAGTAACACTTGACATCAATGACAACATAATTACTCCAAATTTCCAATAAGCAATACTATTTGGTATTTAACATTTCTAGTAATGGTCTCAAAAAAGTGTTTGGGTGCTATATATCAAAACGATCAACTCAAAAATATGATCAAAATATATTAGGTCTCTAGGTAGCATTCCCCAAACTATTTTTTAGTCAAGTATCATCTATTTTTCTCCTAGTATTTTTTAACCAAAAAGGTGTCTTTCTTATCTATGTATAACAACTATCTTATCTACTACTATTTGTTCAAGGACTCCCTTAGTAGACTTTGTAGTGTTTGTTATTGACAACTACTTAGTATTATTCTATAACTCATTATTTTTTATAATTGTCTTAGTAGGCTCTATTTTAATAATCATTAATATTTACCCTAATTGATATAAATTTTGAGTAAAAATAATGACTACATGGTCAAAATCTATCTTGACTATTACTAACTATGGCCTTGGATGAAATCATACCTGATTATTATTAACAACTACCTTTGTAGACATCGTCTTGACTATTACTTTTACCATAATTTCCTTTGTATATTTTAGTATATTCCATTCTATGATGGTGTAATCTCTTCAATATCCATAAATTTCATGGAAGGGTTCTTAGCATTAAGGGTTAATATACATGGTAACACTAGGTCAAGGTGTATGCACTGTCTATAGACTTCTATTATGTTACAATAAGAGAATATTCTCTTAAGTTCCACTAGGATAGACACTTGAGTTTCCATTCCTCCATGTGTGAGGAGAACTATCAGTGGTGTCTTCATCAGGTTTGATGAGTTGTAATCCAACGACTCTCAATGATCAACTCTGTTATTTATACAAAGTTGATCCTTGGAATAAATTAATTAGTTCCACTATTCTCTTCATATTTTGTGTAATGCTTTGCATATCTATTATTGTGAAATTCTATCATGGTACCAAAGTAGGATAGATTTTTCTAGCATTCACTCTTGAAGGTTCTAGGATCTAGTTCTTTTTGTTTTGCTTTAGATTTTTTTGACTATCTTGCTTCATATATGTTGTAGTCAGTTTATCCATATTTTTTTTAGAAAAATATTTTATAATGTATGTATTGCTTTTTAAATCTAATTCATAACTCAAGGGTTTTATTTTTTGAAGTTTTTAGCACTCTTCCTTTACTCTTTCTAGAGATTTCATTATGTAATTTATAGAGGAAGATCCATTTTTTTCTTTTTTTTCAAAATATCAACCATCATTTTTTAAATGAAAGCAACCAATGCTTAGATATATCGCTGCATAATTATTTGGCCCAAATTGTTTTTAGAAATGCGTCTTTTTCATGGCTCCAAATCGTTTTGCATTGGCCCTTAATACATGGCTTCCCTTAAATCTAAGTTTGGTTTATATTTTTTTAAATAATGACATATTTATTGCTAACCTTTTCTTCGAATTATTTGTTATCTCTAACCAAATCCAAATATTTTAAAATAACATCAAGTGTGTTTCTAAAACATAAAATCTTGGTATGCCACCCATGACATGCCTCTCGAAGACCTCCACATCTCTCTTGGTGTCATTGTATCGTATCTTATCACCGGGTGAAAGCATATCTGGTGCTGGTATCTTCTCCATTTATACTCTTCATCGAAAGGATATTCACACTTATTCTGCTATTTTATTCATCTCTAGTTCGAGTATCTAATTCCATGATTCATCTAAGTTTACGCATTCTTTTTTCTGACGTGTTTTGCAGGAGATTTTTTTAGAAGCTTCTAACGTGTTCTACAGGAGATTTTTTTTGAGGTATCTTCTATTTTTATGAAGTGTTTTGCAGGATAATTTTTAGAGACATCTAACGTGTTTTGCAGGAGGTTTTTTAGAGGCAGTTCTCATCTATATTGCTCCCCTTGGTGGCCCTTCCGAGCTCTCACCAAGGCAAGCAGATATAAAAAAATATATTATTTTGGTACTTTTTTATTCTTTGGATCTTTAAACCCTGTCTGCGCAGGTGGCATTTCATAACGTCCTTGGAATATCCCTCCTACTATTTGCCTCAAATGGTGTACGTCTTCCTCTTCCACATAATTAATATCTACACAAAGATAAAATTTGTTATTTTAAGCTCTCTGGTTTATTTAATATTTTTTGTGCAGGTGGCCTCATCGGTTACTCGACGTCCTTGGATCATCCTTTGAAAAATGAAGACATCCTTGCTGTTGTTTGTCTCTGTCTGGTTCTATCTAGTGATGCATTAAGGAAAGGAGCTCTCAAATTTTGGCTTATTGAGAATGCATTATTTTCTCAGAGCCATGGGGCTTTATTTATATCCTCATTCTTTTATTTTGTAAAGGTTAAATACACTTCGATTTCTAAGTATAAATTTGACTCCTTCTCAAAGCAATTTTTAGTTTTTTTTAAAAGAGGGGTCCTTTCATAAGTCGTAGTCATATTGTAACCATAATATAAAAGAATTTTTTTGGGGGGGTTTATGTGCAAAATAATGCACATTTGTGTCTCTTGAAGGGGGTTGCATATTTTTATCTATATTTTCATCAAGGTTTTTTTTTCTTTAAGGTATTTAATTTAATAGAGGTGTAATGATTACAATTTTTAAATTATTTATTTTCTATGCTTACACTCTCTAATTAATAATTTACACCTATGTTGTTTATAATTATTTTAGGAAAAGCTACCTTCTATTTATCTTCTTATAATATTGTTATTTTTTAATTAATAATTTTCCAAAGGAGTTCTAGTTATTTTTTTAATTTCTCATATATTCTTTCTTCTCCTTTAATATAATTAATTTATTCAAATTAATATTTAAAAAAATGAATATCTCACCTTTTCTTCTTCTCTAAAGGTGTCATAAAATTATATTATAGAATTCTGATCATAATTAAACATTAATTTGTCAATCTCTTCACTTTAAACAAATTATTTTTTTAAAATATTTCCTAAACAAAAACGTTTAAGTCTTCTTCCTCAAAATATATTTTCCCACGTTCCATGTATCATTACCACTAAAAACTTATAGTTTCCCTCACGTAAGTCTAGGTTTTTGGAGGTACTTGGTATAAAGGCCTAGAATATATTTTTCATTCATCCATTTATTGTTTTTAGATATCTCTCACTTATAGTTTCCGTCTAGTAAGGGCAAGTTTTGAGAAAATCCAAAATTATAAATTGGTTGAAATCTCTGCATTTCAAGCCTACAACCCTTGAAAAAATATTCTCTATACTTACAATTTCCCTTAAGTAAGGGCAAGTATTGAGAGGAACTAAAAGGACTTGGCATTTCTCAAGCAAACAATATTCGAACCTCAATTTACTTATAGTTTCCCTCGTGTTAGGGCAGGTATATTGAGTTTTAGTATATCGAAAAGCTTCATTTTTTCCTTCAAAAATTTGCATTAATAAAATTTGAAGTTCTAAGGGGGGATATATTGGTTAATTATAACTTCAAACTTTTATTTTGTGTTAAAAAAATATGAACTCAATTGAACCTCTCACCCCTCATAACTTTCACACTTGGAAACCTGAAATTTTAAATATTATCTCTTAAAAAGGTCTTACTCATTTGTTAGAAGAAAAGCAACCATAATTTGATAAAGAATATGAATTTTTTGTTCATAAAGAAAAAATGCATGAAAAAATCGGTATTATTAGCTCTAATGTTCATGAAAGTTTGTGGTTTCATATTACAGATTGAAAAAATCCTCATGGAAGTTGGGAGAAACTAAAGACCTTATTTAGAAAAGTAGATCAGATGAGATCAATGCAACTAGAATCCGAATTAACATCTTTGTCTCCTGAAGATTTTAGTAGTATTGTTGACTTCCTCACTAAGTTCAAATAAGTCTTCACTCAATACAAAAGCAGTGGGAAGACTAAGATTGAAGAAGAATAAATTATCTACTCCTTTCTAAACTAAATAGTGTTTTTCAAATTTTTGCTACCACATTTATAACTACCAAATATGCTCTTGGTGCAACCTTTAAAATGCCTTATTTAGAATAATTTTGTGATATATTAACTAGGGAAGAAACTAAAATTTCTAGATATGAAATCTTTTCTTCTTCCTCTTCTTAAAAAGCCTTAGTAGCCTCCACCTCTTCTAAAAAAATTCAAAAAGAAGGAAAAGACTCCCATAATATGTACTCATTGTAAAAATAATGGTCACTCTACTAACAAATGCTGAAAAATATTATAGTAACTAGAGGCAGCTATGAAGGATCAAAATATAGAAAATAAAAAGAAAATAGGAAAAGCCCTTAACGTTCAAGGAAAAACCTCCAATTATTCCTCTAATTATCGGGTCCTAGATTTTGGATCTACTCATCACATGACTGCTTTAGATAAGTCTTTCTCTTCTATCTTCTCTAGCTCTAATTATAACATAGAAGTGGGTGACTCTTCCTTCATCTCTGTCAAAGGAAAAGGGGATATAACCATTTATGGTGGCTCCATAAACAATGTTCTCTATTTTCCAGTTATTGCCACCAATCTCCTATCTGTCTATCATATTTGTACTTATAGAAATGGAAAAATTGTTCTCTTCACTCTAACAGAAGTTGAGATAAGAGATTTTCAAGATACCCATTCTATTATAGCTAAAGGGAATATTTATCATAACTCTCATATTTTTCACTTTAAATATTTTAAAAATCTAGAAGGAACCTCTTGTTTTATGGCTCATGGTGATCTTGAAAGTCAAATATGGCATGAAAGGTTTGATCATCTTAGTTACAAGTACCTAAAGGATTTGAGCACCCATGATATGGTTACAGTATTACCCCAAGTCTCTTCTAGTGATGGAGTTTTTCCTAGATGTGCTCTTGGAAAGCAACATCAAGATCCTTTCCACCCAAGTAGTTCTCTAAAAACCTCATCCCCTCTAGATTTAATCCATAGTGACTTAATGACCTTTCCTGAACCATATTTCAAGGGATCAAAGTATGGTCTAACCTTTATTGATGATTTTTATAGAAGGTCCTGGGTCTACTTCCTTAAATATAAGAGTGATGTTCTATCCCACTTTAAGGTTTTTAAAGCCTTAGTTGAAAATTAGACATCTTGCAAAATCAAGAATATTCGCACACATAATGGGGGTGAATATTGTAGTAATGATTTTTCCATATTTTTATCTAGTCATGACATCATTCATCAAAATTATGTCTCTCATAATCCTCAACAAAATGGTATTGCATAAGGAAAAACCAAACATTAATAGATATGGCTAATTATATGCTCCATTCAAGAGATATTCCAAAAGTTTTTTGGGCAGAAGCTATTAACTGTGCAAATTATATTTAAAATCGCACACCTCATAAAGCTCTTGACCATTTAACTTCTGAAGAATCTTAGTCTAGATTAAAACTAGATGTTTCCTACATCAATATTTTTGGGTGTACTGCATGGGCTCACATACCAAAGAAGAAAAGGAAGGCTCTTTATAATAAAAACAAAAATCTCATATTTGTCAGTTATTATGAAGAATTAAAAGCATACAGGTTTCCTAATCCCTCAACTCGTGAGGTTTTATTTCATATGAATGTCCAATTTGATGAAATATTTCCTCAAAAATATCCTCAAAAGCCCTATTCCTCCATTGAGCCTTCTCCTATAGTAGAACCTCAATATTATGAAGAGCCAACTCTTGAAGTTAACTTGGTCATTGATAATCAATATGAGGAACCTGTAACTCCATATCAATGTCTTTCAACTCATTCAACTCCTTCCTCTATGCCAAAATGGTCCCACATGATTGTTAAATAAGCTACTCCTTACATCCAAAATCTTCCTTCAACCATATCATCCAACCCCATAGGCACTAGTCTTGTATGCCAGTCTATTTCCTCTGATCCTCAATCCTTCAAATAAACCTCAGGTATTAAGGAATGGGATGATGCCATGGAAAAAAAAATTTCTTCCTTGATCAAAAACAAGACTTGGGATTTAGTTCCCTTACCTAAAGGAAGGAAATTAGTTCGTTGTAAATGGATCTTCAAAATAAAATATGGGCCTAATGGAGAAATATACAAACACAAGGCTCATCTAGTGGCTAAATTTTTATCTCAAATTGAAGGCATAGATTATGCAGAAACCTTTGGTCCAGTTGCTAAAATAGATTCTGTAATATTGGTTCTTGCTCTAGATACTTCCCATAAGTGGCCTATCTATAAAACGGATGTAAAATATGCTTTCTTACATGGAGACTTAAATGAATAAATATTCATGGAATAACCTATTGGTTTCACTCAAGACTTCTCTCTTGTTTGTAGGATCAAAAAGTCTCTCTATGGCCTCAAAAAAGACCCGAGAGCTTGGTATGAGAAGATGGAATCCTTCCTTCTTTTAGCAGGTTTTTCTCATTGTGAGTTTGATAACACAATTTATATTTGGAGAAATGAAGGCAACATCACAAAAAAATTTGTTCTATATGTTGATGATCATCTTCTCACTGGTAGTAACTTGAATCCCATACGGACTATAAAAGACTCCTTATCTAAAAAAGTTGAAATGGCTTATCAAGGTAAAGCTCATTGTTTCCTTGGGATCGAAATAAATCAAACCAATGCAGGTATTTATTTGTGCCAATAAAATTACACTCTAGATATTCTATAAATATTGAAAATGACAGATTGTAAACCTTCTCCTACACCTTTTAATCTGGCATTAATATTAGTACTTCCTACTCATCCCCTTTATGTGATACAACTCTATACTATTAGCATGTAGGGAGTTTGCTATACCTTAATCATACTCGCCTAGATATCTCATTTGCAGTTGGCCTCATATCCAGATTCTCTCATCAACCTCACTTCAGTCATTGGTAAGCAGCAAAAATGATCCTCCATTACTTGCAAGGCACTACTCACTTTGGGCTCTTCTAAAAGGGAAAATCCATGCATATTATTGGCTACATAGATTTATATTGGGCAGGTTTAGTAGAAGACAGATGTTCCACCTCAGACTATGTATTTTTCCTTTGTTATTCACCAATAGCTTGGTTATGCAAGAAACAACAAGCAATAGCTCAATATTCTACAGAGGAAAAATATAGGGTAGCGGTTTTGGCTAGTTAGGAAGCTCTTTGGATTTGTCAAATTCTAAAATAATTTGGTTTCACCCATGAGAAGCCTATAACTCTTTGGTGTGACAATCAAAGCATAATTTATATTGCACAAAATCTAGTTGAACATCAGCGAACCAAGCACATTGAGATACACATGCACTTCATAAGGCAACATATTTAGAGCGGGGACATACACTTAGAATATATTCCAACTTAGAATCAAATTGTAGATATCTTCACCAAATCATTTCCTTATCCACGTTACCTTCAGTTGTGATATAAGCTTGGAGTTATAAAACTGCATTGATTCCTTTTATGAGGACAATATTCGCCATACAAAGATAAGCGTCTCTTCTTCTAATAGTTGGTTTTTTCATAGGGGTTTTTTCACCAACTATTTATTGTATATGAGTACCTAATCAAGCCATATTTCTGAGACTCATATTTATTTATTGTATAAAGAGGACAATATTCGCCATACGAAGACAAGCCTCTCATTGTTGGTTTTTCCCCACAGGATTTTTTTCACCAACAATATTATGTAAATGAGTACCTAATCAGGCCAAGTTGTCGGGACTCATATTTATTTCTTGTATAAAGAGGACAATATTTGCCATACGAAGATAAGCCTCTCATAGTTGGTTTTTCCCCATAGGGGTTTATTCACCAACTATATTGTATGAGTACCTAATCAGGCCAAGTCGCCAGGAATCATCTTTCTTTCTTGTTAAAGAGGACAATCTTCACCATATGAAGACATGCCTCTCTTCTTCTCATAGCTTGTTTTTCCCCATAGGGTTTTTTTTACCAACTATCTATTGTATTAGGAGGACAATCTTCGCCATACGAAGACAAGCCTCTAACTTCCTTTTGATTTATGGTTTTTTCCCATTGGGTTTTACCATCTCTTCAAAAGAATTCATTGTACATGAGTACCTCATTAGGCCTTGTTGCCATGACTCATTTTTACAATTCATCCCTAGTATCACTTAAGGGGGGTGTTAGAATAAGAGAATATTATCTTAATTCCGCTAGAATAGACACTTGATTTTCCACTTCTCCATGTGTCAGGAGAAATCTAAGTGGTGTCTTCATCAGGTCTGATCATTTTTTGTAATCCAACATCTGTCAATTATCAATTCTACTATTTATACAGAGTTGATACTTGGAATAAATTAATTAGTTTCACTCTTCTCTTCATATTTTGTGTAATGCTTTGCATATCTATTATTGTGAAATTCTAACATATTATACCACAACAATAAATAATAATACGAAGACCAATATTTTTTACCACTACACAAAAATTTTACATGCATACCATTAAGCACACTACCCACCACTTTAACAATATAGGAGGGCGATCTTTTTGAGTATTGTACTCAGTACACTATGTAAAGATACATTATCAAAAAGCTTCCTATTTTAAAGGTTTCTCTTAATCTTAGGGGGGTATTCTAATATACCTAATTATACATGGGAGCTCAATTCTATATACGAGTGATGTTTGAGGCTCGAATATTTAATTTTAATCACCCTTCACATTAGTAGATACTTTATAAGAAATATAGCTTAGCCAATAATAATAGCTCCTCCGTGATATTTTAAAGCCCCTAAAATAGGATTTATGACCTATTAAATTAAAACAAAAGGGGAAAAATAATTTGAATTGTTATTTTGAGGATAATAAGAAAAAAATTTAAAAAAAGACACCTAAGAAGTCAAAACATTAGGGTAAGAATTTTTACATTTGTAGTGGAATGTGGTCCTAGAAAGTGCTCTAATACCAATTGTTAGAAACCTTCTAGTTAAAATAAGTCAATCCACATAAATATTGTAATAAAAATAATAAATAATGAAAGAACGATAAATTACAGTACAAATTAGAAATGCATCAATCTATATTAATCTCAACAAAATCATAGTACACAATTGCTAGCCTCTTCATGGGGGGAAAATCCTATACAAAACTTAGATTCAATATAAAAATATATATACATTCATATATACCCTTTTTTTTTTAAGACTCTTTATAACCCTAAATATAACGGTCATGTGTTGGCTCACATGCAATTTGCCACCTAAGCTAGAATCATCTACCAAAAAAATAGTTATATTCTTTATATTGGTTACATCAAAATCTCCACTTGTCTAGGCACCTCTAGTGACATAAAACATTGGAAAATATTACCTAATATCATTAGAAATTATAATGGGATCCTCATATTATAAAGGAGGATATTACATAAGAATGTTACAATGGGTTCCTAACATTATGCCCCATTTGAATGATCTCATGAACAAAATATATCTTTTAATTTTAGCCAATCCATGGAAGTAAAACTGAAATGGTGTTGATATTACTAGCTAGATATTTTGTGATACTTAAGCATTTTTTTACACCTAGAAGTTTGTTGTGAAGTTGCTAGTAAGCATGCCCAATCACACTAATTTTTTGGTTGTAAATTATTCTTTTTAATTTATTTTCAAGGCTTCTTCAATATTAAAAAATATACAAATGACGAATAAAAGTATGAAGGATTTCATATTCAGTTATCTTTTTAAAAATGATATTTTTATTTTTTACAATCTATATATGACATTTAATGGTTATCATTCCCATAAAAATAATAAAATATGATATTGTTGTTATTATATTATTGTGAAGTCAATTATTCCATACATAACTTACCTTTTTAGGAATTATAATGCTCATCTTCATCAAATAACTTGTTTTCCACATCTAACTCCACATAATTTTTATCAAGAAATAAAATATATTTGCTAATTGTCTTCTAAAATTTGAATTTATTAGAGATGAATATTAATAGTACAACTAACTAAATTATCAACTAACTTATTTCCTTTGCTAAATAGATATGAGTACTTTTCCAAGATATCACCTTCAACAATAGTTGATATTTTTTAACTTTTTTTATTTACATGGTGGAATCAATTGTAATCATGATGATCTAGGCATGTTGTTCATCTCTATAGTTTTCCAGGGTATTCCATGTTTTATGCCTTGAAAATCATCATATAGTACTTTGCACAGTCCACCCCTATAACCGCCATGCCGCATTCATTTTAAACCTTTTACAATTGTCTTCTAAAATTTGAATTTATTAGAGATGAATATTAAAAGTACAACTAACTAAATTATCAACTAACTTATTTCCTTTGCTAAATGGATATGAGTAATTTTCCAAGATATCACCTTCAATAATAGTTGACTGACATATCTAATCCTCATATTTTTTAACTTTTTTTATTTACATGGTGGAATCAATAGCAACCACGATGATCCAAGCATGTTGTTCATCTCTATAGTTTGCCATGGTATTCCATGTTTTTTGCCTTGAAATTCATCATATAGTACTTCGCGCAGTCCACCCCTATAACCGCCATGCCACATTTGTTTTAAATATTTTACACCACTAAAAGCATAAGGAAAGGGACACACTTTCAGTTCGAGATGCCCAAGATTTCAACACTAGGAATCCATACCCCTTAAAAGGTTTCATTGTACCAATTGGTCTACACCTCAAACCTATCTTATCCCCATAATAATTTTTTGTATACCATTAATAATAATTTGTGAATCTCTTTCAATTTATTTTTTCAATTGAAGTGCTCTCGCATATTCCTAGTTGTTATTTGAACTAAAATATGATTCTAAGAAGATAATATTCATCTTCCTAAAACAACTAGTTTTCAATAATTACCAACACTTTTGCATCCTATTAGTTCTTCTTCCATTTAGGAAAAAATCATGTTTGAGGTTCCAACTACTATTTATACCATTTTAGATTATAAAATTTATCTACTAGATGTTTTGTATCTATATTTATTAGTTATATATATTTTTATTTTATATATTAAAAGAAAAAATAAATAAAATTTATTGTGCGATATCATTAAGGGATCAACTATAACCTTAGTTATCAAGTTGGAGTTCATGTTCAAGTTTGACACTCTTGAAGATACAAAACAATTCAAGATATTTAAAATTATGTAAATAAATTAGTAAATAAGAAACTCAAATGTTATGTGGGTTGAAATGTGATCTCAAACGCGGCTCCAAATGTTCATGCTGCTAAAAAGTAACCAAATATTAATTAGATTCTACCTTGCCCAGGACTTTCAATTTATTTATTTTTTGGTATTAATTTAAAGAGATGATTTTGAAAGGGTCCCCACAACCTTATACATACAACCAAACTCTCAACCATAATAACAATATCCAAAATATTATACCTATTAGGAATAATCGAGAGAGTTTAATTCCTAATAACCATAATGATTCTAGAGAGAACATAGAAAAGCACAATGCTTTGAAGGTAAAACAAAATCTAAAAAACTATGGTCAAAGGGCAAAGCAAGACCGAAAACTCCATCCAACGAGAGCCAAAGGGATGTCTGACTCCTCCTTATAAAAACAAAGTATCATGAGCCTCTTTCCTAGCAAGGGAGACTACATCATTTGAGATATATTTTTTCCACACCAAAAAAGCAACATAGTGGACACCATGGTTAGCCAACATATCAGCCAGTGCATTACCCTCACAGAACACATGGTGAATATTCATCTGATTAAAACCATACAAAAATATCCTGGCTTTAGCAATAATATTCATAACATTCTATCAAGGTGTACACTCCCCTTTGAGCATACTAATTATGTTCAATGAGTCATCTTCGATTTCCACATTCTGACAGCCAGCATTCGCTAACAATTTCACCCCCATATAAGCTGCATGAGCCTCCATAAAATGTGAATATTGGTAATAAAAGGGTTCAAAAAATACCATGAGGATGTCGTCATTTTAATTTCGCACACCACCTGCTCCAGCCTTGTTGGGGTTACCCTTCGAGGCCCCATAGAAGTTGAGTTTCAGCAAATTGGGAGCCAGATGGGCCCACTTAATTCTTGTTCTATGATCAGGTTCGGAGGGGGGCGGGGGTGAGGAAGAGGGCTCCAAACAACTTTGTCGAAAGAGGAGGGTGCCTTGGGCTGTTTACCCATAAAGGCATCCAAAACATTCTTCAACGCTCTGTTAATGATCTTAATACCCACCCTGATAGCATCGGTTTCAACATAATTAAAAGCATTAACATTTCATTCTTTCCACACTCCCCACCACGCATGGGAAAGCATAATTTTCCATAACCAAGATAGTCTTTGGGACACGAATGATGAACACCATTGAATGATGATGTCCATAAACGTACCTGAAAACACCCAATAAATGTTAAACCAATTAAAAATAAACATAAAACCTGCCATGTGAACAGGAAGTTGAGGAGAAGATGTTGCATGTATTCCCAGTATGATTTGCATAGATAGCATCTGTTCACCATAATGCGATCCCTATTTCGAATATTCTCCAAAGAAAGTATTTTATTTTGAGTCGTCAGCCAGAAATAAATATTGATCTTTGGGATTAGTCTTTTAATCCAAATAAGATTCACTGGAAAAGGAGCATCATATTTCGAGAGAATGAAGGAATAAGTTGATTTCATAGTAAAGTCACCTTCAGCTTCCCCAATCCTAATCAAACAGTCTCTGTAATCATCCTGTCTGATCACATACCTGTTAAGTTCCCCTAAAAGTATCTGCTAACTGACCAAATCATTCTGGTTGGACACCCAATAGGGATGAGAATTCCAAGAATGCCTATCATTGACAATAGACATATATAGGGAAACCCAAATTTCACCTTCCTCCATCACTTTCAAATCAAGGGCCTTGAGATTTGGGTCATCCAATAATGGTTCTTCCCTCAACCAATGGTCCTCCCAAAACTTGACGTTTCTCCCATCACTAATGATCCACCTTCTTTTAGCCTTCACAAAGTTTCTGATCTTCATTAAGCTTCTCCAAAAAAATGAGCCTTTCAGAGAGATATCGTCTGAAAATAAATAATTAAATCCATATTTCACTTCAAGGATAGAACACCAAGGTCTCTCGGTGTTTGAATAAACAAACCACCCTGATTTACCAACCAGGGCTCTTTTCATAAGTGCTGCTCTTTTCAAATTAAGACCCTCATCTTTTCTCCTCTTGCAACTCTAATCCCAAGAGACCAAGTGGTACTTACCTTTTAAATCCGATCCAACCCAAAGGAACGTTTTACAAATATTGTCAATTTTATCTGTTACTTTAGCAAGGAGTAAGAATAAGGACATGAAATAAATGGGTATGCTCTGGAGCATACTTTGAACAAGTATCGCCTTCCCTAATTGCCTCAACAACACCCCTTTCCAATAGGCTAGTTTACATTATATTATTTCAATGAAAAGGTCCCACAGTGAGTCTTTCATTCTTCCCTCAAAGAGAGGCAGTCAAAGATAGGTCGTTGGCAACGTGGCAATCCTAAAATTAAGTATATTTGCAATTTTTGATTACTTGGATTTCAAAGTGTTAACAAAGTAGAGAAAGCTCTTCATAAAGTTGATCTCCTGACCAATAGCCCTCTCATAACATAATAATATCTTTTTAATATCCCGAGCAAAAAATATCAATGCACCACTAGCAATCAGAGTGTCGTCAAAAAATTGGTGATGAGATACAGGAAGACATGGGAGAGCTGGACGAAGACCCACCTTCCCGCTCAACCTTACAATCACTCTCTCCAAAGCCTCCTCCACAAAGAGGAAGAGGAAGGGGGAAAGTGTATCACCTTACCTCAAATCGTGGTGAGACTTAAAATGTCTATACATCGATCTGTTCACTAGAATGGAGCACCAAACTAAAGAAATGCAAGCCGAAATAAGGATGACCCACTGATCCTTGAAGCCAAACTTCCTCATCACCTCTTTTAAGAATGGCCACATATCTTTATCATAAGCCTTACTAATGTCAAGCTTTAAAATTAAAGCCTCTATACCACTATACTTGATCGAATTAACAAGCTCATGCATGACAATAGTACTATCTAAGATTTGTCTACTTGACACAAAGGCGCACTGAGCCATATCTGTTGGCAATTTTGGGTTTGAGATCCTAACTTCTTGTCTATGAGTTGTCATTGATGTCAAAAGGAAATGGCATTAATGTTAAGAGGATGTGTTGGTTTCAAAGGTGGAAGATTCCAAGAGAATCTTTTTAAGAGAATCTGGAGAGATTCCATTGGCAAGGGTTTTTCATTAAAACCAAACCGATTTTTATTAAAACCAAGTTAGATAGGGTTTTTATTAAAACCAAGTTAAATGGTTTTTACTAAAACCAATGGAGGTTCTCTTTATTATTTATTTAATTATTATTTAAAACCCTTCAAGGTTTTAATTAATTAATTATTTAATTAATTAAGGGAGAAATTATTTTTAATTTATTAAAAATACTTAAAGGTTTTTAAACCTTTTTTTTATTCTTAATTTATTAAAATTATTTAAGGGTTTTTAAACCCTTTTTGAAAATACTTTTAATTAATTTTGAAATGGTCTTTATTTCCTCCGACGTCAAGGTGTCTTTGAAGAGACTATTTATTCTCCAACTCCTAAGGTTGGAAGGCTAATGAATTTGAAATTCCTTGAATGCAATTTGCGATGTTTGTGCTCTGTATTCGCTGCGATCGAAGGAAAACTTAGAAGCACGTGCGATTGAAAAGTCTTCGAGAGTTTTTTTGACGGTGAAGTGGAGGGAAGTTCACTTGTGAAGTTCATAGCCCGTGTGGGCTAGTGGCAGCAAAGGCTGTTGTTGGGCGCTGCATTGGCAGAGGTCGCCGTTTCGAGTCTCGCGGGGGTGCTTTGCTAGAGTAACACACGTTTTTATTAAAATGTCTTTATGCCACAAAATTCGGAGTTTCTTGGACAGCGATTTATAAGGTGTGATTAAATTTTATGAGTTTTGGCTTTTGTGATTAGCATTGAATAAAATCTTAGGAGAAATAAGGGTATATTTCTTTGGATGTATTTTTAAGATTATTATTTGCTATGCTAAAATTAAAAATGGAGGTATAAGGTGTGATTCTGTGATTGTTGATTTATTGGCTTGTTATGGTGGTTGTGTTTAAAGAAGTGGAGCTAAAAGGTGTAATAAAGGAAGTTTATATTATTACTCATTTCTTTTTATTCTAACCCTAACTTGGTTGGAAGTTTGAGAGTTGTGTGTGGTGACAGCTTGAAGGTTCAATTATCTTCTACTCCAATAAGGTATGGGAACATTCTTCTTATGAGTATTATTGGTGTATGTTTTCTGAAATAAGGTTGGAGTGAAAAGGTATTCTACTAGGTATCCTTTGGCTAGGTGTAAATCCTATTTTCTGTTTTGTTGAAGAATACTTATGCATTGTTATCCTTAAGGAGAGTTTTTGGTGAATGCATAATTTTTGGTTTGAGATAGTGGAAGCTTTGTGCACTAGGGTTTATATTTGTGAGTCTAGCTACTTGCACTGAGTTGGTGGAACCCTTGGTTGGCTATTTTGAGTTTGATGGTTGAGTTGCTTCCATAGAGGTTGTTTGATCAAGTTATTGCTTTACTTAATTCATGATATTGGGCTTACTCCATTGAGTTGATTTGAGCAAGTTATTATTTGCATTTGGTGATATTGTGTTGGTGGCTGTTTTGTTAAAATATCTTTAGAGGGAAAATGATTTCTACTTGTTTCCTTTTCTTGTGATGATTGGTTGAATGCTTCAAGGTTGATGTTGAGTTGAATGGTGTTGGTTGACTAAACCTTGTTTGATGAGCATTGTTGTTGAAACCCTAATTGATGGTGAAAATAACATGAGTATCATTGTTATGTGATTCTTTGCATAGTTGGCAATTGTTGTGGTTTCATGTTCTTGAAAGAAAACATTCTATCCTATCCATTTTAGATATTGAGTTGAGTTTTCAGATTTGAGATTGAGATTAAGCTGAGTTGATTTGAGTTGAGTTTTGAGATTGGTATTTGAGTATAGAACATATTGAGTCTCTAACAATTCTCTTTATGCTTCTATGAGTTTGAAAAATCACATTGGGTCTCTAACAATTCAATTTGTGATTTCCTACTAAGAAAGTTTTTCTTTGTGAGCGTGCTGAGTTTTTGGACAGGTTCTGGTGGGGACTTGTGAGCAGTTTTGGACAGGTTATGGTGGGAAATTGTGAGCAATTTTTGGACAGGTTCCAGTGGGGACTTGTGAGCAGTTTTGGACAGGTTCTGGTGGGAACTTGTGAGCAATTTTTGGACAGGTTCTGGTGGGGACTTGTGAGAATATTTGGACAGGTCCTAGCAGAGGACTTGTGAGCTGAGTTTGATAGTTCTATCAGATAACTTGAGGACAGAGGTGCATTGGTTCTATGAGAAGAACCTGAGGATAGTTGGCAATTCTTTGAGAAGGCTTGTATGCAGAGGTTTGATTTGTTCAAGAGTTGGACAGATCTGACAGATAGAGGAAGACTTGTGCTAGACTGACAGACTATGTTTGGTACAGGTTGCTAAGCTACTGTGGACATGATCATAGAATGCAAAGGTCTCTTAGGCTAAGCATTGAGGACAGGAGGTCTTCGGTGGAAAGGAGTTCCATGTGCTGGCAAGAGGTAGAGGCAGTTGATCTTCTGAGGGATCATTTCCAGAGCAGAGGGGAAGGTATCTCCTTTGAGCAAAGGCTCATAAATTCTGATTGGGGGAAGGTATCTCCTTTGAGCAGAGGCTCATAAATTTTGATTGGGGGAAGGTATCTCCTTTGAGCAGAGGCTCATAAATTCTGATTAGGGGAAGGTATCTCCTTTGGGCCGAGGGTCATAAACATTGTAATTGGGAAGTATTCCCAAAGAACTTTGAGATAACTTTTAGATAAAAGTTTTGTGGACGCAGCCCAGCCATTCTAGGTGAACCATGTTAAAATTGGTGTCATTTTGTGGATGATATTGTGCATTGCTTTGATATTGCTTTGGGTATATTGCTTTACTATTTTGAAGTATAAAGGAAAAATTAAAAAGAGGTCTTATACTGGTCACCCCCCCCTCTCAGTATAAGCTTGTGTTCTTCAATTGGTATCAAAGCAGGTGCCTTAAGAAATTTTAATAGCTTGAAGGAAAAGCTAGTACAAAACACAATGGATCATTCAAGTGGCAATGCAACACCTATTCTTGATGGGTCAGATTTTGGTCTTTGGAGTGCAAGGATTAAGGTTCATTTAATGGCACTTGGGAATGAGGTTTGGGAAGTGATTGAAGATGAGTACACTATTCCTGAACATGGTCCTAATACTAAAGAAGAAAGGTTCCTACATCACAACAATTCAAAAGCAATGAATGCAATCTTGAAAGACTTACAGAAAGTAGATCTCACCAAAGTGATTCACTACAAGACAGCTAGTGAAATGTGGAAACAATTGAAGGTGGTTCATACAGGTGATACAAATGTCATAAAGGCCAAGTTGAGACACTTCAAAGGTATGTTTGAACAACTCAAGATGAATGATGAAGAAAATATTAGTGACTACATGCTTCGTATGGATGAGGTTGTTAACTCCATGAAAGACTTAGGTCTTGAGCTTGCTGAAAATGATGTTTGTGATAAGATTTTAAGATCTCTTCCTAAATGATTTAGTGAAAATATTTCTGCTATTGAGTAAGCTAAATATTTGGATAAGTTGAAAAAGGATGAGCTCCATAGTATACTTGCAGAATTTGAGTTGAGAACTCAAGTGAAGGTTGATGTCAAGAAAGAGGCAGCTTTCAAGGCTACAAAGAATTCCAAGGGTAAACAACTTCAAGATAGTGATGAGTATTCTAGTGATGAAGAGGCATATTACAACAAGAAAGGCAAGTTCTCTAGAAAGCACAAAAGTATGAAAAATATAAGATTTTTCAATTGTGGAAAGTTTGGTCATTATGTTGCTGACTATACTATTCCCAAGAATGAAAGTGATGAAGATAAAAAGGATTCTAAGAGCAAGGATTCTGAAAAGCACAAGCATCACAGGAAAAACAAAGATGAGCACATCAATCAAGTAAAGAGGTATTCTCACAAGCACAAGAAGAGTTTCTACCTAGACAAAACAAGTAAGTGTTCTAGTAGTGATAGTGAAAGTTCTTCAAGTGATAATGAAAATGAGATGTTCATATCAGAAAAAGAGGAAGAACCGAAACATAGATTCATTATCATGAAATGTCTTAGATGTGGAAATTTTGGTCACCTTGAGGATGATTGCACAAATAATGATTTGGTTTCTAGTATGTATGAGGAAGATGCATGTATGGTTTTTGAAAAGGGTAGCACCTCTAGTGATAAGAAATCTGAAAAAGGCTTTGACGATTGAAAAAGCAAACAAATAGAGGAAGATATAGAGGAAGGTGAAGTAGATCTTGAAGGTGAACTTATTAGTGCTCTTAGTGCTTTGAAAAAGGAAAGAAAGAAGAATTCTAGACTCAAGGATAAGTTAGATGAATGTTGTATGGAGAGATATGATCTTATAGAAAGTCTTGACTTCTCTATGGCTAAGACACAAGAACTCAAGGATGATTTAGAGTCTAAGGTTCTTGAGTATAGTGAGTTAGAATAGAAAATGGCTTCTTTGAAAGAGGAAACTAAAGAGTACAAGGATAAGCTTTACAGTGTTTCAAGATAGCTCCAAAAAGGTTAAGTCACTCATCAAAGGTCAAAGAAAGACAACAGATAAAATAGGCCTTGGTTTTGTTAAGCCACACAAGGAACAAGTTGGAGAGTCTAGTAAGAGACTCCAAAAGGAAGAGAGTTCTGATGAGGAAAGTATTTCAGAAAATGAGTCCTTGAATGATAGATGCACAAAAACAGAAAAAAAAATTCAGAATGAGAAGAAGTTTTTAGAACCTAAGAGGTAAATTAAAGGAAAGTTTCAAGGCAGATTTTTTGCTTGTCATAGGTTTGATCACATGGCTTCACATTGCATGGCTCAAGTGAAGGAGGTAAATGATAGTTTCATAAGTGCTAGTTACTTTCAAGGGTATTGCTACTCTTGTCAACAGTTTGGGCACAAGGCAGTTTATTGCAAGGCAAATAACAGGAACAATTTTGGTCAGAACAGGTTTGGCCAGAACAGGTTTGGTCGAACAGGTTTGGCCAGAATAGGTTTGGTCAGAACAAGTTTGGTCAGAACTGGTGGATTCAAAGATCGGTTTTACCTCGGAGAAACAACATCATCAAGTGTTTCAAGTGCAACAATGAAGGTCACATAATCGGACAATGTAGAGCTGAAATTCCAGAATACAGGAACAGGAACAGTGGCATGATCAGGTCCAAGGATCAAGGCATGGACAAGAACAGGGATGAGAACAAGAACAAGAACAATGACAAGAATAGGAATATGGTCAAAGCGTTCAAGAGAAGGCCTAGAAAGTAAGTTATAGACGATGATGATCAGTTCCTAATGGGAGTTTTACTCCCACCCAAGAATTAATCACCTCATCAGGAGGTGGGGGAGGGACTAAGCTAAGAGGCTCGTTCTTAGTCCCGAGCCCCAAAGGTGACCCTTTGCCATTGATGACAAAGGGGGAGAGATATGAGTAAGGGGGAGAGCTTCAAATTGAAGAGGAGAGCTTCAAGACAGGGGGAGCTATTTATGTTGAGTTTTTGTGTTGTTGAGAAGCATGGTTTGCCATCAATGACAAAGGGGGAGATTGTTGGCAATTTTGGGTTTGAGATCCTAGCTTCTTGTCTATGAGTTGTCATTGATGTCAAAAGGAAATGACATTAATGTTAAGAGGATGTGTTGGTTTCAAAGGTGGAAGATTCCAAGATAATATTTTTAAGAGAATCCGGAGAGATTCCATTGGCAAGGGTTTTTCATTAAAACCAAACCGGTTTTTATTAAAACCAACTTGGATAGGGTTTTTATTAAAACCAAGTTAAATGATTTTTATTAAAACCAATGGAGGTTCTCTTTATTATTTATTTAATTGTTATTTAAAACCCTTCAAGGTTTTAATTAATTAATTATTTAATTAATTAAGGGAGAAATTATTTTTAATTTATTAAAAATATTTAAAGGTTTTTAAACTTTTTTTTATTCTTAATTTATTAAAATTATTTAAGGGTTTTTAAATCCTTTTTGTAAAGACTTTTGATTAATTTCAAAATGGTCTTTATTATTGCCGACGTCAGGGTGTCTTCGAAGAGACTATTTATTCTCCAACTCCTAAGGTTGGAAGGCTAATGAATTCGAAATTCCCCAAAGGCAATTTGCGGTGTTTGTGCTCTGTATTCGCTATGATCGAAGGAAGACTTAGAAGCACGTGCGGTTGAAAAGTCTTCAGGAGTTTTTTCGAGGGTGAAGTGAAGGGAAATTCACTTGTGAACTTCGTAGCCTACGTGGGCTAGTGGCAGCGAAGGTTGCTATTGGGCGCTGCATTGGCGGAGGTCGTTGTTTCAAGTCTCGCGAGGGTGCTTTGCTAGAGTAACACACATTTTTATTAAGACATATTTATGCCACAAAATTCGAAGTTTCTTGGACAGCGATTTATAAGGTGTGATTAAATTTTAAGAGTTTTGGCTTTTGTGATTGGCATTGAATAAAAGTTTAGGAGAAATAAGGGCATATTTCTTTGGATGTATTTTTAAGATTATTCTTTGCTATGCTAAAATTAAAAATGGAGGTATAAGGTGTGAGTCTATGATTGTTGATTTATTGGCATGTTATGGTGGTTGTGTTTAAAGAAGTGGAGCTAAAAGGTGTAATAAAGGAAGTTTATATTATTACTCATTTCTTTTTATTCTAAACCTAACTTGGTTGGATGTTTGAGAGTTGTGTGTGGTGACAGCTTGAAGGTTCAATTATTTTCTACTCCAATAAGGTATGGCCACATTATTCTTATGAGTATGATTGGTGTATGTTTTCTGAAATAAGGTTGGAGTGAAAAGGTATTCTACTAGGTATCCTTTGGCTAGGTGTAAATCCTATTTTCTGGTTTGTTCAAGACTACTTATGCATTGTTATCCTTAAGGAGAGTTTTTGGTGAATGCATAATTTTTGGTTTGAGATAGTGGAAGCTTTGTGCACTAGGGTTTATATTTTTGAGTCTAGCTACTTGCATTGAGTTGGTGGAACCCTTGGTTGGTTGTTTTGAGTTTGATGGTTGAGTTGCTTCCATAGAGGTTGTTTGATCAAGTTATTGCTTTACTTGATTCATGATATTGGGCTTACTCCATTGAGTTAATTTGAGCAAGTTATTCTTTGCATTTGGTGATATTGTGTTGGTGGTTTTTTTGTTCAAATATCTTTGGAGGGAAAAGGATTTCTACTTGTTTCATTTTCTTGTGATGATTGGTTGAATGCTTCAAGGTTGATGTTGAGTTGAATGGTGTTGGTTGACTAAACCTTGTTTGATGAGCATTGTTGTTGAAACCCTAATTGATGGTGAAAAGAACATGAGTATAATTGTTATGTGATTCTTTGCATAGTTGGCAATTGTTGGGGTTTCATGTTCTTGAAAGAAAACATTCTATCCTATGCATTTCAAATATTGAGTTGAGTTTTCAAATTTGAGATTGAGATTGAGCTGAGTTGGTTTGAGTTGAGTTTTGAGATTGGGATTTGAGTATAGAACATATTGAGTCTCTAACAATTCTCTTTATGCTTCTATGAGTTTGACAAATCACATTGGGTCTCTAACAATTCACTTTGTGATTTCCTACTAAGAAAGTTTTTCTTTGTGAGCTTGCTGAGTTTTTGGACAGGTTGTAGTGGGGACTTATGAGCAGTTTTTGGACAGGTTCTAGTGGGGACTTGTGAGCAATTTTGGACAGGTTCCAGTGGGAACTTGTGAGCAGTTTTTGGACAGGTTCCGATGGGGACTTATGAGCAGATTTGTAAAGGTCCTAGTAGAGGACTTGTGAGCTGAGTTTGATAGTTCTATCAGAGAACTTGAGGACAAAGGTGCATTGGTTCTATGAGAAGAACTTGAGGATAGTTGGCAAGTCTTTGAGAAGGCTTGTATGTAGAGGTTTGATTTGTTCAAGAGTTGGACAGATCTGACAGACAAAGGAAGACTTGTGCTAGATCGATTGACTGTGTTTGGTACAGGTTGCTGAGCTGCTCTGGACATGATCATAGAATGTAGAGGTCTCTTAGGCTAAGCATTGAGGACAGGAGGTCTTCGGTGGAAAGGAGTTCCACGTGCTGGCAAGAGGTAGAGGCAGTTGATCTTCTAAGGGATCATTTCCAGAGCAGAGGGGAAGGTATCTCCTTTGAGCAGAGGCTCATAAATTCTAATTGGGGGAAGGTATCTCCTTTGAGCAGAGGCTCATAAATTCTAATTGGGGGAAGGTATCTCCTTTGGGCCGAGGCTCATAAACATTGTAATTGGGAAGGATTCCCAAAGAACTTTGAGATAAGTTTTAGATAAAAGTTTTGTGGACGTAGCCCAGCCATTTTGGATGAACCATGTTAAAATTGGTGTCACTTTGTGGATGATATTGTGCATTGCTTTGATATTGCTTTGGGTATATTGCTTTATTGTTTTGAAGTATAAAGGAAAAAGTAAAAAGAGGTCTTATACTGTTCACCCCCCATCTTAGTATAAGCTTGTGTTATTCAATATCAATGAGATTTGGAATCAGCCCCTTGAGTCTATTAGATAAAGCCTTAGAGAGGAATTTATATAAATAATTACACAAAATGATTGGTCTAAAATCCTTAAATGACGAGGCATAATACTTTTTCATAATTAAGGCAATGAACATGGCATTCAGGGATTTATGAATATTCATCGATATTTGGGCTTCTCTCAAAGCCTCTGCCACCTTAGAATAATGGAGGAAATCGATCAAGTCTCAGAGCCTTTAAATGCCACAACTCCTTAAAAACATTAAATATTTCATCAGCTATGAGCAGGGCCTCCAAACCCGCATTCATTTCTTCCATCACCAATGTAGGAATGACATCTAACATCACATGTTATGTTGTCAAATATTGATCTGGGGGGACCAAGAAGAGAACTAAAGAAATTGATATCCTTTGACTAAATTTCTTTGCTCTTCTTGATAAATCTGCCATCCTCCTTAATAATCTCCACTATTCTATTCCTACTCCTCCATCACATGGTGGATGCATGAAAGAACCTCATATTATTGTCACCTTCTCTTAGCCATAATTCTCTCAAATTTTTCTTCCAGTGCAACTCGATATCCACTTGTTTGTTATGATAATTGGCTAAGCACTCCCTTTCCTCCCTTAATAACACCTCATAGAATCCCTATGACTCAATATTTTTCTCTATTTCAGTGACCTTTTTTTTAAAGCTTCTAGCTCCCTAGAGATATTACCATACACATTCTTGTTCCACCATTTTAATTGATGATGAACCCTTCAAAATTTTAAGGTAACTTTAAAATGTTCGATCTCAGCGCTTCGTCATCCCAAGATTTTTCACGCAATATTCAAATTTAGGGAAGTTGCACCACATTGCTTCAAATTAGAAGGGTCTCGAAACAAAAGAAGAGTCTTCAAAATTATCTAAAAGGAGAGGATTATGATCCGATACCACTCTGGGCAAGGTGGAAATCACTACATCCCCAAATAAATTGAGACTTCCAGATGAAACTAGTGTTCTATCCAGCTGCCTCAGGATAAAACTATTACCCAACCTATTGTTACTCGAAGCAAAATGCCCCCCTTTCAAATCCATGTCTCGTAATTCTGCAGAATATATGCAACCCACCAAGTCATCAAGACTGTGCTCTTTAGGGCCACTTCTACCCCTTATCTCTAAAGGATATAGAGCAGATTTAAAATCTCCAATTACTAACCAATATTCATGAATGAAGGTTTGACGCATTTCTAGCAACAACTTCCAAAAATCTCTTCTTTCATAAGTGGTATTCGGAGCGTAGATATTGGAGATCACCCAACACCTTTGTGTTTTGTTGCATTAGAAAATAATATTTATCACTCTACGTGAAGCAGATATTACATGCCCATTAAATTTATGTGAATTACAAAAAAAAGGAGTCCACTCGCTGTTCCCACAGATTCACTGGCCATGAAACCCGATTCCTTCCATATTGCCCTTAGCCTCAAGCTTTGATTCTTTATTGCATAATAGATTAGGGGCCAATTATCTTATCAAGGATGCCAATAAGTGCTTCATAAGGGAGATATTAAGCCTTATTATGTTCCATGAGTAGATTTTCATGGGAAGGGGGAACTCACTTTATCTCCACCACCTACCGATGAGCTCAAGAAATCATCCAAGCTCAATCATTTTTCACCTTCACCAATATTCAGAACTATTCTAGATTGACCTCCATTGGCCATAGACTCATTGACCTTTCTTTTCCTACTTACTTTAGACATAGGCCTTCCAGGTTAATAGGACTTTCCCAAATCCATCAAACATATTTTATGACTATAGGTTTTAGGACTAGGAGAGCCCTTCTCCATTACCACCAATTAAGAAGACAGGGAAGCAGGAGCCACATCCATCACTAAATCTTTGTTTCTTACCATTGAGGAGGAACAACCATCTACATGATTGGTTGTGCCAGGAGAGAGGGACAAACAATGAGCCACCAAGGATTGTGGGCATTCCCTTAAGGACCCCACCAGGGTCACCATATGGGATTTAGAGCTCGATGGACCCAAGTCTTATCCTAGAGCATTTAAACACTCGAAAGAGTTATCTAAGGAGATAGAAGCCTCGACTAGATTGAATTTTGAAAACAAGTCCAACTCTAGCCTATTAGAATTCTTCATTGCAATATCCAAACACATCAGTTTTACCAACTACTCCTTCCTAACCACAAGTGCCAACAGAGGGGAGGAAAGAGGGGGAGTCAAATTTCTAAGATCCATCAAATGAGCAGTGACTTCCTTAACCGACGAGGCAGCGAATGATTTCTTCTTCCATATTCTTCGCCTCTTTGAGGGAAAATACCAAACAGACTTGCTAACACCAAAAATAGAGACCAATATCTTCTCTTTCTCCATCGTAGACACAAATCCTTACGAACACTACACCCTAGTAGGGGCATCTCCCGACTTTATTTTGCAATGCAAAGATGAATGACCTTTGCCCCCACAACCTGAACATGAAAATCTATCATGTTCATAGATGATTACCTTCTCCCACCTCCTCGCCAGAGAGCTGATAAAAATAGATTTTGGCAACTCTTTGGACAAGTCCATGAGAACACTTAGGCAAACAAATTACCTTTTGTCTTTCGATATGGAAGAGACATCAAAAGAGATAAATTTCCCAATTGCATTGGCAATCTGTTTGAAGATGGAGTCTTGCCATAAATATAGAGGGACATTAGGAATATGAATTCAAATCAAAACCATGTCCACTTTGTGAGTAGCAGGGTTAAACCTAGAGTCCCATTTCCTCAAATACAACCCATGCTTTCCAAAAAACCATGATTCATTTTCCAACATCCGATCAACATCAAAGGGGTTCGATAGAGAAAAGCAAAAAAATTTCCTCGGGATAAGAGATAAATAGAGGCTGCTAGTCAAATTCCAACGAGTGATGACCATCTCTTTAAACCAACAGGTGATGGCCCATATCTTTAAAGCATCAACATCCAGTCTGCTCCCAAATAATTTTCCCACTAAATTACCAAATAAATTCACCAATAGAGAGGACATAGTTGAGTCAGAGACATAGATTTCAAGTTGGGTATGAACATCTCCATCAACAACCCAATTGGCTAAGTCTACGTTCCTCCCATTCCTTTTGGGCGTAGCCTCCCCAATAGCTTGGCCACAAGGCTTTTCCAAAGAAAGAGATTCCACTAGTTCATCCAGAGCTTCCCCACCCGGATAACACATTTTATCAAAATCATGCACTAGCAACGTAAGAGAGAGGATCGAATGAGAGAACCGCTAAGAAAATCGCCAAAACAAAAACACAAATCGATGAATGCCAACCCAAGATCCAAATCTTTTTTTTTTTTTTTGCATGAACCTATGGAGCAAAAGCTAAAAATTTAAATTAATTAAAAATGTTTAAATGGGCTCCTATCATTGTCATATTAAATATATTGGTGCTTATATATCTCTACCTCTTATTTTATCATGGACCGATAGAAGAATTTAAACCTGTAGTTAAACACAACTACTCACAACTTTAAAGGCACATATTTTTATTGATATATTTTTTTAAAAGAGGAGAATCAGTAACATTCTTTTATCTTTATCAGTTGGGCACTTCTTTTATCTTTAGCAGTTGGGCACAAGCTTTCCAAGGTTTTTACCAATATATAAGATAAGAACACAAACTCAAACTTGATAACTAAGGTTGTAAATGATTCCAAAAATCAAATATATAATGTGCAAAATATAGGGTTAGGGTTTATTCATTGAATTTATTTTCAAGGGTTTTAACTTTCAGCGTACCACTTGTTTTTGGAACTTATTCACTAGGATTTTCATGTTTCAAAACTTATTCACTAGGGTGTTTTCGTAACTTATTCACTAGGGTTTACTTGTTTGAAAACTTATTCACTAGGGTTTTAAATTCGACGAATTTCAAATTTTATCTTAAAAATTGACAAATTTAACAAGTAAAATTGTAACCTTGCATCTCATAAAAATGAAATCTTATATACTCATATTAGGGTTTGTTTGATTGCATTATCTTCTTAACTCAAAGGCTAGCATATAGTCATACAACCAAAATATTTTTGTGTATTGATTTTAAAATTTTTAAATATTTATAAATTTATACTATGTAACATATGCAATAATATAATTCTAAACATTTGATTTTAACATTTTTGTTATTCCTTTTAAGCCATAAACTTATATAAATAATAGTAATACCAGCCCTACACGTAGAATTCACAACATATTATCTTTAAGATTTTTTTCCAAGGAACTCCTTCAATCTTATTGATAAAGCTAGGCAAGATAATAATAATTATTATTATTATTTTAAACATATTTAAATAATACAAGTAAAAGGACAATAATAAAATATATAATATTTTAAATATTCTTTAAAAAACCACATTTAAATTGTTTTATTTGTAATTTTTAATCTTTTCTTAAACTATTAAAAAATAGTATAACCTTTAAAGACCAAAAATAATCAAACATTCTTATTTTTTATTTTAACCTATCTATTTCTTAGATCTTTTAAATATATTTTCCTATAGCTAGACATTTCATTCACTCGATGCCTTCACCCACCAAGCCAAGAATGGCTTATAAAATATATATATATATATATATATATATATATATATATATATAAATAATTTAACCTATATAAGATTAAAATGAATGGAGTTCAACACCTTCTCTTGAAACATCAAAATTGAGTTTGTCTAGTCAAAAGAAAAAGTTCTTGAAAATAATAGTTAAAAACCAAAAACAGTTGTAGTCCACCCACTTGAAAACGATGAATAGTTCGCGAATATGCGTGGGAAAGAGGCGTCAAAATGATTCCGTAAATCTGGTCGTTTCTACTTTAATACTCTGAACGTCTGGTAGAAAACGTTAGTTAATTCAACTCAGAGTACAAAATTTATCTGGACCACAAGGAGGCATGCTACCCAATACGTTTGGACCACAACATCATGTACTCCTTTGTCGCTCTGTTTGCACCAAAAATGTCCAGTCTTAGCAGAGACGGCCCTACGGAATGAACAGAAATGTGACGGAGAGGGATGATTATGTGGAACCCTGAGAAACATGTAACTTGTTTACTCTGTGCCATCATTGATTTCCTCATCTTCTTATTTCTCTAAATATGTGTTACCGCACAGCCTGGAAATCAGGGATTCTCTTTCCTTTGTTGGCCATGGCCTGAGGTGCCTGCCTTACAGCTTCATTTTTGTTTTCTTTCCTTCGGCCAGACACAATTCAATTTACAAATCTTTGAGAACCGTCCTTGTGTAATTTTTCATATCCGTTGTGGGTTATGTACTTTGGCGCTTGTTTTCATTCTCCCCCAACACATACTTACGTAAAAATTCTCATGCACAGATGTTATTTGGGCTTGCTGAAGAACGCAAACGAACTTTGTATATTGTTCAAGCTGAAATGGATTTGACTGTTTTCCCAGATAAAAGCAAAGTACTATTCCAGAGCCAGGTAAGCCGTCTACTTAACAGCCAAAGCTATAATCCTTGCTTCAATTTAAGTCTATATTATCTAAATTATCTCTCTCAATTAGATACATGTCCGTTTCTATGCACGAGGCTACATACTGGACATATTTACATTAGACTGAGATTGTACAATATGTAACTGTGGATCAAAGGGGCTAAGAATTATAATATGTCTTTCTGAAGTGTTTTTTTTTCGGATAAATCCTGAATTCTTGGTTAGTAAATTCATTAACATCAAAATACATTTCCTTTGATGTATAAATGTTGAACGAATGTGCTTGCTACGCCTGCTCTTACGTAAAAATGCGTTTCTGCGTGGGGATAACTCTTTAATCCTCTGTAAATTCTGAGCTATACACTTGCGGTGAGACATACAATAGCGCAAATAATGTCATCTATTTTAGCAATATATATCCGCTTCGCCCTTGTGTTCATTAATAGAAATTACAGAATACACAAGAAATGCCTTCTAGTTACGGGTCATATAACAACAATATACTAAACCCTACCACATGTTACAAGGAACTGTAATGTTATATGGAATTTTGGAGTCGTATGGAAGAAAAAGATATATGCGGGAATGAGAGCTGCACATAGTTGATATAAACAGATGTCCATAACAAAATATAAAGTCAGTTATTGTTTTCATTGTTAATGCAAATTTATGAAGTAAAGCAGACAAGTAACGTAGACATCATAAGTCAATAACATTTTTTATCCAGCTTAAGCAAAACTCAATATAAATATATCAGAAAATAACATATGCTACACATAAACAATGGCAAAGATATCAGTCTGTTGTTATATATTGAAATGACAAAGATATCAGTCTGTTGTTATATATTGAAAAGAGTAAAGTGGAATGGTTGTGGAATGTGAGGTTTCTGGTGGCATTTCATTGCATCTATATTGTTTAGAACAAGTGCAGGTAATTTTTATTTTTCTATTTATTTTTCTCCTATGTGAGTTCTTAGGGTGAGGTCTTAGGGTTTTTTTTTTTTTTTTGGATTTTCTATGGTTTTAGTGCCGGCATTGTGGGGAGAATACAAGCAAAAATTGAATGACATGTTAAGGGCTTGGGCAGAGCAACAACAAGAACCATATATATCTATGCCCTAATAGAATGACATGTTAAGGGCTTGGGCAGAGCAACAACATACATTAGAGACATCCATTTTCTAGCAGAATGATATGACAAGGGTGATGATAGTACATTTGTAGGATCAAAATCCATCAAAAGATGTCGTTAAGGGACTGGAAAAGAAAAATAAATAGAAACCAACACTATGAATTAGCCAGGTAGAGAAGCGATTGAAGAATGCAAGTTCATAAAGGGTGGGAAGAAAAATAAACAAGTAAAAAATACAACAACAAGGAGAACATATGAGATAATTCGTATGGGTCAAGTCAATTTCCAACTTCTACAACACGATGCCTCAATGATTATAAACACATATAATGTAAGGGTTTAAATAGTTGCCCTAAATAATTAGTTGTTGAGAGAATGATTTCAAAAAAACATTTCATTTGTGGTTTTATCATAGGAAAGTAGAACCTCCTTGGAGGCTATGAAAAATATTGCTAAGAAATGTTGGAGGTAAGGAGATTTTATGGCCAAAGCCTCTAAGGGATTTTCAAGAGGAATAACCACTTTATGGAATAAAAACTCATTCCAATTGATGGACTTAGATTTAGCTAAAGGAATCCTCATGACTAGACTTAGGGAGATGGACTCTAGGGTGGTATGAATAAAAATTATTTTTTATGGCATGATAGAGGTGTAAGCTAAAAAAATTCAATGGAAGGTAGTGCAATAAATGAGATAAACCCATTAGGAATACATTTGGATAGTGGAAGGGAATCTAAATGCTAAAGTATCATTACAAGATTAAGGAGGTTTGACCTAGTTAAATGAGAAGGATCAACTTCTAATGGATCAATTAGAGTTCCGAGATTTGATTGACATACCCCCACTGAGATGCAACAACACAAGGACTAATAAAAGAAAAGGAGAACACACAATCACATTTATATTAGATAGGTTCCTTGTAGGGTATGAAGTCTCCACCCTTCGACACTATTAATCATTGATACTAAACCAGTTAGTATCTAACCATTTTATGGTAACTATCTACATAAGAAAAAGACCTCAGGTCAATAATTACCCTTTTAAATTTGGGACTTTTTGGCTCTAAAATAATAACTTGCAATAACTAATGAAATAGTGGTGGTAGTAAGGAAATCCAAGACATGGGACAACATAATTTCAACTTTACTCTAGATTAAAGTTTATTAAAAGAAAATTGATAAGATGGAGTAAGTTTCTATGGTTAAATTTCTAGTAGTAGAGAGTAAATGTCTCAGTTTGAAGGCAATAAATAATAGAAAGGATATGCTTAAAACCTATCTCTGAGGAGCTTATCTACAAAGAAAGCATTTGGATGCAAGAGGAAGAAGAGTTAGACTAGAAAGAGAAAGCCTATTGAAGATAATGAGTAAGAAAAACCTAGTTGCAAGATGAAGATAAGAATGCCAAGTTTTTCCATAACTTGATAGAACATGCAATCACCATAATTAGGTTGATACCCTATCCTCAAGGGATAGAAACAAGGAAACCACTACCCTAGATATGCAAGAAACTGCAAATAAGTACTTTTCAACTTTATTTACTATAGATCCACACCTATGCACTCAGTACCAAGAGGAATTTTTAGGAAGCATACTAGTGTTAATATTATAGAATAAAAATTATGAGCTCTTAAGAGAGATTAGAGAGGAGGAAGTTAAAAATAATAATTTTTACTATGCAGACAAGGAAGGCCCTAGGTCGAGATGAATTTCTAATAGAGTTCTATAAAGCCTATTTGGATATAATAGAAAAGGATTTAACCCAAGCAATAGAAGAACTTAGAACTAGTGGAAGAATCCTTAAAACATTGAATCATACCTTTTTGACTTTGATATTGAAAGGTGGAGATATGGAGAATATCAATAACTATCAATAAATTGCTCTTTATAATATGGTTTATAAGATCATAACCAAATTGATGGTAAATAGGTTAAAATAGATCTTACCAAGGTTAATATCTCCATAACAAGAGGGATTTATGTAGGGCAGACATATCTTGGATGAGATTGTGATAGCATAGGAAATTATTCAAAAGCTTTGATAAAACGGTAAAAAAGGTATGTTCCTTATGATAGACTAAATTAGGAATTTTTAGACCAAATATTGAAGAAATTTGGTTTTATAGAAGAATGGATACAATAAATTATGGAATGCATCTCTATAGTCTCTTTCTCAATGCCTATTAATATTAATCCATCCCAATTGTTTAAGGCTTCTAGATGCATCCGACATGGGGATCCACTTTCACCATATTTGTTCATCATTTTTATAGAGGGCTTGGAAAGATATATATAGATGAGGAGAGTAGTGAACATCATTGCAGGGGTGAGGATAACCAATGGAATAAAGCTTACTCACCTCCAATTTGTATATGATACAAGAATGTGGGTAGAAGCATCAATAAGAGAAACAAACAATATCAGAAAAGTGTTGGACTACATAGCAACTACTCGTCAATTACTAAATGAAGAAAAATCAAAAGTTGTTTTTTTAATGTGACAAAATGATTAAAATAATAGATAACCCACATACTTAGATTCTCGTAATAATCCCTACCCTTATAATATTTGGATATCCCCCTAAAATAGAAGGACCTTAAAAATAAATATTAGAAATCAATAAGATATAGATTCAACTCAAAACTTTTACACTGGACCTACAGATGGCTATGTTTTAGAGGAAGAGTAACATTGCTAAAATCAGTTTTACAAGCAATTTCGATGTATAAATTCTCCATTGAGGAAGGTCCAAAGAGTGTCTTAAAATATTTGGATAAGATGATGAGATACTTTCTTTGGTCTTAAGAGCAGGGTAATTAAACAAGGGCACTAGTTAGTTGGGACAAGGTTTGTAAGCCAAAGGAAGCTGAAGGTCTAAGAATTAGAGCAACAAAAACAAACAACCAAGCTCTAATGGCTAAGTTGTATCGAAGATGACTAAATCATCAGGAATAACTTTGGAGTCAAGTATTGAAAGCTAAATACAATCCCTCATAAAATACAGAATACCTTCTTGCAATTATTATGTATTAAAAACCTTCTAGTTAAGATCAGCATATCCACAAAAATGTTGTAATAAAAGAAGTAAATAATGAAAGAACAAAATATTGCAATATGAAATGGAAATGCATCAATATATATTAATGTCAACATAATCACAATATAGAATCATTGACCTCTTTTATGGGATAACCTTCTAAAAAGAAATTTGATTCAATATGCAAAAATACATACATCCAATGGTGTTCATCATTCGTGTCCCAATGGATATCTTGGTTGTGGAAAATTATGGTTCCCCATGCATGGTGGGGGTGTGTAAATATCAAAATTCCCATGATTTTAATGGCGTTGAGACCGATGCTGTCAGGGTGGGTACTAAGATCATTAACAAAGCATCGAAGAATGTCTTGGCTACCTTTATGGGTAAACAGCCCAAGGCACCCTCCTCCTCTAACAAAGTTTATTTGAAATTCAAATTGGGTTGGAGCACTCTTCCTCACCCCCCCCTGAACCTGATCCTAGAGCAGGATTTAAGTGGGACCATCCAACTCCTAATTGGCTGAAACTCAACATTGATGGGACCTCAAAGAGTAACCCAGCAAGGCTGGAGTAGGTGGCATTATGCGAAATGATAATGGCGACATCCTCATGGTATTTTCTGAACCCCTTGGTTCCCAATATTCATAATTCGTGGAGGCTCACGAAACTTATATGGGGGTGAAATTTTTAGCAGATGCTGGCTATTAGAATGTGGAAATCTAAGGCGACTCTTTGAACATAATCAAGATGCTCAAAGGGGAGTGTACACCTAGTTGGAACATTCTCAAACTTATTTTTGAAGCTAGGTGATTGATGTACGCTTTTTATTAGGTGAACATTCGCCATGTGTTCCATGAGGGAAATGCAATGGCCGATATGTTGGCCAACCATAGTGTCCACTGTGCTGCTTTTTAGGTGTAGAAAATGATGTCCCGAATGACGTAGTATCCCTTACTAGGAAAGACCCTCATGATGCTTTTTTTTTGTAAGGAGGAGTCGAACATCCCTTTGGCTCTCGTTGGAAGGGGTGTTCAGTCTTGCTTTACCTCTTGACCAAATTTTCTTAGAGTTTGTTTCACCTTCAAAGCATTGTGCTTTTCTAAGTTCTCTTCGTAATAATTATGGTTATTAGGAATTTAACTCTCTTGGTTATTCCTAATAGGTATAATATTTTGGAGATTGTTATTATGGTTGAGAGTTTGGCTGTTTGTATAAGGTTGTGGGGACCCTTTCAAAACCTTATCTTTAAATTAATACCAAAAAAAAAAATACATACATCCATCTATGTTGTTTTCTTTTTTAAATACTCTTCATAACATTTAACCTAACACTTAAGGGTTGGTTCACATGCAAGTTGTCACTCGAGCTAGAATCTTCTACCAAATAAACAATTACATCCTCTATAATGGTTATATTAAACGACCCCACTTGTCTAAGTGCCTCTAGTACCACAAGCTATTACAAAACATTATATAATATCCTTAGGATAGATTCCATTATATAATACTTATGTAATATTATATAATATCCTTAGGATAGAATTTGCACTTAGAATGGTTTAGATCAGTTTGCTGACACATAAAATTCTAGGCCAACACAAGATTTACGTTAAGTTATTAGAGGATGATGACATATTGGATAAGAGTAGAATCAACAACTTGAACCTTGAGATTTCTTTAATGTATGAGGAGGGTGTTGGTGGAGGAAGACTGTATACTCCTTCAAATAGTGTAATATTTATAGCGCTATGTCATAAACTATTATACTACTATCTAGTTAGCAGGAGTGATTCAACCCATTATGTACAAATTTCCAAACACTTGTTAACAATTTTTATTTATCCATTAGTCTCAGGGTGATAGATTGAACTGATTTTGAGTTGAGTATATTGTGACTTAAATAGTTCCTACTAAAAATGATTTGTAGAAGTAGGGTCTGTATCTGAAACAATAGATTTTGGGATTACATAAAGGTGAAAGATAGAGTCTAAAAATATTTGAGCAACTATGGAGACTATGTGGGGATGGTATAAGGAATAAAAATGAGCATGCTTTGTGAGATAATACACTATGACTAGAATAAATAATTTTCCTCTTGACTTGGGCATACCTTCAAAGAAACTCATAGAAATATTTATCCATACCTATTCCAATAAAGGACTTCTTTCTCAACTTTACTTTTAAAGGAGTTGCTATCTTTCCATAGTTTCACACAAATGTGAAGTAATAATCAGTTAGTCCTAAAAATACTTGTAATCCCTTGATGGTGTCAGGATCTGGTCATTCTTGAATAGCTTGATTCTTCTTACGATCTACTTTAACTCCTTCTTTGGAAATAATATGACCCAAATATTCTAATTCATGTAAACTAAAATAACACTTTGATCATTTGGTATAAAGCTAATTTTGGAAAAAAAGTTGCAAGATCTAATCCAAATGTTGGAGATGATCCTCCCAAGCGTAGCTATAAATTAGAATAAAATCAAAGAAGAGTAGAATAAATTTATGGAGGAAGGACCAAAAAATGATATTCATCAAACTTTAAAAAGTGGAAGGTGCATTGGTCAAAACAAATGGTATAGCAAAAAAATTGTAATGCTCTTCATGAGCTCTAATTTATTTTTAGTAATGTCATATTTTTTATTTGAATCTAAAGGTATCCCAATCGCAAATTCAATTTTGATAAAAAATGGGCAGCATGCAACTCATCTAACAACTCATTAACAACCAAAATGGTAAATTTATATTTAGCAATTATTTTATTGAGTTCTTTGAAATCTATACACAAACACCAAGACCCATTTTTGTTTTACCAATAATACCAGTGAATAATAAGAACTAACGCTATGATGAATATCCCCTACAGCAAGCAGTTCCTACACCATCTATTTTTTTTTTGACATATGGATACATGTAAGGGAAAATTATTGGAGGAAGACTACCTAGAATAAGATAAATTACATGGTCATGGGTATGATGATGGGGTAGTCATATGAGTTCCTCAAACACTAATGCATATTTTTGTAATAAAAACTATAATTCCTCTTGATGGTCCTTGTCTTCGTCATCTAGAGATTGTATAGTGAATAGCTAGGCCACAACTCCATGGGATGAGTTTTTCAATACTTTATCCATCGTATGAGAAATAACATATTGAGTAGGCTTAGCCTTCATGCCTTGTAAGGTGTACTTTATTTCTTGCTAAAATAATTTTATCCATATCTTAATAAAATTCCATAATACTAGGCCCAATATTTCCAACCATTGTGCTCCCAAAACACACCCACCTAGGGGTAAGTAAAATATATCAAATTTAATATTATATTCCCCTATTTGTATCTTGATATTTCAACACTTTTCTTTACAAATTAAAGTTCCTCCATTTTCAATCATGACTTCGAAAGAGTTACAAGTATTTATATAACATTTCCCCTATTTTATCACTCTTGAGTCAATAAAATTATGTTTACTTCCAAAGTCAATAATAATTATTACTCATTGTCCTTTAAAGTTTCCTAGCACCTTCATGATCTAGGGATTGATATACCTACTAAGGCATGCACCGAAATTTATAATTGAGATTATTTTTGGGCTTTTGGCTATTTTGTGTGATCATCTTCCACCTAAGAATATTACATGGTTAATGTCTTATTCAAATGAATCAAATATAATTTTTATTGCACACACACACACACACACACACACACACACACACACACACACACACATATATATATATATATATATATATATATATATATATATATATATATATCTTGGATAATACTTCTCATCATAGTTATAATATACCCTTGGGTTCTTCTAAATTCCAACTATTCGTGTGTCAACATTTTTATGGTAGGAGACTTTTTGGTAGAACTTGAAGTTGGCTTAGATGAAAAATGTGGTCTAGATTGTGAAAATTTGGAGGTGCACCCTTGAGCCTTCAATTTTTCTACTACTAATCTAGCCAATGCTATTATCTATTGTTATATTTATGGCTTTAAAATTTTAAATTTATCTTTAATATTATCCTTCAAACCATTCATAAAATAGATTTGGAATAATTAGGGACTCAAGCCAATGGTATGATTGACTAATTTTTAAACTAATATTGATAGTCTCAAGTAGATAAAGTTTATTTATGTTTAGAGAGGGCTTCTCTAAAGTCTTCATAGTCAATAGGACCAAATTGAGTGAGTAGTCATTACTCAAATTTATTCTAAAAAATCTTGGGATGTGCTTTTCTAAGCCATTGATACCATTGTAGGGCATCCAATTCAATATTGAAAGAGGTAATTATGATACACATATATTATGAAACATTATGAAGACTGAAATACTATTCTACTCAACATAACCATCCCTATAGAACCTTTTTATTAAAATTTAGAAATTTTAATGGGGAATTTTAAATCCATTATTATTATGTGCTTCTCATTCCTAATTACTTGGCTATTTTTCCTTATTATCCAAAGAATCAAATTGACCATATGTGTGGGTGTTACTACTTAAATAACCTTACGAGTCTACAAGTTTTATATTTATGCCCTCCTTCATCTCCTTTTGTTCCCTTATCACATCGGCCATGGGTCATGTAAAACATTAATTTCATTCTTTAACTAGTTTAAACTATCACTTAAATGATTTTCTAAATTCTCCTCATTATGATTTAGTCGAGCAATAATATTTTGATCTATTTCTTATACCTTTTATTGTTCCCTATTACCTATAGTGACACACTATAATTTTTGACCTTCTAAGGGTACTTAGTAATAAATAGAAATACTTTATGGTAGTTAATATTTTTAGTAATGGTCTCAAAAAAGTGTTTGGGTGCTATATATCAAAATGATCAACTCAAAAATATGATCAAAATAGATTAGGTCTCTAGATATCATTCCCCAAACTCTTTTTTTAGTCATGTATAATCTATTTTCTCCTAGTATTTTTTAACCAATAAATTATCTTTCTTCTCTATTTCTAACAACTATATTGTCTACTACTATTTTTTTCGACCACTCCCTTCATAGACTCCGTAGTGTTTGTTATTGAAAACTACTTAGTATGACTCTATAACTCATTATTTTTTATAATTATCTTAGTAGAATATATTTTAATCATTATTAATATATACCCTGATTGATATAATTTTTAACTATAACTAATGACTACACGGTCAGACTCTATCTTGACTATTACTGACTATGGCCTTGGATGAAATCATACCTGATTATTATTAACAACTACATTCGTAGATTTGTGGATTTAGGATGAAGGCCAAGAATTCAAAAGGAAAGGGTGAATGGAACACCTTAAGGGATCATTTGGAAAGAATTGGAACATCCAAAAGTTGAATACTTAAAGAAACAAATCTGATCTACATTTTGAGCCTCACCAAGAAAGGCAAGTTATCAAAAGTAAATATATAACTTCAGTTTTTTTTAAATAATATTTTAACCTTTTTCTCAAAAATAAAAACATAAATTATGGTAAATATATGAATATGCTATATATTAAAAATATTATCAATGATTTTATCTTACAAGAAGGAGGTAGTGTATTAATAATCCTTAGGAATTAAGAAAATATTTTAGGATTTTCAAACTTTGAAGAATTTAAAGTTATTACATTTTTCCTTTCTTAGATTCGAGGATTATCTTAAAATATTAAAACAAGTATATGGTGAATAATTTATCAATATGCTTAATTTAGAGTTGTCTAAAGATAATAGACAAAGTAATTGTAGCTAGCATCTAAGATTATTTAAAATACATAACACTATATATATATATATATATATATATATATATATATATATATATATATATATATATATATATATATATATATATAAATCACATTCAAAGGATCCTTTTATTTACTAAGATAAGAAGCAACAAAGGTTTTTTTTTAATTTCATTCTTCTATTCAATCATTACTTTATGCCATAGAAGCAAAATGCAATGTATGAAGGGCTAGTCTAATATGTAATATATTAAGGGAATGTTATAGTGAGGGAATTTTAAGTTAGTTTTAGAAACTATCGATTACATACATAAAATATTTAATGATGAATTTTATCTTTCACATTCTCACTTGATGAAGGTTGACTATTAAACTAACACTATTATTTAAGAATACCAAGCATAAATATTATAAATTATTTTGAAGTCTATGATAAGTTTAGGAAAATTATAACAAAATATAGCTTTAAAACAAACATCATCATACTAACCAAGAATAATATCTTCATTGCAAATTACTTTTATGTTTGGACTATATACAAGACTGGAATTTAAAAAAAAAAATCTACATATATACTTCTTTTGTATCAAGAAAATTGCTATATCACATTCAAACATCATTGTTTTTAAATAATTTTAGAATTTATATCAACTCTATTAATTATGACTCTAGAACTTTGCTTTATGTCTCATTAACTCATTTGGATCTCTATTTGTGCTAACAGTTATGACTAGTAATTTGCTTTATGTATACCATTGGATTTTTTTTTTGTACTATTTATATAAAACAAGGGTTTTTATAGGAATAACATAACCTATACAATAAAAATACCACCCGGGTGAGCAACAACATAACTAGACACCCCACCATATTGATAGATAAACAAAAACCATCGGGGCAAAATAGAGAATAAAACTACACTAAAGCTAAAACCCAAGAACAAGAACATAAGGGATAATTGAGATGGTTCTACCCTAACATGCCCACATCTTGAAAAACCATAGCAACCAAATAGGAAACATCCATAGAAAAATCCAATGCACTCTTAAGAGAGCTCCAAATCTTCCTTTGATTGATGTCAATCAGTTTCAGATTGTGAAATATAAACCTTTTCTTTTTAGGGATATCCTCTGAAGCATAAATATCATTGATATATTTATTCCTATGACAATATCATGGTAGGATACCTAAATAAGGAGTGGGGGAGAGAGAAGAGGAGGCACTGTCCTCACACTTTTTGTCTCTTAAATTTTTGGACTTACGGGTACCATTATCCTCTTTCATGCTATTCGATGTAACGCCAATGTCCACAAACCGAAAGTCAACCACAAAAGGAGATGATTCTATCTTGAAGTAAGGAATAGATGTAGGAGCATGAATGCCATCACAAGAAGCCTTATCACGAACACCTTTTGCCAAGACTTGAATCTTCCTCGAGACCTTCTCAAGGCCTGAACCAAAAGTGAACGAATAAATATCATCATTAAAATCAATAGAATCCTTTGAGTCTACTTTATAACTACTAGCAATAGGATAGGGCAAATCCACGAATAGTTTTAGAATCTCTTTAGTAGATAAGCTCTGTAGACACCAAAACATCACCAATCCGATTATGTGACTGCAAACACTGATCACTTTGACACACAGCCCCCAGGGCAGCCCTCAGAGGTTAAACAGTGGTCCTAACCACTTTTGTAGCAATTTTGTAAGGTCAAAAGACAATTTGGCACATCCAGGTACTTTGCTTAGAATCTGTCCTGCCCAAGGACGAATTCAAATTGGGATCCGTCCTACCCAGGGACAAATTTTGAATTCATCCTGGGTCGGGACGAATTCCAGGTTCAACAGGAAAAAAGAAGAATGGCACCAAGTGGCAGCCGAGGACAGTCAATTATTGCCTCCTACCTTGCATGCGCGTGTATGTGGGCAGGGTAGGTGTTAGAGGACTTTCACAAGGGCAGTCATGGAAGCCCAAGTCAGGGAGGAGTCTCCTCCCTCTTGAGAAGGCATGGCCGCCACATGGCACCCCTGCATGTCCCTCCAAAGAGACCCCTTGGGTCTATAAAATGGTGGACTTTCCCACACAAAAAGAGGACAAGTTGGAAGCATTTTCAAGCAACAAAGTGCTTCCAAATTGAACACCATATTGCACCCTTTTTTGATTCACCTCTTCCACATCCTTGATCTCTTTCGCAAGAGAGGTTATTGGGTGGCTTTTGGAAGTGTGGATCTGGACCCAAACCTAAAATTTGACCACATTAATCCACCAATTTTTTGACAACCCATTCCAAGAGATTTTGGGCCCATCCCAAGTGGATTGGTGCCAAAATCAAGTCCCAACGGTGGGCAGCCCGCTCGGGCGCCCCGCACTTTTTTTTTAGTTTCATTTTAATCTATTCTGTTATCACTTGTTTATCTTCCATTACATGTTATGCGGTTTAGGTAGTTTATGATTTCTATTCCATAAGATTTTGATTAAATATTATCATGCTTTGTCGATTTTGTGGCCCTCACTAACTTGCAGGTAACGACGTCGAATTACCGTGGATGGAGGCCAAATTGGGAAAATCCGACCATCTGGGTCATCCCAAAATGCCCCCAATTAGCTAACCCCCATGCTTGCAGGTATTTTGGAGATCCCGAGATGCGACATTTGGGTAGCATCACCTCAGCATTTTATCACAATCGAATTCGTCCTACCCGGGGACGATTTACAGTAGAATTCATCCTGCCTAGGGACGAATTTTAGTTGAATGCAAATTGGCCGACTGTTTCGATGGTAGTGGCCCTCTGGTAATGTTTTCTAGTCTCTATCAAATTTGCAGGTTATTTGGAGTCATTTTATTTATTGATTTAGCTAATCTTTTACATGCATCTTTCATTAATTTTAGAGAACTAACGTTTCATATTTGCAGCAGGTGCTACTAACGCCTTTGTTGTTTCTTTGATTGCATGAGAAGCAGCAAGAACCAAGGATTCATCAACGCAAGTGGAAAAAACACTTTGGCCCGCCCATTTCAAATGTGGGCAAGCGAAAGGAGGAATACTAAGTCACGATTGTAACCAAAATTCATTTAACGCTCCTAGCCCCTAAAAATGGAGGAGGCATCCTTGTAACCGATATTAAGAGATTTAAATAAAATATTTGTGCTTTCTCTTCTTTCTTGTATCTCATTTCAATGCGTCTCTTTCATTTCATGTATTTCACATTTTAGGACTTAAGCTTTAATTTTGGGTTTTGAATGCATCGTAATAGTTTTTCTTTTCAAATCTTCTGAAATCTCATGCTTTCAGTGGTGATCACGGTGGGACTCTGTCCTCTGGTTTTTAAAGATCGAGAAACTAATCAAAAAATTGTGATTTGTTCTTACAGGTACCTTTTGTCGAACTCTGACTGTTGTTCGTCTCTGCCTGTGGCAAATACCTGACTGTAATTCGTCTGACCCTGAGATGAATTCTAATTCATCTCAGACAGGGACGAATTTTGTTTTGTAATTTGTCTTACAGAGGGACAAATTTTTGTCTATGCATTTTTAGGGCCGAGGATTAGAAACAACAGGTCTAGGCAGAGAAAGGTAAAGGTTCTAAACTATTCCTGTAATTTTCTACATGGGACATGTAAAACGATGTACGGAGCTGATCATCACATTTTGAGAAGATGAAGTTAAATCCGTATCTGATGACATGGCAGATCCACCCCTGCACGTTATCATGCGGGTCAACGGGATCCCGTACAAGAGAGTGTTGGTAGACACTGGCTCGTCTAGCAACATCATTACTATAGCAGCATTGAAACATTTGAAGCTGCCAGCCTCTCATATCACCGCTTCCACTTACACACTAAGAGCATTCAACGATGCGATATGCTCGACAGTTGGCACAATTATTCTACCCGTTCAAGTAGGACAAAATATGATACCTACATTATGCCATATTTTGGAAGGCGAGACGACATACAACATATTACTAGGGCGACCATGGATCAGGGACATGAAGTGTGTCCCTTTGATAGCTCACCAGTGTTTGAAGTATGCATTTGAAGGAGAGGTACATGTAGTCCCTACAGACTTAGAACCCTTCAAATACTACAACACGGTGCAATTGATACCGCAATCGACCCTCCCATCGACGCACTTGGATTTCTAGCTAAATCCATCTAGACAGGGTCCGATGTCGCGGACACCACTGGTGACTAATCCATCAAAACCCCAACTAGGTGCATCTTCATCATCCACTCCTTCACTACCAATGCCACCTGTCATGGCTAAATAGAAGGACAAAGGGAAACAAATCCTGGAAGAGGCTCAACCCCTAGAGGAGGTGTTGCCAACAATATCAACCATCTCAACAGAAGAGATACCTAGCACAATGGAAGCTGAGGCTCCCAGTTTACCCAACATGGAATGGACTCCAGAAGGGCTTCCATTCCCTCCCCCTCAATCACCAACAATTATTGTTGAAATGGCCAATACGGGCTTGGGGGAGTATCTAGTGCCGAATGTTGTAGCAACACCCGTGCTAGAGTCAGTGCAAGACATGGGGAGACCTCGCCTTCCCATTGGGATAGTTGTTCCTTTAGGCTACCCACCAAACTAGACCAATTTTGTGTATGGGGGCCTTGACCATGGTACTGAACCATGCATGCAAAAGGACGAGGATGAAGAGACTTTTGTAGAAAATGTCAATTATCTGTCTAACCCAGACTTCGCCCTGAGATACCTTGGCCAATGCAATTTGCATGGATACAGGCTAGGTAGTTATGAGCAAGGAGTGCATGTCCTTTGCCAGCCAAGATACCAAATCCCTTATGACAAGTTGGGAGTAGGGTTCAACCACCCCCTGCCCTTAGACATCTTGGTGGAAAACATGCAAGGCCTAGGAATAGGCAACTAGGGTGGATTGGCATTAGATCCTTATGCCAACCCAAACACAACATATACATTGGGATATTACCTTCCATGGTCAACAACCACCCTTGGTAACATCAATAACCCTCCTCCTTTTCTAGAGAGAGGTGAAATTTTAGACACTAACTTTCAAGGAGAGCATAAACAGTGTCTAGAAGGATCTTCAGAAGATGAATCAGAATCATATGATCCCTTCAAATCCAATAGTGATCACTCATGAGAGATTCCCACGAATAACTGGCAAGAGGTATTTTTGAAATTATTCCCTCTAGAGGTTCCAGTTGAGCTAGTGCTGTGTCAAGAGAATCAAGTTCCCCCACCAAGTGTGGAAAAACTGCAATGGGACCAAATTAATCTTCTAGAACAAGGTGAACCCTTAATGTCGCAAGTAGTTGTTGAAGAAAGTGAACATTTTTGGATCTCCGACAGTGATTCGAAATATGAGACTGAGATGGTCTATCTCAACCACATGCGACAAATGCAACAAAGGCAACAAGTGCAACAATGACGTCCCTTGGGGATTAATGAATTATTTGCACAAATGGGCATAGTGCTAGGGCATGAGTGGTACGTAGACCCAGTAGGGTGGGACCAAATTTTGGATCCATTGCTCCAAGTTTACGACAAGCATCGTCCACCCCGAGACCCTATAATGACATCAGTGTCGAGGGAAGACCCTTTCCTCCTATCAGCACATAGGGTCGATCCGTTCATGCCTGTCCCTCTAGAGCTAGATCCAGAACACAAGGAACATCCACAATGTTTGAGTCATCACACCCGCGGTAATGGAGACCAAATTCATTTCATCCACATGATCTCCATTGATTTGACCGCACCCATCCGCAATTCGATCGATCCAGCATGGTCATTGCATCTAGACATAGATGCCATCATCTGGGATCGCACCAATTCACCTCCATCCCCATCAGAGTACTGGCCTTTCGATAAAATGCCTCATTTTGCCCCAGGGACAACTCAAGATATCTTTCAAGATGAAGAGGAACACGAGGTTCCCAACGCAGATTTAAACTCAGCTAATGATATCCATTTGATCTCGACTCCACATCAGTTGGAGGACGGATCCCACATGTCAGTCGAGGAGATGACTGACATAGACATCGGCATAGATCTAATTAATCCATAGATTCTTAAGTTGGGGGTAAGCCTTTCCCCCGAAGAGCAAGCCGACTACATTACCCTTCTCAAAGAGAAGAAGGAGGTTTTTGCATGGTCATACAGAGACATGACGGGGCTAGATCCGCAACTAGTCATGCATAATCTAATGCTTGATCCGACAATCAAGCCAGTTAAGCAAAAACTATGTAAGATGCACCCAACAATGGCCTTGATGGTCAAAGACGAATTGCAAAAGCTATTGGATGCACAGTTTATCATCTGTGTGGATTATCCACCATTGCTGTCCAACATGGTGCCCGTCAAAAATCCCGATGAGAGGATTCGCATATGCACTAATTTTTGAGATCTAAACAAAGCGAGTCCTAAGGATGATTTCCCCTTGCCAAGCATCGACGCGTTGGTAGATGCTACAGCAGGTCATGAAATGCTCTCCCTCATGGATGGTTTCTCAAGATACAATCAGATTCGTATCAATCCTAAAGACCAACTAAAAATGGCGTTCACAATGCCTTGGGGGACATTTTGTTATAAGGTCATGCCTTTTGGCCTTAAAAATGTTGGTGCCACCTACCAACGTGCCCTGACATATATCTTCCATGACTACATGCATAAAACTTTGGAAGATTACATGGATGATTTGTTGGCCAAGTCTCTTTTGTGCCCAAATCATCTCGATGACTTAAGTAAGATCCTCGATCGCCTCATGGAGCATAAAGTCAGACTGAACCCCAAGAAGTGCATCTTTGGTGTCACATCTAGAAAACTCTTGGGTTTCATAGTCTCAAAGTGATGTATCGAGGTGGACCCAAAGAAAGTCAAGGCAATCCTTGAAATGGTTCCCCCAACTACCATTAAGCAGCTCAGAAGTCTGCAGGGAAGGGTCACGTCAATAAAGCGCTTCATAGCACAGTTATCTAACAAGTGCTGACCCATGAACAAATTATTGCACAAGGGGGTTACATTTCACTGGGATGATGAGTGCCAGTCACTCTTTGATGACATCAAACAATACTTGGCTTCGCCACCAGTATTGGCACCACCTAGACCAGGAGTGTCATTCTACTTATACATCTCAGCTACTAAGGTGGCACTGGGTGCCATGCTAGCCCAGAAGAATGAACTTCACAAAGAACAAGCTACTTGTTATCTTAGCCGCACCCTGGTCAGTTATGAACTTAACTATGCATACGTTGAGAAACTCTTCTTGGCAGTGGTGTTTGCTACCAAAAAGCTACGCCACTACATGCTGAGCAACACTACGTATGTTGTGTCTAAGGAGAATCCATTGCGATACATGATGAGTCATACTTATCATAGTAGTCGCACGGTGAAATGGATCATGTTGTTGATGGAATTTGACATAGAATTTATTGGACAAAAATATATCAAAGGACAAGTCATAGCCGATCAACTAGTAGAGGCTCCTCTTGAAGATGATTAGCCTCTAATCATAGAACTACCCAATGATGGGGTCTTCCATGTCTCTGAATCACCATATTCTGATGAGCCTGAGTCATAGGCTGACATAACCCTATTTTTTGATGGTTCTAAATGTGAGCAAGGTGGTGGCATGGGAATAGTATTCTTCACACCGCAGGGTGCTCCAATGCCCCTATCATTTAAATTAAATTTCCCATGCACCAACAATAATGCAGAGTATGAAGCCTTGCTCATAGGTCTTTAGACAACAATTGCCATGAACATCAAATGACTGAACATCTTTGGTGATTCACTATTAATAGTCAATCAAGTAAAAGGGGTATTCCAATGCAAATGCCTAGTTCTGTAGGCTTATAAAGCCCTTGTGGACAAATTCTTGGCAAAACTTGAGTGGTATGACATCGAGGCACTCCCTCGGTCATCGAATCGTTTTGCGGACACAATGGCCTCCTTGGGGTCACTAATTCCACAAGACCTTTTCGGTGATATGACAACCATTCAAGTCAAAACCCTATCGCAATCCGCAATGGAGCATGCAAGCTCTGACTTGATGCCAGGAATCCACATGATCCAGATTGAACCATCCTTGGATAAGTTCTCTCGAATCCACAATCATCTGAAACATGCCAACTGGGGGTCCTTGTTCTCCCCTACTCCCATTAATAGCAACACAATGCTATTCTTACAAGTTCTATCTCACTCAGTGTTTGCTAGGGATGAACTTCAAGAGGGACTCGTTGTTCATACCATCGAGGTTTTCGATCAACAGGACTGGTATTTACCCATTATAGACTACCTCAATCTAGGTAATCTCCCACTTGGATTGACGCATGTCGCAAAATGAGCATTCAAGCAAAAAGCGGCTAAGTATTTCTTGATAGGAGACATTTTGTACCATTGCAGATACAAAGGAATCCTCTTTCGTTGCTTGGACCAGCAAGAGTCCACTTCGGCGATCGCCCAAGCGCACAATGGTACATGTGGTGGCCACTTCAGTGGTATGGCCATCGTAAAGCGCATTCTTTGCATGGGCTATTATTGGCCATATTTAGAGCAAGATTGTTGCACATATGTTAGGAAGTGCGTGAAGTGTCAACATCATGCCAATTTGATGCATGTACCTTCCCAAGCCTTGCAGATAGTCCAGTCCGCTTGGCCATTTTTGCAGTGGGGTTTTGATCTAATTGGAAATATCTCCCCTGTGTCGTCAGGCCGTCACACGTTTATCATAATGGCCACAGAGTATTTTACCAAGTGGGTGGAAGCAGTTCCGCTTACCTCTACGACAGGACCCCGCATTGTGGAGTTCATTTTGCATAACATCATATGTCATTTTGGTATTCCATCCAAAATAGTCTCGGATAATGGGACACCATTCAAGAACAAATACGTGTGTGCTTTTACCACAAAGTACAAAATTCAGCATAGTTTTTCAACACCCTATTATCCGCAGGCGAATGGGCAAGCAGAAGCATCAAACAAAATGCTAGTTGCCATCCTTAAAAATACAGTTACAGACAGTCATAAGGATTGGCACATTCAAATCCCACTTGCCTTATGGGCCTATCACACTAGCATTCGGACGCCCACTAGGGCCACTCTATTTTTGCTCGTGTATGGCTCCGAGGTAGTCATGCCTCTAGAGTTGGAAATTCATTCCCTACGCATATCAATGCAAGAGTTCATCGATGGTGACGCTATGCGGCAGGACCGGTTAGACCAGCTTATGTTGCTTGATGAATGACGCGTTAATTCTCTCAAGCATTTATGTATTTATCAAGAACGACTTAAGAAAGCTTACAACATGAAATTTCACCTGAGAGACTTTCAGGTTGGTGATTTGGTTTTGAAGGAAAACCAATAGAATTTTAGTTTGCCCTCCCACCTAAGGGACAAGTTCACGGAAAATTGGTTAGGTCCATATGTCATTGATAGCAAAATAGGACCCGAGACGTACCGGCTAGCCTCTCTTGATGGAATCAAGGAAATAGAACCCTTGAACATCAGTCATTTGCGCCCATTCCATATCTAAGAGAGCCATATCCCAAAAATGCTCCAAGGATTCATGCAATCGCTTGGTCAATCCCAAAAATGCTCCAAGGATTCCCACAATCGCTTGGTCAAAAATAAAGAAATTCAAAATCCAAAAAATCATCAAAAACAACAAAGATTTGCATCTCATTTCTAGGCATGCTCAAATTCATCAATAAAAGCTCTTCTTACATCTCATCTTCATATTCACAAAAATCATTCCATCAAAATACAAAAATATATAGCTGCACTAAGCATCGCTTCCATACATTGCATATTTATGGTCGTACAGGTCAAAGGCACCATAGGCTATAATTACTCTGCTAGTCCATCTGGTTCCACATTTTTCCATTTTATAAGCAATCCAAAAAACAACAAAAATACACCATTTACTACTTTTTATCACACTAGAGCCAGTGGTCTTATAATGTATCAAGAGTTTTTGCCTTTCAGTCATAAATTTTGCTTTCTAGCCATGTACTATACCAAGTCAGGCAGATTTTACGAAGGTAGAGTTCTACTTGAATCACACCTTGTTATGTAGCATCCCAACACAAATTAAAACACATAAAAATTCCCAAGTTGTGTGAACGAAAGATGACACCTACAAAGAAATCCAGGTCACCATAAGCGAAATAGTTATCTTGCTCATCCCCCTGTGCGAATGACCCAAATAATGCTGAGAGTTGGCAAAAGGACAAGCATCTTCCCTACCCAATTCCCTAAGAATCCCAAGTTCTCAATAGTTGCAAAACATCAAAAATTTGCAAACGTCAAAACTCCAAAAATTTGACATCATCCCCAAAGTGCACACATCAAAAAGCACATACAATAGTGACTCTTATCACTCAAATCCAAATCCCTTGCTCAAAAAGAAAAACAAATAAAACAAAAATAAACAGTGATTTTATCACTATAAAGGAGCAAGTATTCCAATACAATTCAAGAAAAGAAGGGAGTCGAACTTGAATCCCTGGAACTCTCAGCATTCAGAAGGTCATGAGGCAAGCCTCAGTATCGATTTGGTTGATAGCCTATCGGTCACTAGTGGTAAACTTCCCACATGACAATATATCTATCACATTAACCTGTGTACAGATCAATGGTTGCATGTGGATGACCTAGATTATGGTATCCTAGATAGCACCACAGATTAATCTAACTACATACAATAAAGGAGTTAGTGGAGCTAATTAGGTGATCCTCAGTACAGGTTCGGTTGAGAGCCCATTCGACATTGGTGGTATCCTGACAAATACCACATAAATGAACTCAATTGCACACACAGGGATGTGAAATAACTTGGTTAAAACCAAGTTTGATTCATACCTTGTTCAAAAGTCTTGTAAGATAAAGTACAGTCATGGCTAGTGAGTTAAAACCGTCTGAGTCTCAGAAAACCTTAGCTACATTTCTAAACCAAACTGCACTATTTTTCATCCTTACAATATCATCAAAAATCACATGTATACATACAAAGTTAGTTACCACAACAATCGCTTAAAAACAAAATAAATAGAGTCCTAAACAGTCTATGGTGCCCTAACCAAACATCACAAATTCCATTCATCCACTTCATTTTTTTGCATATCACATATAAATCAAAAACATTTGCATTCATCATAACATATGCATCCATCAAATAAATTAACATAAATACATCCATCTTCATCACCCATCATGCATAAGATCAAATCGTCACAAGTGCATAAACAAAATAAAGCCGATATATATATATATATATATATATATATATATATATATATATATATATATATATATATATATATATATATCGTCAAAAAAAATGCTTGTAGGCTACAAAATTGGTCCTTTGACCCCGCAATCATACTCCAAAATCCCCAGCCTAAGGCGTCGTCCACCATGATCACGCAGGATCGGTGCGACGGGAACTACCCCCCATGGTGTGGGTCCTATGCGACCCCTCATGGTGGCTACTGCTAGCCCCCACATCACGCCTACTACCCCCTCCCTCATCCAGTCGCCTACGATGAGATGATGATGACTGCTCAGTATCATTGCCCCTCATCCGGTGTGATGATCCACCCCCCGATGGCTCAGGTAGCCGCCCACCGAGGTGGATAATATCCCCCTCCATCTCTAGCTGATGCTGTCACCAATCTGATTCCTGTCGATCCCACTCTACCTCCCACCAATGGTAGTAAGCTACTGCATCGTCGCACTATGCCAGAACCCTATCCCGCTCTACTAGCTGATCCCATAGGAGATCCCTCTCCCACAGTGCATCCCCCAGCTCCTGGTCTTGCCTCCGTAGTAGCTCCACCAAATGCACATTCTTAGTGCATACCCCAAAATCCATCTCCTCTACATCTTCCTGAGGCATGGGACTCTCCAAAATAGCAGCTTGCCCTGGCTCCCACTGCTCCACCATGTCTTGCATCTCTGACTAATCTGGAGCTCCCAAATCCACATCCTCACCCTCCACCTCTACCATCTATGTATCCTCCAAAGGAACTCCCCAATCATCCCCTGGTGCCTCAGCACCCTCCCTGCCCGTCGCTGCCACCTCTGTGCCTCCTAGTGGCCCCTCTCCCCGCCACCGCTATAGTACCCACCACGAGTCATACTCAGCGGTAGTCCCGACGTCATCCATGTCCGAGACGTCGATCACTGCGTTTGAATCCTCACCCAGTGGCACGATGACCGGTTGGTCTAGAGTCCTCTCATTACCTCGACGTCGATAGACCACGGGCTCACCAAGAAACCCCTGGTGCACCCCAAACTATCGTGTAACCCGACTATACGAGAACTCATGCTCGGTCCCATGCCGCCCAATCAGCCACCGCTCTCTACGTACTCGTCAGAGCCACTCTCTAGCCTCCGACCAGGCTAGACAGTCCCGATAATGGTGCCAAACCACCTCCCCTAGAGTGAGCCGAGAGAAGGTATCAGCATAGTGCCCTATGACACCTACCCATCGTCGACTCTGTCCCTGCTCTCCAGACCATCGCCACAGAACTGCATACCCTATCTCCTTATCCTCCATCGCCACCTGAGTCGTCCATGGTAACCCGATTGGCCTCTCAACTGCTATGTGCTCCAACCCCAGCACTGCAACAGGTAGTTGCAGCTGATCCCCTTCTATTGTCGATAGTGAACCTCATACAACTCCCCATAGAGCTATGCCAACAATGTCTGTCCCCATCTCAAGATAAGCGGTGCCTCTATCGGGCACTCTACCAACTGCCACACCAAATCTAGCAGGTTCCATGGGAACCTCATGCCTGAAGAATCAAGTAATAACATGTTGGACATGATGCCCATAAGGAATGTGTGCCACACGCCCAACACCTCCCTCTCCAACCACCATTGAACCAAAATCCCACCAATCTAGAAGTCGCCCTCTGCCCTCTCCAGTGGATCCTCCACACCGAGCTCCTCCCCATGCCCGAAGCATCTCGTTAGTACAACTATCCGCTAATCACGCGATGATGTCTTGATGGGCAGTCCATCTATCAAAATTCGTAGAAGCTGATAGATATCCTCCAAAGTCACAGTCATCTCCCCTGTTGGGAGATGGAAACTGTTGGTCCGCGAATCCTAGATATTGATCAAGGCCATCAAATAGGCCTGATCCGTGACCACAGGCTCCAGTCGAGCCACTTGCTTGAGCCCAAGGGCATCAATCCACTCCCAGTCAGCCTCAGTCAGCGCCCCCCGTGCCTCAGTAAAATCAATGGGTACATGGTACCGGTTCCTAACAACCTACAAAAGAAAATAACTCAAAAACATTAAAATCATGAAAAAAAGAATGGTACAACAAAAAAACAAACACAAACATTCAAATAAAAAAATTAATTTTTTAGCTTTAGGGTTTCTAATCCTAACTGATTAATTTAAAACAAAAACAAACGCAAAAATTCCAACAAAAATTAAATTTTTCAGTTCTAGGGTTTCTAATCCTAACTGATTAATTTAAACACAAAAATTCAAAATTAAAAAATGTTTCAATTCTAGGGTTCCTAATCCTAACTGATAAATTCCAAAAAAATAAAACGAAACAAAATTAAAAAAATTAATTTTTCAGTCTTAGGGTTTCTAATGCTAACTGATTAATTTAAAAACAGTACAAAAAAAAAAAAAAAAACAAACATTGAGTCTTAGGGTTTTACGTTCCGTTTATCCTAGGGTTTAGTTAAAACAATAAAAACTCTTTACTTCGGGTTTTCGCTACGTTTAGTTGTACACTAAGTTTTAGTTGTCTTCAGTTCAGTTTCAGGGTTTAAGTTTTAAAATTTTGAAAAATAACATCACAAACAAAACACTTGCAGTTTAAAAAAAAAAATAAACTCTAGTGAGAACTTACTGGTATCGCTTTGGCTTTGCCGCTCGAACCAATTTGTGTACTCATGATGGTAGGGAAAATACGGCAGCGCTTCGCTTTGCAGAATTAACCTCCTCCTCCCCAGAGCTCCATATCGTAAGAAAAATCAGACGCAAATGAGGCCAAACCCTAGTTTTGGCCTTTAAATAGGCCTTTTGAGCTTAAATTCGTCTTTCCCTGGGATGAGCGCTCTGGTTAGTGCTCGTCCCTCCCAGGGAAAAATTCTAGGCTAGAATTCGTCCTACCCTGGGACGAATTCAGGCCAAAAATTCAAAAATTGAACAAAAATGCACTAAAACAGATAATAAACTTGCCCAATGAGAGTGTTGTTGCACTTGACATCCCGGGAATACAAAACAAACGTTGGGGTCACAAATTGTCACTATCCTACTCCCTAAGAAGGCTATCTTAGCCGGACCGCTCCATGGGAAGATAGATTTTTGCCAATTTCAGCTCCAAAAAGCGTCACAAAAAGGGTTACCACCCACCAAAAACAGGTCTAAATGTCAGAAAAATTGCACATGCTTAATGCTAAATCTCCGAAGGCACCCTGGCATAAGTCATCTTAGGTCAAGCGACTCGTCGCTTTTCTCACGAAGGTCATTCCCTCATCGATTCGTCACTTGAGGGGGTAGTCACACTTAGTCACCAATCAACAAGCACACACCCAATCAAGCCAATGACATGCATTCAAAGAATCATTGACAAAGACAATCACGCTCTTGCTTGGGGCAGCAAACAAACAATAATCACAAATTGATCAAAAACTTGGTATTCCTGAAGCATGAACACAAGGTTCCCCTGTGGACAAAAGGTTGCACCCTTTGCCTATTCATGACTGATCAATGTCCAAGCTCAAGTCACACCTCACCAAAATAGGTTAATACTTGAAATCAAATTCCTTAGCTCGTCAGAAGCAAGGATTCAAGAATGCATGCCCTTTCCATACTTGGGGCATCAAAAGTTGGTTAGGTTACCAAGAAACCCTAATCATTAGTGCTTTGGTTATCTATTTTTGCTCAGCGCTATGCCATGCACAACACATCCCAAAAAGGGGCATTTGTAGACACCAAAACAGCACCAATCCGATTATGTGACTACAAAAACTGATCGCTTTGACACACACAGCCCCCAAGGCAGCCCTCAGGGGTTAAACAGTGGTCCTAACCACTTTTGTAGCAATTTTGTAAGGTCAAAAGGCAATTTGGCACATCCAAGCACTTTGCTTAGAATCTGTCCCACCCAGGGACGAATTCAAATTGGGATCCGTCCTACCTAGGGACAAATTCTGAATTCGTCCTATGTCAGGATGAATTCTAGGTTCAACGGGCAAAAAGAAGAATGGCGCCAAGTGGCAGCCGAAGATAGTCAATTATTGCCTCCTACCTTGCATGCGCGTGTAGGTGGGTAGAGTAGGCGTTAGAGGACTGTCACAAGGGCAGTCATGGAAGCCCAAGTTAGGGAGGAGTCTCCTCCCTCTTGAGAAGGCATGGCCGCCACATGGCACCCCTGCATGTCCCTCCAAAGAGACCCCCTGGGTCTATAAAATGGTGGACTTTCCCACCCAAAAAGAGGACAAGTTGGAGGCATTTTCAAGTAATGAAGTGCCGCCAAATTGAACACCATATTGCACCCTTTTTTGATTCACCTCTTCCACATCCTTGATATATTTCACAAGAGAGGTTATTGGGTGGCTTTTGTAAGTGTGGATCCGGACCCAAACCTAAAATTTGACCACATTAATCCACCAAATTTTCAACAACCCATTCCAAGAGATTTTGGGCCCATCCCAAGTGGATTGGTGCCAAAATCAAGTCCCAACGGTGGGCGGCCCGCTTGAGCAGCCCACACTTTTTTTTTAGTTTCATTTTAATCTATTCTGTTATCACTTGTTTATCTTCCATTACATGTTATGCTGTTTAGGTAGTTTATGATTTCGATTCCATAAGATTTTGATTAAATATTATCATGCTTTGTCGATTTTGTGGCCCTCACTAACTTGCAGGTAACGACGTCGAATTCTCGTGGATGGAGGCCAAATTGGGAAAATCCGACCATCTGGGTCATCCCAAAATGCCCCCAATTAGCTAACCCCCATGCTTGCAGGTATTTTGGAGATCCCGAGATGCAACATTTGGGCAGCATCACCTCAGCGTTTTATCACAGTTGAATTTGTCCTACCCGGGGACGAATTATAGTAGAATTCGTCCTGCCCAGGGACGAATTTCAGTTGAATGTGAATTGGCCGACTATTTCGATGGCAGTGGCCCTCTGGTAATGTTTTTCGGTCTCTGTCAAATTTGCAGGTTATTTGGAGTCATTTTATTTATCGATTTAGCTAATATTTTACATGCATCTTTCATTAATTTTAGAGAACTAACATTTCATATTTGCAGCAGGTGCTACTAACGCCTTTGTTGTTTCTTTGATCGCAGGAGAAGGAATAAGAACCAAGGATTCATCAATGCAAGTGGCAGCAACACTTTGGCCCGCCCATTTCAAATGTGGGCACGCGGAAGGAGGAATACTAAGTCATGATTGTAACCAAAATTCATTTAACGCTCCTAGCCCCTGAAAAGGGAGGAGGCATCCTTGTAACCGAGATTAAGAGAGTTAAATAAAAGGGTTGTGCTTTCTCTTCTTTCTTGTATCTCATTTCAATGCGTCTCTTTCATTTCATGTATTTCACATTTTAGGACTTAAGCTTTAATTTTGGGTTTTGAATGCATCGCAATAGTTTTTCTTTTCAAATATTTCAAAATCTCGTGCTTTCAAAGCCATGCTCCAAAGTCATCTATTCAAAAATAAGCAGGGTAAGGCCTTGATAACAGGGAACCTGGTCCCGTCCACCTTGCACATCCACAAAGGAATTTCTCATAGACTAGAACAAAAATAGAGGATTCATATGATCATGTCAACGTAAATGATTAAGAATAATAGCATGGAAATTTCTAATAATATCATAAGCGAAGTCTAAATTAAAGTAATCCATTATGACTCTCACCACTCTATTCCAGAGAGGGGACAACGCCTGTGCACTGAAACTCTTTTGGGCTCTAGGGAAAAATTCCTCTTTATCAAAAAATAAATTGATTTTTTTTTAGCAGAGAATGTCTGTCACAATTATGATAAGCTCCATCTATAATGAGACCAGTAGTCCTACTTATCAACTTCGTCGTTACCTAAAAATACCATGATCATATCCTTACCCAACCATCATTCTAGGTAGATACCACCCAATTGGAGAGGACATGATTGTACCCATGAAATTTTTGTATGCACTCCAAAAGGACCCCATATACTAGGATAGACTTAACCTCATCATAAAAGGTAATGGAAACAGGTTCCAATCGAGACTTAAAAATCTTCTATTTGGGATAATAAAGCTTAGAATTACCCATCGACACCATAAACCACTCCCTCCCAAACTCAAACTGAGGAATTGAAACAAGATCAACAAAGCCTGAATCGAAAGAATAACACAGATATAGAAGGCCCCATAATGCATCAGGAAATAAATATAAAGCCCAATCACAAGAGAAATAATTGGGACTCACCATAATGGGAAACCAAAGAATACCATGAAAAATCAAGAAGAAAAGCAATCTTAACCAGATCAGGAAGACAAACTTCAATGCAAGGGGAGTCACACTAATCCCACACACAAGGGAGCACATACTAAACGCTAGGACCGAATTGTGAGAACAACCAAAAACCACCTCAAACAACAAGGGGGAGAACCAAAAAACCTTGCCACCTTCGAGATAAGGCCAGCCCAGTAAACCACTTGTCACTAATAAAAATCCTCGGATAGGTGTAAGGCCAAACAGGAGAAAACTAAATAAAACACTACCATGAAATTGAACTAGCTTAGAGAAAGAGGAGTCTTGGAAAGGCTCCGCTACCACCATAGGAAAATCATTATGAGGGAACGCAAGGATATGGGAGGATAAAGTGACAAGAATCTTCCATCAATTATGAGAAAAAATATACAACCTTCCAAATCGAGACAAAGAGGAAGCATAAAAGAGATAATTGTCCGACACGACCATACTCAAAGAAGTTTATAAAATCCAACACCTAACTAGGGAATCCCACCACACCACGAGATGAGAGACCATTGGAGGAAAATTAAAATTTGAAATTTAAATTTTGAAAAGTGAAAAGAGGGGAAAACCCTCTTGACACCACCATAATCAGCCAACATGTCAAAAAATCTAGTAAGGACATCCCGGGTGTAAGAAATAAATGTGGTCCACCACCAAGCCAAAGACTTGCATACTCAACTACCACCCGAGTATCGATAGAAACAAGAGATGACGAGAGGTCAATTGATAAGATTTAATATTTCTATTCATTCATGAGGTGGAGAATCTCAGGTGGAAAATTCAATCACCATACTGACAGGCCCTGACGAGATACACCAAGATTTCTTAATAAATCAACCATTGAGTTCCTTTGTCTAAACTCGTGCTTAATTAAAACCTCCTCCATGGAAATCATATGGAAAATTGATTCATCTATTAATTTGGATATGCATAAGCTAGCATGACAGTTCCCTTTGAGCATGTTGATAAAATTCATCAAATCGACCTCAATAACTACCCTATGGATGCGTAAATATTTGAGTGTTAAAACCCCTAAGTAAGAAGCACGGGCTTCAGCCACATGAAAATATTGAACACCAATATTCTCCGCAAAGGCCAAGATCAAGTTACCATTATTGTCATGGATCACCCTCCCACCCCTAGAAAATCCTGGATTACCCTTCGACGCTATGTCAAAATTAAGCTTAAGCCACCTTTAAGGTGGCAGGGTCCATCAGATTGACCTTATCAAATTAGGAGTTGGTGGGGACCTCAACTCCAGATGAAAACTAAGATAATCCTCAATACAAAATTCCAGGTAGCCATGAGGTGCTGAGGAGTAAGAGTTCTTGGTGGTTGATAACACATTCTATACCACCTTCCACACAATTTTTTGACTGACATGGTGGATATCTTTCTCCTAAATTTTAAATACCCTAGAATTCCTCTCCTTACACACACCCCAAAGTAAATGAGGTAAAAAAATTCTAGAAATATTTGAGCTAGGGTGCAGATAAAGGTAACATCCATTGCTGAATACAATCACTTATCGAATAAGACAATATTCAAGACACACCGATGCACCGGAGATTAAAATAAATTATCTCATGAAAAACTTGAAACTTAAGAAACAAGTGAGAGGTTGATTCCCAATCCTACTTGCACAGAAAACACCTGTTAATCAAATTGAAGTCCCTCTTATGTAAATTTTCAATTGTTAAAATATTATTCTACACCACCAACTAGAAGAATATATTAATCTTAGGAGTCAAGTTTTTAATCCATATCTTCATGATATGAAAGTTGTCATCCCCCTCGGGACAGAGAAGATTGTAAGCAGTCTTGTCTGAGAATGAACCTTCACTATCGTCATTCTAGACTAGATGGTCCACCACCTCCTCAAGCCTCACAACATAGAAAAGCATTTTAGACAAGAGATAACTCCATGTTTGATGATCTTAGACGTTTCTTAAGAAGAGCGGGAGGGTAACCAAATTTTGTGACCATTATAAAGACTTAAAAAAAAAGCTACCTTAGAGAATCCCGCCATCCCGGAATTCAAAAATACATCCCTAAAGTGAGGATCCTCAATGAGGGGGTGATCTCTGAGTCAAGGATCATCCCAAAATGAAACTTATATCTCATTTCCAATCACCCAACAATAGTTATTCTTAATAAAATCCCTAGATTTAATCAACGTTGTACCATTGGATTTTTACTTTAATATTCTTTTGTTAAATAAAGTACTATGGTGTTTGGCTTTTGGGTGCTAGTCTCTTTTAATTCTAACCTTATACATTTATATGGCTAACTTTAAAATGTCCTATAACAATTAATCTTATTTGGGATTATTTTATGTAGTTATGTACTATATTGCATTTAAAGGCTATGGGTCTACTTTAAAAATTTTCCCTTAGGGGTTGATAGTGTCTTCACATTATATTGTAATTGAGTCTACCACATTATATTTGAATTATTTTTTCAAAATTTCCATCAACATATCTATGATAAGGCCATCATCTTCCCCACCTTCATCATTGTTAACTTTTATACAAGAGTATCCCTTATTATCATTGTTTTGAATAGCAATTTAGTATTTTGAAAATTATAGATTATTCATGAATAAGTAATGCTATCCAACACTCCTTTGACACCTCATATGACTTATATGTTATTATCTAAAATGATTGCCATAAAATATTCCTTGAAATATTAGAAACATAAGAACCATATGGACTAATCATATATCAAATTACATTAAACCAAATGTTAATGTAGGAACACATATCTATATACAAAAAATAAAATTAATTAAAGTATTATCATAATTATAATATTGTAAATTAATTTATGTATACTTACAAAAGATCTTTATCTAATGTATCCATTGACCTAGCCATTCCTATCTCCCAAGGATACCACTACCCATACAAATTTTTATTGGAAAATTTAATCCATCCACTATCACCATATATCTCAAATTGGTTGATACCCATGTATATCCTTACATTCAACACTATAAAAGCCTCGAGAACCTACCCACAAGCTAGGACAAATCTAGCATCTTTTCCACAAGTAAGTTGTCTAGTATATTATTAAAAGTATTTCAGCAATGGCGTTACATGGAGTACTTGATCCCTTGGATTAGTATGACTTACATTTACATTTTGCAAAACTACATTAATTTCTACCATTGTATATCTAATTTGCATGGGGGATATTGAATCAATTATTGCATTTGGTATTCACCTATGGTACCCTTTGCCTCTTCTAGTAGATCCAACATGATGTAATATTTCTATTCCCATTACATTTTAGGTAATAGGACACCCAAATTATCCTTAATATTTATCTTATGTTCATATAGTTTGACACAAAATATCTAATTTTAATCCATTTAAAGGAACAACCCTTTAACATTGGTTGTATTTAAGGTTTGTAATTCTTCGTAAAAATTACTACCTTGTCATTTGATATTCATTTTATTATAAGTTTTTCTTTATTCCTATTGAAATAAAACTAAAAATGACTTTAGATAAATGAAGACAACTTTTATTTTCAAGAACATGCATGTAATATCTCTTTTTAATTATAATAATTTAAAACTCATATTATTTATAATTGTGTTATTTATTTTAATACTATTAATTTTAATATTTATAATATCTATCATTTAAACAAAATATATTCACTACTAAATCTTAAATGGATGGTGATCCTACTAGATAGAATAAACAATTATAATACTCAAAATTGGAGGACACCCAAAATATCCTTAATATTTATCTTATGTTCATATAGTTTGACACAACATATCTAATTTTAATCCATTTAAAGGAACAACCCTTGAACATTTGTTGTATTTAAGGTTTGTAATTCTTCATAAAAACTACTACCTTGTCATTTGATATTCATTTTATTATAAGTTTGTCTTTATTCCTATTGAAATAAAACTAAAAATGACTTTAGATAAATGAAGACAACTTTTATTTTCAAAAACATGCATGTAATATCTCTTTTTAATTATAATAATTTAAAACTCATGTTATTTATAATTGTGTTATTTATCTTAACATTATTAATTTTAACATATATAATATATGTCATTTAAAAAAAATATTCACTACTAAATCTTAAATGGATGGTGATCCTACAAGATAGAATAAACAATTATAATGCTCAAAATTGGAGGAAATCAAGTATTTTTATCTCTTGCATCTAAGGAAAAAGATAAAAACATTATCAAAATAAACATTATCATGTTCCAAAAGGAATCTATAAAACTAGCATGTTGACTATAACAAGTTTTTTTCTATTATAGCCAATGTGGACTCATAATTTTTCCTTTCTTCTTTATTTTTGATGGGAGGTTGATCAACTAGATATCAATATATTTTTCATGAGGACTTGGAAGAGAATATTTAGATGTTACAACCACAATAATAAAAATTTAATAATTCCTCATATTTACTCAATTATATAGGTGAGGTTCGATAACATGAAAATATTCTCCAGAACTCTGCCCTAGTCTCTGAAACCCCAGTTCGATTCCTCAATCCTCCAAGTTTTGATTCCTCTCAACCTTATCAATTAATTTATTATTTTAGTATCATACATTTAGTGTAATTTTTTGTCTACAATTTTTTTATTATTTTTCATTATTATGAGTATGTATAAGACAACTATAGTGAATTGTCATTACACCCAAAAGCAGAAGGCGTTAGCAAAATTTTCATAAGGCAACATTGGTAGAGGAAAAAAAAGGAGGGAGTGTATAATGGAGTGTTATACAAATTTGGGAAAATATTTCAATCAAAAATTTTGAAATTAAAAAAGTGGAGAAAATTTCCAAGGGACAATTCTTCTCAAATAAAGAAAACATTTGATCAAGAGCTAGAAATAATCTATACAAATTTTGAACAAAGGTGGAATGCAAATGTTTTGATGGTCCATAATATATATAAAGTTCCAAACATAAAAAAATACAAAAAGTCTAAAAATGTGCAAGGAGAGAAAAATATATGGAGGTAACAAGTTTAAAAGTTTCAAGGAAGGAAAAAGTTGAAAAGTTTTAAGAAATGAATCAAGGAAAGACAAATAAAGTAAAAAATTTTGATAGTTAGAACATCCAAAAGAAGCCAACAAAATATTTTCATGGACCTTTGAATAGATGTTTAGCTAGGTCATTGTCTCTACCTAAAACCCTCCTTATCTCATATTTATTTATTTATTATTTTATTTTTATTTTTATTTACCAAGCTCTAAAATCTATGTTCAAGAGCAACTGCGCTTCCCCAGTTCTTTTTACTTGAGGTACATCCATCCTTACACCTTACATAAGTCAACCTATGTAAGGGCACTAGGTGTTTTAACATATAGATCAATACTATTCATCTCATGGCCATTGAGCTAGTATTATCTTACCCTTCATTCCTTCAAAAGGTGCATACCATATCTGTACTTTGCATACATCCTCCTATGCAAGTGGTTTGTGCATGAGGGTATTGCCTATCCATATCATATATATTTGCGCTAGATATCCCATAAGTACTCACCCCTAAATTTCTTTTTGGAGGGTTTCTTTTAACCAATGGTTAATTGCACTCACAACCCATTATCATTTTTCCTATAATTTCCTTTTATAAACTCATAGATAGACATACATATATTTAAGGAAAACTACCACCTATCCATATCATATAATTGTCCTTTATTCAAAATATTAAACCGAGGTCAATAATTTAAGGAAATTTCAACTATAGATTGATTTTAAAGAGGGGTGGTCTCTTTATAGAGTGGCGAGTTAGGTCTCGAATTTGATATTTTATGAAAGTATAAAAAAATTTCTGAAATTTTTACAAATGTAAATTCATGAAAATGGGTATTTGAAGCACTCAATAGATCTGTAAAATACCATTTGAATCAAAAGTTATGGGCTTCTAAAATTTTTTGTAGACTAGGAATGAATAGGGCTTCGAATAGTGCTGGGAACAATGTGATTAGGACATGGAACAATGCTGGGAACAGGTACTGAAATAATGCTTTGGAACAATGCTTGGAATAAGGACTAAAATAGTACCTTGGAACAGTGTTTAGAATAGTGTTAAACAATGCGTGAATATTTTGTGAACAATGCATGAATAGTTCGTGAATAGTATGTGAATAGTGCTCAAATAGAAAGGGATTGGAATAGTACATGAATAGTTTAGAACATTGCAGAATAGTGTGTGAATAGTATAGAATAGTGCATGATCAGGGTGGCAGCAAAAAAAATATAGAAGGAAGCAAATTATGGGTACTCATGTTGAAACCCTAGTTGTATCCATTTGTTTCTGTAAGCATCCTTGTCTTCACAAAAAAATTCACCCTTGGGAAAGTGAGGTAAGGGTCCCAAACCTGTGATCTTGTAGTGTTCCTTCTTCTTTGTGACTTTTAGGATTTTTTTGCTTAGTGGTTTTTTTTTGTGCGGTTTCTCTCCTTTCTATGGGAGCCTCTTCGGGAGGCTTACCACCAATTACTTTTCTAGATGTGATAGTGAACAAAGGATCCGTAGAAAAGTGGGAGTTCGTCAAGAGGTTTTAATAATGAAGTTTCAAAAGAGGGAAAAAATCAAGAGGTTTTTTAATCCCTAGCCTTCAAAAAATGCTTGGATAAAACTTAAGATTTACCTCGCTTATCTGTAAAACTTGAATAATTTAAACAAGAAAAAACCTACTTTTTTTAGAAGGCATTAATTTATCACTTCATTTGTTTTTGGATGAGGGAGCAGGTTATATTAAATTGGATAACGAAATACTGGAATTCAAAGGGATAAGTAGAACTTAAACTGTGTCCTAAAGGCTTATTCATAGCTATTTTTAGCTACATGGAGGATAAAGAGAGGATTCAATATGGGGGTCCTTATTTCATGGTAAGGGTAGGTATCTTTAGACCATAGGCTTTGATCCCAACAAAGAAAATCTAACCAAAGCCCAAGTTGAAGCAGAACTAAGATAACACATAGAAAAATTCATGCAAATTTCATTAGTAGAGGTTTCAAATTCGCAAATACAGCAGCTATATTCAAATGGCCAAGAACCTCTTTTACAATGTATGCATTCCTCTTTATAACAGACTCGACCCCCATTCGAACATCATTACACAGAATGCGGGATTCCCTGTAATCGCCCGCACGAGTGTTCTGTGGCCGCATGCATGTTGTGGCCAGGTATCTTTCATAGGAATGCCCTACAGTCGCCTGTCCATCCACCCGTCGAGTCATCATTCATAGGAATGCACCATAGCCATCTATAATCAGCTACCATGTGCCCTTCTGCAATGTCCTTTGTAACCGCCTAGTGCTCTATGGCCACCTGTAATTTGATGCCACGTGTCCTTCTGCAATGGCCTCTACAATCGTCGGCTGGTCAGGAGTCGTGAGCATTTTGTCGCGATATCATGACGTGTTTGCTTCCTTACACCCTCTCTCCTCTTCGATCGTGATATCGTGACATTTTGGTGTTCGGCCTCTGTTTTCTCCTTCGGGCCGCGAAACCGTGACATGTCACAATTTCGCGACCATTCTACCCCTTGGTGCCTTTGCCCCAAAAGTGTCACGATTTTGCGACCACTTTGCACCCTATCACCTTGCTTTCGAAAGTGTCACGATTTTGTGACCACTTTGCGCCTTCGAGCCTTGCCCTCGAAAGTGTCACGATTTTGTGACCACTTTGCACCTTCGTGCCTTGCCTTCGAAAGTGTCACAATTTCGTGACCACTTTGCACCTTCGTGCCTTGCCTTCGAAAGTGTCACGATTTCATGACCACTTTGCGCCTTCGAGCCTTACCTTCGAAAGTGTCACGATTTCGTGACCACTTTGTGCCTTAGAGCTTTGCCTCCAAAAGTGTCATGATTTCGTGACCACTTTGCGCCTTAGAGATTTGCCTTCGAAAGTGTCACGATTTTGTGACCACTTTGCGCCTTAGAGCTTTGCCTTCGAAAGTGTCACGATTTCGCGACCACTTTGCGCCTTAGAGCTTTGCCTCCGAAAGTGTCACGATTTCGCGACCATTTTGTGCCTTGGCTACATTGCTTCGAAAATGTCACGATTTCATGACCATTTTGTGCCTTGGCTTCTTTGCTTTGAAAATGTCACGATTTCGTGACCATTTGGCGCCTTGGCTTCTTTGCTTTGAAAATGTCACGATTTCGCGACCATTTGGCGCCTTGGCTTCTTTGCTTTCAAAATGTCACGATTTCGCGACCATTTCGTGCCTTGGCTTCTTTGCTTTGAAAATGTCATGATTTTGTGACTATTTTGCGCCTTGGCCCCTTTTCTCAAAAAAGCGTCGCGATATCATGACAGTTTGACCCTTTGGCACCCTTTCTCAAAAAGTGTCACGATATCGTGATAGCTTTGGCACTTAAAGAAAAAAATATTTTTGGGTGATGCAAGATTGCTTTTCCACCTTTGGATGCTCCTGCATCAGACACCCGGGGTGAATTGAGAAGTGACCTTCACTTCTGATCTGTCTGAGGTAGACCCAGGCGGTCAACCTCTGCCTTCGACAACCAAGTCGCATCTTCTAGGGGCCTGCACTTCCACTTGATCAAATACTCAGAATAACACCTGTTCCGAGTACTTCGGCCCTCATGCATATCAAAGACTTCTTCTATCTCATTTGCGACTAGAGTAACCGTGTGAATGCTCCACAAATTTGGGCTTGGTGTTGCACTACTATCTCCTTCATGAAACTCGACCAAATCCAAAATGTTAAAAACCGGTGAGATGTTAAGTTCACTCGGCAACTCCACCTCATATTCATTACCCAAATCCCATTTTCCAATGATCCTGCATGGCCCAAACTTCTTCATTTTTAGCTTGTTATAGTTTTTCACAGGAAACCTCTCTTTCCTTAGATGGACCATGACAAAGTCTCCTACTTCAAACTCTTTAACCCAACGTTTCTGGTCTGCCCTGGCATTATACTGAGCATTCATCTTGGCAATGTGCCTTATCACCTCCTCATGCACTCCCTTTAGGTGTTCAGCAAAGTCTTCAGCCTCAGCACTACATTTTTCTCTTGTATCCATCCTTCTAAACTTTGAGGCGTTTCTTGGGCTGCTCCCATAGATGATCTGGAATGGTGATTTATTGGTACTTCTATTGACAGAGTTGTTGTAAGCAAATTTTGCCTGCAATAAAACTAAATCCCACCCATTGGGCTTATCTCCGACAAAGCATCTCAGCAGATTGCCCAAGCTCTGATTTACCACCTCTGTTTGGCCATCTGTTTGGGGGTGGTATGCAGAACTAAATTTTAGATCTGTCTTCAGTTTCTTCCATAGGGTCCACCAGAAATACCCTACAAACTTGGTATCCCTTTCCGACACAATGCTCCTTGGCAGCCCATGAAGGCGTACCACTTCCTTGAAGAATAAACCAGCCACATGGACCACATTGCTAGTCTTCTGGCAGGGGATAAAATGAGCCATTTTTGAAAATCTGTCCACTACCACAAATATGGAGTCGTGTCCCCTTTGCGTCCTGGGTAAACCAAGAATAAAATCCATGCTAATATCCTCCCATGGCCTTTCAAGTATAGGTAGTGGTTGATATAAACCCGTAGGCTACATCTTGCTAATATCCTCCTATAACTTTGCACGAATTTTGCCACATATTATTGCAATTGAGGCCAGTAGTAGTTTTCAATAACAAGTGAGATGGTCTTGTCTCGACCAAAGTGTCCAGCTAAACCTCCACTGTGCTTTTCCTTGATGATATTCTCCCTCATTGAGCTCCTCGAAATGCATAATTGGTTCCCCCGAACAGCATTCCATCTTGAATCAGAAAATTCAACCACTTAGTCCTGTCCAATGTAACAGGCGTAGTGCAGGCTTTCCAAGCTTCTACCAAGTCGGGGTCTACAGGGTATAAACCCTTGAGTTCAGCAAACCCTACAACCTCCACCTTCATCTCCATAAATAAACATTGCCTCCTACTTAAGGCATCCGCAACTCTGTTGGATCTCCCGCTCCGGTGCTTCAGCACAAAGGTGTAGCTTTGTAGGAACTCCACCCATTTCAGGTGCCTCTGATTTAATTTCCCTTGATTGTTAATATACTGCAGTGCCTGATGATCAGTATATAGAACAAACTCCTTTGGAAACAAATAATGCCTCCATTTATTAAGAGCCTGAGCTATGGCATAGAACTCCTGATCATATACCGAATACTTCTTCCTGGCGTCATTGAGCTTCTCACTAAAATAAGCAACAGGCTTACCCTCTTGGCTCAATACGACCCCTATGGCACTACCGCTCGCATCACAATCTACCAAAAACACCTTGTTAAAATCTGGAAGTGCTAAGATAGGTTGCTCTATGACCTTCTTCTTTAGCATAGCAAAGATTTTGTCTACCCCAGCTATCCACTTGAATTCCTTCTTGTTCCCCCTCATTGTCTCCGTAAGGGATGTGCAAATATTGTTGAAGTTTCTAATGAACTTTCTATAGAAACTAGCCAGACCATGAAACAATCTCACCTCAGTCACGCTTCTTGGAGCAGGCCATTCTATGATAGCCCTCACCTTCTCGGGGTCCATTTTGAGACCATGGGCTGAGATAACAAATCCTAGGTATACTAGCTCCCTCTTCATGAAGTTACACTTCTTCAAATTTATCAGCAGCTACTCCTCCCGCAATTTCTCAAAAACCCTCCTGATGTGCATCAGGTGCTCCTCCAGGGTTTTGCTAAAAATCAGGATATCGTCCAAGTAGACAATAACAAATTTGCCTAGAAATTCCTTCAGGACTTCATTCATTAACCGCATGAAGGTACTCGGTGCATTGGTTAGCCCAAATGGCATAACCAACCACTCATATAGCCCCTCTCTGGTTTTAAAGGTTGTCTTCCACTCATCCCCTTCTCTAATGTGGATCTGATGGTAACCACTTTTCAGGTCAATCTTCGTGAAGTACTTAGCTCCACTCAAACAGTCCATGATATCATCCATCCTGGGCAATGGGAACCTGTATTTAATAGTGATCTTGTTAATTGCCCGAGAGTCTGTGCACATTCTCCATTCCCCATCCTTCTTGGGTGCTAGTACTACAAGTACTGCACATGGACTAAGACTCTCCCTAATCAACCCCTTCTTTAGCAGATCTTGAACCTACCTATTTAACTCCTTAGTCTCTACAAGTATCATCCTGTGTGCGACCTTATTCGGCAAACTCGATCTAGGCACCAAATATATGTGGTGACTGATCTTCCTAACAGGTGGTAAGCCTTCAAGAACATTATCAGAAATGATATCTGGAAACTCCTCTAACAGCCCCATGACTTCCACTGGAGTGTCCTTGCATTCTTCTTCCCTAACCCTAGGGATTATTGCATAGCACATATGATCTGGCTTCAAACCATCTAAAAATCTTCTGCCATCCACTAGACAGACTCGTGCACTACTGCATACCTTCTCATCCGCCTCCTTCAGTGGTTTCAACTTATGTTGAACTCCATTTTTCAACAAGGAATATGTATTGGCTCGACCGTCATGCACAGCACTTCGATCAAACTGCCATGGTCTCCCAAGCAATAGGTGACATGCATCCATAGGCAATATGTCACATAAGACCTCATCTCGATAAGTTCCAATGTTGAACTTCACTAGGCATTGCTCACTGACCAGCACCCTATGGTCTTTTTGTAACCATGCAATCCGATAAGGATGCGGGTGTTTTCTTCTCTCCAGCTGCAGCTTAGTAACCATATCCTCAGAGACCAAGTTTTCAATGCTTCCATTATCGATCATGATGTTACAGACCTTGCCTGTGCACTTGCATCTTGTTCAAAGCAGGTTGTTCCTTTGGTCTGCCTTCTTTTCTTCATTCAACAAGACTCTTCTGACGACCATCGCTTCTCCTCTTTCTACCTCCTCTGAGTGCTCAGATTCGACACCTTCATCTGCTACAACAGCTCGGGCCTGAACCTTAGGTCTTCGATTCAACCTTTCTTGATGCTGCGGGCAGTTGTATGCCCGATATCCTTCTTCTTCATAGTTGAAGTAGGTTCCTCGAAAGACACCTCTTCCAAACCCTCACCCAAACCTACCTCTTCCCCTCGGGTAGTTTTTGTTCTGATTGCGTGGGCGTTGGTTATTCTCCTCCTCTTCTTTCCAGTTCTAGCTACTACTTGCTTCACCAGTTTTCCCCAACTCTTTGTATCTTCCTCCACTGGTCCTCCCACCAGCTCTTCCTCCTCGATCCTTTCCTTTCTGCTTACCATCAAACCTCCTATTCAGTTTCTCCTCCACTTTTAGTGCAAACTGGTATGCATCCTCAACTGTGCTTATTCGAACCAGACTCAGATCTTCTTGGATGCTGGTTCTCAATCCATTGATGTATAGAGCAACTTTCTCCTTATTTGCCTTAGAATGACCAGTTCTAATCGAAATCTGGTAGAACTCCTCAGTGTACTCCTTGACAGATTTACTTTCCTGTCTAAGACTCTACATCTTTCTCAAAAGGTCCAACTCATAATCCATAGGGATGAACTGCCTCTTCAACTTCTCCACCATCCTATCCCACCTGGTGATATTTTCCTTTCCCCTCCTGTTCCTTTCCAGCTACACTCCTTTCCACCAGATGCTAGCATGCTCCTTCAACTTTGTTTTTGTGAACCTGATCCGATTTGGATCTGAGATCTCTTCATACTCAAAATATTCCTCCATGTCGTTGATCCAATCTATCAATTCCTTAGGATTGATATTCCCAAAATAAGTAGAGACATTGAAATTCGACTTCTTCTCGATCTGGGATATGGCCCTATACAGCCTAGCCTCTACTGGATCCAATGCTTCTTCCTCATCAGATGGACCCTCTTCTTCCCAAACTTCATCTTCACTGAGTTCCTCCCTTCTTGGCTCAACTCCTCTTCTGATTTCCTCCTGCAAGGCTTCAACTTGCCTCTGTAAGGATCTAAGATCGACCTCTGCTCCCCTATTCCTCACACCACCATGGTTCCTATGCGGAGGCATCCTGCTTGCTTCCTGTCAACCCACAACCACAATCCTAGTGCAAACTGCCTCACTACCGACGATCAGTTTGCACACTCAGAACCTTTTGGCTCTGATACCACTTGAAGTAGAACTAAGATAACACAAAAAAAAATTCATGCAAATTTTATTAGCAGAGGTTTTAAATTCGCAAATACAGTAGCTATATTCAAATGGCCAAGAACCTCTTTTACAATGTATGCATTCCTCTTTATAACAGACTCGACCCCCATTCGAACATCATTACATAGAATGCGGGATTCCCTATAACCGCCCGCACGAGTGTTCTGTCACCACATGCATGTTGTGGCCAGGTATCTTTCATCATCATGGCATGGGATGGCGGAGTGCCCTACAGCCGCCTGTCCATCCACCCGTCGAGTCATCATTCATAGGAATGTGCCATAGCCATCTGTAATCAGCTACCATGTGCCCTTTTGCAATGTCCTCTGTAACTGCCTAGTGCTCTATGGCCACCTATAATTTGATGCCACGTGTCCTTCTGCAATGGCCTCTGTAATCGCCGACTGGTCGGGAGTCGTGAGCGTTTTGTCGCGATATCGCAACGTGTTTGCTTCCTTACGCCCTCTCTCCTCTTCGATTGTGATATCACGATGTTTTGGCGTTCAGCCTCTATTTTCTCCTTTGGGCCGTGAAACAGTGACATGTCGCGATTTCATGACCATTCTACCCCTTGGTGCCTTTGCCCCAAAAGTGTCACGATTTCGCGACCACTTTGCACCCTATCACCTTGCTTCCGAAAGTGTCACGATTTCACGACCACTTTGCGCCTTCGAGCCTTGCCCTCAAAAATGTCATGATTTTGCGACCACTTTGCGCCTTTGTGCCTTGCCTTCGAAAGTGTCATGATTTCATGACCACTTTGTGCCTTCGTGCCTTGCCTCCGAAAGTGTCATGATTTCGTGACCACTTTGCGCCTTCGAGCCTTACCTTCAAAAGTGTCGCGATTTCGCGACCACTTTGCACCTTAGAGCTTTGCCTCCGAAAGTGTCATGATTTCGTGACCACTTTTCGCCTTAGAGCTTTGCCTCCGAAAGTGTCACAATTTTGCAACCACTTTGCGCCTTAGAGCTTTGCCTCTGAAAGTGTCGCGATTTCGTGACCACTTTGTGCCTTAGAGCTTTGCCTCCGAAAGTGTCGTGATTTCGTGACCATTTTGTGCCTTGGCTCCATTGCTTCGAAAATGTCACAATTTCGTGACCATTTTGCGCCTTGGCTTCTTTGCTTTGAAAATGTCGTGATTTCGCGACCATTTTGCGCCTTGGCTTCTTTGCTTTGAAATGTCACGATTTCGCGACCATTTGGCACCTTGGCTTATTTGCTTTGAAAATGTCATGATTTCACGACCATTTGGCGCCTTGGCTTCTTTACTTTGAAAATGTCATTATTTCGTGACCATTTTGTGCCTTGGCCCCTTTTCTCAAAAAAGCGTCGCGATATCGCAACAGTTTGACCCTTTGGCACCCTTTCTCAAAAAGTGTCGCGATATCGCGACAACTTTGGCACTTAAAGAAAAAAAATATTTTTGGGTGATGCAAGATTGCTTTTCCACCTCCGGATGCTCCTGCATCACAAGTCTGAGTTCAACTTTATGCTCTCCCTATAGAATTCTAGAATAAGAAAACCCTAAAAGGTATCAGAAATATGATATGAGATTATGTAGAAATATCCCAATTTACTAAAGAGGCTCCTATTATAACCATTTCCTGTATTTGTATCCATGTTGAACTATCGTGCCCTCTTTTTGTAGCAATTATTCTTAGCACAAGGGAATATGAATGGACCCAAGACGTAGATTATGATAATGTACCCTTTTGGTGTAGATTCTACCATGCTCATGGTCATATCCTAAAAACATTTCCTACCCTTAAGCCAGAAGTGGAAGAGATAGAAAATAAGGATACATAAAGGAATAAGGAAGAGTGGCAATGACCCAAATTATCTATCAAATTTGATAAATAAGAGTGGAAAAATAAAAGAGAACTAAAAAATATATAAACTAATACATTTGCATTTTTACAAGAGATAAACTAATAGATGGAGAATACCATGGATATTCCCATAGAGGAACATGAACAAACTAACAACGAAGGGAGTATGAGGAAAAATGCAATGGAAATTCCTGCCAAGCAATCTATGAAAGGTCTAGAAAATCTAGATGAAGGGGATTTAACCCAGAGGAATTCCCAGTAAATTTTTAGCCTTAAAAATACCACCATAAATGCTAGTAAGCCTATTCAGCATGAGAAGATTCTAGAAAAAATATCCTAGGATCCTTCTTTGAATGGATCGTGCCAACTAGAGAGGTAGGAGAGTGGTCAAACCATCTTACAATAATAGATATCTAGTCCTAAATTTGTAGTTTTCTCTTCCTCAAATCCCTGCCTAACTCATGTTAATGATATTTCTTCTATTTCTTTTAATTATATCCTCTCATAGTCCTTGAATCTTGAAGGAAATAATACATAGGTAAAGGAAAAAGTGAATATGAGAAAAAAATCAAAAGTAATAGAGAACTTTTCCCCTAAGACATGTTGTATGGGACTAAAGTCTATGTCTCATACCAAAAGTAACACTAAAAATTTTACACCTATCAGGAGGGGAAGGAAATATTTCATCAAGCTCTTGGAAGACATAGGGAAGACCCTCATGGATTTTGGACTAGTGGTACCCTTGACTAAAGATTTTGTAGTAGGGAACACCCTCTCAAGTAGTTTATAATGAACATTATCTCTTTGAATATCCATGGGTTACACTCTCTAAGTAAATATAGAATCCTTAAGACAAGGATTGGACTAGAGAGCCCTAATATTACTCTTCGTCAAGAAAACAGGTTGAATCTAGAAGAGATGGATCTCAAAACTAATAAAGCATAAAATTATTTTTTTGATCCTTAAATATAAGGAGGGTGTTGGTAGCACTAGTCATGGTGAAATCAGGATGGAGAAAGCCTTATGATTGTTGCTTGTTGTATTTTTTAGTGTGTTTTTGTGTTACATATTGTCTGTTTATTTTCTCCTATGGTTTGTTTTTTTTGTTGTTTTTTCTTTTTTTGTGTTTTTATGTTTTGTCTTGTGTGTTTTGTCTCAGTTTTTTTATTGGTTTTGTGTTTTTAGGTATGATCTTTAGTGTGTCGAAGGAGGCAGGCCAAGTGTGAACCCTGGGCAACTTTTTGTGGAATAGATACCTCTGCCTCCTTGTGACTTACTCAAAAGTGGCACCCTAAAATGTGTGTTTTCCACAAAAAAATGTTCAACTATAACCAACATACACATATAATTAAATGGAAAAGTCCATCCATAATATTAACACATAAATTTCCTTTTAATTTTTTTTTTTAAATGATGCACATTCATTTCAATTGAAAAGTTGATTCATAATATTAACACATAAATTTCCCTTTAAAAAAATCTTAGAATAATGCACATTCATTTAAATGGGAAAGTCCATCCATAATATTAACATATAAATTTCCCTTAAATCAAGACTTATAAACAAATGCACATTCACTTAGAGAATATCCAACATGATCACACAACACACAAATTACCCTGGGAGAAACCCCTTATGGGGAAAACCTAACCTCAAATTTTGTTTCATATTTTTTCATAGATTTTGGAAATAACAATATCTAAGGCCTTAATTTAATCCTGCATTCGCGTTATAGCTCTGGGACACTATTCCTTTCAAATTGAACTCATTTTTTGGTTCATTAAACTTAGCTCAACACCATGCACAAAATAATAAGTTATTTCTTCAGTTTAAAACTTACAATATGTACATCTTGGCTTCCCAAATCAACCAAGGGTCTTCCACTCCTATAGTTCCTCCATAGAAACTATTTCAATGTTTTTTCCACAAACTCAAGTCCTTGAGACTCTATAGCCTTTGTTCCTTACTGCGTATTTCATTTACCAGTAGTATTTAAGAGTTATGGAGCTTCTCCAACAATGTTCTTTAAAGATCAACTACTCAATATTAAATGAAAGAGATTCTATTCTATTGGAACCCTTACGTAAATCAATTTACCAAGGTAGCTAAGCATACCTACTCCAAAGGTAATGAAGAGCATTTACATACCTTTGGTACTACGAAATAATTCGTTACACCATCCACTCTCATCTACCATTCATGATATTTTACTCCTCATCACTTTGTCATCTTCAATGGAGGATGTCAAATTTGCTTCGACGTGGCCAATCGAAAAGATCTAGATCACTCATATCATTATGACTTACAACCATTATGGTAATAAATTTTTATTTAGTTCCTAATTGGGAAGTAAATGCATTACCCATATAACGCAAAATTTGGTCTTCACATGATTGCACTTCACTAGTTTACCCGGGCACAAGGGGTATAATTGATTTCACAATCAAAAAACAAGTCAAGGCATTAGTCTAGGTATATCTTTAAGTTACACTTGTTTGGAATAAATAATTAAAATATTTTGTTAGATACCTAGTCACAAGGTAACCTGCCAAAACCCAAATAGCCACATTAGCCTTCCATGATATAAATTATATGCATACTCAACACATAAAATAATAAGTCATTTCTTCAATAGAATATATCATTTTTCCTACATTACGAATGTTTTGCTCACTTAGCCATGAAAGGATCAATCATTCCTTAAATAAAGCAAACACATCAAAACATAAATCCATCCATATAAAGAGTCTACCAAGGGTGGGTCATGACATCATCCCCCCTTAGGTTTAACACAGTCCTTTGTGTTTTAATCCTTATAACTATAACATAGTATTTAAATAACATTTTCAAACAAATATAGAAAGTGTTTTTGCATATCTGCTACTGTTTCTAAAGTAGTGTTCCTTTCAATGTAATGGTACACTAAATTTTACACTACTCCAAATTTCCATTCCTCATTAATTTGGATAAAAATTAAAGTATTATTATTGGTTGAACCTCTATAGCCTCTAGGTTCATCATATGCAAATTAGAAAAATCCAATACATGATCTTTATTAGTAACATACTTTTTAAGTAAATAAATATGAAAAGTATTGTGAATCTTGGATAAATTGGGTGGTAAGGCAAGTCGGTATGCCACCAGATTAATATTATCTATGATTTCAAAGGGCCCAAAAAAGTGAGAATCTAGCTTTATGCTCTTCTTAGGCTTTACCCTCAGAAACACTTTGTCATCCACAACAAATTCTTTTGGTGATATTTTTATATTGACATAGCTTTTTTGATAGTCTGCAACTTTCTTCAACCTCTCTTTGATCACCCTTAATTGCTGCTCCATTTATTTCACCATGTCTGGTCCATGTAGAATATGATATTCTAGATTATCTCATGTTAATGGTATCCTAAACCTCTTGCCATACAAAGCTTCGAATGGAGGTAAGCCTATGGTTGAATGGTATCCATTATTGTAGGTAAATTCTACCAAATGCAAGTAATTCTCCCAATGTATTTTTTGATCCATACAGTACATGCGATGCATATATTCAAACACTTAGTTCAACCTTTTAGTTTTCCCAAAAGTCTCTAGATGGTAAGCCAAACTGATATTCAATATGGTATCAATGGCATGATGCAAGGATTGCCAAAACTTAGATGTGAATTTTGGGTCCCTATATGATATGATTACTTCAAGAAAACTAGGAAGCCAAAGTATTTCCTTGGAAAATCTATTAGCCACAACCATGTGAAAGCACGAGGATACAGAAGCAAAAAGGAAACTCCAAGTGCGATGCAAACTGAACTAAACTTAACACTAAATCCTATGAATTGAAAGTGCATGAAAATAAGGAAAGCATGAACGAATTGAATAAAAAAAAAATCCAATAAGGAAGACAACCCTTTTTATTGATATTTTTCAGAACCTAGTTACAGTGCGCCTCCTCCCTTTCTAAGGGCTAGGAACGTTAAATATGCGTTCTTGCTACACCATTGATGCTATTCCTTATTTCACGTGCACACATGTAAAATGGGGGGACCAAATGTCATCGCCATTTGTGTTGATGAGTCTTGGTTCCTTGCTACTCCTCCAAAGTCCAGATCCTACATTCAAAGAAACAAGAAACAGTCGATAGCACCTGTGGATGAAATAAAACATGCAATCCCCACGCCTTCGATTAGTGCATGCAATGTATAAATAAAATGATAACTAACATATATCCAAATGATCTAAAAATTTGATAGGGACATCAAGACCTCACAAAGCAAACACTGCAAATGGAATAGTCTAGAAATTCCTCACATATTTGTAATTTCTCTGGTGCGGGATGAATAGACCTGCAACAAAAACGTCAAAAGGCACTATCCCAAATGTCACATCTAGGAAGCTCCAAATCACCCCCAAAGTTGGTATTAGCTAATTGGGGGTGTTTTTGGAAGACCCAGAAGGTCATATTTCCCCAATTTGGCCTCTATCACTAGGAATTTGATGGGGCTACCTGCAAGTTAGTAAAGGCGAGCAAAGATAGAAACATGATCAAAAATGCTTAAAACAAGGTGAGATTTAAATGGCAACCTATCTAAGTAGCATAGAATTGAATGCAAAAATGACAGAAAGGAAATTTTCCATAGATTTCCAATCGCTCTGGAGCAGGGCGATTAAGATTGTAGCAGTGTGGGGGGGGCAGTCAGGGGCAGGCAACCCACCGTTTGGGGCCCGATTTCAGCACCAATCCACTTGGGATGGGTCCAAAACATCTTGTGAGGTATTGTTGATAAATTTGATGGGATATTATGGCAAAATTTCAGGTTTTGGTTTTGGATTTGTGCTTCCAATAACCACCCTATGACCTCCTTTCCAAAATATATCAAGGATGTGAAAGGCACAACTCAAAAGGGTGTGGGTGTGAAAATAAAATGATAGCACTTTGTTGCTCCAAGATGCTCCTTCTCTGTATATTTTAGGGTGAGAAGACTCACCATTTTATAAACCTAATGGTCTCTTCGGATGAGCATGTAGAGGCACCACTTGGCAATCATGCCTCTCCAGGGGAGGGAAGATTCCTCCCTGATTAGGGGCTTCATGACTGCCCCTGTAATTGCCTCTAACGCTCGAAAACGCTCACTCACACTCCCATGCGATGAAGGAAGAATTAAGTGGTGGATCTGAGCTTCCATGTGTCAATATTTGACTTTTTTCCCATTAAAATTGCTATTCGCCCCACCTTGGAGTGAATACTGCTATTCATCCCTGGGTGGGGTGAATACCAGTTTGTAATAGTCCCTGGGTGGAACGAGTATGGAGTAGAGTGCCTGAAGGTGCCAAATTGATCTAACCTTCCAAAACTATTGTGAGAGTGGTTATGACCACTGTTTAACCTCTGGGGGCTGTCCTTGGGGCTGTGTGTGTCAATGCGATCAATGTTTGCAGTCACATAATCGGATTGGTGCTGTTATGATGTCTATAGATGCCCCTTTTTGGGAAGCATTGTGCATGGCATAGTTTTGAGCAAAAATAGATAACCAAAGCACTAATGATTAGGGTTTCTTAGTAACCTAACCAAATTTTGATACCCCAAGTATGGAAAGGGCATGCATTTTTGAATCCTTGCTTTTGACGAGCGAAGGAACTCAATTCAAGTGTTAACCTTTTTCGGTGATGTGTTACTTGATCTTGGACATTGATCAGTCATGAATAGGCAAAGGGCGCAACATTTTGTTTGTGGGAACCTTGAGTTCATGATTCACGAATGCCAAGTGTTTGATCAAATTGTGATTATTTCTTGTTTGCTGCCCCAAGTAGGAGCGCGAGTGTCTTTGTCAATGATTCTTTGAATGCATGCCATTTCTTTGATTGGGTGTGTATTTGTTGATTGGTGACTAAGTGTGACTACCCCTCAAGCGACGAATCGATGATGGAATGACCTACATGAGAAAAGTGACGAGTCTCTTGACCCATGATGACTTGTGTAAGGGTGGCTTCAGATGTTTAGCGTTAAAAGTGTATGCAGTTTTTCGACATTTAGACCTGTTTTTGGTGGGTGTTAACCCTTTTGGTGACGCTTTTTGGGACTGAAATTGGTAAAATCCATCTTCCGATGGAGTGGTCCGGCTATGGTAGCCTTCTTAGGGAGTAGGATAGTGACAATTTTTTACCCCAACATCGGTTTTGCATGCCAAGAATGTCAAGTGCAAAAGCACTTTCATCGGGCAAGTTTATTGTTTGTTTTTGGGTCATTTTGTTCATTTTTTGATGTTTTTGAAATTTTTGCCCTGTATTCATTTATGGGTGGGACGAATACCAGTTTAGTATTCATCCTAGGGTGGTACGAGCGCTAACTAGAGTTATCATCCTAGGGAAGAACGATTACAAGCTCAAAAACCCTATTTAAAGGCCAAAACTAAGTTTTGGGCTCATTTGCCTTTGTTTTTCCTGGCGAATTGGAGCTCTGAGGAGGAGGAGGTTAATTTTGCGAAGCAAAGTGCTGCTGAATTTTTCCCACCATCATGAGTGCATGAACCGAATCGATTGGTGGAGCCGAAGTGAGACCAGTAAGTGATCCTCCTCATTATTGCTTGTGTTGTGACAGTTTTTAATACCGCAATTTATTGATGGCTACTTTTGTAGTTTGTTGTTCAATTGTAAAAATGAAAACCCTAATTAACGGTATGTCGTTATGCATGACTTGTTGTCTTATGAATTCATGAAAACTTAGGTAAAAACCCTAGGTAGAAAAAAAATTGAGTTCAAAGCTTAGTTTAAAAATTTGTTTTTCTTTTTAGTTGGCTTCGTAAAATGAAACCCTAGTTTACATGTATGTTGAAAAGACGTGATAAAAGTCTAAAATTTGTTTCCTTTGTATAGTAATGTAAATCTTAAGTAAAAGAAAAAATTTGTATTTTGTGATGTTTTTGTTACACGAAAACCTTAGGATAAACTGACCGCGAAACCCTAGTTTTTAGGTTGAATTTGTCAGTTTTAAATTTAGAGTACATAAACCCTAAGACTGACAAACTGTATGTGAAAATTGTTTTTTGTTTTTAAATTGTCTATCAGTTTTAAACTTAGAGTATAGAAACCCTAAGACTGACAAACTGTATGTGAAAATTGTTTTTTTGTTTTTTTAAATGTCTATCAGTTTTAAACTTAGAGTATAGAAACCCTAAGACTGACAAACTATATGTAAAACTTGTTTTTTTTTTTTTTAAATGTCTGTCAGTTTTAAACTTAGAGTATAGAAACCCTAAGACTGAAAAACTGTATGTGAATTTTTTTTTTTGTTTTTTAAAATGTCTGTCAGTTTTAAACTTAGAGTACAGAAACCCTAAGACTGACAAACTGTATGTGAAAATTGTTTTTTGTTTTTAAATTGTCTGTCAGTTTTAAACTTAGAGTACATAAACCCTAAGACTGACAAACTGTATGTGAAAATTGTTTTTTGTTTTTAAATTGTCTGTCAGTTTTAAAATTAGAGTACAGAAACCCTAAGACTGACAAACTATGAATGTTTTGAATTTTTGTGAATTTTGTTGTTTTTATTTTGTACATTGTTTTATGCAGTGCTTGTATATTCATGTTATTGTTATATAGTTTTTCATGATTTTAATGTTTATAGTTTTATGCTACCTGACTTATTAGGTGTGAGGTTCCTATGGAACCTGCTAGATGTGGTTTGTCGGTTGGTGGAGTGTTCAACGCATGAGCCCTTGATCATGAGGTGGGGACAGACGCTACTAGCACAACTCTATGGTGAGTTGTACGAGGTTCACTGTCAGAGGAGAAAGGGGATTGGTTGTAGCTATTTGTTGTAGAGTTGGGTTTGGCAACACATAGCGGTGGATAGGTCGGTGCGGTTACCATGGATGACTCGAGTGGAGATGGTGGATAAGGATATAGGTTACGCTGCTCTATGGTGGTGGTCTAAGGAGTAGGGACAGATTCGATGGAGGGCAGGTGTTGTAGGGCACTATGTTGATGCTTTCACTTGGCTTGCTCCAGGGGAGGTGATCTGGCACCCCTACCGGGACTGTCCAGCCTGGCCTAAGGCTAGAGAGTGGCTCTAACAGGTATGTAGGGGGTAGTGGCTGATTGCACAGCGACTAAGCAGGAGTTCTTCCCTTACAACCGGGTGACATGATAGTTTGGGGTGTGCCAGGGGTTGCCTAGTGAGCCCGTGGTCTATCGATGCTAGGGGGACGAGAGGACTCTTGATCGACCAGTCATCACACCACTTGGTGAGGATTCAGATGCGAAGATTGACGTCCCGAATGTGGACGATGTCGGGACTACCGTAGAGTATGACCAGTGGTGGATACTATGGCGATGGCTGGGAGAGGGGCCACTGGGAGGCACGAAGGTAGCAGCAGCAGGCGGGGAGGGTTCTAAGGCACTAGGAGATGATTGGGGATCTCTACTGGAGGATGCAGACATGGTGGAGGTGGATGATGTGGATGTGGATTATGGGATTTCGGATCAGCCATAGATGTAGGACATCTCAGAATAGTGGGAGCCAAAGCAGGTTACTGTTCCAGAGATGCCAATGCCTCAGGTAGTTTCGAAGGACATGAAGGTAGGGTTATGTGTTGAGAATGCATTATTGGAGGAGCTACTGTAGAGGCACGATGAGGAGCTGCGGGATGCATTGTGGGAGAGGGATCTCCTATGCATGTAGCTGGAAGAGTGGGAGAATGCATGGGTTTTGCACTGTCGACAGGATGGGGATACCGATGCTGCACGGGAGAGGGATCTCCTATGGATGCAGTTGGCAAAGAGGAAGAGGGCCTTGGTGCAACGCGATGAGAAATTGGCTATGTATCACCAGTGGGAGATGGACTTGGTGCGACATCGATTGGAGCTAGAGGCAGAGATTAGCCACCTCGTTGGGCGGGTCCCTACGTTCAACGGAGGTGGCACCATAGACTGTTTAGAACTTATGGCTTTTTGTCTTATTAGGCGATTGCTGTGGTAACTGAATTTTGCTGTATACATGCTATTTTTGTATTTTTTTATGAAAATGCGAGGATGAGGGATAGCACAGTCGGTTTGGAATGTGTTGGTCACGAATCTGCCATAGGAAAGGATTTTCTATGTCTATGTGCCCTAGACCCGGCCAACATTGAAAGGTTGGGAGAAAGAAATGTCTCCCAGACCAATCTCCAGAGTGGGTTGGTTCCCTTACTAAATCTAAGCTTGATGAAGACTAAAGTTGCAGGAAAGGAATTATAAATGTGCAGAAAGAAATGGGAAATATAGCCGTAGGCCGAATTTATCAGATCGGGAAAGAATAACAATAGATCACTTTAAGTACAACAACAACATATAACATAAGATATCAACGTAATTCACTTACAACCTTGCGCAGAAAATCCCTCCAAGATCACATTCCAGAACTCACTCCCTCACAAGCAATATTTAAACTCAACATGCAGAATTCAAATGAAGCAGCAAATAAGAAATATGAGTGTATATTAGGAATGTATATAACAGAAGGAAAAATCACACAGACAACTGCTTGCAAAACCAGAGGCCAAGTATCTTTCATTCATGCAATGAACTTCAAAGCTTTCAGCAAAATTTTCTCTCTCGATCCCTCTTTCTGAGATCTACATTGGTTTATATAGAAGTCTTGCTTCTTTACAATCATTAAAAACTTGCGACGGACTTCCTCGAGATCTACAAAGTGTGCAACGAAAACAAGGAAATGATCCCCTTAATCCCGCCTCGGAGAAACCAGAAATTGAATGCAATAAGGAGTCGGTCGTCTTCATTAAATGGTCGTTCTTGAAATATGCTTGGACCGTTAGAAAAATCATGAACAACAACTTCGAATAATGGAGCATCTTTAATTCTGGTGGCTTGAACACGTTCTTCTACCTTGTTGGCATTGGAAAGCAACAAAACATTTAATTTTGGAGTGCTTTTAATTCTTGAAAATCGCAAAACTGCATCGGGCCGTTTGAACTGCGTTTTGGCATGAAACTGTAATAGGTCACGAAAACGCGACATGTCACGAAATCACGACGTATTTTTGCTCCGTACACTTCTGTCGCCTTGGAACCGCGAAAACCAACCATGTCACGAAATCGCTACCGGTTCGGCTCCTTTGTCTCCTTCGCAACCTTAACTCGCGAAAACGCGACGCGTCATGAAATCATGACGTTCCGTACCATTATGCTCCTTTTCTGCTCTGTTGCCACGAAAATGTGACAAGGCACGATTTCGCTACATTCTTCATCTTTTGTTCTCTTCGTTGCATCGAATCGCGAAAACATGACATTGCACGATTTCGCTACACCTTTCTCTCTTCGGCTTTATCTTCCTGATACGTCATGAAATCGTGACATTCGCCTTTGTTGGAACTTCCTTCCTAGAACATGTAGCGAAATCGTGACATGTTCTTTCTATTTTAAAGTTTATCTCCTTGGACTTTACTGCTCTTGATCGCAAAAATTCATCATGTCATGAAATCGTGACGTTCCGTACAATTTGGCTGTCTTCTTGCTTCCTCCTCACGAAAACGCGACAAGTCACGAAATCGCTACCAGTTGCTGCTCTTGGTTCTTCCGCTCCAAAATGTCACGAAATCATGACGTTTCTACGTTGCTTGACTGCATCTTCACAAGTGTCGCGAAATCGCGACGCCAACTTCTTTCTTGCCCTCATCTCCAAAAATGTCATGAAATCGTGACCTATTCATGCCTTAAGCTTTTTTGTCTCCACCTTGCCACGAAAATGCGACACGTAGCGATTTCGCTACATCTTTTTTCGTCCATACTGTGTGCAATATTATGTCACGATATCGCTACAAAGTTGATTCTCATTGCCTTTCGCTTGGTTATGTCGCGATTTCATGACCTTTTCACTGTGCTGCCCCCCGTTGACCATTTTGACTATGATTCTCCAACACGTCGTGATTTCGCGACAACCTTGCTGCTTAGCTGTCGTTGACTGCGTTGACCACGATTTTGGAACACGTCGCGAAATCGTGACAATTTTTGACTTTGCTCTTTTCTGCCTTTTGCGTCATGAAACTGTGACAGGTCACGATTTCGCGACACCTTTGGCTTTTGTCTTCTCTCTCCTCATCAGACCCGCGATAACGCGACATGTCGCGATATCGCGACGATTTTTTAACTGTGTCCTCCATGCTGATTTTTGTCGCGATATCGCGACAGTCTTCGGACTTAGCCTTTTTTGCATCAAAACCTGTAAAGAAGTGAGAATTACAACAACTTATGCATGAATAATCAACAATCAAATAAATGTGGCAAAAATGCCAACATTCTTGGCGGCTCACGGGGTATACAGTTCTGCTGTATGCAAGAATCCCAGGCCTGAATCCATTGGGCAACAGAGTCATGAGAAACTGAGAACAGAAAGTTGGCTGATGGGGTACATCTCGGCGGACTGCTGCAACAACTCTTGCTAAATGAATGAAACTCAAAGAATCTGTATATGGCTTAACTGACCAGGTGCTGTAAAAGAATCTCCATGAAAGCACTAGGGGTTGCAAAATGAAAATGCATGAAATGAGATCCTATGGATGCACAGACTGTGGAATGCGAATGGAATGGTGATATGATGGAATGATGGAGGAGAGGAGTGATGCGGTAGATACAGTAACAGAGTGCCCCTGTGCTACCAGCTGCTATGCAAGGGAAATGGAAGTGAATGGAATAATGGAATGGAAGTGATGAGATGATGAAAGAGGTGTGAACCGTGGATAAATACTAAAACAACAATGAACTTAGAAGAAAAGGATAAGAAGAAATGGGAATAGCAGGAAGGGAAAAAGAAACAACAGTAGTGGCTTGATTACTTGCAGAAGAAAAGGAGTAGGAGAAGAAGGGAATAAAGAAGGGAAGGGAAGAAATAGTAAGGAAGGGGAAGGAAGAAATTAATAGGAAGCCACTAACTGCTGGGAAGGAAGAAGAGAAAAAGAAAGAAATACATGTACCTGCGGGCTCGCATGCAAAAAGAGCCAAAGTTGATAAAGGAAAACAATACCCATTTTTTTTTTGCTTTTTTTTTACTATGTACAAGGTAAGACTAGACTCATCTTCATGTAGTATAGGCTTTCAGATGAAAGTCGTTCACTGAAATAGGAAGTGGGTTGCCATCCAAATCTTCTAGATAAAACGAATTTGCTGCACCAGCACTGACAATGCGGAATGGACCCTCCCACAGAGCATCAAATTTCTTGTGCATTCCTGGCTTAGCTTTCCTTTCATTCCATTTCAGGACCAAATCACCCACCTTAAGCGGACGATCAGCAGAATTTTTATGAAACCACTTTGAAATGACCTGTGTGTGCTTAGCAAACTCCTCATAGGCCAAGGAACGTTGCTCTTCCAATTGTAACAACTGAGCCAACCGCATATTCATGGAATCTACATCTGTCTCATCATCCTGAAATCCCTACAACTGCTGCAATACTGGCAACTCTAAATGAACAGGCAACCTTGCCTCTTTGCCATATACCAGGGCATATGGTGAAGTCTTAATGGACTTCTTGATTGAAATCCTATCTGCCCATAAAGCTTGATTCAACAGAAGGTGCCATGATCTCTTGTTATCCCCCAAAGATCTCTTTAAAATCCATAGCAAATTCTTGTTTGTGGACTCTGCCAAGCCATTTCCCTGAGGATAATAGTTAGAGGATGTCTTCAGGAAAACACCATACTTGTTTGCAAATTCAGCTAACTCAGCTCCAATAAATGGAGTCCCGTTATCTGTAATAATAGCATCAGGAATACCAAAGCGTGTAATTAGTCCTTCAATGAAAGAAATCACCACTCCTTGATTTGCGACCTTGGTTGGAATAGCTTCAGACCATCTCGTAAAATAATCTATAGCAGTTAAAATATACTTGTGTCCAGCTGAAGAATTCGGATCAATAATCCCAATAAAGTCCAACCCCCACTACTGAAAAGGTGCTTCAACCTGGATTGGATGCAAAGGCAATGATGCATTTCTAACCCTTCTTGTATACCTCTGACATTTGTCACATGCTTGGGCAATCCTGAAAGCATCTGTGAACAAAGTTGGCCAGTAGTAACCAGCCCGAATTATCTTTAAAGCCATCGGTCTACCTGCATAGTGTCCTCCTGATATGCCAGAATGAAACTCCTCCAGGAGTCTAGCCTTCTCTGATTCCTTGACACACCTTAAAAGAATGCCATCAATATTCTTAAAAAACAATCCTTCGGGCAGTAACACATACCTAAGGGCTTGCAGACGAAATCTTCTCCGTTGTGAGGCATTCAACTGTGAAGGGCATTTACCAGTTGTGAAATAGGTAACGAGGTCATCTGCCCAATCTTGTTCTTGAACTAAGAGGTTCATCAGATTGTCATCTTCAGCAAGATCATCTGCTTGATACTCAACTATACCAGATGCTGCCATCTTTGCTAAGTGTTGGCATAAAGCCTTACCACGCACTAGCTTGGTCGGATGAATCTCAACATCAAATTCTTGGATTTTGGTGACCCAACCAACGTGTTTATCACCCATCTCACCTTGAATGATGAAATTTCTTACATCAGGATGTATAACATAGACAACTGTCTTACTCTGAGATATGAAGTGCTTGAATTTTTTAAGAGACTTCATGACAACATACACCTGTTTTTCAATGAAATTATACTTTGCCTCATGAGGTAAAATAACTTGACTAAGGAAAGCAATGGGCCTTTCATTCCCATCGTCTCCTTTCTGTGTGAGTACTGCGGCATAGCTTTCATCTTCCCCAACTGCATACAGAATGAAATCTTTTGAATAATCTGGATTAATTAATACAGGAGCCTGCACTATTCTGTCCTTAATTTCTTGGAATGCCTCTTTCCTCTGAGTTGTCCATTTAAAGTCTGCATCCTTCTTCAACAACTCAGTCATGGGTTTAACAACCTGGGCAAAATCAGAAATGAACTTCTTGATAAAATTAATCTGTCCAAAGAAATATTGCAGCTCCTTTTTATTGGCAGGGAGCGATAGTTTCTTCAATGCTTCAACTCGAGCTGGATCTATTGCCAAACCATCTTCTGAAATGACATGCCCCAAGAGTTTACCTTCCTTCACTGCAAAAACTGACTTCTTTGGATTAATGGAAATCCCAAACTCTCTACATTTTCCAAATATTTGCCTCAGATGAGAACAGTGATCTTCCCGTTTATGTGAAAAGACAGTCATATCATCAAGATAAATAACAATAATCTTGTTCAAAAACTCCTCAAATGCAATGTCCATGGCTCTCTGGAATGTGGCCCCAGCATTTGATAATCCGAAAGGCATTCGCTGATAAGCAAAAGTGCCCCACTTAGTTGTAAATGTTGTCTTGTATTGGTCCTCATCCCTAACCCAAATCTGGTTATATCTAGAGAATCCATCCAACAGTGAAAAACGCTGAGCCCCAGCAACAACATGCAGTATCTGATCAATGCGAGGCAAGGGATAATGGTCTTTCAGAGATGCACGGTTCAGATTTCGAAAATCTACACACAGTCGTATGTCTCCATTTTTCTTTCAAACTGGAACCAGATTAGCAACCCAAGTCGAGTGCTTAACCGGGTATATAATCTTGGCTTGCAGCATTTTCACAAGTTCGGCCCTCATGAGAGTCTCAATCTTTGGATTCACTGGTCGCTGCTTTTGCCTGAAGGGTCTGACTCCTTCTTCCAACTCAATAGTATGTTGAACAATCTGTTTATCATATCCTTTCAGATCTTCATAACTCCAGGCCACAATATCAAAAAATTCTTGACACAGTTGCCTGATTTCTTGCAGTTCATCAGGAGTAGAATCAGTTCCAATCTTAATGACCTTATTGGGTTCTAATTGCATCTCCATATACTCTTCCTTGTCAATCTCAATCCGATGTTTCTTGGACCGATCATGCTGATCAAACAAACTTTCTAGAGTTATAAGACCCTTCGGAATGTGATTATTACGTAACTGAATCAAACCATCAGTCTCTTCGTGCTCCAAAGTTCTTCCTTTGATAGTGGCAGCTTCTTGAATCAAAAAGTTAATAATTTGCTCATCATTCTCGAAGACTTGCCAAAAAGTATCCTTGTCTGGGACACTAGGCCTGTACACCATCCTTACTTGTCTTTGGTTTCTTCACTACCTGCTCAATGGGAGAAAAATTGGCTCCAAGAGATGCTAGAAGATCTGCATGCTTATTCAGCTCTCAAGAAATGGCTTGAATATTTAGAGCTGTGAAAGACTCAAACAGGTCCCAAACTTGGTTGCGGTATGCTTTGAGATAATGCTGCTTAGAAATACACTTGTTTGTTACTTGGTTTACAATAAGCTCAGAATCACCAAAAATCTGTAACTGTTCGATTCCCAACTTCCTTGCCTTTTTCAAGCCTAGGCATAATGCTTCGTACTCGGCAACATTGTTAGTACAATTCCAAGTAAGACGGTATGAATATGTTCTTTGTAAACCAGAAGGAGAAATCAAAACAATACCTGCTCCTGCACCGTTTTTGCATCTTGCCCCATCAAAATATAACTTCCATAGTTGATCCGTGACAGAGCTCTGATCATCTTGGTTAGGAAATACCTACATTGCGCCATCCTCGGGCTTTGTGATAGAATAACAACCGATTTCGGTTTCCAGCATTGCATTGAAATCAAGCATGGAAAACTGATCTTCCAATTGGAGCTCATCTAAAACCTCATTCATCAAATCAGAACCCTCTGGCTCTTGAGTTAGCATGTTGACAGACTGCATGGTTGTTTTTGCCTCATCCAACCTTTCAATATGAAAAGAGGAAGGTTTTTCATTATGAATCCGGAGTCTCTTTCCTTTGAAAGGGATCTCCAAATGGGAATAATCCAGTGCAAGGTAACCTCCCAACTTTGCAGTAAACTCTCTAGATAAGCACATACTGAAATACGGTTCTAGGTCTACTACAACTATCTCTTGAATGACTGTAATCTGAGGCATAGTGTGCAAAACAATCGGGACATCCTTGATTACACCCACCATTTTCACAGGAGTGCCATCTAACTGCAAAACTCCAGGGCTACTTCGTGTGTATTCCATACCCATAACTTCACAAACTGCCTTTGGCATGACAGTTGTAGCGGCTCCAGAGTCGATCATGCGGTTATGCACGATCCAACCCTCTATTTGCAGTGATAGATAAAATGGGGGTGGTCTATTTTTACCAGTGACAGAAGTGGTTAAAGCTTGAGCATAAATTGTCTGGGTAGGACCTTTCTCACTATCCTTCACAGATTTTAAAGATTCTTGCAATAAATCTACCTGCCCAGGCAATTGCAATGCATCATAAAGACTAACCTTAGCTGGGGTCTTCTTCAGTTCTTCAACAATGTTGTATGCAACCATAGCAGATTCCTTCTTTTCAATGGGATGTTCATATCTGCTCCGATACTGTTGAGTGGCTTCCACTCTTAGCCTCTTCGTCAATGAAGGATACTTTAGCTTTTCTCTAGCTTGCTCCTCTACTTCTGATCTTGCCTGTGCAGTTGCGGCCTTTTCTTGTACTCTGTGTGAAACAGGATCTTTCGATAAAACAGGCGCATCTAGCTTTGAAACTGGCACAGGAGCTTTCACTGGTTTCTTCAAATCAGCTGGCACTTTTAATGGCTCTAACTCAGTAGGATTTACTGTAACAGACTTCTTTCTAGTCCTTGTGAGAACTGAAACTTGCTCTTCAGATGGAACCATTAAACTATGGCCTACCTCGGAGATCATATTGACTTGCCCTCCTGGAGAACTAGCAGCCAATGTCTGCACATAATTCAAATGGACCATGCAAGTGTCTTCTCCATGAGGATCATTGCATGTCGAACACCAATATGTTCTTTCAGCAAGGACTGCATCTTCATTTACCAAAGCAGTCAGGTTTTTCTCAGGTGCTTTGCTTGTTGAAGCAGCTTGGTCTCTAGTAATTGGCGGGGGTTGAAATCTCCTTGGCTGGAAATCTCGCTCAGCTTGCTTCCTTTCGATAAGCGTGATCTTATTACCCATTGCTCTTATTGCAGAATTGGCAGATTTTACCTCTTGCAAAAGTGTTGTATAAGGATCAGGGTTTACAGGTGCAAGGAGGTCGTTGGTAAGGGCAAAGGTGCTGGTGGTGTCGGTAATGCTGGAAATGAAGTGGAAGCGAGGGAATGGCGAGAATCTTGGGTGCAGGCAGCTGGGGATTTATTGAAGAAGAGAGTTGAGGAACTGGGATAGGTGCAATTTGAGGTGCACTAGAATTCCATGATGGGACAGGGTACATAGAAGACATAGATTGCAAAAAAGAACTAGGATATAAATGTTGTGGAATATCAGGTAGAATGGGCATTGCTACCTTTGGGGGAAGCCTGCCGATTGCAATCAAGTCCGCCTCCGCCTTCTGTGCTTGCTCGAACAGTTTCGGGAAGGTCATCACATTGGACTGTCTGATCGCCAAGCCAATATCTGTATTGAATGCTCGGAGGTAGTAAAATGTAGCTTGCTCAGGGGTAGGACGAAGTCCTTCAGGCACTCGCTGCCAGCTTCTAGTGAAACGAACATTAAAATCTGCTATTGCCTCCTGCGGGTGCCTCTGGATTGCGTTAAACTAATGCAATAATGAAAATGGGTCAGCCTGTTCATGAAAATTCTTCACTAACAATTCTCCTAGCTGATCTCGGGATGCAATAGTGCCTGGTTGCGAGAGATCGATACCAGTACAACAATTTTCCTCTCAAGGATAACACTAGTAACTTCACCATTACATCTTCGTCTATTATATCGTGAATGGCTGCCAGAGAAGCTACATCATGAATATGTTCGTATGCATTCTTTCCCGTACCATCATAGGTTGGCAAGGCTTTCAAAGCAGCCTAGGGAAGCTGGATTTTGAGCCTGCAAATTCAAGGCCCCTAAGCTGTTCCAAGCTGAAAACTGCCTAGGTGGAGGATACTGGGCCATTGGAACTAGTGTATGTAACTGAGAAGATGGAAAACTAGTAACAATACCAAGGATTTGTGTGGATATGGCAGATGATGCAAGCGATGGGGAAACCAACCTAGAATGCTCACCTCTTTTTGTGTTGTCAAGTTCAAAAAACTCGACAAGATCTTCAACTTTTTTAGACTGTGATCTCGTGATCATGAAGTACAGCTTTCATTGCATCCACGTTCAGAGATTTCTGAGTACAGCAGAGTCACCAAATGTTCTAACTATACGGCATGAAGGCGAACATTAAACCCTCAACACTATGGGATCTTTCTGAGACAGAAGAAGTCTGTCCCATCGGGCGTGCCAAAAACTGTTGGTCACGAATCTGCCACAGGAAAGGATTTTCTATGTCTATGCACCCTAGACCCGGCCAACATTGAAAGGTTGGGAGAAAGAAATGTCTCCCAGACCAATCTCCAGAGTGGGCTGGTTCCCTTACTAAATCTAAGCTTGATGAAGACTAGAGTTGCGGGAAAGGAATTATAAATGTGCAGAAAGAAATGGGAAATATAGTCGTAGGCTGAATTTATCGGATCGGGAAAGAATAACAGCAGATCACTTTAAGTACAGCAACAGCATATAACATAAGATATCAACGTAATTCACTTACAACCTTGCGCAGAAAATCCCTCCAAGATCACATTCCAGAACTCACTCCCTCACAAGCAATATTTAAACTCAACATGCAGAATTCAAATGAAGCAGCAAATAAGAAATATGAGTGTATATTAGGAATGTATATAACAGAAGGAAAAATCACACAGACAGCTGCTTGCAAAACCAGAGGCCAAGTATCTTTCATTCATGCAATGAACTTCAAGCTTTCAGCAAAAGTCTCTCTCTCGATCCCTCTTTCTGAGATCTACATTGGTTTATATAGAAGTCTTGCTTCTTTACAATCATTAAAAACTTGCGACGGACTTCCTCGAGATCTACAAAGTGTGCAACGAAAACAAGGAAATGATCCCCTTAATCCCGCCTCGGAGAAACCAGAAATTGAATGCAATAAGGAGTCGGTCGTCTTCATTAAATGGTCGTTCTTGAAATATGCTTGGACCGTTAGAAAAATCATGAACAACAGCTTCGAATAATGGAGCATCTTTAATTCTGGTGGCTTGAACACGTTCTTCTACCTTGTTGGCATTGGAAAGCAGCAAAACATTCAATTTTGGAGTGCTTTTAATTCTTGAAAATCGCAAAACTGCATCGGGCCGTTTGAACTGCGTTCTGGCGCGAAACTGTAACAGGTCGCGAAAATGCGACATGTCACGAAATCGTGACGTATTTTTGCTCCGTACACTTCTATCGCCTTGGAACCGTGAAAACCAACCATGTCGCGAAATCGCTACCGGTTCGGCTCCTTTGTCTCCTTCGCAACCTTAACTCACGAAAACATGACGCGTCACGAAATCGCGACGTTCCGTACCATTATGCTCCTTTTCTACTCTGTTGCCACGAAAATGTGACAAGGCACGATTTCGCTACATTCTTCATCTTTTGTTCTCTTCGCTGCATCGAATCGCGAAAACATGACATTGCACGATTTCGCTACACCTTTCTCTCTTCGGCTTTATCTTCCTGATACGTCGCGAAATTGCGACATTCGCCTTTGTTGGAACTTCCTTCCCACAACATGTAGCGAAATCGTGACATGTTCTATCTCCTTAGACTTTACTGCTCTTGACCGCAAAAATTCATCATGTCGCGAAATCGCGACATTTCGTACAATTTGGTTGTCTTCTTGCTTCCTCCTCGCGAAAACGCGACAAGTCGCGAAATCGCTACCACTTGCTGCTCTTGGTTCTTCCGCTCCAAAATGTCGCGAAATCGCGACGTTTCTACGTTGCTTGACTGCATCTTCACAAGTGTCGCGAAATCACGACGCCAACTTCTTTCTTGCCCTCATCTCCAGAAATGTCGCGAAATCGTGACCTATTCATGCCTTAAGCTTTTTTGTCTCCACCTTGCCACGAAAATGCGACACGTAGCGATTTCGCTACATCTTTTGTCGTCCGTACTGTGTGCAATATTATGTCGCGATATCGCTACAAAGTTGATTCTCATTGCCTTTCGCTTGGTTATGTCGCGATTTCATGACCTTTTCACTGTGCTGCCCCCCGTTGACCATTTTGACTACGATTCTCCAACACGTCGCGATTTCGCGACAACCTTGCTGCTTAGCTGCCGTTGACTGCGTTGACCGCGATTTTGGAACACGTCGCGAAATCGCGACAATTTCCGACTTTGCTCTTTTCTGCCTTTTGTGCCGTGAAACTGTGACAGGTCACGATTTCGCGACACCTTTGGCTTTTGTCTTCTCTCTCCTCATCAGACCCGCGATAACGCGACATGTCGCGATATCGCGACGGTTTTGAAACTGTGTCCTCCATGCTGATTTTTGTCGCGATATCGCGACAGTCTTCGGACTTAGCCTTTTTTGCATCAAAACCTGTAAAGAAGTGAGAATTACAACAACTTATGCATGAATAATCAACAATCAAATAAATGTGGCAAAAATGCCAACAGAATGTAGTTAAGGTTTTCTAAGACTCAGATGTTTTAACTAACTAGCCATAACTATACTTTATCTTACAAGACTTTTGAACAAGGTATGAATCAAACTTGTCTTTGACCAAGTTATTTCACATCTCTGTGTGTGCAATTGAGTTCGTTTATGTGGTATTTGTCAGGATACCGCCAAGTGCGGATAGGTCGTCAACCAAACTCGTATCTGAGGATCACCTAATTAGCTCCACTAACTTCCTTTGTTATATTTAGTCAGATTAATCTACGATGCTATCTAGGATACCATAAGCTAGCTCATCCACATGCAAACATCGATCTATACATGAGTTAATGTGACAAATATATCGTCATGCGGGAGTTTCACCACTAGTGACCGATAGGTTATCCACCAAACAGGTACTGAGGTTTACTTTGTGACCTTCTAAATGTTGAGAGTTCTAGGGATTCAAGTTCGACTCCCTTCTTTTCTTCAATTATATTGGGATACTTGCTCTTTTGTAGTGATAAAAATCACTGTTTATTTTTGTTATATGTATATTTTTTCTTTTGAGCAAGGGATTTGAATTTCGAGTGATGAGAATCACTATTGTATGTGCCTTTTGATGTATGCACTTTGGTGGTGATGTCAAATTTTTTTTTGGAGTTTTGACTTTTGCAAAATTTTATGATGTTTGCAACTTTCTGAGAACTGGGGATTCTTGGGGAATTGGGTAGGGAAGATGCTTGTCCTTTTGCCAAATCTCAGCATTCTTGGGGTTATTCGCATAGGGAGATGAGCAAGATAACTGTTTCGCTTATGGTGACCTGTATTTCTTTGCAGGTTTCATCTTTTGTTCACACAACTTGGGAATTTTTAGGTGTTTTAATTTGTGTTGGGATGCTACGTAACAAGGTGTGATCCAAGTAGAACTCTACCTTTGTAAAATCTATTTGACTTTGTACAGTATTTGGCTAGAAAGCTAATGATGACTGAATGACAAAAACTCTAGATACATTTAGAAGACCACTGACTATGATATGGTAAAAAGAAGTGAATGGTATTTATTTTTGATGGACTGCTTATAGAAAGGAGAAATGTAGAACAAGATGGATTGGCAAAGTAATTACAGTCTATGGTGCCCTGACCGATATGACCACAAATATGCAATATATGGATGTTATGCTTAATGCAGCTATTATTTTTGCATTTTTGATAGATTGTTTTTTGTGAGTATGAATATGAGAAGCAAAAGACCTCTTTATTGTTGTGATGAGTTTGAGCATGCCTAGAAATGAGATGCAATTTTTTGTTATTTTTGATGAATTTACTATTTTTGAATTTTCTTATTTTTGACCAAGCGATTGTGGGAATCCTTGGAGCTTTTTGGTTTGACCAAAAGGGTAATGGGCACCTTTGGGGAATTTTGGGGTTGGACCAAGCGATTGCGGGAATCCTTGGAGCATTTTGGGATTGGGCTATGGCTATTTTAGATATGTAATGGTTACAAATTACTGATGTTCAAGGGTTCTAGTTCCTTGATTCCGTCAAGAGAGGCTAGCCAGTATGTTCCAGGTCCTATTTTACTGTCAATTACATAGGGACCTAACCAGTTTGCCATGAACTTGTCCCTTAGATGGGGCAGCAAGCTAGAGTTCTGTTGGTTTTCTTTTAAGACCAAGTCACCAACCTGAAAGTCCCTTAGGTGAACTTTCATGTTGTATGCTTTCTTCAGTCGCTCTTGGTAGATACGTAAATGTTTGAGAGCATTAACATGACATTCATCAAGCAATGTTAGCTGGTCTAACCGGGCCTACCACATAGTGTCATCATCGATGAACTCTTGCATTGATATGCGCAAGGAATTTCCAACTTGAGAGGCATGACAGCTTCGGAGCCATACACGAGTGAAAACGGAGTCGCCCTAGTGGGTGTTCGAATGCTAGTGTGATAAGCCCACAGGGCAAGTGGGATCTAAATGTGCCAATCCTTATGACTATCTACAAATTTCTTTTTGAGGATGGCAACTAGCATTCTGTTTGACACCTCTTCTTGCCCATTTGCTTATGGATAATAGGGTGTCAAAAAACTGTGCTAAATTTTGTACTTTGTGGTCAAAGCATGCACGTATTTATTCTTGAATGATGTCCCATTATCCAAAATTATCTTGGATGGAATACCAAAATGACATATGATGTTATGTAAAATGAACTCCACAATGCGGGGTCCAGTCGTAGAGGTAAGCAGAATTGCTTCCACCCATTTGGTGAAGTACTCTATGACCGTTATGATAAACGTGTGATGACCTAACAATGCAGGGGAGATCTTACCGATTAGATCTAAGCCCCACTATGAAAATGGTCAAGTTGATTGGATCGGCTGCAAGGCCTGAGAAGGTACATGTGTCATATTGGCATGGTGTTGACACTTCATGCACTTCCTTACATACGCGCAACAATCTCACTCTAAATATGGCCAATAATAGCCCATGTAGAGAATGTGCTTTAAGATGGCCATACCACCAAAGTTGCCATCATACGTACCATCGTATGCTTGGGCGATCACCCAAGTGGACTCCTGCTGGTCCAAGCAATGAAGGAGGATTCCTTCATAGCTACAACGGTACAAAATGTCTCCTAACAAGAAATACTTTGCCACTTTCTACTTGAATGCTCATTTTACGGCATGCATCAATCCAAGTGGGAGGTTACCTAACTTGAGGTAGTCCCTTATGGGTGAATACCAATCCTATTTATTAGAAACCTCGATGGTATGAACAACCAATCCCTCTTGAAGTTCATCCCTAGAAAAGCTGAGTGGGAAAGAACTTGTAAGAATAGCATTGTGTTGCTATTAAGGGGAGTAGGGGAGAATAAGGACCTGTTGTGGCTGATCCACAACACACCCCAAAATTGGGGACCCACCTTTTTTGCATGCTTTCAAAGAAGATCTCAGTGACCCAGATGCTAAAAATCAAGAAAAAGGCAAAATTGCACAAGGATGAAAAGGTGTCACGAAATCGTGACATGTCACGAAATCGTGACATGTCGCGAAATCGCGACATGTCGCAAAATCGCGGCCGAAAATGAAAAGGTGTCACGAAATCATGACAAGTCGCTCCGTCGCTACTAGAAAATGAAAAGTGTCACGAAATCGCGACATGTCGCAAAATCACGAGCGAAAACAAGAAAACATAGCGAAATCACGACATGTCGCAAAATCGCAGTCAACGCAGTCAACGACAGCAGGTGGGCGAAACCGTCACGAAATCATGACGTGTTTGATTTTCGCGACCCAGAGAGGAGAGAGAAAGACGAAGTAGAAAAGTGTCGCGATATCGCGACATGTCGCAAAATCGTGGGTCAAACCAGTCAAACAGGACGAAGTCGAAAAGCGTCGCGATATCGCGACAAAAAGCAGCAAAGGGGCACAAAGCTAAAAAACATCACGAAATCACGATAGGTTGTAGCCAAAGCAGCACCGAGTGAAAAACATCGTGAAATCACGATAGGTTGCAGCAAAAGCAGCGCCGAGGGAAAAACGTCACGAAATCGCGATAGGTTGCAGCCAAAGCAACGTCGAGGGAAAAACATTGTGAAATCACGACAAGTTGCATCCCAGCTGTACGGAACGAAAAGACATCACGAAATCATGACAGAAAGCAGCAAAAGAGCATGAAGCGAGAAAACATCATGAAATCGCGACAGCATGTAGCAAAGGTGCCCGAAGTGAAAAAGCATCGCGATTTCGTGACAAGTTGCAGCTAAGGAGGCACGAAGTGAAAAAACATCGCGATATCGCGACAACATGCAACGAAGGTGCCCAAAGTGGAAAAACGTCACGATTTCGCGACATGTTGCGGGCAAATGGTACGGAACGAGAAAAGCGTCGCGATATCGCGACATGTCACGATTTCGCGACATGTCGCGTTTTCGCGGCCAGGAAGGCGGACAAAGCTGCATGCTATTTTTTGTCACGATTTTCATGGGGCCGTTATAGAACGTGCAAAAAAGTGCGGGACACGTGGCGTACAGGCTGCAGAAGCGTTACAAAGAAGATCAAACGTCTTAATGTCAAGCATAAAGCCAAAACACACGCAGTCAAAGAAAGGTGAAACGAATCGATCTAGAAGATGAAGCGAAGCGTCACAGGCGAAACAGAGAGCATTGCCAAAAAGTATAAATGCAGATGCACAGATTGGCACAGTGGGGAAACCGCTGGAGCAGAGTTGCAGTGCTAGAGGCCAGAGGGTCATTCTGGGCCTGCTTTGAGGCTGTTTTCCTTCCTTTTTCTGGTTTTGAGAAAACCAGAGATGCTGCCATTGTAACTTGACATATTATTAATGCAGAGTGTTCAGAAATTTGCATCTTGTTGGCAAGAAAGAAGGAGTTATTTTTTGCATGCATGTTTTAATGTTTATCTTTCCCTTTTTCAGATTTCTAGGCTTATAGATGAAGTTTAATGCAAGTTCTCTTGGTTGCTTCATGCGAATGTCTAAATCTGAAAAATAACAGTAAACCCCAGAGACCAGCACTTAACTTATCTGGATTGTGCATGTTTGCAGGTTCAATAGGTTAGGTTGCATGCATGGAAACCTCACATCTTCGGTTTTTCCAGGACGGGATGGCATCAAACTGAATGCAATTTTAAATTTCTTTTCTTTTACATTTTATTTTTCTTTTTGTTGTATTTTATTTTTAGAAGTTCCAATTTTATTTTCAAGCATTAAAATAAAATAAAAAAATTAAAAAACTCCAAAATCCATAAATAATTCCTTCATGCTATTGCATTTCATCAATTTACATTTTGAAGTTACAGCATGGTCATTTGAGGATCAAATCACATTTACTTTATCAGGGTTCAATGAACAATCACTAAATTATCACAGTAAAATAAACCACAGTGCCCCTTGTTTTCAGTTACTTGCAACCACTAAGGTGTTCCAAGCATTTTAATTAAATATCTTTATTTAAGATTATTAATACACAGATGTAGAATGCTCACATAACAGGAACCTTGGAGAAATTCGTTTATTTCTTTGCAAGCGAGAGGATTTAGAACCCAAATCCTATCGGAGAGTGTGTTTTCACAATCGGGTGAAAATACCACTCAACAGATTGGCGCTAGAAGGAGGGCCTGTGAGGGTTTATTTTATCATGATTTTTAGATGCTACGGGTTTATAATTGTTTAAGAATTTTAAATTGCTAAATATTTCAAGCATCTTCGGCCTCTAACACCACTCAACGGATTGGTGCTAGGAGGGCCGTACGGGTTTATTTTTAGTGTAATATAAATTTAAATTTTTGTATGCATTAGTCCTCTAACATTCAGCAGATTGTAAAAAGGACGGCCTGAATTTATTTACTTGTTCTATTTTAAGCAATTCAGGTATGTTGTATATTATTCTAACACTTTTCTGATTGTTCATACAGAAATATGTGATTTGATTTAATTTTTCAAAATTTTGGTCTCATGCAATTACTTTTCATTTGATTTTAATGAATACATCTCTTGGTTGATGCTAACTTGATTTTTTTTATATTGCAGGTTGAATATTCAACAGATTTGGTTCTAAAATTACATTTTAAGTTTCACTAATGGCAACACTTGAGGAGCAAATGGTATCCCTGAGAGCTGAAATAATGTCTCTAAGAGAGAGAATGGTATCAATGATAGAGGATCATTATGAGGGTTTATCTATACCTGTGGTACCCTATCAAATTCCTACAATGTTATTGGATTTTTTACGGTGTTTTAATCAAGAGGTGCCACTAGGATACTTGCAAAAGCTGCATGTCTACAAGGATGCATTATGTAAATTCCAGATTTTCTATGAGGAGGTGGCTTGTAAGTTATTTGCATACATTTTGGATGATAGACCATTCTTTTGGTATAGCCAACTACCCATGGAGGTTAGGACTTCTTGGATACAATTAGAAGCAGCCTATCTTCATCATTTTGGTAATCAAGTTGACTTAGAAATATTGAAAAATCAGTTTACCTCCATATGTAAAGAGTCTAATGAATCCTTGAGTCAATTCAATGGAAGATTTCAGGAGTTGCACTCCCAAATGTGGGAAAATTTTAACACATTGGAAGAGGAAGCCATGGAAGTATACCTAGGAGCCATACACCCCACACTTGCTTCACTCATTGAGGAAAAGCTGAGTGGTTTGTCTCTAGAGAAAATCCATGAGGTCTTAGAAGAGATAGAACGACAAGGTCTTGAAGAAGAAAAGGCACAACATGTTCACATGAGAGATTGTTCTTTTGATGCCAACCTACACCAACCATCAAACATAGCACCCTCCACTCCAATGATACCTAAGGTGAATGATCAAGGGGATGAATTTGAATACCCAAATTTTACGACCACCTTAGATGTAGTCCAAGAGGAGGTGCAAATTGCTAAGACAACATCCACTAGTGAGGATCATGTAGAGATACATGATTATCTAGATGAAGGGGTTCTAAATTCAACAATGTTTGATATATGTGAATGGATGGAACCCACCATAGAATTGAATGAAGTGGTTGAAAGTGAAATGGAAAGAAAATCAATAAATAAATTTGAAGACATGATAGAGTTTCACCACTTGTTCTTGGAAGATACTATTGATGAGATGTGTAAAATTAAGGATCAAGAAATTCTTCACCCTCCAAATTATGATAATGAATCATGGGTTACTAATTTGGACAATGATAGCCTTATAAATTTGAATTCAAGAAATAACCCACTTTTGGAAATAATTGAACCATCTAAGGAAGGTGAAGATGAATTTGATGAGAAGCACATTGATGAATTGGAAGATGTTGAAGAAATAGTTGAACGTCACCACTTGATTTTGAAAGATGATTATTATGATGCTTGGAAGAAGTGGGAAGACTTCACTCTTTCCAAAGCTACTAATGAAACTTGTGTGCCAATTGATATGCAGGACGACATAATTGCCTACTCAAAGGAAGATATTACAACTCCTGTACAATTTGAGGATGTTTTGGAAGAGGGTTTCAAATCTCATCAAATTTTGGAAGATTATAATGATCCTATTGCCAAGGACAAAGAAGAAAATGAATTGATGAATGAATCAAGAGATCATGTCACAAACATCATGGATTTTCATTCTATGGATTTGGATGACGATTTTTACAATGGTTGGGGGAGATATGATGATGCATTCTTTTCTCACATCCCTATAGATAAAACTCATATTTTACTTGATATGCAAGGATGTTGAACCTTCTACATCATACGAAGATCTCATATTCACAAGATTTGAAAAGGGGACAAAATTTGTTTTATAAATTCATTGAAAGTGTGGATGCAAGTTTGCATGATGATTTGGAGGATTCAAATGAAGAGATACCATGGATAGTGAACAAAGAATTAGAACCAAATGATAAAGAGATGGATCAATTGGAAGCAACTCAAATGAGTGATCATCAAAGCAGATTACTTGACATACACTTTGACCAAGAATGTTTGAGGATTGAAAAGGATGACCATATTTTGAATTTAAATAATGTTTATGATGAAATGTCATTAAAGGTAAATGAAAAACAAGGTATAATTTTTAATCACACCTTTAATAACATGGTTTTAATGAATGGAAAAGAAGTTGATGCACTTGAATTGTTAAACCAAATTCATCAACAATTATTAATTGAATCTAGGATAAAAACTTTTAATGATCCTAATTTAGTAAATATCCTAGATGCTTGTAAATTGTTACACAAATTTGATTGGCCTACAAATTTGGAAAATGATTTGGCTTTGAAATTTGTAGAAATAGGCTCCTACTTACAAAATTGCATATTGGAAGAAGATAGCCTAATTCTAAATCAAAGATTGAGTTTTGAAATGGAAGTTTTAAAGAATAGACATGATAAAATTGAAAATCATTTATTGTCTAATCATTTTAGTAATTTGATGCTCACCTATGGGAGTATTATTGGAACTAAATCAAATTGGTATGGTGAGCATGGCAAGTGGAAGTTTGTTGCATTGTTTGGTCTAGTCTTGTTTGTGTTGGATTCCCACAACATTTGGCATGCATATCATGTTATATTTTTGTTGAAATGTTCTAATCATGTGTGGGATCCAGGAAAGTGATAAGCCAAGCTTTGCATCATCTTGTATTATAGTGTACATTTGTATATAGATTTTGGTTTTTGGTTTTTGGTTTGTGTTTTCAAATTTTCATTTTTGGGATTGCAGTTTGGTTTTGGATTGAATAAGTTTTAATTTAAAGTTGTGTGTTTATTTGACATTTTTTGTTTGTTTATATAAAAAAAAAAAATGATGAAAAAGTTGCCTTGAGATGCTAACTTATGTTCTAGATCGGGAGAATATGAAACATTGGAATTGTCTTGTAAAAGCTCCACAAGTAACACAAACAATTTAATAATATCGTTTGAAACTTGTGATGCATGAAGTAGTCAGTTTTATATGGCAATATTTCATCTGCATTTCAAAAGACAATGCATTCATATTACATCTCACTTTGCACATACATGCCATCTTAGTTGCAAGTGCATTTCAAATGCAAATCATTAAAGTATGTCAAATCCTCTTAGGGTTGTGTTATAACATAAATATAAGAAAAATCCTAAGGTTGGAAACTGAGTCTTGAGATATCTAGAACCAAGCACGTCTTATACATTAAAAAGGATCTTGAGCAAAATGATCAAAACCTAACTTGGAAGAAAAGGTTGGGCGAAAGAAGTATTTCATGTCTATCCTATTTATGCAACATGATCCTTAAAACAGTGGTTTTGACCACTTCCATAAAGCTTAAAGCCTAAAATCAGAGTAGTAAGGATAGGGCTAAATCCTCATCGAACTTAGGTTGAGGATCCAATTCCCCAAAGCTTTGATTTGACCTACATGGAGTAGTAAGGATAGGGCATAAATTCTCATCTCGCTTAGGTTGAGAATCTGATTCCCCAAAGCTCCTATGTCTCATTTCATAATAAATCTTGGATTGGAAGGATCGTACTACTTGTCCTCTACAAAGGATGGGTAGTCATCCCCAAGGTCTAAGCAACAAAATTAATATTTTCCATTTACATCTAAAGTTTGGATTGGAAGGATCGTACTACATGTCCCTAGCAAGGATGGGTAGTCATCCCTAAGGTCCAAGAAGTAAAAAATAAATTTTTCCCATCTCATATTTATATTGGATTGGAAGGATCGTACTACTTGTCCTCTGCAAAGGATGGGTAGTCATCCCCAAGGTCCAAAGAAATGAAGATAAGTTTTGGATTGTGGGGTTAGATATGCCCATGCATGGCAACATGTCTTGTCTAAAAAACAAGACCACCGATTGTCCAAAGGGTTAGACTAGCATGACCATTTCTTCCATAATTGGTTAAATTATTTTGCTCAAAGTGAGGTAATGAATTCTAAATCAGAATAGTAAGGATAGGGTTAAACTCCCATCTCGGTTAGGTTGGGAGTCTGATTCCCCAAAGTTCTGATTTCACATTCACTTGCACATGGGTTCAAGATAGTAGGGACTCATAACCAACTTTGGGATATAATAAAGCAATTCATTAGTGGATCCTAAGAGGGTTTGGCAATCTTGAATGTTTGTGTATGATACTAGAAGGTCTATGTTTTTATAAAAGCAAAATCTCCAAGCATATTTATTAGGTTACACAAATCATTCACAGTCTCACATATGCATTCATGTAAAACTGACAATGGAATGTTGATCAATTTCAAACGATAGGGAATGAAAACACATTGCACACACCGAGCTAATACTTGATGATTCTGATGATTCATGTACTTCTGATCTTTGGGCATTTGTTTATATTGCTTATGTGCTAACGCATGTTTTTCGAGTTTATATATGTTTCCAGGTTGGGTTCTCACTAAAATGCTCAAGAGCATTTGATAGCAGAGTCGCCATTTGTTGTGGCTGATCCACAACACACCCCAAAATTGGGGACCCACCTTTTTTGCATGCTTTCAAAGAAGATCTCAGTGACCCAGATGCTAAAAATCAAGAAAAAGGGGCAAAAATGCACAAGTATAGAAAGTGTCACGAAATCGCGACATGTCACGAAATCGTGGCCGAAAATGAAAAGGTGTCATGAAATCGTGACAAGTCGCTCCATCGCTGCCAAAAAATGAAAAGTGTCACGAAATCGCGAGATGTCGCAAAATCGTGGGCGAAAACGAGAAAGCGTAGCGAAATCGCAACATGTCGCAAAATCACGGTCAACGTAACGACAGGTGGGGAACGTGTGAAATCGTGACATGTTTGATTTTCGCGCCCGAGAGGAGAGAGAAAGATGAAGCAGAAAAGTGTCATGATATCGCGACATGTCACAAAATCGTGGTCAAACCAGTCAAACAGGACAAAGTCGAAAAGCGTCGCGATATCGCGACAAAAAGTAGCAAAGGGGCATGAAGCTAAAAAATGTCGCAAAATCACGACAGGTTGAAAAGGCAGATGAAAAATGTCACGAAATCACGACAACAAAGAGGAAGGGAAAAATATCACGAAATCGACAGTGAAAAAGGACAGAAAAAACTGCAATCGCGATATAGAGAAAATGAATCGTGACAAGTGAAAAAGAGCAGAGTGAAAACGTCATGATATCACGACAAAGTTGCAAGAAGGTTCGAAGTGAAAAAGCGTCGCGATTTCGCGACAGGTTGTAGCGAAAGAGGCACGAAGTGAAAATCATCGCGATATCGCGACAACATGCAGCAAAGGTGCCCGAAGTGAGAAAACGTCACGATTTCGCGACAGTTAGCGGAAATGCGTACGGAAGAGAAAAGTGATCGTGATTTCGCGACATGTCGCGATTTCGCGACATGTCGCGGTTTTGCGGCCAGGAAGGCGGACAAAGCCGCATGCTATTTTTTGTCACGATTTTCATGGAGCCATTACAGAACGTGCAGAAAAGTGTGGGACACGTGGCGTACAGGCTACAAAAGCGTTACAAAGAAGATCAAACGTCTCAATGTCGAGCATAAAGCCAAAACACACACAGTCAAAGAAAGGTGAAACGAATCAACCTGGAAGATGAAGCGAAGCGTCACGGAGGGAATCAAAACAGAGAGCATTGCGAAGTATAAATGCAGATGCACAGATTGGCACAGGGGGTGGGGGAAACCGCTGGAGCAGAGTTGCAGTGCTAGAGGCCAGAGGGTCATTCTGGGCCTGCTTTGAAGTTGTTTTCCTTCCTTTTTCTGGTTTTGAGAAAACCAAAGATGCTGCCATTGTAACTTGACATATTATTAATGCAGAGTGTTCAAAAATTTGCATCTTGTTGGCAAGAAAGAAGGAGTTATTTTCTGCATGCATGTTTTAATGTTTATCTTTCCCTTTTTCAGATTTCTAGGCTTATAGATGAAGTTTAATGCAAGTTCTCTTGGTTGCTTCATGCGAATGTCTAAATCTAAAAAATAACAGAAACCCCAGAGACCAGCACTTAACTTACCTGGATTGTGCATGTTTGCAGGTTCAATAAGTTAGGTTGCATGCATGGAAACCTCACATCTTCGGTTTTTCCAGGACGGGATGGCATCAAACTGAATGCAATTTTTAATTTCTTTTCTTTTACATTTTATTTTCTTTTGCTGTATTTTATTTTTTCAGAAGCTCCAATTTTATTTTCAAGCATTAAAATAAAATAAAAAAATTAAAAAACTCCAAAATCCATAAATAATTCCTTCATGCTATTGCATTTCATCAATTTACATTTTGAAGTTACAACATGGTCATTTGAGGATCAAATCACATTTACTTTATCAGGGTTCAATGAACAATCACTAAATTTCACAGTAAAATAAACCACAGTGCCCCTTGTTTTCAGTTACTTGCAACCACTAAGGTGTTCCAAGCATTTTAATTAAATATATTTATTTGATATTATTAATACATAGATGCAGAATGCTAACATAACAGGAACCTTGGAGAAATTATTTCTTTGCAAGCAGAGGATTTAGAACCCAAATCCTATCGGAGAGTGTGTTTTCACAATCGGGTGAAAATACCACTCAACAAGACCCCTAGTTGGCAAGATTCAGACGATCATGGATTCGAGAGAACTTGTCTGGGGATGGTTCAATCTGGATCAAGTGGATTCCTGGCGTCAAGTAAGAGCTTGCGTGTTTCATCGCAGATTGCGATAGTGTTCTGAATTGAATTATTTTCATATCACCAGAAATGTCTTGCTGGATTAGTGACCCCAAGGAGGCAATAGTGTCTACAAAATGATTCGATGACCGAGGGAGTGCCTCGATTTCGTACCATTCAAGATTTGCCAGGAATTTGTCCACAAGGGCTTTGTAGGCCTACAAAACTGGGCATTTACATGTGAATACCCCTTTGACTTAGTTGACAATTAACAACGAATCACCAAAGATATTCAACCATTTGATGTTCATGGTGATTACTGTTTGAAGACCTATGAGAAAGGCTTTGTACTCTGCATTGTTTTGGTGCACGAGAAGTTTAATTTAAATGACAGAGGCATTGGAGCACCCTGTGGTGTGAAGAATACTATTCCTGCACCACCACCTTGCTCACATTTAGAACCATAAAAAAATAGGGTTATGTTAGAACCTGGTTACAAAATCCAATAAGGAAGACAACCCTTTTTATTGATATGTTTCAAAACCTAGTTACAGTGCATCTCCTCCCCTTCTAAGGGATAGTAGAGTTAAATATGCATTCTTGTTACACCCATTGATGCTATTCCTTCTTCCGCGTGCCCACATGTAAAATGGTGAACCAAATGTCGTCGCCGCTTGTGTTGATGAGTATTGGCTCCTTGCTACTCCTCCAAAGTCTAGATCTTGCATTCAAAGAAACAAGAAATAGTCAGTAGCACCTGTGGATGAAATAAAACATGCAATCCCCACGCCTTCAATTAGTGCATTCAAGGTATAAATAAAACGATAACTAACATATATCCAAATGATCTAAAAATTTGACAGGGACATCAAGACCTCACAAAGCAAACACTGCAAATAGAACAATTAGGAAATTCTTCACATATTTGTATTCGCTCTGGGGTAGGACAAATAGACCTGCTACAAAAATGTCAAAAGGCATTGTCCCAAATGTCACATATGGGAAGCTCCAAATCACCCTCAAAGTTGGGATTAGCTAATTGGGGGTGTTTTGGGAAGACCCAGAAGGTCATATTTCCCCAATTCGGCCTCTATCACCAGGAATTTTATGGGGTTACTTGCAAGTTAGAAAGGCGAGCAAAGATAAAAACATGATCAAAATTGCTCAAAACAAGGTGAGATTTAAATGGCAACCTATCTAAGCAACATAGAATTGAATGCAAAAATGATAGAAAGGAAATTTGCCACAAATTTCCAATCACTCTGGAGCGGGGCGATTAAGACTGTAGCAGTTTGCGGGGGAGCGCTCGGGGGCAGGCCGCCCACCGTTTGGGGCCTAATTTTAGCACCAATCCACTTGGGATGGGTCCAAAACCTCTTGTGGGGTATTATAGACAAATTTTATGGGATATTGTGGCCAAATTTTGGGTTTTGGTTTCGGATTTGTGCTTCCAATAACCACCCTATGACCTCCTTTCCAAAAGATATCAAGGATGTGAAAGGCACAACTCGAAAGGGTGTGGGTGTGAAAATAAAATGACAGCACTTCGTTGCTCCAAGATGCTCCTTCTCTATATATTTTGTGGTGAGAAGAATCACCATTTTATAGACCTGATGGTCTCTTTGTATAAGCATGCAGAGGTGCCACTTGGCAATCATGCCTCTCCAGGGGAGGGAAGATTCCTCCCTGATTAGGGGCTTCATGACGACCCCTGTAACTGCATCTAACACTTGAAAATGCTCACTCACACTCCCATGCGATAAAAAAAGAATTAAGTGGTGGATTTGAGCTGCCATTTTTCAAGATTTGACTTTTTTCCCGTCAAACCTGCTATTCGCCCCACCCTGGAGCAAATACTGCTATTCGTCCCTGGGTGGGGTGAATACCAGTTTGTAATAGTCCCTAGGTGGAACGAGTATGGAGCAGAGTGCCTGAAGGTGCCAAATTGACCTCTAACCTTCCAAAACTATCATGAGAGTGGTTAGGACCACTGTTTAACCTCTGGGGGCTGCCCTTGGGGCTGTGTGTGTCAATGCAATCAGTGTTTACAGTCACATAATCAGATTGGTGCTATTTTGATGTCTACAACATGCCATAATTCTTGGTATTTACAAGTATAAAGTGTGTAACCTTGGTTATTTTGTCACCCACTACTAGGATTAGGATATGCTAAAACCTATTCTTAGATAGCCCTAATACAAAATTCATTAAAATTACTTACCATTTTTACATACGCACATCATGTGGGTATAACAAACCAACAAGATGTCTATGCTCTACTTTTACATATCGAGGCATTGAGTGATAAATTTTGTTATGTCTCTCTTCATTCCTGGATAGAAGAATATCTTTTTCATATTCTCCCTCATCTTTTCTCATCATGGATGAGAAAAATATGGAGATCTATGTGCTTCAATCAAAATCATCCTTCTTAAATTTTTAGTCTCGAGAATTACTACCCGATTCTTAAAACATAAGAAACCATCCTTGATGCCAAAGTCCTTGTTTTCATCAAGTTTCTTTTCCATCCTTTCCCATATTTGGTTGTAGTATGCATCCTAATTTTGTATTTTCTTGACCTGTTCCGTCAAGTCAACATGGATACAAGACAAAATTGTTATATGTCCTCCTACTCAATGCATCAATGATTTTATTCTCTTTTACTTTTATATACTCGATGTCAAAATCATATTCTATGATAAATTCCATCCACCTTCTCTACCTAGCATTAAGTAAAGGTTGAGTGAATATATATTGTAGACTATGATGATCTTTCCTTAGCTCAAAAGGTCTCCCAACAAGATAATGTCGTTAATTATTGAGAGAAAACATTACCATAACCAACTTTAAATCATGGCCTGCATGATTAACCTAATGTATTTTTAGTTTTCTATATTCATAGGCTACCACTAATTTTTCTTTAGAGAGCACTCCTCCCAAACCTTCTAGTGATGCATATGTACAAAAAGAGAAACTTCACTGGGGATCAGGTAATTTTAGAATAGGAGGTATAGTAAGATTTTGTTTATGCAAGTCAAAAGTTACCTCAAATTTATTTGTCCACCCAAATTATTTTCCTTTTCTCTGAAGGTTAGTTATTGGTGAGGTGATCTTAGAATAATCTTTCACATAATGTCTATAGTACCCAGTTAAGCCCATACAACTTTGAACTTCTATCACATTTGTAGGTGGTGGCCAATTCAAAATGGCTTCAATTTTTTTAGGATCCACTACGATCCCTTTAGCCAAAATGATGTGCCCTAAGTATTGCACTTCTCACACATAAAGTTCACACTTGGTTAGGTTCTCATATAATTGATTTTTTCTTAAAATTTCTAGTATAATTTGGTGATGCTCGTCATGCTCTATCTTATTTTTAAAATATATAAAAATATCATCCAAGAATACCAATACAAATCTATCCAAGTACTTATTAAAGATACTATTCATTAGATTCATAAATGTTGTTGGAGTATTTGTTAAACTAAAATGGAAGACAACAAACTCATAAAGTCCATAATGAGTTTTAAAGGATATCTTATGTGTATCCTCCTCATGGATCCTTAATTGGTGGTATCCTGACTTCAAATCAATCTTTGTAAATATTGTGGTATCTTTGAGTTGATTGAAGAGATATTTGATTCTAGGTAGAGGATATTTGTTCTTTACAGTTGCCTTTTTTAACATTCTATAATCTATGCATAATCTTAAGGAATAATCCTTTTTATTTACAAATAATATTGGTGCACCCCAAGGTGATACACTTGGTTTGATAAACCCTTTTTATATTAACATTTGTAATTGCTCCTTCATCTCTTGCATTTCTATGGGATTAATTCTATAAGGAACTCTATGAATAGGTTTTGTTCTAGGTTGAATAATTGGGTGTTTCTCAAACACCTATTCCTTCTTATATTTATCTATTTTATTTATCTTAACTATATAGACCATTACTTCTTTATTTATGGTCTTCTTAAGTTGCATTATCGATAGTATTTGATGTTGAAAAGCCCCCATATAGACTATACATCCTACACAACAACCCTATCATTTGCGTAATCAATCCATATATCCTAAAATTTGAGTACTACCTTATGCATTTGTAGCCAAACCATTCCTAGGATTATATCAAAATAATGGAAAGGCGCTACAAAAAACCATCATACTGTTATTCCACTATGTAAGGTGATTTCTGCAATAGCATAATATTGATTAATCGAGTAGTTTTATCCCAAACCATACTCAAAATTCAACCCATGAGCCAATATTCCTAGCCTTTCAAAAAAATATTTAGCTAAACTAGTGGAAATAAAACTATCTGGAGCACCACTATCAATCAAGATTTTAACATTTCTACCAAAATTCTTACCTTTGATCACTAGTGGCATGGCTTAACCATCAAGATTTTGGTTTCTTGTAGTTGCATAAATCTTGTGCATGGGTTCCCTAGGTGCATTTTATTTCTACATTGGTCCCTTTCCCTTAGAATTCATTTATGTTCTCCATGGATAATTAGAAGCATAACGTGGTCCTCAACAAAGATAACATCCTTATTTCAGTCTTGGATGTTCTTTCCATTTCTATTCCTCTTCTGCTTTTTTGTAGATGGAGAATTAGGTTGTCCCTATAACTGGTTGTTGTTACCCTTGATGCTATTTAGTTTCTTCCATTGGAAAATTTTCCTAAACTTCCCTTTCTTCTTATCATTTCCTCGATCTTGTTGAGAGAAGTTCCTGCTTGCTTGTTTCTCTTTCCATTTTGTAAAACCTGCACTATTTATCTTTCTTAGTGCCTATTTACCCTCTTCATCTAATATTTCATAATCAAATTAGGGTTCAAGATATTTTTCAATATTCCTAGCTAAATCATAGGCTTTCTGTAGAGTTCCAAGTTTCTACATATCCACTTGAAAGCACGAGGATACGGAAACAAAAAGGAAACAGGGCTCCAAGTACGATGCAAAAAATGAAACTAAACTTAACGCTAAATCCTACGAATCGAAAATGCATGAAATAGGAGAAAGCATGAACAAATCAAAACCGAACAAAGCAAATAAGGAAGACAACCCTTTATTTTATTGATATCTTTTGGAACTCGGTTACAATTCGCTTCCTCCCCTTTTAGGGGCGAGGAGCGTTAAATTCGTTTCTTTGTTACATCCACGGATGCCATTCCTTCTTCCGCGTGCCCACATGTAAAGTGGGTGGACCAAACGTCACCGCCGCTTATGTGTATGAATGTTGACTCACTGCTACTCCTCTGATGTCCAGATCCTACATTCAAAGAAACAAGAAACAGTCAGTAGCACCTGCGGATGAGATGAAACATGCAATCCCCAAGCCTACGATTAGTGCATGCAAGAAATAGATAAAACGATGACTAAAATGTATCCAAATGATCTAAAAATTTGATAGGGGCATAGAAACATCACCAGGAAGGCATTGCAAAAAGAACAGTCAAGAAATTCCTCACCGATTTGAATTCGCTTCGGGGCGGGACGAATTTACCTACAACAAAATGCCAGATAGCACCGCCCAAAATGTCACATCTGGACAGCTCCAAATCTCCTGCAAAAGTGGGGGTTAGCTAATTGGGGGCATTTTGGGATGACCCAGATGGTCATATTTCCCCGATTTGGCCTCTAACACCCAGATTTTGATGATGCTCTCTGCAAGTTAGTGAAGACGAAAAATGATAAAACATGATAAGATTTGCTCAAAACATTACGAAATCGAAATTGCAAACTATCTAAGCAGCATAAGATGAAATGCAAGATAAAAATGATAGAAAGAACAATCTGCCATAGATTCCTAATCATTCCTAAAAGGGACGATTAGACTTGCAGCATTACGGGGCGCCGGGCAGGCCGCCCGTCGTTGGGACCTGATTTTGGCACCAATCCACTTGGGATGGGTCCAAAATCTCTTGTAAAGTGTTGTCAGAAAATTGGGTGGTATTCTATGGCCAAATGTCGGGTTTTGGGCTCAATATTCGACCTTCCAATGATCACCCAATGACCTCCTCTCTAAAAGAGATCACGGATGTGAAAGGCACAAATCAACCAAGGGTGTATGGGGAAATAAAATGGCAGCACTTCGTTGCTTAAAATGCTCTATCTCTTCTTTTTTTGGGGTGAGGAAGCTCACCAATTTATAGACCTGGAGGTCTCTTGAATTGGGCATGCAGAGGCGCCACTTGGCAATCATGCCTTCCCAGGGGGAAGGAGATTCCTCCCTGATTAGGGACCTCATGACTGCCCTTGCAACTGCCTCTAACGCTCGAAAATGCTCACCCACACTCCCATGCGATGAAGGAAGCGTTAAGTGGTGGATCTGAGCTGCCATTTGTCAAGATTTGACTTTTTTCCCATCAAACCTGCAATTCGCCCCACCCTGGAGCGAATCCTGATATTCGTCCCTGGGTGGGGTGGATCCCAATTGAATTCGTCCCTGGGTAGGGCGAATATTGAGCAAAGTGCCTGAAGGTGCCAAATTGATTCTTGACCTTCCAAAACTGTTGTGAGAGTGGTTAGGACCACTGTTTAACCTCTGGGGGCTGCCCTTGGGGTAGTGTGTGTCAATGCGATCAGTGTTTGCAGTCACATAATCGGATTGGTGCTGTTTTGGTGTCTATAGATGCCCCTTTTTGGGATGCGTTGTGCAAAGCGCAACGTCGAGCAAAAATAGATAACCAAAGCACTAATGATTAGGGTTTCTTAGTGACCTAACCAAATTTTGATGCCCCAAGTATGGAAAGGGCATGCATTCTTGAATCCTTGCTTCGAACGAGCGAAGGAACTCAATTCAAGTGTTAACCTTTTTCGGTGAGGTGTTACTTGAGCTTGGACATTGATCAGTCATGAATAGGCAAAGGGCGCAACCTTTTGTCCATGGGAACCTTGAGTTCATGATTCACGAATGCCAAGTGTTTGATCAGCTTGTGATTATTGCTTGTTTGCTGCCCCAAGCAGGGGCGTGATTTGTCTTTGCCAATGATTCTTTGAATGCATGTTGTTTCTATGATTGGGTGTGTATTTGTTGATTGGTGACTAAGTGTGACTACCCCCTCAAGCGACGAATCGATGAGGGAATGACCTGCATGAGAAAAGCGATGAGTCACTTGACCCAAGATGACTTGGGTAAGGGTGCCTTCAGAGATTTATCTTTGAATGTGTGTGCAGTTTTTTGACATTTAGACCTATTTTTGGTGGGTGTTAACCCTTTTGGTGACGCTTTTCGGGGCTGAAATTGGTAAAAATCCATCGTCCCGTGGGGCGGTCCGGCCATGGTGGCCTTCTTAGGGAGTAGGATAGTGACAATTTGTAACCCCAACATCTGTTCTGGATGCCAAGAATGTCAGGCGCAAAGGCGCCTTCGTTCGGCAATGTTATTGCTATTTTTGGTTGGGTTTTGACCCTTTTTGCGACGTCGCGTGGGGATGAAATTCTCGAAAATCCGTCCTCCCGTGGAGTGGTCCGGCTATGGTAGCCTTCTTAGGGAGTAGGATAGTGAGGATTTGTGACCCCGACATCGGTTTTGCATGCCTGGAATGTCAAGTGCAAAAGCACTTGCATTGGACAGTTTTATTGCTGTTTTTGGTGCATTTTTGTGCATTTTTTTGTTGTTTTTGAAATTTGTGCCTTGAATTCATTCCAGGGTGGGATGAATTACTATTTAGTATTCATTCTAGGGTGGGACGAGCGCTAACCAGAGTGCTCATCCCAGGGAGGAATGATTACAGGCTCAAAAAGCCTATTTAAAGGCCAAAACTAGGTTTTGGGCTCATTTGCACTTGTTTTTTTTGGCGATTTGGAGCTCTGGGGAGGAGGAGATTAATTCTACGAAGCGAAGCGCTGCCGAATTTCTCCCGACATCATGAGTGCATGAACCAGATCGAGCGGCGGAGCCGAAGCGAGACCAGTAAGTGATCCTCCCCGTTATTGCTTGCATTTTGTTGTATTACAATTTTAAAGCCGCAAATTTATTTGTTTTTACTTCTCTTTTTTGTATTTTGTTTCAAATGTAAAAATAAAAACCTTAGTGAAATAGATGCGTTTATTTGTTTTTGTATGGCTTCATTAAAACTTAGGTTGAAATCCTAGTGGAAACCATGTGTGTTTGTGTCCATTTTTTGTAAACCAAAGAAACCCTAGGCTAACAAAAACAAAATCGAAACTCAACTTAAAACGTAGGCTAACCCTAGTTGAATTTTATTGTTTTTGGGTTTAATTTATCAGTTAAGAGTTAAAAACCCTAGGTTGATAAATTAATTTTTTTTTTGAATTTTGATTTTTTTGGGTTGTACATTGTTTGATGTAGTGTTGTATATTCATGTTGTTGTTTATGCAGTTTTTCATGAGTTTTACTATTTTTGTGTTGTTTTCTTTTGTAGGTTGTGAAGAGCCGGTATCGTGTGCCTACTGTGTTTGCTGAAGCATGGGAGGCGCTAGTTGTGGCTGACTGGGAGTGGCTTGACGCCCTAGGGCTCAAGCAGGTGACTCGGTTGGAGCCAGTGATTGGGGATCGGGCCTACCTGATGGCCTTGATCAACTTGTGGGATCCTCGGACTAATACTTTCCATCTCCCAATAGGGGAGATGATAGTCACTTTGGAGGATGTCTATCGGATTCTTAGGATTCCAATAGATGGACTGTCGATCAGGACGACGTCGTGGGATCAATGGATAGCAGTGCTGACATGCTGCTTCGGGCATGGGGAGGAGTTGGGGGTGGATGGTCCAGTGGAGAGGGCAGAGGCGGACTGCTAGATTGGCAGGATTCTAGTTTGATGGTGGCTAGAGAAGGGGCCCCCCCCCGGCGGGGGGGGGCGGGGGGGGGGCCCCGGGCCGGGGGGGGGGGCGGGGCCGGGGGGGGGGGCCGGGCCCGGGGGGGTGGGGCCCCCCCCCCCCCCGGGGGGGGGGGGGGCGCGGGGGGGGGGGGGGGGGGGGGGGCGGGGGGGATGAGGATATAGGTTACGTGGCTCTATGGTGGTGGTCTGAGGAGCAGGGGATAGAGTGGAGGTGGGCAGGGTGCATGGGGCACTATGTCGATGCCTTTGCTCGGCTTGCTCTGGGGTAGGTGTTCTGGTGACCCTATCGGGACTGTCCAGCCTGGCCTGAGGTCGAGAGAGTGGCTTTAATGGGTATGTAGGGAGCGGTGGCTGATTGGGCGACATGGGACCGAGCATGAGTTCTTCCCTTATAGTCGGGTGACATGATAGTTTGGGGTGTGCCGGGGTTTCTTGGTGAGCCCGTGGTCTATCGACATCGGGGGATGAGAGGGCTCTGGACGTGGATGACATCGAGACTACTATAGAGTATGACCAATGGTGGACTCTATGGCGATGGTGGGGAGAGGGACCACTAGAAGGTGCAGAGGTAGCGGTGGGGAGGGGGTGGGAGGCACCAGGTGAGGGTTGGGGAGCTCCGCTAGAGGATGCGGACATGGTGGAGGTGGATGACTTGGGCATGGATTTTGGGGCTCTGGATCAGCCGGAGATGCAGGACGTCCTAGAGTAGTGGGAGCCAGAGCAGGTTGCTATTCCAGAGTTGCCTATGCATCAGGCCATGGTGGAGGACACGAAGGTAGGGGGCGTGAGAATGCACGATTGGTAGAGCTACTATGGAGGTGAGATGAGGAGCTAGGGGAGGCTTTGTAGGAGAGGGATCTCCTACGGACTCAGCTAGTGGAGAAGGTGAAGACATTGGCGCATCGCGATGATGCAGTAGCTTATTACCGTTGGTGGGAGGCTGAGTGGTTGCATCGGGAGACAGATTGGTCTTGGTGGGAGATAGATTGGTCTCGACATTGATGGATATGGAGGGAGAGATTATCCACCTCGATGGGCGGTTACCTGAGCCCCTGGGAGGTGGATCGTCACGTCGGACGAGGGCAGTGATACTGAGCAGTCAGCATCATCTCGTCGCAGGCGACTGGATGAGGGAGGGGTAGTAGGCATGATGCGGGGGCTAGCAGCAGCCCCTGAGGGGTCCCATAGGACCCACACCATGGGGGGTAGTTCCCGTCGCACCGATCCTGCATGATCATGGTGGCCGACGCCTTAGGCTTGGGGGTTTTTGAGCTTTTGGATTTTGTTGCGGGGTCACAGGACCGGTTCATTGTAGCCTGCGGGCATTTTTGATGATATATACAGATGACTTTATTTTATTTATGCACATGTCATGATTTGATGTTATGTATGATGATTGATGAATATGGATGTATGCATGTTAATTTATATTGATGGATGTATATGTTTTGATGGGATGCAAATGTTTTTAAATTATGTGATATGCAAATGGAATGAATGAATTGAATTTGTGATTTTTGGCGGTCGCACCATAGACTGTTTAGAGTTTATGGCTTTTTGTGCTGGGTGATTGTTGTGTGACCTGACTTTCTTCATGTATGTGGGCCATTTTTTTTTTTTTATGGCAATGTGAGAATGAAATATAGCAAGTTGGTTTCGAATGTAGTTAAGGTTTTCTGAGACTCAGATGTTTTAACTAACTAGCCATGACTGTACTTTATCTTACAAGACTTTTGAACAAGGTATGAATCAGACTTGTTTTTGACCAAGTTATTTCACATCCTTGTGTGTGCAATTGAGTTCATTTATGTGGTGTTCGTCAGGATACCGCCAGTGCCAGATAGGCTGTCAACCAAACCTGTACTGAGGATCACCTAATTAGCCCCACTAACTCCTTTGTTGTATTTAGTCAGATTAATCTATGGTGCTATCTAGGATACCATAAGCTAGCTCATCCACATGCAAACATTGATCTGTACACAAGTTAATGTGACAGATATATCGTCATGCGGGAGGTTTACCACTAGTGATCGATAGGCTATCCACCAAACCAGTATCGAAGTTTGCCTCATGACCTGTCGAAATGCTTTGAGAGTTCCAGGGATTCAAGTTCGACTCCCTTCTTTTCTTCAATTGTATTGGGATACTTGCTCTTTTGTAGTGATAAGAATCACTTGTTTATTTTTGTATCTTTTTTTTTTTTTGAGCAAGGGATTTGGATTTGGAGTGATGAGAATCACTATTGTATGTGTTTTTTCTTGATGTATGCACTTTGGTTGTGATGTCAAATTTTTTGGAGGTTTGACTTTTGCAAATTTTTGATGTTTTGCAACTTTTGGAGAACTTGGGATTCTTGGGGAATTGGGTAGGGAAGATGCTTGTCCTTTTGCCAACTCTCAGCATTCTTGGGGTCATTCACATAGGGGGATGAGCAAGATAACCGTTTCGCTTATGGTGACCTGGATTGCTTTGCAGGTTTCATCTTTCATTCACACAACTTGGGAATTATTTTTATGTGTTTTAACTTGTGTTGGGATGCTATGTAACAAGGTATGATCCAAGTAAAACTCTACCTGTGTAAAATCTGTCTGACTTGTTACAGTACATGGCTAGAAAAGCTAAGGATGACTGAAGGACGAAAACTCTTGATACATTAGAAGACAACCGACTATGATGTGGTGACAAAGATGTTAATGGCATTTTATTTTTGATGGACGGTTTATAGAATGGAGAAATGTGGAAAATGAGGGTTTTGCCAAGTAATTACAGTCTATGGTGCCTTGACCTTTATGACCACAAATATGTAATGTATGGATGTGATGCCTAATGCAGCTATATATTTTTGTGTTTTTGATGGATTGATTTTTGTGAGTATGAAGATGAGATGCAAAAAGAGCTCTTTATTGTTGTGATGATTTTGAGCATGCATGGAAATGAGATGCAAATTTTGTTATTTTTGATGATTTTATTGTTTTTGAATTTTCTTATTTTTGACCAAGTGATTGTGGAAACCCTTGGAGCTTTTTGGGTTGACCAAGCGATTATGGGAACCTTGGAGCTTTTGGGTTGACCAAGCGATTATGGGAATCCTTGGAGCTTTTGGGTTGACCAAGCGATTATGGGAATCCTTGGAGCTTTTGGGTTGACCAAGCGATTATGGGAATCCTTGGAGCTTTTGGGGTTGACCAAGCGATTATGGGAATCCTTGGAGCTTTTTGTTTAGGCTATGGCTCTTCTAGATATGGAATGGCCTCAAATGACTGATGTTCAAGGGTTCTAGTTCTTTGATTCCATCAAGAGAGGCTAGCCGGTATGTTCTAGGTCCTATTTTACTGTCAATCACATAGGGACCTAACCAGTTTGTCGTGAACTTGTCCCTTAGATGGGACGACAAACTAGAGTTCTGTTGGTTCTCTTTCAAGACCAAGTCACCAACCTGAAAGTCCCTCAGGTGAACTTTCATGTTGTATGCTTTCTTAAGTCGCTCTTGATAGATACGTAAATGCTCGAGAGCATTAACACATCGTTCATCAAGCAACGTAAGCTGGTCTAACCGGGCCTGCCACGCAGCGTCATCATCGATGAACTCTTGCATTGATATGCGTAGGGAAGGAATTTCCAACTCGA